>JALIRH010000008.1:10951774-12151774 GCA_023055505.1 Callipepla californica brunnescens | reverse complement strand
GCCAAAAATAGTTCTGCAGAAACACGAAGGCACCGTCAATGGTAGATTTCACAAATGAAGCATTTGTAAAATTGTCTCACTTTCTGACTGAGATGTGGGCTAAGGGGGTTTCTCATGACCTTGTCCTGATCCTAACACTTTACCTGCAGGTATAGGGGTATAGCAAGCTCAGTGCAACAGGGCAGGGATAGCAGTCTGCTCTTAGGGTTGAAGCCTGGGTGTTGTCATCCCTTTGAGGCTGAATCAGTAGAATGTGCTTGATTCTGATCTTAATTCACTGTTGTTCCATGCTTTGTCTTTGCAAAAGTGTCTGTACTGTTCACTCTGCCCTGTGGTCTAGCATGTAGAAGCCTGTAGGGGGTCTGTCAGTGTACCTACAGTGATTGCGCTGTGTTAAAGTGAAAGTAACCTTTTAGCAAGTTTTTCAGTCTTTTTTAGAAAGGCTATTTAAAGTGTTTTAAATCCCTCTTGAAATTTCAGTCTGCAAATGTAGTAGTATCTGCTTGCCTCTCTGCCTGACAAAATAGCTGCTACGCTTAGTTTGGAAGTGTCTCAACATAAGGGCACTTGATCGTTGTATCCTGGTGACAAGCAGGGCAAGATTTCAACAATTTTCTTGTAAATATGACTCAATAGCACTTACCTCCTTGGACCTGAGTCCCTAGCTGTTGAAACTGAACTGCTGTCTGCTCAATATAGTTTTTCTAGTAACAGATGCATCTAGGTCAACAAACTGACAGGCATTGCTCATTTTACTGCTTGGCAAATATTGAACTAAAGTCTTCAGCACTGTAACACTGTTGACAAATGCAGGATAATGGCGTTGTCCTCTTTTGTCACTGTGAAGTGCATCTTTGCATCTGATTCTGGCATAACACACTTTGTAAACAGCAAAGGATGTTGTGATTTAGAGCTGCAAGTGTTTGCTCTGACAATATAAACTTACTGCCTGCTCTCTGAAACCAAACATCCTGTCTCTGCCATGGTTACTTCCAACCAGTGCTGAAACTAGCCACTCTCTTCCTGAAAACACTGGAGGCAATGGCAAGGCTGCTGTTGAAGGAGCTCTTTCTTTTCTTTTTATTTATTTATTTTGTCTTTTCTACCTTCCTTTGCTATGTTGCAGGTCTATGCTGAGAAGTCCAGACTGGGCTTCAAGAGCCTGAAAGTAGAGAGTACTTGGCAGGAAGATAAACAACCACTGTGAATTAGTACAGTTAATGCTATTCCCTCTGGTCAGGCAATGCTCTGTTGCAAGCCCATTAGTTTTTCTTTTCCATGATAACGCATTGGAAGAAACAAAATGTAGCTGATACAAAATGCCATTGCATGTGTACGTACATCCTGTTAGTTGAGCAGAGCACTGCTCCTCACCTCTTCTTTGTCCTCTCAAAAACCACACTTTGCTCCTGCTTCCATGAAGGTCCACAGTCACTTGAGCCCCTGCCTCCATAGTTTCACTTCATCATTGCTCCCTTCTGCTTCACTGAGCATCTCTGGCTCCTTTGCTCACGAGTCACCACTCTGGGTCAGAGTGGAGTAATTCTGCTGTGTGCATTTTAGTGGGAGCATGCCCCAGAAAAATGGAGACACTGACACAGATATTATTCCGTGCTACTTTCAAATTTTGTTCACTGTAGCTTTATTATTTATTTCACATATAGATCCAGGCTGAGAATTACAGCACATCTGCTTTCCCTTTGCTTCACATCTCTCCTTTCACCCACGTTTTTTATTGTGCATGCAAACTTGTTCAATCTTTGTTTATGCAATGGTTTGAAAATGGTAGAGAACCTTAATCACAATGAGTCTTCCTGGAAAAGTGCCTTGTTGCTGAGTTATTACGTATGAAACATCAAACCAAACACTGTTAGGAAGTGTATCTGTAAAGAAAGACCCTTTGTGGATGACGGGCCTTGCTATTCCAGACAGATACCCACCAGCTCTATAACCCTGGAGGACACAGAAGTTTGGCCTGGGCTACTGCCTTTTGGGGTTAAACTAATGATGCTTTCTTTGTCTTCTCTGTTTCAGTGAAAAGAAAAAAGAAAAAAGGAAAACAACAACAGCTCTGTCTTTGAGGTTAATGTAGTCACATGTTAAAAAAAAACCCTTAAGGTCAAAGAACAAGGAAGAGGCCAGCACGCAGCTACCAGCCAGGTGCTGAGATGGGACAAGTCCTGTCATCAGCCTTGACTCCTGTAATTCACAGAGCTGAGGGGGATGGGGACTGGGATTGTAATTGTGTTCCCAGCAAAAAGGAGAGGAAAAACTTCGTGCTTCAGGAAAGCACCACTGTAATTCTTCCTATATCAGTTCAGAGAGGCTCGTTGATCATGAGGCTGGAAGCTTTTGTGTCTGATGTCAAGTGACTGCTTTTGGGAGTGATTCACCTATTGTCTATTAGATTCTTTTTACCATAAAGCAGCTGCTGAAGCCTCTATTTTCCCTAAACAAAACTGTCTTGAACTTCCAGGCAGGAACAAGGCCTTCACTGTGCCAGCCTTGACTGATACCAAAGCCAGGAGGGAGCAGTAAGACTCTTGCTCCTACAAAAACAAACTTTTTTTCTGTTTTTAGCAATAGTTTTGCAGCGGACAAAGGAAATTAGGAGCTATCAGCCCTATGACAGAAAAGAGCCCGTCCATCTTGCAAAGCTGCTGTGTTTTCATGTCCACCTGCAAACGTGCACAGCAGAAGTGGCTGCTGTTCTGGCCAAGCCTACCAATGCTGGGTACAGCACAAGCTCGTTTCCCAGCAGCTGCCCGGTTCAGATATCTTTTGGGGTTTGGGGATTTTTTTTCCAACATTCCAAGCTGATATTATCCCTTCTTTACAATAAGCTCAAGTTATGTGATTGTTGCTTTTTGATAATGTATATCCCTGTACACGGTGCACCAGAGAACGAGGCTTGTAGGTGAAGAAACCGTTCCCGGAAGGCTCAGCTTGAGCTTAAGGGCCCTTAGGGTGAAGGGAGAGGCAGAGGATGAGGACAGGCAGCTACTGCAGTAGGAGACTGAGGGGAGTTCCTGTGTGCGAGAGACTGGCAGCAGGGCCTAGTCCTCCACCTCACCTCCAGCACTGCGTGTATGGAAGAGGAAAGACTTAAAACTTTCAGAAAGCATCCAAAGGAGGGATGCAGAGAAGGGGAAGGGTCTGGAGGACAAGGCAGGTGTTCATGTGCAGCAAGGCAAAACCACCACTCCTTTCCAACGGCCAAGGAGAAACAGGTTAGTAAGGGCTGTATTGATCAGACACATGGAGAAAAGAGAAGAGAGGCACGGTACGCCACGTGGAGCACTGAGAGCCCTGGAAGAAACTGCTGAGTTTAAATCATACAAACCCACGTGGCTGATGAGAAATTCAGGGATGGCTTTTCCACTTCACTAGAATTCTACAGGCAGCGCTTTGGCATGGCCTTTCTCCCTGGAAATGCCTCACTGTGGAAGTATGCTGTGTCTGAAATCTGCTTTCTCACAGTCCTCTGTGAAACAGCACTCGTGTACGCAAAGTTTAATTCAGAGTAAAGAGACAAAAGGATTCCCTTTTCACATTAGGTGACAGAGGATGGAGGGGATGTGCTAAGTCTTCTGTCAAAAACATTTTGGGAGAACTATGGCATGAATTTCCACTTGCTTGTGAGTTCCTCTTCAGTAATTTTGCCAGTATTCAGGGTTTCAGCTCCCTCTGAATGTCGTTCCCATTAGTTACGCATTGCTCGGTCATTGCTGTGATTCCACATTGCTGCGCAGTTTGCTTGCAATTACTGTAATGAACAATTGAGGCAAGGATTAACTCAGAAAAGACGATCCCAGACAAACACCCACACAGAAAACAGCTTTTTTTTTTAAGGTGATAATAAAGAGAAAAGAGTTGGCCAGCTAGCTGTGAATATTTACAAGATAGTACATACTGATTTCATTTATAACAATCTGAAAGCCTGTTAGGTCCAAGATACACCTGGGCTGATGTGTTTGCTTGGTCCACAAGAGAGATTCTAGGGTATCGTGCATACGGATGATCATCTGGGTTTGTTCTGTCAACACTGATCTTGGGTTTTCAGTGTTGCTCGGTGTTGTTTGTGTGCTCTGACTTAAGTGCAGGTTTTCTTGCTGTTTGTTTCCACTGACACTGGAAATATAAGGGGTTTGCACATTTTTGGTGCGAAGTATTTGATCCAGTCCCAGTTTTTTCTTCTTATTTTCTTGGGCACTTTAGAGACATTGGGGAACAATATTCAACTGTTTGTATGCAATTTGATATGTGTATTTCCATTCCTACCATTTTGTATTTGCAGATGGTAAAGACCAGAATTTGCCACTGTGATCATCTGCATCAAGCTTCTAACTTCTGCCTGGGCTAAAAGATATGCAAGAAAGAAACACTGAGGGCTGATTTAACAATTCTCTGTGATGGATCTTGTCAACAGGTTGATTTGCTAAGCTTATTACTGTCACTGATAGACAAAGTAGAGTGATGATGTTTAAGTTTGTGCTGTAGCTTCCAGTGCTGAGGTTTCATTCTACATTTTATCTTCTGAATTACAAACCATCTTGAATTGAGCGTTGCCTCAGAGTGTTAATTATGACAGCATGTTGAACTTAAGAGGTTAGTAATTCAGTTCTTCTGTGCATAAGCAAAGATACTGAAGCTTAGATTCTAAGTAGACTCTCCTTCAGCCATAACATTATATACAGTTGCCCTTCAATAATCAGGCTATTCTGTGCCTGGAAAGGGAGGGGTACTCTGCTTTGCTAAAGTGAGCCAAGCATGCAAGTACAGCAGAGGAATCCTTCCTCTGCACATCCTCTGCCTGACTTCAGGCCCAAGATCCTTATCTGGAACTAAACCATGCTTTACACCTGTAGAGGACAACCCCAGCCTGTTACCATTCTCTGTGGAACAGAGTGTGCCATGGGCCTTCCCAACGGCTGATGTCCAAAGAAAAATCCTTGCTCGGAGCTAATGATTCCCCTGAGCCCCACCCTGCCCATCTGAGGGGACTGACTGACGGTGCACCCCTTTCACCTTTGACTTTTTCAACCCAACCTGCAGAGTCTGGCCAGACTTTTCATTTGGCATTAGCACAGTTGAAGCAAGAAAGCTTGCGTCTGGATGGAGGTGGTTGAGGTCTGAATGTAGAGAATATTAAGTCCAGGCAAGGAGAACTTTTTTAAAACAGCAGGAATTTCATGGAAATAAAAACAGTCTAGTCCGTTAAGTTCCTCTCATGGACTTTTATGAGGATGATTATTAATACTGTTGAAAATTATACTCATGAAACCTGTTAATGGGAGCTGTGCTGGCTGCTGCCAGAACAACTGCACCCTTTACAGCTCATTCAGAGACAGAAATATTCAACAAAGTAGCTTATAAGGTGCAAAGGTTTGCATGGTGCAGGCTTAGACTAACTTAACATATGCCCTCTGTAGCCTTGGTATTGTCCAAAGCCTAATGCCTGTAATAAAAGAGAGAAAAATTGGACCCCGAGTGGCAAGAATGGTAAGCCCTGGGAATTCTCCTAATCAGAGATATTCAGCTATTTTTAGTTTATAATGTTTGGTCAAATAGCAACAATGATTTTTCTTCTTCTTTGCAACTCAGCTGCACGGTGTGTTGGAGGGGGTCTAGATGGCCTGTGACCTTGCCTTTATCTGTCGGTCTGTCACCACCGGTCTTCAAAGCTCAGCTTAAAGGATCTGAGGCTTCTGTGTGGCCTTGATGTGATCTGCTTTCCTGGTAAAGTTTTTCATTAGTGGGTGCTTTTTTAAGCTGGCTGGAGCTTTCTTGGCTTACTCTCCTGACCCCACAACCAGGTTTAATAACTCTGTACAGCCTGTATTTGCAAGCTCTGTGTGCATGGTGGATGCTGCTCCTGCGTGGCAGATCCTGCTTCCTGCCCCATTGAACGGGTTCTTTCTTCTCTCCTCTTACCTCCAATGTATCCATCAAAGAAAGACTTCTCAAAAGAGCAATTATTTTTGAAGTACAGTTGGTTAGATCCAATGACTGAGCAACGCAGCCATCGCTTTGCACTGTGCTTACCCACCTGTTCACGGCACTGCCCTTCCTTTCTATAGCTGCTGTTTCGGTCGTGCGTTTCTCTTCCTCTAAATCTGAGAGACAGAACAAACCTAACAAAAGAGCAGTCATTCTGCATCAGACCAGTGGTCTGGGTAGCCCAGTATCCTGTCTTTAACAGTTGCCAGCAGCACATGCCTGGGATATAGTGAAAAACAGGACAAGTATGCATGATACTTCAGTGTAGTCTGCCAGTAACACGCAGTTCAGCAATTTCTCAAGCCAGAGCTGTGTCTATGTATTTAATAAAACCTAGTGAAGTTTTCTTTCATGGATTTGTGCGGAGGTTTTTTCTGGCAGAATTAACTTCCCTGCTGTCTTTTATATTTAACAAAGGACAAAAATCTGTTCCGGGAACGTGTGGTTTTCTTGCTTGGAAGCAATTGCTGTTGAGGCTGAAGTACCTGTTGCAAGCAACGAGAGCTATTTGCTTTTGAACATGTGTCTAGGTTCCCTTGTGCAAAATAACTGGTAGGGCAAAGTGTAAAAAACAAAACAGAAACGTGGCTGGGTCTGGGTGATGGTGACCTTCCACAGACTGGTTAGTTACTGCAGTTAGAAGGGAACCACACTATTCCTACAGCGCACTTTGGTTTTGCTCACTCTGATTTTGCTGCAGCACGAAGATGGACAGCCAGTCCTGTGCATTTTGTCCATCAATAAACATGTGGGACAGCAGGGACTGACTGACAGCATGTTCCCCAGGAAATAGGTTTTATCTTCCTCACTTAAAACTTTGTTCAGTCTCAACCTGCTGAGTATCCTATGGAGCACTTCTGGAGCAGTTCTGACTGGTTGGGATTTTAATGGTTGGGATTTTTTACGGTTGGGATCTCACTCACAAACTGTGATTCTGTGGTTATTGTGCATTAGTGTGAGGATACAGCCCCTATCTGGGAAAGAAAAATGTTGGGCCCCTCTTTATTGCAGACCAAACCATCGCCACACAAAAGCTCTTCTTCCTTACTTCCAGCAGAAGGGTACAATGAGCACCCTAGGGATGGAAGGAAGGGTACCTCTAAAATGTTTCCTTTGCTTCAGTGAGGTTTGTGTTAGGGGTAGGCCAGAGCAATTAGCAGCATGCAACGAGATGCCTGCTATGTTCATCGGAGTGTGTTTCTTCACTACGTGTCAATACAAACGCAGAGCCATTTTTCAGAGTTTGCCAATGGCTATAATTGAAAAGGCACGAATTGCCCTCAAGAGATTTCCCATTGCTCTGCGTTATTATCCTCTGGATGGCAGCTCCATAGGCCATGTATCATTTTTTTCAAATAACCAGTTAATTACTAAATAAAACAACACAGCTTTCAAGCTGATTAGCCTAGATTAATGACCAGCAGCACGTTTTGCTCTCCTCAACCATTTATCACGGAAAAGAACTACATCTTTAATGATTTAGGTACCTGGCCTATTGAGGCTTGCTCCAATCTGTGCAGCCTCCAATTTGATTTAATTGCTCTTCTTAGTTTGTGACCTGGAAAAAACCAAGTGACAGCTCCCATTAGTGAAGCCCAGCTTGCAACTCGCTTGCAGTGTTACAAAGGCTCGCTGGGTGTCTTTCTATGCTGACTTCATTAAGAAGATATATAGAGGTCAAGTGTCACTTTGGCACAGAGCAAGTACCACGCTGTTTATCAGCTGAAACAGGTTGAATCAACCTGTGTATTTTATTTAAGTTTATATCATTCTTTTTTTTTTCTTTTACTGTATTCTGAAGGATGTTTTCAGAAGTTTCTTGTTTTCTTTAATATTGAATTTACAGACCGGTCCTGAAGGCATTAACTGCAGTTCATTTATTGCTACTTTGGCACGAAAACTTTGGCATTGCACTCCTCTACAGTTATTCAATAAAAGATCTTTTGTTATGAGGACCTATTCATGGCCCTTGAGTTTGCTTCCTAATTAATATTAGACTTCCTCACAGTTGTGCTCTGGAGTACAAATGCTCACTTCCCAAGGATGTTGCTGCAAAGGCACATTGAATGTGTCTTTAAGTGCATCCTGAATTACTGACTTATTATTGGGTAAATCCCTGAAGTCTTCACTTAGCCAAAACTCCCTCTTAAGACAATGGATCTATGGGAGTTGCCTCATCATTAACTGAACTCCAGCAGTTGTCTGGCACTTGGTGAACTAAGTCATGGTCACTGCCCCTGACAGTGTACCATCTACGTGAGAGACAAAGACTAAACGAGGCTGAGAAGATAATGAGGCAGCATGAGCTGGGCTCCTGGCCTCAGCGCTGCACTTTGTTCTCGAGGTGTTCACGAAGGGAGAGGGGGACCACTGGAACAGCACCAGTTGCTACACTGGCTTTAAAGACATATTCTGGCATGCAATGTTGCTGACTGGCTCTTTCATTGTGCTTTTTTCAGCAGAGAGGCCAAGGCAGCTGAAATCCAGCTCTCCTGCAAGGAGCAGACACAGCCACCATGTTCAGAGCTCTGGGTCGTGTGACGGGAGCATGCCATGCTCAGTCCAGGCTGCCTCCGTGCTGCTGCTGGCCCAGGGGAACCACGAGGAGAAGGCTAGGGGGAACAGGAGCTGTGATATGCACCTCAAGAAAAGCAAGGTGGGAAGAGTTCTGTGCTTTCACAGGTCAATTGCTGCCTCGCTGCAGAGCGTAGCTCTCACACTGAGCCATCACTGCTGCTGAGTGAGCTCATCTCGACACAGAAACCCCTTGCAAAGAAATGTGCAGTTGTTTTGCTTTGTGTAGTTCTTCCCTCTAATTTCAGAGCAGACACAGCCACCATGTTCAGAGCTCTGGGTCGTGTGACGGGAGCATGCCATGCTCAGTCCAGGCTGCCTCCGTGCTGCTGCTGGCCCAGGGGAACCACGAGGAGAAGGCTAGGGGGAACAGGAGCTGTGATATGCACCTCAGGAAAAGCAAGGTGGGAAGAGTTCTGTGCTTTCACAGGTCAATTGCTGCCTCGCTGCAGAGCGTAGCTCTCACACTGAGCCATCACTGCTGCTGAGTGAGCTCATCTCGACACAGAAACCCCTTGCAAAGAAATGTGCAGTTGTTTTGCTTTGTGTAGTTCTTCCCTCTAATTTCAGAGTAGGTACAAGGAAGAGCAGGGTAATAGCAGGGCCTGTGTCCCTGCATGTGAAATAAGGGGAAAATCTGTCCAAGTTTCAATTCTTTTCACCCATGCTTATTCCTGCAGATGGAAACTGAAATGTCCCTGTGGTATGACACAACACTGAGACACATACGTCTGTTCCCACAGACAGCTCTTGGCCTCGGGGATGTTGGCGCAGGAGCTTGGAGCAGGCTCTGCTCCCCAGGGCTGTGCTCTGGGTCAGGTACCTTGGGGTGAAGTGCCTGCAGGGGCTGCAGGGCATGGCTGCTTGTGGTGGGCCTGACGTGGGTCTTTGCCTTCATCTAGCAGCACAGGGCTTCTCACCACAACCCCTACCCTCACCCTGTCCCTCCACCCCCTGAACTATTTGATCAGTGTAGGAATCCAGCTGTGAGTGAACGTGGGCAGGTGTAAAGCCCCATCCTAATCCCCCAGCTGCGTACCCGGGTTCCTGTGGTATACTTTGAACATGTGCTTCAGATCATCATTTCAGTAGGTAAGACCTGCTTCTCATCTGTGTGAGCCAGTGTCTTATACATGCTTTGTGGCTTTTCCTAAGGCAGCCTGAAATCTCTTAATCCTCCCTTTCTGCCTCATATCTCTTGCTGATTGCAATTCTGAGCCCTGGGGCCCAATGATGGCTCCTCTCTGTCACAAGAGAAGGGTTTGGTGGTTGTTTTTTGCTGTGGTATTTTTTTTGGCTTTGACGGTGAGTGCAGCTGCTGCCAGCTCTGACAGAGGCAGCACAGGTCCCAGCTGCTGGGGTGGACAGCATTATGGTGAGGTCTGACACACGGGTACACCAGGGCAGCCTGAGCACGCTCTGTGGTCCACAAGCAGTGTTAGTGCTGAGCAGTGCAGGACTCTCGAGGGGGAAAGAGGAGAAGGGGAGGTTTCTCCTGTTTCAAATCCTCTCCTCTTACTAATGGGGACAGGTCATGGCCATGGGAATAAGGCACGAGGCGTTGATTCATTGAGCTTTTTCTTGTAATGCTGTAGATCTTCATTAATGTTCCCAGTTGTGCTTTCTGCTGTTCCCAGTGGGGCCGCTTAATGACGTAAAGAGCTTAATAAGGAGAAGCTGTGGTCACAGCTGAGGGGAAGGGTCTGGCGTACTGCTGCCAAGGGCTGGGCTGTTTATCACATGTAGCATCAGCCTCTAAATATTCCCTACCACTAGGACTGGGAGAATCACTTTGCAGAGGTTATCCAATAAATCTGGAAGGGCAGAAACTGAGACAAGGAGGGACCATACTGCACTGTAAAAGTATCTGGCAGGAATCTGGAGGGGGCTGTTTGTTGTTATGAGCCATGATGTGCATTGTCTGTGGATATGAAGTCTTAGATGGAATGCAGTTTCTCCTCGAATTTACTTTTTTTTTTTTCCTGTTTCATTCTCATTCCTGAATGATCCCAGAGCAGGAAACTGGTCACTGCTGGTCCCAGTGTGATGGAGCTACAGGAGCCCACAGCCCTGGGAAGCATGGAAGAATGAGCAGAGGGAGGAATCTGTTGTGCCTGTGAGAGTTGTGTACCCCAGAGAAGGGCAGATGGAGGAGGCTAGAACCCAGGAGTGTGAGCAGGCATGCAGGAGTCTGCTGGCAGTCCCGTAAATGGCAGATATAAGGGACTGACATTGGAACCTGAGAGTCACACTTGTGTGCTGGTGTGCTGGTTATATCTCGGGATTGACTTAAAGGTGTTTTGGTGACTTCGGCCGTGCTTTTTAGCTATATGAATGCGCCATTATCCTCAGAAGGAGATCTCTGCATGTGGCTGCCCTGCAGGAACTGCAGTCACACTGCTTTGAAACTCCTTACCCAAGTCTACAGGGGAAGAAAGACTACTTGTACCAATATAGAGTTACTTGCTTGATATCTGTTGGAAAAGCATCTTTACTTTCCAGCTAGAGCAGGCCCAGGCAGATTAGCACAGTTCAGACCTGGAGGTTTTACTTCCAACAAAAAGTCTCTGTGTGAGGGCACAGCTCCCGTGCATACTTCAGGCCATTTCCTCCAGATGTCCACCCAAGAATTATTCTAGCAGAGCTTGCTGAGTGTTCCCTATTACTCACGGTACTTTTGCTAGCATACTGGTGTGAAGATAAACAAGTTGCAGCCAGGGCAGCAGTAGGACACCAAGTGCTCCAACTTATTAGGTGTAGCTACATGCCCAGCTTTCGTAACTAGCATGAATTGATGTTCAGCTTTCAGTGCAGAGCAGATGTTAATGGAAGGTCACTGGATGCTGCTCTGCAGCATAATTACGAGACTATCTCGAGCTTTCTGCTTTGGTTTTAATGCAGATCAACGCTGTAAATTGTCAAGAATCATGAAGTGAAAGTGTCTGTGAGGCATCTGGACAAACTGCCTTCCAGAAATGATTCTTGCCTACTGAACTTAGAAATTCAGCACCTGAGACTCCAACTTCCAAGTGCTTTGAATGTTTTCCCAGCACTGAAATCTTTACCAGATTCCAAAGGCTGGGTCATGCCACTAGCATAAAAGCATCCTCCTCCCTGTTTAACCTCTCTGTTGTCCAGGCTCAGCACATAGATCAGCACCCAGACAGCTATCTGTGCTGCCCCATGTTATCTAGAAATTTTTGAATAACCCTGCAGTGCAGAGAGTGAGAAGGATTGCTGTACATCTCCCAGCTGAGGAGTTCCAGGGGAAAAGAGGGACTGCTGAAGTCAGATGTGCAGGGGCTATGTGCTTCCCTACTGGCTCCTGTACACAGGGCAAGGGCAGGCAGCTCAGCCTGCAGGAGCCCACATGGTGAGCTGAGATCTGGCTGCAGTCAACAAGTCAGCTGGACTCAGTTCCCACAACAGTTATAAATGGGGGGTTCTGATTTCTCGTAGTATCTGCCTCTTATTAATTCAGTCCCTAGAGTGATAGCTGTTGTGGCTTTCTCATCTCCACATCTTTGTTCACAGCCTGCCTGTGTGAGTAATACACTCAGGAATGTTCCTTCTATTTCCTACTGAGTGCTCAGGTGTCTGCAGAAACTCATGCTGCTACACCCTACGTGCATAGTTATTCTAACTTACTCCAATCCTTGAAACCATCTGATTCTCTTGTCTTCTCTCTCATCAGAATCTCTTTCCCTCTTGAAAATGCCCCAAAACTTTTGTCCTTGTCCTAATATTTCATTAGAAGCACCTTCCATGCTGTGGTTATCAGTGATAATGCTGAAGAAGAACTTGCCTGAGTCCTATCAATGAGGTGCTCCATTAGGTGCTCCCTATTTCAGCCTCACATTGTCCTCCATCCCCTCCAGTCACTTGCACCCAACTCCTCATATCTACCTACAACTTCTACACCGGTCCTGTTTTCTCCAGTTCAGCAGGTACACTTTGCATTTGTTGTAATGTGGAGGTACTGCAGCATATGTAGAAAAAATCTCACTCGCCTACCCAGAGAAAGGTGACAAGTGGCACCAGCTGCTTTGGGCAGATTACATTATGTTTTCATATCTAGGAGTTTCCTTAGATTATAAGGAGATTAGATGTCTCTCCTTGAAGGAGAAGGGTTTTACAGGACTAGTGCTTGCAGAATGACCTTTTCTTCACTTGGTATCTTGTTCCTGTATGCTGCCTTCCATGCTTCGTATGCTGTGCTGGAAGAGATCTGCCAACCAGTCCCCCTGCATTTGCCTTAAAACATGTCTACACCGTTCAAGTCAAACAAATGACCCAAACTGCAGTTGTCCAGACCATTCTCCCTTTGAGAACTTGACTCCATGAGAACACAAACCTTGTGACAGGGCGGATGGAGTTGCAATCAGTAAACCTTGTGTGGAGGCTGTATTGGCTGATCTTCCAAGATAATGCTCTATCCCGTGCTTGGTCCCATTATCCACTTGATCCCTGCTCTCAGGCTTACAACTCTGTATTCAGAAACTGAGGCACTGTGCTCCACTCGTTTGAGGCATACCTAGATTCTCAGTTCCTACACTGCACATGGCAGATCAGCATTCTTGATTTAGAGAGTTAAGGGGTTGCTAGATTTAATATCTTCTATTCTATGCAGCTCTCATTGCAGTGAGTCCTACTTTTTTCCTGCAGCTTTTGCTGACAGTTTTCTTTGCTTGTCCTGCCTTTCTTTTCCCCAGAACTTTATTGAAGTCCACCAACTTTCATGGAGGAAAAACAGGTGATCGGTGATTCGATGAAAGCGGGAACTCTTATCTGTGCTTTTCCTCCTAATTCTCAGATGCAGCATCTAGATATCTTTTGTGCCCTGGGCTTTGCTGTGTGTAACAGCCCCAGGAGAGCTGTCCCTGCGTGGTTTCCTGCAGCAGGCTGGCAATTGGCTTTGCTGACAAGTGTGCACGCTGGAGCCCCGCAGACCGCAGCTCTGCTGCACGTGGACGTCCTCCCGTCACCTTCCTTCCACTCACATTGCTGGAATGGTTTTATTGCAAGGAGCGAAAGCAAGTGGAAAGGGAATTGCTTGTAAAACCAGGGCTGCTCCCCGCGCTTTGTGGGGCTCCTAAGGCAGGGTTTCTCTCTGCTAGGGCAGCCATAAATTTTCGGCGGTGACGTTGCTATAGCGATGCTGTCCGATCTGTCTCTGTTAATATTGCCCTTTGGGAAGGGCCCTGAATAGGCACTGAGGTAGGTAAATGTATGCGGTGACACCGAGCGGGTGATTCTATTCTGACAAATTCCTGCACCGTTTGTTTCCAGGCTTGTCTGAGGGCCGGGACGCGGTGTTGGGCTTTTTGTCCCACGTGCTGCCCTCGCGGGGACGGAGTTAATGGAAGCCTTGTTCGGAGCCGCTGGGGCAGAAATTTTTTTGCTGAAGGAGACAAAAGCAGGACAGGCCACCTCAGAGGTTGCTTTGGGAAGGCCGTCCCTTGTGGGCTCTCAATGGAAACGAGAGATAATGCTGAGCCCAGGAGACTCATCCTATGTTTTCCTGCCCCACCACCTTGTCCTTGCACATCTGCCCCCTTTACAGCATCACATGGCATGGTGGCAGTC
This sequence comes from Callipepla californica brunnescens, assembly GCA_023055505.1. Lineage (NCBI taxonomy): Eukaryota > Metazoa > Chordata > Aves > Galliformes > Odontophoridae > Callipepla > Callipepla californica. The sequence continues at coordinate 12,137,614 of JALIRH010000008.1, read as the reverse complement.
TCTCTGTGGAGCTTCTAACCAGCCCCATCTGAAATTCCCTTTGCAGTAGCATCTTGTAGCCACAATAACAGCCAAGTGTGGCAGGGCAGCAGAATAACCCCCTGCGGACGGACAGGTTGTTCTGTGGAAGACCTCCAAGACAGAGATTTAAAGCTGAGGTTATGCCGGACGTGCTTAATGCCAGCTCTCTGAGGACAGCAGCATTTCATCCAAAGGGAAATGCAGTCAGCATCAATTTGTCAGAGTGCGGGCTCTTTAGAGGTGCTTTATCACCATAAAGTATGGCCTGTCCATTCTACCAATTCCTAAAACAGGAGATAATATCTAATGAATAAATTATTGGATTTAGTCTATTTGCACTCTGTAAGGGTTCTAGTTTTTCAGGGGCACTATGTAAGTTTGGGGGTTATTTGCTGGGCTGCATAGAAGGGAGAGTGTTCTGTGGTGAATGGAACATGAAATACCTTTTTTCAGGTTTTCCTAATTAGTAATACAGTCAGCCTTATCACCGTGCTTCTGGCTGGGGCTGAATGTGTCCTGTAGCACAAGGAACTGGATCCATCCAGTTGGTTGGTGGCATTTTTGGCAAGGTACCAGTTGTGAGTATCGATGCAGAGATTATTAATCAAAGGCTGTCTCTTGACACTGGTCAATAGAAGACCACATGCCACTGGCTTTTCTCTTTTTTTCTTCTTTTCCTGTTTTTTTCTTTTTCTAATTTCCTCCTTAAGCTTTCCTCTCATGCAGATCTTTCTCAGTGCTGCTCTCTTTTGTTTTTCAGAGAGGAAATAGTTCTTCATAGACAGCAGCACGTAACTCGTATTCACCCAGGAAGCGAGGGTTACCTCAGTCAGATGGACAGGATGCTCGAATGGTGGCTGTGCTTTATGAAATGCTCTGAGCTGTCAGGAAGAGCTGTGCTGTGGAGCTGTAGAACACAGCTCTTGCCATAGGATGTTATCTGGGGAAAGCAAGACCCCTTCTGATGTTGATATAAACCTATTAGGAGCAAATTGGAAAATAGAAAAGAGGAGTGTATCCGCTTATGTATTTGAAGTGGCTGCTGATACAGAGTAGGGAACAAAGCCAACTTGAGTGTCAGCTAATCTCCACTGGACTGTGCTTTGTCAGCTGGATGCTGGTTTGGCAAACACTTGGGTCTGCGACATGGCGTGTGTTCACACGAGTTGTGCCATTGAGCACAGCATCGCTTCTCACGTGCGGATGCTTTAGCAGGATGGAGACCCTAATCCGAAGGATTTGGTCAGGGTTACTAAGGACTTTCCCTGAGCCCATCCTTAAGTGCCCACCTTAGTGGGCAAGGGGTTTCTTATCTTTAGACCTCGCTGTTTTGAGAGGACTGTTGGTTTACTTGATTTTGTGAAAAAGTTCTTTTCTCTAAATACACATTCATAACTTCCCTTTGCTCTCCTGGGACTGATGGCCCACAGAGGGCTGCAGGGCCTTGTTTCTGCTGCCAAATGAAAGATTCTTTTGTCATGCAGAACTGGAGTTAAAACTCCAAACACGGATCATTTACAACCATATAGCTAAGAAAGAAACCGCTCTCAATAGCACACAGCAACACTGTCAGCCCCTGTAAATAATCCCCTAAACCGTACAGCACTCTTACCAAATGAGGCTGCCTGAATGAGTCCGGGATACTGTGCTTTATGGATGCCACCGACCGTTCTACAGCCTGGATGTTCTTTAAAAACAAATGAAAACAAAAAAACCCAGAAACCTTCTGATGTAATACTGCCATTTAGGAGAAATCAGAACTGAAAAGCAGCTGTCAAACTTTAATTTCCTGGCTAATGAATGGCCACAATTCCATTCTTTAATGATTCTTGACCCTAGAAACAAAATGTATTAGCACTCTCAGATTTTGCACAGTAGTGCTAAATGGGGCATGTAATGTACTAATTTAGTGCCTCTTTAGCATAATCGCAACCTACGTGCACAGCTACATTTCCTTGGCAGGCAGCTTTCCTAAGACCTGCAAAGAACTTACGTAGGACATTTCACCCTATTATTCATTTCACTGATGCTTGGGAATCAATATATGTGATTTTTTTTCCCCTGTCTTGTCCTTCTCCACAAAAAAGCATGAAATCATCCATTGATCTTCCTGGGGTGATTAAAATGCCAAGAATTCCGTGCTTTTCTCTACCTGCAGTGAGGAGCTATGTTTTCGCTCTGCATCCAACCTTTGAGTCTAAAAGCCCACAAAAAGGTTGTGTTGATTCTATAAATAGAATTTTCCAGAAGAAATGTGGGGTCTGTGGGTGTCAAAGGCTGTATTTAGCATAGTGCTTGGAACAAATCATACGTGATCAGTGTTCCTGGTAGGCACCTGTGACCCTGTGGCACCCTTCAGCAGCTGCTTCCAATTGTTTGTGATATTTTTATTTTCTGTTATTCCTAATGGTTGTCTTTTCCCACAGAATGCATGGTGGCTGAGGTCAGGGGCATTCCTGCAGGTTTTCTGTATCAGGCAGGGCAGGTTGCCCAGTACTGTGAGCCTCTGAAATAGAGACTCTTTGGGCAACTTGTTCTGGTGTCCCTCTCAGTCAATTAATTAATAAATAAGAAAACGTGGTGGTTTTGTTCTTATGTTTGAGTGCAAGCTATGTTTCAGTTTGTTTCTCTTATACTTTCACTGGGCATCACTGAGGAGAGTTTGTCACTGCTTTCTTTACAGCCTCCCATCAGACATTTGCACACATTGAGCCTTCTCTTTCCCAGGCTGACCAGTTTCAGCTCTCTCAGCCTCTGAAAGTCCCTGAAAGTTCAAACAAGCCAGAGAGCAGCCTTGACTATGAAACAGCAACTTTGAGTCTTTCTTTGCACTGTTCTAGCCAAGGTTTTGCTCTGCTTTGTCCTTCCCTCTATAAATTAGTCAGTGCAGGGGATGTTTCCAGTGCACTTCCAGAGGACTGCTGTCCAGATGGAGATATAAAAAGAGAGATCCTGAATATGTTACTGCAATGCCACCCCAGGATCCTGGTGGCAGTTTGCCTGTTCCTGCCTGGTTAATGCAGATGGATGAGGGATGTCTGCCATGATTCTGTTACAGTGTCAGGCTCTCCCTTTGCACAATCCAATTCAGCTACTTTTTATTTAGTATTTCAGCATTTACTGGGTCTAAGTGATCCTGCAGCCTCTGCCAAGAGTTCTGCTTATCTGTGTGGTCTGCAGTGAGCAGAGAGCCGCGTGTGCCATGCTCCTACTTGGGATGGATCCTTCCCAGACCTCGTTATCCCTTTGTGTGTGTGCAGCTTAGACATTAACATAGTCAGGGTACTGCGGGGGATCGACACAAAGTGACAGAGCAGGGCATCTCACCAGCAGACCTGCCTTACACTGGAAACAGGCAGTCTTGGTTACAGGAGAAGGCGTGAACCTCCACACCTCTTTCTGCACTTTGAACATCTCAGCACTGCTGGAGGTGCTCAGCCAATTAGTGTGGCTGATCTCTTTCTGCATGTTTTTGTTTCCATGTGCAGGCTGTGCTATGGAGGGAAAAAGCTGGAGACGTGCCAGTCTCTTTCCAGAAATTCAGGAAAAGGAAATGGGATTGTTAAATGGAGCGGGCTGTGCCGATGCCGCAGTTCCTTGGGCAGGGGGTGTGGGCGCACAGCAGAGCAGGTCTGCTGCAGCTCCTGCAGGACTGGGGTCTGCCCCTGCAGCTGGCGTTGTACAAGTGGGATGCCAGGCTGCTTGGATATCCAGGTGAGAACCCTGGGAGCAGCTTGTGTTACACTTCATTTGTGTGTGTGACTGGGTCCTCCTCCAGCAATGCAGTTTAAGCAAACCAGTGTCATCTGTACTCAAGGCTCTGTGCCGTGGAGTGTGACTGATGTAGCAGTTTTTCTTCCATCTCCAGTAATAATTACTGTTAATACTTAATTACACACATTTTAGTGTGTAAGGATGTTCTTTGTGATGCTATTAAAATGATAATTAACTAGAAAAAAGAGCGATCCTTTTCCATTGCTGTGTGATGCACACACAACTTGCTGCTGAACTTGCTGCTGCCCCTTACTGTGGAGACAGAAACAGCTTCTTCCTGTTGGTGTCTGTTCACTGAACAGAGTCAAATCTGCTCAGTTTAGAACCTGTTTTCATATATTATTTTTCAGATGATTATCTTAAAGTGCTGTATTATATCTGCAGGCCTTAAAGTGCAGCTGAGTGTGAGGACTCTTCAAGACAGCAGGTTCTGCTCAGCAGAGTTGGGTCCCTGTTAGTAAGTGAGTAGGGAATGGGGAGTGCGAATCTGGGAGTGGGGTGGGGGGCACAAAGCCTTGTGGGTGAGTGATGGCCAGGCCCTGCTGCTGTTTGGAGGCTGGTGAGGCATGGTGCCTCTTGGAAAGATGGGGAAGAAGCAGTGCTGTAAGGTAGACAGTCAGATGTGTCTTTTGGGGGTCACAGGTTGTAGAGCCCAGAACTATGGGTCTCAGGACTGTAAGTCACAAACTATGCACCTAAGCACAGGTTTTCTAGGTTCATTCTTCCTCTTGTAGTTCTCTGTGTTGGATATTTCAGTAGCTGGACTTAAACTTGGCTCCACCACCCTAACTCAGACTTTATTTGCCTGCCAGTACTCTCCTCTCAGCAGCTAACCCAGCAGACAGTGAATCCAACTCTTGCCAGGGGTGAAGAAGTGCACTGAGAGGTGAGGACCAGGAAGGCATGCCGAAATCTCAGCCATTAGTGCAGCAAAGTTCTGCCTGTGCCAGAGGCTGCAGGGTGAAGGTGAGTGCGGAGACAGAGCAGTGCCAGGGCTGTGGGTGAGGTTTCCTGCCAGTAGCATTCACAGCAGTTACTCTGTATGAGGCTGGGCACAATCCAGGGCAATGCTCAGAGCAGCCAGGCACTGCTGCTGGAACGTGTGAGTGTTGTGCCCTGTGAAAAACGATGTGTGAAGGGCAGCTGAGCTGGGCAGCAGAGGCAGCTCAGTGCATCAGAGCTCGCCCACGGCAATGCTGCTTCTCCTTTTTCCAAGAAAACACGGGTTCTTTTGCACATGTTGTATGTAGTTAGGAAACCTGGTTGTGATTTGCAGGGACTGCTTTCAGCTGCCCAACACCTGCAAGCCACAGAGGTGCTCCTCTCCCCACCCTGGGGGGCATGTCCCGCTCGTGCTCCCAGCTGCTCCGTTATTTCCTTGCGACAACAGAGGGCACCAGCGGCCCTTGCTTAGCGCAGGGCTCTGCCCTCCCAGGCTCCCCGGGACATGCAGGGCTGCTCTGCGCCTTCGGACCCGTGGGAGAAAGCAGAACTAACGCCATGCACATCCTGCTCCTCAGGTCTGGGAAGATGCGTGCGGTGAAGCTGGTGGTTTGCTCCCACTGGGCCTGCGTGGGTGTTTGTGAAAATGTGCAAGCCTGCAAAGAGCAGTGGTTTGGATACAGCTGGCAAAGGTGCAGCAGAGCACTGCACGTGGCTGGGAGAAGGGAGCGCTTGCACGCAGGAGAGCAGCGCCAAACGTATTTCATTTTTCCAGTGGTCATTCTGCATCTCCAGCTCAGTGGGGCTCAATCCTATCTGCCCCCGAGCAGAAGCTACCAGAATGTCAGTCTGCAATGAAACAGTTCAGATCCGAGGCTAGGTCTGAATCTGCCCTGCATTACATCTGTTTGGGCTCACTGAAGCTGTGTAGCACATGAGATTTGCCTGCAAGGACAACCCTGAGCTAGCTCCAAGCTATTCCCTGCCAGCTTTCTCACCAGAGCAGGAAGGAGCACAGTGCATGCTGGCTGTTTGAGCCTGAGATCTGAGCAAATCCAGCAGCCCTCAGAGCTGATAGCCAGTCCATCTAGAGGTAAGCCCTGTGAAGTGTCCTGGGCTGCCCCACAACTAATCCAGGCATATTCATACCCCATGCTGTAGGAATGGGGCTGCTTCCAGTCTGCTGTGCCACTAATGCACAAATCCTCTCTCTTCCCACTTACGCCCTTATGTTTATCACCTCTGCAGGTGCATTCTGGTGTAGGCTGCCTGTGGAGGGGTGCACAGAAGCAAGCTGTATCTGTTATTCTACTGAAGCAAAGCAAAGCAGGTAAGCAGCAGGCACTGTTAGTGATAACCCACCACCTTTAATCTCTGTGACCCAGTGAAAAATGGTCAGAGAGCAGAGCAATCAAATACAGACAAACGTATTTCTGATGAAACAGCCCCTTTAGGAGAACATCCCGGTTTGCTGCTGTTGTGGAACAGGAAATAAGAAGTGATTTTGTTCCTATTTTCTTCCATGGGGCACTGTGAAGGAGTTAATCTCTGCTCTGGTTTGTGGGATGCTTTTTCTTTGTTTTATTTTAATTTATGTGAGGAGGATGAATGGAGAGAAACAATGATGGAGAGGAAAGGGCTTTGATCAAAGAAACGCAGTGTCATGCGGTACTAAAAATGTCACCCAACCCAGTGACATTAACAGGACTACTTGGACAAATAAGAGCTCCTCACTGAGTCTAATCTCTTGAGTAAGGGCTGACTGTGTGAGCAGACAGATCCTGACAATGCCAGGTCACAGAACTGTGCATGTGAACCATAACCTAGAGTCCATACTGGGGCCCCAACCTATTCAATCCTGCAAATTTGATATATCTTATTGCAGCAGGACCGTTTGCATACCAGAAGGTTTACTCACATGAGCATGGGATGTTGGATGGTCCTTTTATCCACAGCCTAGAAACACAAGGGTCCCAAGCTTCTTCCACTGCCAGGGGACACGTGAAAGCTTTGAGCACATGCTACAGAGATAAGTAGAGACATATGCTTTATGCCAGGCCAAGATGTTTTTATAAAGAACTTCTGGCCATGTCTGGTAAAACATTTAATAACTTCTCTGCCAGCAGCCAAAAGGCAGTCATATATTTAAAAGCAGCAATAAAAGTTCCTATGTGAGTCAGAGTCCTACAGGAATCCTGCTAGTGAATTTCCCCATGGTAGCCTGCAGGACTAGCTGGAAAAAAATACCACAGAATTCTACTGGTATTAAGTATTTTTTAACAAGTCCTTGGAAGTGGCATGGAATGTCTCTGCAAAGCCCCTGAAACCAGATTCCAGGCTATGTGCAGCCTAAACAGCAATTCTGGTCTTTTTTACTATAGCCACAAATCCTATTTCACTCCTAAAGGATCACAGAGAGGCTGGTTTCGGTGTGACCTTTAAGTGGCATCTCACTGGCTTATGGAAGACTGTGCTCTAGTGCATATTCCTTTAACCTGCAATCCAGCGTGCTCAAATGTCCCTACAGATGGAACAAAGTGCTGCCCTGACATGTGCGTGGCCTGGCCTCAACTCTCCCTTCTCCTTTCCCGCTGAGCTCTGCTCTTGTTGTGCTAATGAAGTACATCTTCTTTTCCTTTCAAAGTCCTCAGGTGATCCCTTTCTGCAATGAGACCCTGGGCTTTTTTGGAAATGATTCTCATTAAGATCCAAGGCCATGAAAGCTTCTCTGCTAATTCTTCCTGCTGCTAAAGCCTTGTCAATAGCCAGAATGCCCTGGTTTGGCTCTGCTGCAGGGAGCAGTGCTGAGGGCAGGCACTGGTATCTCAGAGCAGCTCCCTCTGACCCCTGGCAATGTGGTCAGGGATGCAGGCATTTGCTGCTCCCCTGCTTGTGCAGGAGATGGTGCTAACAGAAGGAGAGGACAGGTGTTGCAAGGCAGGTTGTGTGCTTCATTACTCCTCCATTATTGAGCTGTAGTAGTGCAAGTTGTCCTCTGATTGTATTTTGCAAGCTGCTTCCACACAGCAGTGCAGGTATGGTTTGGATGCTGATCTTTGCAGCCCGTGGAGCTAATCTGGGAGTGCTGATTGGCCAGAATTCCCTTCTCACCACTACAGAACCTGTCCTCCTTGGCAGGGACCCTCCTCTCCTAGGCAGAGACCCTGTGTGGTACTCCTGCCGTGTGCCTGCCTGGAGAGCAGCCATCCTCTGAAGGTGTCTGACCTCTGTGCAGCCGTATCCTTGGCTGCCTTCTCTGAACACACAGGAAAGAGTTCACAGCGTGCTGTCTGGTTACCATCCTCAGCCTTCACTTTACTCCTCCAGGGCACACAGTCTCCCCTCCTGGGTGTCGGAGGGACTCATCCCATAGAGTGTTTGACAAGGCAAGTTTAACACTAGCCTGTTAATGACTTGTTGCAGATTCGGGTAACGCGTGAGCAAACGCTGCCTACAAAGGCATGCTTCTTTCTTTGGAAGCCCTGGAGAGCCTTTCTGGTCTCAGCTTCCTGTCCCAATTTGTCATTCCCAGAGGCTGGGGGAGGAACTGGGTGTGCACTGTGGCTGCGTGCAGCCTGCCTCAGGGTTGCTCCCACGAGGATAGCTGTGGTGCCCTGAGCAGCTGCAACCAGTTCGTGTCAGCATGGATTTACTGGTTGTGGGTGTGATATCCAGCAGGACAGCAAACGAAAGCAAGATCCCTCCAGCTTTGGATCGTCATAGGGTCTGTTGAGCAACTGAGTGTGTTTATCTCATAATGATAGTGCAACCCTGAGGCTTGTCTCTGTTAGGGCCTCACCAGGTCGGCGCCTGGCTGTTACATCAGAACTGATGTTTGGACCAGTGGGGTCACGCTCCCAGGAGGAGGGAAGGTGACGGTGCAGGTTCTCCTTTGCATTTGCATTTTTGACCAGAGAAGTGCCAGAGTCGTGAGGCATACAGGGGGATTCAGGCTAAACAGAGCATCCAAACCAGCTTTGTTAAAACCCTACAAATCTGGAATGGCACTGGTGATGCCTGCACTTGCCCCTCTATGCACCTTGTGCATCAGTAAGCATTTCCCAGCATGTGTAGCATGGAGCAAAACATTATTTTTCTCTTGCTAACGGTAAGCAAGGAAAAACACTCCATTTGCCCACTGGATGCCAGAGTACCCAGCTCAGGCGTAAGCAGTGAAGCTGCCTGCAGCACTGAGAAGGCAGCGTCCATCCCCTGTGAGAGTTCTCACCCCCAGCCTCAGCGCTGAGAGCACCGGCAGGTGGGGATGGTGTCCTCGGTGGCTGCACAGCTGCACGCGTCACCTTCTGCTGATGGGATGCACGGCATTACCTGTGTAATGGGAAATTCACATTGCACAGCAGTCCATGGAGTTGTGGTGATTCATGGAGAGCAGGAAAACCTAGTCTTATCTTCAGGGAGAAAAGTGCCGAGCTTCAGGTTTCAAAGCCCTCGCTTCGGTGGAATTACAGGTTCAAATCCTGAGAGGGTCAAACAAGGTCTTTCTTCCTCTGAGACAGATGGAGTGTCACGCAGTAAATTGCCTATGATTCTCTTTGTGAGATGCTGTGTTACTTTGAAAACGGCATCATGACAAATCTTGGCTTTCTGCAAAATAAATAACTGCGTCATTTATCAGAAAGGTTTGCTTTCACAAATGTCGCCACTCTTTTAAGGCATTAGAGACTCCTGGGAATGAGAGAGACCAGAAGAGCACAAGATGCCACTTTTCTTTTCTTACTCCATTGTATTTGACATTTCTCTTTTTTCTGCTTATTTGAAAAAGCCCCGGTGAGGAGTGATCCCTGGCTGCGACGTGTTCCAGCAGACATGGTGGAATGTGACAGCGAGGAACACATGCTGCCTGAGCATCCCTGGGGAGGTAGGAGCAACAGAAACAGATGCGTGTTTGGTGTCCTCACTGCCTGCAGCCACCCTGCACAGGAGGAGCCCAGAGGTTGCTCTCATCCCCACCACAGCAGATATCGCCCATCCAAGCTGCTCTGGTGACAGAAGGTACAGCTCCTTGGGACTGGAAGAGTCACAGCATTGGGACTGGTAAGTGGGGAATAACCAGCGTGTTTCTGCCCCCTTAGCTGAGAGGACACATCCTAAGCACTACTGCCAGCTGGACGTCCTGTGCTCTTTTCATCCAGACAGTTGCTGTAGAGCAGCATGCTTGGCTTTGCAGTAGGTGGTGTTGCACGCAACACAGATATGCTGCTCCAACAAGGAGGCTGTCAAATGTGAAAACTGTCACAGCCAAATTCCTTCTTGAGACTTCCTCAGCAATAGCTGAGTGTGAAAAGTCTGGCGAGGCAGGGGAAGAGCTTTGAAACTTGGTGGGTTTTTTTTTTCCTTCTAAAGATACCTCTGATGATCAGCTGTGGTCCCACACTTATTCTTTGTCTAGGATAGAATGTAACGTACCAGATGAAATGTTACAAACAAATAAGCAGCAAGTGCATTCAGCAAAATCAGCTGTAGTTTATTTTATAGGGTGAACATTTTTAAAGAGACGGATGAGGCAAGAAACATTGCAAGCTTCTGCTGTGCCTTCTGCTGGATGCCCTCAGTGCTTTGCGAACGGGCAGGAATTGGCATCCCCTGTTTACACATGGGAAAACAGGAGTAAAAGAGTTTATGGCTCCTGTTTCCAAAAGCAGTCACTAGCTTTGTGTCTCTCTCTTTTTGGTGCCAAACTGTGAGAGTTTTTAAAGTTCTGACATGTGTGCAGAACAAAGACCAACTGTTCGCTGGTTTGACTGGTTTGACTTGTACACTGCTCTGTTGAAAAGGTGCCTTAGTGTGAAGTCTGCGTAGCACAGTGGAGAAGCAGATGTTCCCTTCATCCCTGTTGCCCATCAGGGCTGGATTTTAGAAGTGCCCCAGTCGAAGCCAACAGTGTTTGCACTGTCCAGCACTGCTGAGAGCTGGGCCAGGTGTTAGATCAAATGTCTGGAGCTGAGAGTGTAACATTTTTTCAGATGTGCTTCTCAGAGATTTTTTTCCAGACAGATGCGGGAAGTCTGTGGTAGAGCTGGGAACAGAGCCTGTTCCTGTGCTGCAGGAGGCTGTGTGTCTGACAAGACACAGGCACGGCCCTGCAAAGTCAATGTTGTGATTTCACGGTGGGAGCTGAACGGCACCCGGCAGTTGCACCAAGGGATTTTTATTAGTTCCCAGGTTCACAGGGGTTTGCACAGTGGCTAAAATCTCAATTCCTCTGAAATTCAGCAGGGAGAAGGCTGATGCTTCGTTTTGGGCCAGTTGTGCCAGAGCATCTTTCAAGAGAGTACTCTTGTGTTTGTGTGCAGCTCAGCTGCAGGATGGCCCTGATGGAGGTCAACCTGGTACAGGCGACAAGCACAGCAGAAGGCTGATCTTAATACCAGCTTTCACAGAAGAGTATTTTACACAAGGAGCAGTCCTTTGACTCCTAAACTTCTCTCTGAACACAGCACTGAGGCAGCCAGTGTCTTGCTGGTCCTGCAGCTGGACAAGTGGGGCTGCAGTGGCCACACTGTGTGGCATGGGCTGGGTGAGCAGCTCCCTGCTGCTCTTTCTTTTCCTTGCTTGGATGTGTGCCCCTCCACACCACAGATTTTTCTGTCCTGCAGCTTGCATGAGTTCACATTCAAAGATGACTTTCTCAAGACATTTTGTTTGCTAAAATGTGCAGTTTCCATAGGTTGCACCTGTTCTCAAGGATACCACCCAAGGATAGACACTTAGAGGGCACAAAGCCAGCAACACAAGTGCAGTTTCCATGGAAAATGCAGGCAGGTATATATCTACCTGAAGTAAAATGCCAGGCTCATAGTATGTACTCCATTCCCCTCTTCTGGGATGTGCTGAGGAACACCCACTTCCTACAGCGGAGAGGGCCACGATCTCCAGAGCAGTGAGACTGCAGCTGAGCTCCCTACAAAGAGGAGTTAACGGCACATCCCAAACACCCCTCTGCCAGAACAGGTCAGAAATTGCAGATTTTCTTGAGTAACAGGCTTAATTTTCTCTTCATATCTGCTCTTAAAAATGCTTCATGTGCTGCCATTAGGTAAAGAGAGGCATTTTAGGCTTAAAAGAGGGACTTATACTTCTATTTAGTGGTAGACCTGGAGTTGTTTTGGTGGAACTAATTCCGTGGAAAAAGTTCACCAAAGAGCATTCTGGTTGAAAGTATTTCAGCCGTCTGCCATAGGAAGGAGTTGAAAACCTCCCAGACCTTTCCTGCTGTGAACATGCCAGATCTTCTCTAGCAGAAGGCTGAATCTTCCACCTGTGGATGAAGGCTCCATTTTTTGATCGATACCGCTGTCACTGAAACATGTAAATGCGAAGGAGTTTGGGTGAAACTCTAGCCGATATGCAGCAGGGAGCAATCCTGGGCTGGCAGCAGGATGGAATCAGTGACCTAATCAACCATTTCCCCCTCTAATTGCTGTGATTCTATGGTTTAAAGAATTACCCAATGTGTATTTTAGTTGGAACAAGACACTATTATTGAGTAAAGTGCATAATAATTGTGTTTTAGGAGGTGAAATAAATGTCGATCACCAGGCACTTTAATCCATCATTGTACTTTGCTAAATTACTTAAATTGCACTACATTCAATACTAAAATTACTTGTAATAAAGTGATTGCCAAACTGACACTCACAAAAAGATGTCTAGCACCTACATTTGTTTTCCTAATTGACGATTTTAGGCTTCAGTCTAGGGAGGGAGGAGTGCCTGCAGCCTTCACTTCAGTTGTTAGGAATGGAGGGTGTGTAGGCCCATGCAGGAGCAGTCTTTTAGCAGTGAGAAATCCTGCCTGCATGAAGTACTTCCAACTTCATTGTCTTTTGAGCCCTTGCTTAGCTCACTGGGTAGGTGCATTTTTTGCCTATGTTTACAGAAATGTTTGATTTTGACACAAGGCTTTCTTGTAGTGATACTCCACCTCTTTATATTGAACGTCTTCCCAAGCCATTCACTAATTAATATCCATTTTGCAGACTAAGTGATTTGGTTTGAGGATCTACAACATGATCCTCAACCAGTCTGAACTTGGTGCTGAGTGGGGAGGTTGAGCATGAGGAATTTGTCTATCTGCAGTGGCACTTGGGAGGTGACTGTGACTTTTGTTGTTTCTTCTTACAGTCCTTCCTCCTTCCACTCAAGGATTTTGGTTGATAAAAAGCAAACATAAAGCAGAGGTCTTGGTTTCAGTTCCTGAACATGACGTCTAGATTCAGCCTGCCTAGAACTGCTTTTTTTATTCATGTAGTATTCCAAAGATGTTCACAAACTGTAGATTTAACTGATGCTGAGCTAAATTAGGTTTTGCATTTTTAAAACTTCAGCTAATATGTGTGGCTACATGCTTGTGAGAAAACACAGTTTGTTTTTTACCACAGACCAGGCAATACCCTTCTGCAAAGGTATGCAAGTCCTTTCTCATGAGATTGAATGAGGAGCTGAGGATATACCTGTTTTATACAGGGAAAAACATCTTGTAATATGGAAATGAAACTCAGTTATGGTTTACAATGATATTCCTGGAAAACTACCTTGCTTTCTGAAGACTAAAGTCTTTCTTTCTCAGGGCTTTTCTCAGCCTTGCTTAGAATGGATCTTTAAGAAACGTAATTGAAACATGTTAGAACTTCTCTTTGGAAGAGAAACGCACTACATCTGAAAACACTGTGTTCCAGTCCTCTCTTGATGTTTCCATGGCCTCAGTTATTGGGATAAAGTCTTTCTTCGTGGCAGGTGACTTAATCTGTAGGGTTACTGATTGTCTTAACAAAGTATCAAACACTCATCCAGATATTTTTGTCTGCCTTTCCATAATGTGAAAGGAGATCTGAATGTTTCCTTCATCAGCAGTCACTATATAACATATTCACATACTGTGCAGTCTATTAAGAAGTTTCAATAAGTTAAGCAAATATGAGGAATTCTGATGGGAAGGAATTAAAACTGTCCAATTTTTTCTTCCAAAATAAATATGCAAGTTAATCTGTAGAAGTGAAGAGTGCCAAATATTCATCCTATGTGCTAAAGTGACTCATGGTGAAGGCAGACAGTTTTATAGTGCAATTTCTTGTGCTGGAAATGGATAGCTTCCAAGTGATACTTATGAAACAATTAGCTGTTCATGGATAATCAGATTTGTATGGAAATGTAAAGATAAGTGATTCAGCTATGATCTCAGCTGCAGACTGAGAGTGGTGGGCCATACTCCACAGCAAAAACCAAACAGCACTGTTGATGAAACCTGCTGGATTCAAGCACCTAACAGCTCCCTTGGCTGTCTTTCCTAGAATGACACATGACAGATTTGTATCATTAAACGTCCTTGCTGATGGCTGAACTGCTTTGCATGTAAATGAGACCAAACTTGAACAGTTCTGCTCGTGAATGTGAAGGGTTTACAGTGCTGGATCAGGTCTCCACTCACCATAAGCCTCGGAGGGAACTCTGCTCTGGACTGCTGGAACACAGGTAACTCATTGTACCTATTTGTCTGAAGCTTAGAAAGGGGGCAGAGGCTGAGAGACCAAGTGTCCAAAAAATGTCCTGAAGTCCTTTTATGTTTAAAAGGTATAGTACTTTTTAGTCTCACCCTTTTCAATAGTTATCGTGCATATGAAGAAAGTGACAAGTTTTTTACTTTCCAAATGTTGCACAGACCAGAAGGGTGATGCTGTTTCTAAGAGACAAACTGCAGAGCTTAGGACCTAGCCAGCCTGCTTCCATCATGCCCAGGTTTTGCCTGCCAGTGTTCCGTGGCCCTATGGATTTCCCAGCCCAAAATTACCACCACTCTGAAAATGCATACACATCTCCTGTGGACCATGCAGCACCAGACTGGTTGCTTGGAGGGGGATAGTACTGACAGTGCAGAAAAGGTCTATCCTGCATCTTAAGATGCCACCTGTGATACCTCTGCAGAGCTCTTCTCCCACCTCTGTGACCAGTTTGTCACCAAATTGCCAGGGGTCAGAGAAAGGCAGCAGGAAGCCAGATGAGCCTAGGTGGTCTTTGTCACTCCAGTGCCTGTCACTATCAGTCCATGGGTAGTCTTCCATGGAGATGTTTGTTCTAGTATTCCTTCTCACCGGGCCCCTCTGTTCAGTTGACCACATATTTCTTCTTGAAGTGGGCTCTTCTTGCTCTGCGTTTGCCAGTGCACTTTGTTGAGTAAGCGGAAGAAATTGTGATGAGGGCTTGCTGACCCCTGCTTCACACAAGCTGTACAGGAAGGCCCCTTAGGAAAAGTTTTTTTGTGATATTTTCAGCTTAAGTTTCCAAATCCACAAAGCCTGGAAAAAACTGGTTGACAGCCAAGCCTTGAGTGTCTATTAATCTGTCTGAACGCTCCCTGTAGGTTTGCCTGTCCATGGAACAAACCACAGGGGCATTGTTAATGATACTGTAGTGATAAGAGAAGTTCTCAACCAGAAGGGATATCATAAGAGCCATGAAACAGTTTGGATCTTTGTCTAAAACATGAGGAAAGCCCATTTCTCTAGAGCAGTTGTGGCTGTGTCCTGAAATCCAAGAAAACCTGCATTCTATTTAATCTCTAATCAGTGACACCTTAGAGTTCTTCTTTGGGTGTGCAAGCCTGGAAAAGTGTTTAGTTGTCTAGCAATGGTAGTATATGCAGGTAAAGCATCTTAATCTTGAAGGGCTGCTTTAACACTGTGCATTCCTCTACTGAAGCTAGAAGAGAACGCGTGCTGTGATCCTATCAGCAGTGCTGTAAGTACCTGATGACACAAAGGCTCTGGAGTGACATCCAGCACCTGGAAACTATGCAGCAAGTGTTAAGTGCAGAGCTACTGATGACGATCCTGTGATAAAATGCTTCTGACGCTGCTCATTGTGGAGGTAGAACCTAACCCAAAACATCTTCCTTTTTGAGTGGGGTTTGTTTCAGCTCGTGGTGATTTTTTAGGTAGCTTGTTAATTTCTTGGGGTTCTGGAAGTCAGTTTTGGGGCAGGTCTCCTGAGACTGGGATCCAGACAGCCTTCTGTCATGCTCACGGCACCTGGCTTAGCAGCTCTTATCCCTTAAGGGATGCAATTAGGTGTTGACAGAAAGGTAAAAGCAATTCTGACTTTCCCTAATTTCCTGCACTCTTTGCAAATTTTGCAAGGAGAACACCATTAATGGGACACGTTCCAGTGTGAATGGAATGACAGGGCAGCAGCTAGACAGCAGTGCCTGATAACTGTGCTGGAACGATGTCCCAGAGCAGACCCGGGGCAGTTATGTGTGGGTGAAAGGGTGGCTCTGAACCTGGAGCAGCGTCAGAGAGAATTACAGTCTGAAGCAAACAAGTCATTTTGGCCTTTCAGAGAGGTAATGATGCTTTGAGATCCCTCAGTTCTATTTTTCTTGTTGGCAAATAATCAGTACAGGTCTACATGCTTACCAGGTGGTAATAGCACCTTGCAATTGGCTGAAGTATCTGTTGGTAAATAAGCCTTGTAACTTAGTGGGCATCCCTTAAGTGCTTCCTGTTACACAGAACAAAAGTCCCCTGAACTGTTTGAGGAAGGGATCAGCCTCACTTGAGGAGCCCAGGCTTGAGCTGAGCCCCGCTCTGGGACAAGAACAGTTCCGATGCTCCACAGCTCCTCCCACTGCAGTCCCACTCTTTTCTCTTCTGAAAAACAGCAACAGGAACATCAGTCAGAAACTCAGACTTGCTCTTGAGTAACTGAAGTGCCCTGGGCTTTGTACAGCCCTGCTCAGCAACAACTAGAAATGCAGGTGTGTTATCAGTGTTGTTTTTCTTCTAAAGCCTAAACATAGCATAATGCCAGACACTAGGAAAGAAAATTGTCTCTCTCCCTCCTAAAAAATGGGACACCTTGGAACACATCACCCACTGTGTCCTTTGCTACCCTTCCTGTTTCCCTTGGGCCCTCCTCTCCCTTGCCCCTTTCCTGTCAGTAGGACTGACTGTCTTTCAGAGGTAAGCTTCCATTTTGGAGCCCGCTGCATCCTCAGTCAGGATGAGGTGGTCCAGGACCCTCAGCCCTTTCAGCTTACACAGTGTTCAGCAGACTCTTTAGGGCCTGCACTGAGTTCACTTGTGTTCTGACTTAGTTTCTCCTTTGGGATAGACTTCAGGGCAGAGTAGACAACCAGAAGGATTTTGTCCAGGTTAACGGTGCTGACGGTGCCTGGAAGAAGACGTGTGGTCCTCCAAAGGCGTTTGGCAAACTGGTTAGAAAGCTTATCTGGGTTCATCCTTCCCCCCTTTTCTCATCTCTGCTTCTGCCATTGGATAAGCTTGAGAGGTTGGAAGCTGGGTGTCCAGACATGGACAGTTGTGTCTGACATGGAAGCGCCTACGGAACAACAGTGTGTCATTGAATTCCTCCATGCAGAAAAAAATGGTGCCCATTGACATTCATTGACACTCAGTGAACATTTATGGAGAGCAAACAGTGGGTGTGAGCATAGGGAGGTGGTGGGCAGTGCGTTTCGGTAGTACCAACAGTGGCATGTAGGCTCTTGTTCATCAACGACGAAAATGCAGAGCTAATGGTGGTGTCTTTGCTGTCTCAGCAAAGAAGAACTAGCTGCTTTCTGAAGGCCAAATGGATCCTCAGTCAGGACCGCAGTGCATGGCCAGGGATGGGGAGATCTCTACTTTGCTGAGGCCCCAGAAACCTGCTCCGTTCAGGACACAAAGCAGCAAAGGAATGGGATGGGACCTAAGACTGGAGCTCACCCCTCAGTCTGCCTCCACTCCTCCAAGGGTGCCCTCTTCATAGTGCATCTACTTTTAGGGCTGGAAACCGGTTCGCATCACCTGGGTTGTCCATACCTCTTCCCGGAGCCCACCCCATGGCTGCCACCATTTGTCCCCTCCCAGGGAATGCTGTGCTGCGCCCTGCCCAGCTGCCCTAGTCGAGGTTGCAGATGGAAGAGGAAGCTGTTTGGCTTTCAAAGCTTTGTTTACTTATACCAGGCCTAACAAACATGGATGTTAAGGCCCCCTAGGGGGTCTTTCTTACGATGCTGGGGCCTATTGGATTAGGCAAATGAGAGCCAGAGATTTGCCTAATAGCTTGACAGGCCTTGAGGGATTAGACTTGTGGGCTGGTGTAAACGTGTGGTGCAGAGGTGCTGTGCTGTGGATCTCTTAGCCATGGCTAAACGCCTTGTCAGTGTGGGTTAATCTTGTTTGCCTTGTCTTCTGTAATGCTGCCTTACAGGACGCAGCCTCCACCGATGTAATTGCTGCGGAATGGAGCGGTAGGCTTTTGTTTTGTGTGTGCACCTCCTCTGCATTACACAGCACTTTCAGCATTACAGGCATCGGTAATTAACAGCAATTTTTAACTGGCATTAGTTCCAGCTCCTGAACTAGTTGCTCCTTTGAGACCAAAGGTTCCATTCTGGTGGTTGAAGGCAGCTCCCCCTGCCGAAGTCCCAGTGCTGTCCCCGCACTGAGGACCTGCTGTCTCATTTTGGTGCAGTGTCCATCCCAAGTAGCCCTAATTTTTTAGGTGCCTTCACGTTCCCTTGCTCCACATCTTCCCCCTGACCTCCTTACACCTACCCCAAAAGCCCTGCAGAACTGAGTGCAGCACAGCAGCTGGGCTTCAAATGTTCACAGCCACTGGGATGTGCAGCCACAAGTCTTCCTTGCCAGATGCTTTTTGGAGCTGAGGGAGACAGGGAAGTTCACTGCAGATGTTCCCCAGCACAGAGGTAGCCTCCTCTGAGGCATTTAGCATCTGCAAGGCCCTGGCAAGGACAGTGCAGGTGGGAAGAAAAGCTCCCACCAGTCCCATCTGCCCCACAATGGGCGGCATCTTCCTCAGTTGTGCAAATTGCTGTGATCTCCAGGAGTGTAAGCTCAAACTGATCCCCCAAAAGCCGAGAAACTACAAACTCTGCTCTGCCATTTGCTGGGTGGGTGGTAGAGCTGCAAGGAGTGGGCAGAAGGACAGCACCTGTTAGCAGTGCCAGGTGGCAGCTTCCCATCAGCTGTCTGTGATTGCATGCTAACGGTAAGAACCTGGGCTCAAGACCAGCAGAGACAGGGGGTAGAAAAGCGCCCTGGCGTTGGACCTTGTGCCTGCAGTCAGTGGTCAGAAGAGGAAAGTTGCAGGTAGGATAGCACCCCTGAGGTAGTATCCAGTCTTTCTTCATGAACAAAAGCAGTGGGGGTAACTGAGACTTGCCAGCTGCACGCAGCATGGTTTTCTATGTCATCCATGAGGAGCTAGGCCAGGTAAAGCCCTGGGGTTTTCTTGGCTGTCCCTCCACATGAAGCACCATCTGTCTCCCACCCAATTATCTATGCCTTCCTTCCCTTACAGGCAGTGGGAAGTTTAAAACCATCATGCAAGCTTGAAGGAGAAGCAGTTAGGACAGTGTGTGTGCTGCAGGCTTCCACTGCCTCCCTGGATCTGCTGCTCCCACACCACAACACCTGGGCAGGATGATGTTGGGAACCAAGAGCTGGCTTGCAGAGCACACTGGGATATGTGATATGGTCTCAGAAGATCCTGTGCTAGCTTCTAAATTGTGGAGAAGGGCTTGGCAGAGTGAAACACAGCAGAGGTTTTGGATGGAAGCACTGAGAGGTAAGGTTCACCCTGAACATGTACTGCTGCCTGTACTCCTTTGTGCTGTGGTTTGTGATGGCTGGCACAGGGAAGCAGCTCAGCAGGTGGCAAGTTCTTGTACAGTGCGTGCTGCTGAATTGGGCTAACTGAGTTGGGGTCCTTGGTGCTGACTCCTGAATGGTGAGGAAGTGTTGTTTGTCACCAGAGCAGGAGCTAGCTTACATTTTGGCCTGGAGCTCCAGTAGTAGCTTGTGGTTTTCCTGGGCAATTGGTGCTGATGAATGTCATTGACTGTCAGTTTTATTTTTATTTATTTAATTATTTTTTTTTAATGGAGTTGAAGACTGCTTAGGTATTGTCAATGACTTTAGCATGACCTACCTCAGGAGTTTATCAATTACGCCGTCCTGGAATAGTTTGGCTGTTAGAGAGCTGCTGGGGTAAAACCCCAAATTCCCAATACGTTAGGAAGAGAATCTGTCACTTGTCCTTCATGGAATTCCATGGGCTCTTACCTCTTGCTGTGCCTTTGGAGACCTGTTTGTTCTCTGATTCCCTTTCTTTATGGCTCAATCCAAACTTGTTGAAGTCCCTGTACTTAGGCAACATGCAGGTTTTGCATCATAAAGAGGTTTCCTAAATAGCCAGCAGTGCATCCTGCTGCTCCATGTCTCTCATTACTGGAAATAAAACAGCTGTAAAATCAGGAGCTGAATGTTTCTGCATCTGGGGGTCCTTGTGCATGGCTGGAGATGAGTTTCTGCCTTCTGAAAAAGTGACTTCAGGGTTTGAGAAAAGACAATCCCTAACAAATGTTTCTCCAATCTATTTTGCTTTGAATGCTTCAAGTTGCAGTGGATGTGTATATTTTTGCCCACAGCTTTCCTTGCTTCTCTTGCCTTCATGCTTTGGTGGCACATCGTTTCCATCACTGAGAAAGGTTTTTGGGTGCTCCATCCCCACCTGTACTTCTGGACCCTTAACTGAGGAGACAAGAAAACGGAAGGGAAAGTTTGCTGTATACAGAAGCTAGCCATTTTCCTTTGTGGGAGATTTGATGCAATTCTGTATCTGCAGGTCCTAGTGCTGCATTGCCTTGAGTATTTAACTGGTGTAAATAGGATCTCCAGACAGAATCCAGTCCTGGCCCAAAGCAGTGTGCACCACTATTTTCTTAGCATCTTCTAGTCCATCCCTTAACATTGGCTCCCCATTGCCTGGCTTTGTCTTAGGGTAGTAATCAAAGTAACAGGCTGTAGAAAGGGAATTTCTCTCCTGGTCCTGCAGCAAACTCTCCTGGGAGGATGGTTGGAGCTCCATGATAAGCTCCTTGCAGAAGGTAGCATCCATGGCTGACTGAGCTCATGGCATACCCTGTAAATCTGCGCTTCCTGGCTGCACGTGAGCATGCTGGGTGTTGGAAAACCTTGAGAACTGTAAGCAGAGAAGGAGCCCCATTAATTCCTGTCTAGACTGGCTTCTGAGCCCAGGTTCCAGAGATGAAAGGGCACTTTATTAAGACAGGACATAAATCCACCCTGCCAACAAGTCCACACTCCTCTGGATTATTTACACCTCTCTCCCTCCCCCTGGTCAGTGCCTGTCCCTATATAATCTCCATTAAAGTTCTGACAGGATTAAGCCAATATATCTTAACCTTAACCTATCAGGCTCTGCATGCTTTCATTTCTACCATGTCACAAGAAAGACTTCATGTTTTTACAGAGACTGAAAAAAAAAATAAGTGTCTAAGGAAAAGGAGCTCATTGTCTGGGGTGGGGTGCAGAGGGGATGGATGTTTCAGGATGGAACCTCCGAGGAAGGCAGGCATTTTTATTCAGAGATCTGGGCATTTTAATTGCTGTTGTGTTTTGTACTTTTTGTTTTTCCTGTCATTGGAAAGTTTCTATTGTTGGTCTGTGCTTTGTGTCATGCTTATGGCAAGAGCTGCAGCCCTGGAGGAGCTGGGCAGATCCCGACATCTCCTGGTTGCATGAGGTTCCCCTCCTTCCCTTATAGCAGCACAGCAAGGAGCAACCTGTTCTTGTGGGCACTAACCTCAAAGGGACTTCAGCACTTACGCATTTTTAGGCTGGACAAGTACTATACATTCACTGTATGACCTCCTGTGCCCTGCCTGGCTCCTGGCTTGTTTCAGGTGTGCCGCTCCCTTCCCGTGGCAGGCCCAGTTCATTGTCACCACTGCTCGATACATCCCGCATGATAACAGCGTGTGATGACAGAGCTGCACAGTGCTCAGAGCTGCGTGACTTGAAGAGCTCCTGCAGCTTTCATCACGCTGTGGCAGTGACAGGATAAAGGAATGATGAGGCCTGTTGAAAGGACGCACTTGAATTTTTGTGCACCCGGACAGAGACATCAGGAAGACCTAAGCATCAGAGTCTGCTTGGGTTGGTGTTTCAGCTGACTGCAGTGCTTGCAATCCTTTTGTATGGGCTTTTCTGTTGCAGTTTTTAGCAAATGAGCTTCTTGGCTTGGTCAGTTCTGAAGTCGTTAGCAAATATTTGCCTAAAGTGAGTTTGAAACCTATAAAAAGGACCATGTGAAGTGTTTCCAAGGTTTGCATTCATTTGGCCAAGGAAATCATGATCCCTGGCCCGTGTGTCCAATCCAAAGTAACCAGGCTGCTCCAATTTTGAATGTTGGGTACTCTTGTGTTAACCTCTTATTTTTACCAGCACTTTATATGGAGTGAATTGCAATGAAATAGAGAGAGGTTATAAGGAGCGAGCCATTGTTTACCTTCATCTCTTTCACCTGATGAGCAGTGAGATGAAACCCAATGCTCTGCATTGTAGGCAGCGCTGTGATGGCAGGGTGTGTGTATTCACTGGGCAGGGAATTCAACAAGAAATAGATACAAATGAAATCTTTTCCCATAAAAGTTGCTTTCTGATCAATCATCCTCCATCAGATGATATGGCTGAAGGAAGGGCTGTGCCAGCTGGCACCCATTCCACCTCTCATTTCCACCAGGAAGTGGTGAGAGAAGGAAGCAGCTGAGATCCTGCATGAGCTGCTAGCACGGGAAGCCCCGGCACCTCTGTACTGATACGATGCTGCCAGCAGCTCTACTAAAACAATGCTAAATAAGAGGTGGGGGAAGTGTTCTGAAAGGCAGAGAATTCTTGTGAACTTCTGCTATCTAGCAACGTGGAGAGACATTTTTCTCCTCTGTTTAACTTACCTGTTGTTTCCTCCTTCTGGCATTTATTAATCTGGCTGGTTAAGCATTGAGGCCAGCCAGCAAACAGATCTCATCACAAATCCTGTTCTCCACGGTGTACTCGGAAAAGGCTCTGTCTGAACAAACTCGCTTCTCATGTCTTCATTCTGAGGGCAGAACTAAAGGATGGAGGTAGATGTTTACCATGAAATTCGCACTGCAGGTTGCTCCTTCACAGCAGCCGATAGCGCTAACACCAGCGTTTCCATTTGTAGGCAAGCTGTGTTTGGACAGAGCCCTTTGCAATTCATCCACAATTTGGGTGTATTCATGGCACCCATCCCACTCCTGATAAGCCAAATCAGGAGCCCTAATCACAAGGGCAGTGTGTTCAATAACCATTGCTCTTTAATTGTTTCTGATCTTTATCTCCATTTCTCTCTCCCCCGAGGGTGTTTTTTCCCTATGGGAGGATCAGTGCTTCTCTTTGAACTGGCTTTTCATTTCAGCATTTGTCGTTCAGGACTGCACTCTTTGTAGCAGCTGCTTTTTTTTGGAGGTTTGTGCTCACTTTATCCTTCGTGTTGGTAGCTGACAGAGTTGCTCATGTCTGAGGAGCCGAGGAAGCCCGTGCTGCTGCCCCTTTTCCCTGTCCCATACACTCTGCAGCTCCTGTTGTTTAATCCCCATCCATCCCCACCTGAGTGGTTCCAGAGGGGAACCCGATGCACCTGGGAGTCCTGGCAAGCCATGATGCACCAGGGCAGCTCGGTCAATATTTACTGCAGGCTTTGGTGTGCAGCAATGGTTCTCTGTCTCCCTGGGTAGGATTTAGCCCGTTAGCACTAGTGTCTTTGAAGCCATTAAATACACAAAACAAATGGACTTGAAAAAGGGGATCCTTTCAAATTGATTAATTGATTAATCAAATTGATTAATCCCTTCATCCCGTGCAGGTCATACAGACTAAGGGTGGGCTGCACACTGGATGAAAACTGTAACTGGGACTCTGACAGGGTGATCTCTGTCCACTGCATTTGTTTGCATGTCGTATAACTGTTTCCTCCTCTCCCTTGCACCGTGGGTGCAGTGCTTCACAGGGATTTCTTTCCTGGTGCAGCTGTGCAGCCCTGCTTTCCCACTCTGGCATTTGGATGAAAACTTTCCACCCCTCTGTGTTTGCTTTACGGGAAGGAGCTTTTTGCACAGCACGAAACTTTCCACTGTGTTCATGATCAGTGTGGGGCAAACTCATTCAAGATTTAAAAAAAAAAAAGAAATTGAAAAGTTCAGTCTGTGAGAGCTGAGCCTGCAGGCACTGCAGGGCATGGCCTGCCCTGCTCAGAGGCAGGAGTGCTGCCAGCAAGAGTGGCACAGCCTGGCTTTGCCAGTCTGCCCGCAGGGACACGCTGCTCTATGTTGGCTCGGGTCATGCCAGCTGGCAATTCAGGAGGGAGCCCAGCGCTGTGCTGGCCTGCTGTGTGCAAAGCTGGCTGCTGTCCCCAGCTGGGAGCAGAAAGCTGCAGGTAGCAGGATTTCTTCCCTGTGTGTACAAGTGTTCGGCAGCCCCTGAGCTGCTGGAAAGCTGGGCGCTTCTGACATGAATCTCCCCTCTTTTTAGTTTGAAACCACTCCCTCTTGTCCTGTCACCACAGACCCTGCTAAGGAGTCTGTCCCCTCCTTTCTTACAGCCCCCTTTGGGTACTGACAGGCTGCTTTCAGGTCTTCCCAGAGCCTTCTCTTCTCCAGGCTGCACAGCCCCAGCTCTCTCAGCCTGTCCTCGCAGGGAGGTGTTTCATCCCTTGGATCATTTTTGTGGCCCTCCCCTGGACGTGCTCCAACAGGTCCATGTCTCTCCTGTACTGAGGGCTCCACATCTGGAAATGAATTCTGATAGCTTTGTATTGCTTCCCTATGTTATAAAGCAACCTTAAATTCATGTTAATAGCTTGATATGAGATTTAAATGCTCTAAATCAGAATAAGACACCAGTGCCTATGTTATTAGGAGGTCTTTAGCAACCAGGGAAGGTTTAATCTGAGTGGATAAATCTGCAGTTGGATTAAAGCCTAATTACCCTGCGATGAATCACTCTGTAATATTTCACATGAAGCACTTGGTTTACAACCAAGTCTAAGTGGGGAAGTCTGCAGTATCTATTGTTGCTCTCAGGACACTGATGCAAATTCCTGTTTTAATGCTATTCCAGTGTTTTAAAGGAAAGTAGGGAAAAGAAATAACTTACCAGTTCTGTCAAAGGAGCACGAAGGTATTTCACTTTAGGGTTGTTTTTTTTTTTTTTTTTTTTTTTTTTTTTTTCCAAGCAGAAACTAAGCCCCTGTGTTTTACCCTCTCCACCTGCAGCAGGCCAGAGGCCGTTTCAGGACTGCTTTTACGCTGCTTTCTGAAAGCTTGGCTGCAGGTCTGCCTGGCAAAGGCTGGAGCAGCACCAGGCAAGCCAGCTTACGTGGTGACCTTAGCGCTGTGGCTGCCCTTGCCAGAGGTAGTTAATTTCCCCAAATGCCATTGCTCAAGGTATTTCTGAGAGGGTTGTTGCTATGACCTGCTGGCTGTGAAGCTGTGCCTCCAGCCACAGGATCAGAGGTTTCTCGGCGTTGTCCAAGGGTAATGCTGAGGGCTATGTCCTTGTTCAAGCTTTGAGAAGGAAATGTGGCCCTGGACTTGTCCTGTTTGCTTGGAGAGGCAGATTATGTTTTGCTGGGTTTTCCCATTAACTCCCTATCTCCTAATAAAATACTGCAAGGAAAAAAAAAAAGAAAAGAAATCATTGTTCCTGCCAATTTTAACAGGAAATTGAGAACAAATATTTTACTTTAGCCAACGTGCTTTTTAGCAGCCCAAGTTTTTCCTGGGGGCAGGTGCCTGTTCCAACTGTCCTTGAAGCCAGCAGAGCAAGTCACTGCAGGGCTGGGCCATGCTGCAGACCCCGCTGGAATCATTTCATAGACTTGTAGAATAGCTGAGGTTGGAGGAGACCTTAGAGCCCACCCAGCCCCAAGCCCTGCCATGAGCTGGCTATTCCAACCAGCTCAGGCTGCCCAGGGCCCATTGAACCTGGCACCTTGAGGGTTGGGACACACACAGCTCTCTGCGCAGCCTGGGCTGGGGCTTAAAGGAGATGAATATGAGTTTTACCTCCAAATGTGGAATCAGCTTGATGTAATATCAGTTTGGGGCAGAAAAGGGAAGGTTTTTAGACCTAGATGCATCAGTAGGAATGCTGTAGGTTGGCCAACAAGGGGTGAATGAGCTGAGACAGCTGCAGGCAGTCTCAGTTGTGGGCACAGCACTGAGAGTATATCTGCTGGGCTGTGGAACTGCTCAGAATACAGCAGTGTTAATACAGCAGCGTTCCTCATCCGGTGTGTTGTGCAGAGAAAAAGAGCAGCCATTAAAACTGATAAACAGTCCTAACAGCAAATAGAGAGCCCAGATGATAGAGAGGGAACAAAATGCAGATTTTCTGTACCTACCAGGAGGAAAGGAGGGGGAAAAAAAAGACTTCATAATCCAGAGGGAGAAAAATTACTACTGCAGCCTAGAAGCAAGGGAAAAGGCAAATGGTGCATAATGGAGTAAATAAGCCATTCTGTAATAGCCTCATTAAAGCAGCGAAAGATGTGCTTTCCATGTGGATTTTGTTTTGTGCAGGTGGCAGGGTGGCTGCTCTGGTGGGGTGATTAGTGCCTGGGAGGGTAGGGAGAGGGGCTGCCCTGCTCTCCATCCAGCCCAGCTGCCTCAGCTGGGGGAACAAAAAAAGCTACCCCTCCCTCCTCCTGGGAAATAGGAAATGAGGTCCCCAAGCCTTCATGGGCTCATCCAGCTGCTTCTATGAGGGGTGCATAAGCTGTGGAAACAGCCAGGGTATGGGGCAGAGCACAGAAGCTGGCTGTTCACACACACGCACACAGGGTGACTATGCTGGAGGAGGGGTGCCCAGCAGCAGCTGTATGTTCTGGTGATTGGGGCTGAGCCTGAGCTGAAGGAGGTTGTGTTTTTTTCCAGCTGAAGGGAAACTTCTGCCATGCATTCACCTGCATCATACTGCCTGACAGCTCTTATGCTAGATAGCCCATGCACAGGATTTTCACCAGCTGAACCAAACACTTCACAGCAGCATTTCAGGTCTCTCTGAGAGCTTCACTCTGGTGGAAAAAAAACTCTGTAGTTTGCCTCACTGTTTTTGATTCCTTGCCTGGTGGTAGCAGACTACCAAAAGTCATTGCTGAGTTTCAGGTTGAAGTTTGAGGAGTCATCTCAATTATGCAGGGCAACATTTCATTTGCAGCCCCAGCCCAGGTCTCTCTGAGCTCCCGGGATAAACCCCAGGAGTGGAGCCCTCTCCTCCTGCCACCCAGGCCAGGAAACCCAATTCTGTCCAGCCCAGACTCCAGATTAATTCACCCCAGACTTCTGGAGTTGACTTTGGGCAATCTGTGAGTGCAAGAAATCTGTGAAACCTGAGTTTCTGCAGATTGGAGTACATTCGGATTAAGGCTTTGGAGCTTTTGACACTAAGCTCATCCCATCTGGGTGTCCATCCAGCTGGGTCTGTGCTCCCTTGAGCACCTGAGGCTCTGCAGAGTGTTGAACATCTAATGGAGCCTCAGCCCAGACAAGCTGTCCTCAGTGGTTGCTTCACTGGCTCTAATATCATCAGTACCACGTTTGACTTCTGCTCTGTTGTGTTTGCAGTGGGAGCACTTTCAGCTCTGGTGAAAATGAAGCAGACTTTCCATAGGATTTTTAAAACAACCTAGAAATTCATCTATGGAGGTGAAGCTCCCTATTAAAACCATAGCTGCTTTCTAAAACCTGGCAGAAAAGACTTTGTTTTCTTTTCAGTTCTTTAGGCAGCTCAAATTATTCCTGCATGACCTGCAGGTTTCGTCCTGCTATGTTCCAGGGGGACTTTTCCCAGACCACAGGTTGGGGTAGATAAACAGGTTTGTATGGACACAAGAGAGATAATTATAGCTAAAAATGAAATGGTATTTCTGTTGTGTTCAACGGCAGTAAAATGCAAAGGAATGGTTGAAAACCAAAGGGAAAGAAAATCAGAAAGAATGAGAAGTGAGGGATTTAAACTAATTTACCTTCTTCTGAGGGATCTGGAAATGCAACCAAGTTTCATCAGGGAGAATACAGTCTGTAGAGACCTGGATTTTGAATTCTTAACCCCACTTCAAGGATGATTCAGGCACCCTCACAGAGGAGAGAAAATCCATTGGTGAAATCTGGTGAAATCCCAGATTTATGGCACACAGCTCTGTAAATCTCCATTTTCTGTCCAAGCCATCCTTTGGCTTGGCTATATGAAGAACAGGAGGAATGGTGGGGAAAGCTGCTTGCAGAGCGTTTCATGTGGTTTCCATGGCTGGAAAAGTGTGGCTGGGTTCCCTGCCTCCTTGTAAGTGGTCAAAAGAGCTCTTTCAATTAAAGTGGGGTTTGAAGTCTCAGGTATGTTCCAGGAAACCAGCGTGACGGGGAGGGAGACCAGACCACAGGCAATGTGCAGTTCTGGAAGCTTGCTTGTTTTGTTGGAGGATCTTTGCAATGGGCTGGCCAAGAAATCCCATTGCTGGCAGCCCTTTACTCACTACGAGTCCCGAGATGCCATAAGAGGCTGTATGGATGCCTCAGTGATGTGCACACCTGCTGTGCTGCTTTTGTCTGCTCTGGTTTAGTTCTGCTGCCAAATGGATCAGGTGCTGATGTGCTTCCAGCAGGCAGAGTTCATTTCTCTGGTTCCTTATTAAGGCATTTTAATGCAGGCCCCCACCAAGATGCCTGGAGAGCTGGACTTGTCCTTAGTGAGCAGAGCCCTCCATTCGTGGGCAATAAATGGAATGTATGAACTGAAACTTTGCACTGCTAGATGTGTGGGGAGAGGGAAGTCCAAAAGCAAGCAGTCAGGAAACATGAGCAGCTCTACAGAAACACAAGTGGCATCTTTCAGAATGCACAGGCAGTACCCCTGCATCTGGCAGCTACAAGCAGCCAAAGGAGTTGTGCTCATCCCCTTCTGCTTTTTGGATTTTTTTCTTCTGATTGCTCCCATTCCCTACGCCCATGGCTGGCCCTGCTGGTGAGCAGGTCAACACCAGCATTATCTGCTGACCTCAGGCTGGGGTTGCTCTTAGCTGTGCTCCTCTAACTTTGCTTTTCTTCCTGCTCTTTCTGGCCATGCATGCAATCTGATTTGATCCAGGCACCTTCCATGCAGCTCTCAGACATGAAGTCCACAGGTTACTTGGCTGCCGAAGTCCAGCCTTCTTGAACTCCCTGGCAGCACAGGACAGACTGGACATGCCACTTCTTAAGCAGAGCACAATGCCCTTTTGTGCAGCGTTAGTGGGCTGGCCAGGTTAGGTTTTGTTTTACAAAGCCTCTTTAAATTCAATTTTTCCATCACAGAATTATGAAGAAAAAGATTTCTTTCTTCCTTCATCAAACTTTAGCTTAGGTTTGTTCATAACAGGTCTGTGATCCTAGAGCTAGGTTTCGGCTTTGCAAAGAAACCTGTAACTTTGGCATCCCTGGCATTTTGTAATCAAATTTATTCATAACAAAGGCACTGTGATTTCAGGCCTAGAGAGAAAAGATGGGGCTGGGAGGCCAGAGGATTACCTTTTATTCCAGCATCGTCTGCAAGCTGTGTGTAGAAAATTACTTCACTGCTCTGTTTGCAGCTTCCTCATTTGTCAAGTGGCACCACCAGTTGAGAGATGTCTCAGGAATGGTGTAAACCTCTCCCCACGTTTCCAGAGTGCCTGAGGTGCTTTCATAAAGAGGATGAGAGAAGTGAGTGGGATGGAGGGAGTTTCCTCTGGAAAGGGGAATCCAGAATGAGAAACACATTCAGCCACTGCAAACAGCAAAAACACATACGCTTTGGTTGCAGGAGCCAGACCATGCGTGCCTCACATGTGCAGCTGCCCAGATTTATGGCCTGTTATCCTCCTGGCAATTACTGGATTGTGCCGTGGGGATCTGCATGGGCGATGTGCAGGTTGCCCACACAGCCTGGCCTTCTGAGAAATGACACGGCGTGCGCCATGCGCTGCGGCCAGCAGCAGCTGTGCTGGAAAACCACCACGGAGGAAATCACAAGTTAGTGAGTCACTGAGACCGCTGCCAGCCTGTCAGGAGACTCTCCATAACTCAGCTTTCATATGCTTGTGCTTCTGCTCTAAAGCAGGCTCAGATGCCACCTTGAGCAGCAGAACAGCCGCTAGCAGGTGGGAAGAAGGACCTGGTTTTCATTTTCCCATCCTGAATGTAGGTGAGTGCTGCAAAGTGAGCAGGCTCCCAGGCACGCTGCTGCATAGCCAGCATACCCCTGAAAGTCAGCAGAGATGCTGTATGTGCCCCTCGTCCTGTCTGGTGCTGCTTGGGACGTGGCTGGGAGCACGCTGCTGCCACGGCACTTCTGGCGCAATATCAATACTGAGGTCCTCCCAGAGCTGTTTATAGCTGCAGTCCAGCTGTGAGATCCAAGCGATTCAGGCTTTATCTGTGTGCAGGGAGATCGCTTGCAGCTGCTCTGGCCCAAGAGCATGTGCTTAGGACTTGCTTGTGCTTACATCATTTGCATCTAAGAGAAGGGGGAGAAAAGCTGTTGGTACAGGTTTGCTAAGCAGGCAGCAGCTCTGTAGCATAGAATGCAGGCTCTTGTACATCCAAACAAACCACTGGGGAAAGGGTAGCGTTGTGCTGTGGGACACAGAGCCAGCAGGGCAGTGCTGCTGTCCCCCTACAGAGCCGGGGCTGCATCCTGGGCTCCTCCTGAGGCCACCCCTGCCTGCCCCCAGCCCTCAGCTTTAAGTGCCTCTCTTCCCTAATCCCAAACAAGTGGGAGCAGGATGCAGAGCAAACCGGTTCCAAACGCTTGTGCTGGGGGTTCTTGGCTGGGTCCTGTTCTCCTTAAAGCCAGAGGCAAAATCCACAGGAGACGGAGGTGCTAAGATACTCTCTGGCTGAGTATCAGATGCTATTTTCCTTGGAAACACGAGGGGGTCCATGAGGTGCAATTTTGTCAGTGAGAGAGGCCAGGTATTTTCAACTTCAAAACAGACAAGAAAGTAGGAGCATTTTGTATGGAAACATAGTTGGATAAAGACTACGTTTGGGATTTGTACATATAAATGCTTTGACTGCTTTCTTTAACAAGAATGGAGCAATAATTCTTGCTTCGGGACTAGAAGATTTTCAAGCAATGAAAATACTCCCTTAAAATCTCCGTTTTAAAAGCCGTCTGTTCTGCGCTGAGTTTTTGGATGACTTCTCAGTACATTTTTTCCGCCGGGTCTGCACAGCACATGTTCTCTCACAACAGCAGCAGGCGGACTGCAGGCGCTTGGGGCTGCCTGCTCTCCCCAGCACTGCCCTTTCCATCTTCAGATGTGTTCCCACCTGGAGCAGCACTGTACGCTGTGCTCTCCTTCAGCAGGAGATCCCCCGTGCTCTGCCCCTCGGCTGGTGATGAGCTCTGGCAGATCACAGCACTGGGAGAGGTGCTTGGGAGGCAGCCTGACAGCAGGGCAAATCCTTAGCTAGCAATAATTCGTTCTTGCGTTTTTGTTCTTTGATCAGCTGCTCTTTGCGTTGACACTCGGACTTAACTTGCTTTAACTTCCACGTGCAAACTAGCTCAGAGCAGACAGGTCCCTTGGACTGTTTAAGGATGCTTCCAGATGAGTGTTGGTGTGTTGTGATGAGGCAAATCCCTCGTTCTCTAACAGCAGCAGTGTGTTTGCCTCAGCTCCTCAGCACCCTGTCTGCTGGACAGCCCAAAGCTGCCCAGAACTCTGTGCAGAATTCCAGTTTGAGCCCTTGGGTGTGAGGTGTTTGCTCTCTTCTTGGGCTTAGCAACAAGCAAACTTCCCTAGCAGTATCCAAGATGCTCGTGAAGTAAAAGGTGATATGTTCTCTCAGCAGCAGGAGCGATGTTGGGTGGCACTTGAGGTCGTAGTTTGTTTGGTGAAGGAGCAGCGTGGCCAGTGCTCATGGCAGCTGAAACTGTTCATGAACTGGGACTGCATTCCGGTGGTAATCTGGGACAGAAAGAGACAGAGAATGAATACAGAAAAAACTAGCAGAGTCTAGCAGATGGATTTTGGATTGAGAAAGTTGCCTGAATTGTTTGGAGCTGGTGTTCCAACATGGAATTTGCTATTTCTGAATGAGTGAATGAGTTTACTATTTTTAAGAAATATGTAAGTGAAGCACATGAAAAGAAAACATGTTCTTTTCTCTTGGATTAGAGCAGATGTTCTGTTTGACCAGGTGCGGTTGAGGTTTTCTTACTTTAGTTCAATGCCTTGTTTTGGAATGGAGAAAGGAAGAGGGAATGTTAAAAACATCTACGCTTGATCCACCAAAAAGGAATGTTTTCCAAGCTAAAAAAATGACCATTTCCCGTCAGTCCCAGCTCTGACCTCTATCAGACACAGGGATGTAAAGCTCCCGTACACACAGTTGGTGGAAAGGGAGCTGGCTGCTACATGCAGTCTCCGTGGCAGTCTCACCAAAGCCTACATCGAGCCTTGAAACATGTCCCAGTTCTATGCAGCTATCGTTGTGTGTGCTGCTCTGCCTGCCTGGGAGCTGTGCTGCTCCTCCAAATTAGAGCTCCCTCTCTGCAATGCTTGTGTTGCTCAGCAAGTGCCACCAACTGCTTGGGGGTGGCCAATATACCCAGGGTACAAGCTGTTCTCTGCATGGGTTCAGTGGAAGCTGAGTGCCCTGGTACCCCGAGTCCTCCTGCGTGGCTGCAGCTAGCAGTACAGGTGCCAGTTATGCACGTGACTTCTTGGTGTGAGTTAGGCTTGATCTTCTTACTGAATGCTTACACAGATGTCCTCTGGGTCTCATGAACACGTGTCTTCAATTAATTTTCATCAGCGGAGCTGAAGTTAAATGCTTTTCCAGTTGGAAAATGAGGCATCTGATATTCATCGAAGTCACAGGTTTTCAGCCTTGTACCCATTCAGACTCCTAAGGGCAAATTTTCCCCATGCTGAGAGGCAGCTGTTGCGATGGCCAGCATGGAGCTGTTGCATTTAGCACCCAGAGGGCAGAACAGGATGGGAAATGTACATCCTGCTGGAGGGTTGCTCTCCTGGAGCATCTTTGCCTTGGAACTGGCTTGACACAGATATCTGAAAAGAAGAATTTCTCTCTAAAAGATGCTTTGAAAATGTATGGAGCTATGTGCCACACACCTTGGGCCACACTCTAATTGGAGTGGGGTCTGTGGTGGTAGCACACCTCACTTCCTCATTTTCTGAGGCTTCTTTCCCCTTCCAAAATGGCTGAGCTGTGCTCTCATAGGCAGGATGCTGGCTAGGAGGGCTGGGGTCTGACCCACCTGGGAAATGTTTGTCCAGGAAGGAGAGGGTGTGGAAGTAAGATTAGGACATTTTTGCCTAACATGTAACAGAACAACAAACCACCAACAGTTTCAGGGCACCATGTTTCTATCAGAAGTGCCAAATTCTGGAAGGATTTGCTCCCAGACCATCTCTAGGATTTTATCTTTCTCTTTCAAGCTAGAAAGCAATGCAAAGTTTGGTGACTGTGGTTTAAATGACAGCATAGGCAAAAGAGCAGTGGAGATCTGGTGAATGTATGAACAAACTCGATCTCTCTCCAGCATACACAGAGAGGGTGTTAGCAATGGATATGCAGGAAATAACCCCTCGTCACTCCCACTGTAGTTTTTAGTGTTGGAAATCATTGAGATGCATGTAAGCAAGTTAGATTTGCATGACTGCTACTGCTCACTGCTGTCATTGCTCTGATTTCTAATGGCCATTCCTGAAGCACTGGATTCCCTTCAGCAGGGCAGACAGGAGGGTTTACAAATCAGGAATTAAGAAGAACAAGCCAGCCCAGGCTAGCAGCCTGTTAATCAGCCTCTTTAAGCTGAAATAGGCAACTTGCATAGAAGTCAAAATAGCCTGGATGATACTAGGTCTGTGCTCTCTTCAAACACATCAGATCTGTATTTTATTTTCTTCCGTTTACCTGAAGAATAGAAATCTTGCTTTGAGTACCTTGTTTTCTACCAAGGAGGTCATGTAAGATTCTGTCTCTGGGCTCTGCTGTGTGATGGCCTGGCTTCACTCCCCAGTGCCACCTGGCAAAGCTGGAGCTGGTGGGGATCAAAGCCAAAGCTTCTCCTCCACAACTTTCTTCTTACAATTTTTTTCTCCCTTCTTTTTTTTCCGTAATCAGAGACTTGACTCCCTCTTTCTTCCTATTCAGGCCAGATATCTGCTGTGGTAATTTTTTAATCAATGATCTAATAATTTGTAGAGGGAGGAGGGAGAAGATGGAAATGTAAATCATTACAATGCCAAAAAATGACAACACGCGTTTCTTTAATTCAAGCGTAGTTGGGTCAGCCTGTTCTTCCTTCTTCTTTCCTTTTTCTTTTTCAATCTTGAGAAAATTGTCATGCTGATTTTAGCCAATGTATGTTGGCAAAACATTTAAGTGCCTGTAAACATGAATCACATCTCTTTTCTTATAGGAAATTCACTGATTAAAGCTTTTTTATCAGGAAAAAAAAAAAAAAAAAGCTGTTGCAGACCACTTACCCCTGGAGAGCAGGTAGAGCTTGTGTGCTCAATGGGTAAGCAGAGGTGGGGAGTTAGAGCAGCTTTTCCAGAAGCATGCAGGGAGTGACAAACCTGGATCATATTTTCCACTAAAATTCCATTCATTTCTTTGAAAGACATCTTATCTAGGGATGAATTACTGCTGAAGCCTCAGGCACTCCATCAGAGGTATGGTCTCATACCAGACTCGCCCTCTTTGGGCTGCACTCTGCCAGGAATTATACACACGGGGCCTTTTCCCCTTAAATGTATCTACAAATTCAGCTGTGTTTGTGAAGTAAGGAGATAGGATGTGAAAGCTTTTGGAGCTGAGGCTCATCTGAGGACACATGCAGCACCCAGAGCAGTGCCAGAAGCAAGGTCCCCACTCATCCTATCCAGGTAACTGACCCAGGTACTTGAAGCCCTCCCAGTCTTTGTAGGGCTGGGCATGGGGGGCTGGAATGAGATGAAGAGCACATGGTGGTGTGCAGGATGCATTCCTGAAGCAGTGCTGCTGGCTTTGGTTGCAAATTTCTGCTTCTGTGCCATGGGGAGCCACAGCTTACCGCAAAATCTCATTTTTCTGTCAACACGAAAATTTCAGGTATCTTTGGGTTACATACCAGCACCAGGCCAAACAATTATGTGCAAGCTCACCTACGCTGCTTGTTTTCAGAGAGCAGGGGCTCAACATGCCAGCCATCTCTGGAGAGAGCTCCTTCCTCAAAGAGTGATGGATAGTGGGAATTTAGGCTGTCATTGTGCTTCCCTTATTTAAATTTAAACACACACTAAATGATTTCTCATTACAGGGAGGTCACTTTAATGTACACACCATATGCTGTCACCTTGCTTTCCATTTTCTTGCATAGAAATTAAAAACTTCAGGCAGAAAAAATGGATGCAAACCAAGCATCCAAACGTGGCATGTAATTCCCCTTATCTGCAGGCCGTTGCTCAGAACAAATGCACAAATGTATTCTGTTTCATGGTTCTGAGCTGCCCTGGGGATAATCAAATGCAACTGCATGAGTTAAGGGCACTGGCACTCCGTCCCTACCCCTCTCCAATCTAGCTGCAAGTTTTTTTGTAGCCATGTTCACCAGTTTATTACTCTCTTAGTTTCATCACTGTTTCCTTAAGGATTGCTTCTCCATGTGGGTAGATCAAGTATAAGGTGTCTTTTTTTTTCTTTTTTAAGTGATATACTCTGGAGGAATGTGACTCACTGGAAAGCCTGGCAGAGGCTGATGAAGTGCTGTGAGTGAAAAGCTGCGTGGGGAGGTGTGCTCAAGTGCTGCTGCTTCCCATGCCACCTGCCCTAGCAGCCCTAATCAAGTTCTCGTATCAGCCTGTGTCCCATGGCCCCCCGGCTGCTTTCAATGAGGGGAAATTTGCAGACAAATTCCTGCCAGCAGGATGCTGCACGGTGGGATAAAGATCCCCGCAGCCACGCGCGGGCCTGGAGCCGGCATCTCAGCATCCTGATCAGAACATGAAATAGGGCCGAGCCCCCAGCAGCTCTGCAGGCCGAGTGACCAAGGCAAACAAGTGTGTAAGTGGTCCCATATGCTGGGGGTACCTCAGGAGTACATAAATTGTGCTTTGTGCTCCCGGTTGTGGCACTTTGCCCTGCTCCGGAATTTCTCTCTTCTCGTGTTTATTTAGAGGGGAGCTGCTTCCCAGCAGCCATCCCCAGCTGTTCACCTGGAGGAGCTGCCCTGCTGCAGGGAAGCTGGGTGAGGTTTGGGGCATCACTGGGCACCCGCAGGTTGCAGCTCAGCCCTTGCTGCCGCCGTCCCTTTAGCTGCTCCCCATCTCCAAATGAAGACTGTAAGTGCAGGATAAACAAAGGATCTGTTCATAGGAGGCAAGTTTCGGAGGCAGAAAGGACTGAAAGGCTCGAGATACGGCAAGGCTTAACGCCGTAAATCTGATTAATTTACCTTGTGACAATCGTAACAAAACAGTGAGGCCCAGAGCCTGGCTGCAGCCTGACCTTTAGCTCGTGCTGAAAGGCAGCACAACGGGGCCTGGGGCTGCTCAGGGGAATGCCCCAGCCTTTCCCTGCTACCTGCTGCTTCCAACAATGCTGCAGAACACAGCTCTCGGGGCGATGAAAAACGCCTTCCTAACGAAGGCCCCTTTTTCTCCTGGCTCTGGATGGGGCCAGCCCCAGGGCGCTGGGCTGGGGCTCAGCCAGCAGTGCTCTTGGTCTCTGAACGGGCACGGGGCACCCAGCCCCTCTGTCACCACTGTCAGATTGTAGGGACCCTTGTCTGAGCTGCCCAGCATGGCACAGAGCTGGAACATCCCCTGAGAACACCTTCCTTGGTTACCCAAAGAGCACAGAAGTTTATTGTGCTCCTCCATGTTATAGGGAATCACTGAATGCCTCACGTCCTCATCCTAGAAACCGCTTGTGCTTGCAAGAAATGCTGCGAGGAAAGCTTCCCCTGTGTTGTGTGCTAGCTGGAGCGAGATCACTGGGATCTGCTGGATAGTGAATTCACTTCTTGACTTCCGCATGCAGACCCAAATCCTGCCCTTTGGCCATGCTGGAGGCAAAAGCCCATGTTAGGAGGTGCTGCCTGCTTTCACCTGCAGTCTGCCCACCCTACCGGGCAGGACTAACCACATGGAAAAGCCCTTTAAAGTCTGCCTCTAAATTCATTAGCTGTTATCACCCGATATGCCTCAAAAATAATTACTAAAGGTATTTTGACTGGGACATCAGCTGCAATTCTTGGTTGGTGAGACCTAATTGCTGACTAGAGCTTCAAACTTTGAGTCAGTTGGGGACAGAGATTGATTGGGGTCATCAGGTTATTCAGAATAAAATCCCAGCCCTTATCTCTGAAATGCAGTGTCCAATTGATTTTCTCTGGACCATTACACAGCACACGGTGCTGGCAAGCCCAGGCAGGGAGTGGCTAAGTATCCTACTTCTCAGAATCCTCTCAAAGTGAATCCTGTGTCCCTTTGAGGGCTCTTTGGAAACACAGCTCTTCCCAGTAGGGACAGAGGGACTGATGATGAAACCAGTAGGACAGAGTCTCAGTCATTTTCCAAACTTGAGCTGTATCCAGAGGTGTTGCTACCTTCAGGACTGCATTTGCAAGGCATCCATCCACATGGGGCTGGGATTAAAAATGCCAACTATTGCTCAGACATATCAAGCGTTTCCATGCAAATTACTGAATTCCATTAATTCCAGCATTCTGGTCTCAAAACTGGGAGAAGTTTCAGTCTGTGAGCAGAGGTGGCAGAGATGGGATGAATGTGGTGGAATGCACTTAGCAGGAAAATGAAGTTGAAGAGAGCTCTTTGCACCAAAGCTGAGGCTCATGCTGATTACTCACCAACTCCCAGACAGCTAGGATTTGCCAATCAAATCATTTTTAACCAAATGTGCTAACACCAGCCCTGGCTGCCCTCTCCCACACCACCCAGGGCTCTGTCATCTATGGGGAAGGTTGCCTTTGGTGTCTCAGCTGCCTCCCACCTCACACCCAGTGCTGCTGTAACCTGGGGGCATCCTGCTCTGATGAACAAGTTTCCCCCTCTTCCCAACCTCCCATTGGAACAGGCTCCATGGGGACAGTTTGATGCAGACCGGGGCTGGGAAAGGCTGGAACTCCCCTAGTGTGTTTTGTTCTACAGCCCCTAATCCGTCCTTGTGTGCTTCTTGCTTTTGTGGTCTTCCATGCATTTCACTTTTGGGGAAAGCAGCTTTCCCTTGTGCCTCCATTGATTTACCAGCTCCAGGGTCTGGCTGTTGCCCTGGGTAATTGGCAGCAGTGACATATTTGGGCTGAACTTTATTGTATGCATTAGGAAAAGTCAGCAAACAGAGCTGAGTGCACTCTCAAGTATTGCCTTTGACTTTCTATTGCTGCTGTTTGGGGTCTGTTTTGTCCTTGGACTGAGAAGGCTTCTATTCTGGTGGGGGCTTTGTCTGAGATACTGGAGGTTAGTCTGAGGAGGGACGTCTGAGAGACCCTGCTAATCCCTTTTTACTTTTTGAACAAGAAAGTCAAGTGTTTTTTATAATAATAATAATTTGAGCTAATAAGTAACATGCTGGCTGGAGCTGCAGCTGCCTGGGGTGGAGCAGATTTGTTTCTCCATCTAATTAGGAAGCCTTAGCTAACTTCACACACGTATCCATTTGCAGACTTTCTGGAGAGGTTTGGTGTCCTGCAGCTCAATAGAGGCTCGTGGTGCAGGCACCAGGGCTGCTTTGCACCAGCCCAGAGCTTCACCCACTCTTTCTGTTCAGGTCCTGCCCTGCTGGGCACAAGGAGGAGGATGGGGCTCTAGTGTGGCCCTGAAGCAGGACCCCCACCCAGGAAACAGCCCCAGGGCATCTGGCAAGGACAGGCTCCTCCTTCTGTGGGCAGAAATGATTGTTTCATTATTCCTTTAATTCCTCCTCGCTGTGTTTCTGCTTCATCAAAATGCATTAGCAAGCTAAATCTCTGTCAGGTGGGTGCATTGCACTTCCTCTCTGGGGTAACCACTCTTTGAGTCTGTGGGAACATTCAAAGCACGGTACTAAGTGAAAAATCATACAGCCAGGGAAGGCAAATTCTCCTAACTGTGTCCATTAACAATATTGTGCATCATCTAAATGAAAGAAAAGCTTATAGGCATAATGGTTTCCTGCTCGCTGATGGGTGCTGCTCAGTGCCAGCTCAGACAGTGAAGCCTAACCTGTTCTGCTTCTGCTCTGCTTTGATGGTTGTTTTGCAAACACTTGAGGAAAGTGTTCAAATTCCCATAAAATTGATTCTCAGTGGAAGTTGAAGGAAAAAAAGATATTTTCTATTGAGTGATTTTTTCAATAAGATTAACTTCACGAGACCTCAACTGTGGCCCTAACTGGCCTTGACAATTCCTCCCTTTTATGAAGGTGATGCAGCTATCTATAATTAGCCACGGCTAGTTAATAACTCATCTGTTAATGTCCAAGCCCACAAATGGAAGGTTTCAATGTACAAGGCACCAAGGTTAGGCCAATGAGGATAAAATCATGTCTATTTAAGTTTAATGAATTCCATTTCCATTGTTGCTGCATTTTATTTGGACAGTCAGATGGATAGCTCAGTGCTGGGACCGCCTTCCAAATGGCTCTGGTTGTCTGCAGATTGGGAGTTCCCTCTCCCTCCACTAGCCTCTCTGGCAAGAACATAATTGTGGAAAATGAGAACAAAATTCTGCACTCGAGCTTGGCTGCCAAATTGTGCATAGGCCTATTGGTTATAGCTTGTTTAAACTTCATCTTACTGCTTTCTGTAACACAGGAAACAGTTGAACAACAATAAAACCCTTCTGAACACAATCCTAACAGTCTTGTTAATGGACACAGTGCCCTGCATAGTACTGCCTTTCAGACATAAGACCAAAGACCTAGCACTGGTGCGTCTCGGCCCTTGGTTGAGTGATGACATTCACTCTCTTTTAAATACCCCCAGGCCCCTGAGATCTTTGACACAGGGTGGCTGAATGTTGACTGGCTCTGAATAATTATGATTCTTTTGTGTATATAACCCATAGCATGCGCCTAGCTCCATTCCTTGTGGGCCAGGTGACGGCATCACAGTCAATCCCAGATAGTGCCAGCACTGCTTCTAGCTAGCAAAGAGAAGGGACAAGGACCCTTCTCCTGGCAAAGCTTTCATGGCCAGACCTGTTTCTGATCATCAGTTTCTCAAACTACATTCAAAATGAATGTTTAGCTTAGATAGCGTTTTAAGTGTTTGTATATTTGACCATTATATTTTTAAACTATGTTCCTATTTGCCTTACAATCATTTGACACCAGACGTATGCCTTTTCTCATTTTAAAAACTGAAAGAATAATCACGTTTCAAATTGTACCCAAACTGACCCTTCCCCCAAAACTTTCTGCTTTGACGTTTTGTTGAAAAATTCCCACTCGACTTTAGTCATGGGAAAGAATTTTCTCCTTAACGTTGTTTTGGTAAGAAAAAAATAAATCTTTGTTTGCATGACTAGGTCTCAGTCATGAAAAACTGACCCCAAGAAATGCCGCTAAGAGTTTCCTCTGACTGTAGAGAATTGCAGAGACGAGTTGAGTTATTTGAGAAGATGCTTGCTGAGTGGGACACAGGGGGGATTTGGGGGAGAAGGAACCCCTTGGAAGGACCTTGCATCTTGTATGGATGTTGTTTAGTGTTGAGCACTTGAACCATGTGAGACCCCAAAGGCCAGCACTGTTTGCATGCTGTCTGCATGCATGCATGCCGTGTGATGCTGCTGAGCAGGAGCTTCCCAAAATAAAACATCTCCCAGCAGGAGCCAAGACTGCCTTTGTACAGGCAGTTTTGGGTTCTCTGCAAAGAATGCGCCACATTTGTCCCACATCCCTGATGGCCAGCCTGTCCCCAAGCCAGGCAGGTGCTTATCAACAGTTTGGATGATTCCTTGGTATTATTCCAGAGCTCTTGGGCTTGTAAAGCCAGAGAGGAAATCTTGTAGAAATGGTTTTTCCTGTCTGAATTGCAGCCAGGCCCTTTCTGAGGGCTACCTGGAAATAGCTGGAAGACACTCTTGGCAGGAAAATTCCTAGAGCCTGAACTCTGGCTAGAAACTGGAAGCTGGGTAGAGATTAAACCTGGCTTTCTCGAATCTTAGGAAGTTCTGGGGTCTGCAACTGAGGATAGAAGCACAAGCACTGTCCTTCTGCTTTAAGCTGGCTTCTCCAGTCAAGTGACAGACTAAAACAGCTCCCCTTATAACTGCGACATGAGCCTGAGTCCCACTCGCCTCCTCTAGAACCCCATGACCAAGGGCTTGGCTGCTCCTGCCTTTCCACTCCTGCGGGAAACCAGCTTAATTTCCTCATGTAATTGTGCTTCCTCCATCCTGAACTCAGACTTTTCAGCAGTCTGTTGTTCAGCTTCCCTTTCAGCTCCTCTCTGTGGATATGAAGGTTTGTCTTTTTGCCCAATAAAACCAAAGCAGCCTTCAAATTGCTCCCCGAACTCCTGCCTATGGTCTGACAGCAAGAGGTAAATCTTGTTCCAATTGCAGTCAGCCCTATGGAGGCTGCTGGTTGGTGCTGGCTTTCCAGCTGGAAAATGTTGCATGACTGATGAACAAAAGTCTTGGAGGTTTCAGCCATTTGGCTCTGGT
Organism: Callipepla californica brunnescens; assembly: GCA_023055505.1. Taxonomy (NCBI): domain Eukaryota; kingdom Metazoa; phylum Chordata; class Aves; order Galliformes; family Odontophoridae; genus Callipepla; species Callipepla californica. Next base: position 12,096,307 of record JALIRH010000008.1, on the reverse strand, counting down.
ACCATATCAAGCACGCAAAATCATCCGTTGCATGAAGTCCAACCTAAGCAAACCAAACTGCAGCCTCCGTGATTAATATTTGAAGCCACAGAGAGGAAGGAAAAAACAAGAGTTCCAACCTAAATGGTATCTGAACTTGAAAAACGCCCAGCGTTCAGCCTTCAAGAGCACTTTTGAAGCCGCCTGTAGAGAAAATAATTAAAGAGATGAAAGATACGGTGACTGATAGTAATAAATCACATGCGGCTGTCTTTGCCCTCTCAGCAAATGTAAATCACTTTTGCCTTTAAAATATGGCAGCAAGCATTCTTCCCAGATTGCTCTGAATTTATTAGACAAGGTCATTAGAAATGTATTAGGGCAAAATGTGAATTTATTAACTGAGTTACTTAATAGCTTAATTGCTCAGCTGGTGCCGGCTCTGCACTGCCTGGTTGGGAGCGGGAGGGAAGCGGGAAGGTGTGTCACCCATCACTGCACCCCACTGCCCAGCCCTGCAGAAACCCTGTGTGCTCCACAGGGTCTGGTTTGACAGTTCCTAATTAGCAGCAGGCAGGTGTGTTTGCCTCCATGGTAATTGGCTTAACGTTGGCCAGGGTGTCTTTTGAGAAGGAAAAATGTTGCAGGGGCTGCAGCTGGACCATACCAGAGCTTGACATGGGTTTTTGTGTGCATGAGTCTGTAGGGGTGGTCGTGAAGAATCATAGGATCATAGAACCATTTGAGTTGGAAGGAGACCTTAAAGGCTGTCTGGTCCAAACCCCTGCACTGAACAAGGACACCCACAGCTCCGTCAGGTGCTCAGAGTCCCATTCAGCCTGTCCTTGGGTGTCTGCAGGGACAGGGCACCCACCATCTCTCTGGACAACCTGTGCCAGTGCTTCACTATCCTCACTGTGAACAGCTTCTTCCTTATGTCTAGTCTACATCTCCCTCTTTTAGTTTGATACCATTTCATCTTGTTCTGTCACAACAGACCCTGCTGAAGAGTCTGACCCCTTCTTTCTTATAGTCTCCCATGAGACACAGGAGGACCTGGCACATTCACCTCTGCTCTGATCCCTCCCAGCAGCATGCATGTCCCTGCACCGAAGAGTTGTCCTCTATGGACTGAAACGTTTGCACTTTTGAGTGGGAGCAGGGAGCAAACACAGCAAGACTCAGTCCCACGGCTCTGGCCGTGATGGCACCACTGAGGTTTTGGGTCCACAGACCACTGAAGGGTGGGAACAGGGCATGCAGCGCCATGGGTGCCCAGGAAAGTCCCAGGTGTTAACACAAGAAGGAGTGGAGATGACTCCTGTTAAAATCAGTAGGTATTTTGCGTTGTACCACACTCCATTAGCTCCCCAGATGTTTCACTGAGGCATGCTTTCTCTTTCTCACTGATGATAGGTAGCTCCAGAGTAAGGAAGAAAGTGAGAGGAGAAAACACGAACTTAATGACTGCAATGACAAACTTTATTGGAGCAACTTTATGGGGGGAAAAATGTCTCACAATCTCTGCTGCACAACAATGTCCCGACAGACATGATGTCATTGCGTCTTAAAAGGTGTTTGAGTTGGAAAATCTTTTCTGCGGTGTTTTAAGGAGCTGTTTAAATGATTAATAAGGCTTATGCGTGTGATTTATTATCTCAAAATAAAAACGTACAGTAGGTATAAAATGTATTTGAAAGGGATGGCTGTGTTTATTAATGGTACAGGTGTTATATTCCCAGACATGTATCAAAATAAACGTGCTTAGCTGGAAGAGAAGCAGGAGGCATCTGGTCACACATCTGCCTGCCCGTGCCCTGACAGTTCGTGGCAGGAGGAAGAAGTGGGTGGGCAGAATGTTGGTTTGGACCTTGAATCAAGAACTCCTACAAACATGAGACTTCCCCACTTGCTGGAGTATCACCCACAGTGTATTCAATGTGTCTTGTGATTAAGCGCACCAATTAAAGCTATGTAAGTGATGTTTACTATTGCACATCTGAGAACAGTTATCTAATGGACGGTACCTAAACTTCCTCCAAACACAGCTTGTTAAAGTTGAATTCTTCTCCCCAGCAGCTGCTGGGGGTGAGGCAGCCCTTGGCCGGCACCGTGGGCCCCGAGAGGCTGCGTGCAGCCCTTCTGTTGTTTCTCTTTCACATTCCTCCTTCCCACATGCAGTCTTCCTAGAGGCCGATTTATACTTCCAGCAAAATCTGTCTGAGCCTGATTCCTATCTGTGTTTTGTCTGAAATACTCAAAGAAGAAGAAGCACAGCTTCCCTCATTTCCAGTGGAAGTTTTGCTTATGCAGAAGCTTTCAGTGACGAAAGGGGCCTGCTGAAACGCGGCTTAGTTTGTGCATCTCTGAATGGCAGGAAATTAGCGGAGATGCTTAGCGGTGAGATCAGGACCTCACACACTGGCTTCGAGATGACTCCTTCGGCTCTTCGCTCACTGAGGCTGCAGTCCCCTGCAGCTATATGGATGCTGTGCTCAGACACTGGCTGGATCCTGCTGCTGCCACCGGCTCTCGGGGCTCTTCTTGTCCCATCTCCTCCCCAGGACATATGCATGATCCTCATGTTCTCTGAGGACAGCGAGTGCCTCCTGCCCTCCCCTCCTATTCAACTTTCATGCCCCATCCCTGCTCAGTGCTGCCCATGCAGCGAGTCCTGCACATAATAGCTGCCAGAGCAGCAGAGGCTCTAAAAGCAGAGGCTGAAATTCTTCATTTGAAAGCATTCCCCTCTGACATTTTCCATCCCGTCCCTTGGGTGTGCAAACTGAGCAGCAATGGTGGGTATCCCAGGAGCTGCAGTGCCTCCCTGTGCCTCGGCACTGCTCTTTGGGCATCCCCTGGCATCTCCAACTTTTATTAAAATAAGCCCAAATTGAAATTGCATTCTCCGTCCTCTGGGGTTTCCATGGAGCAGATCTAATTATCTTTCTTTAATAGCACTAATTGGTGGGCTTAGAGCTGGCCGCTCACCCGCTCTTCTGTTCCCTTTATCCCTCGTGCTGCCACGGCCCCTCACGCCGCCTGGGATTTACACATGGTCTGATGGTTTGAGAAACCACTTTGACTTCTTGCCCTCAATTCGCTCGTGCTACCTGAGCTCCCCAACCTGTTGACAGAGGGGCTTTCCTTTGTCTTTGCAAATTGACACAGCTGCACACTGGGCAAATAGATTCAGACGTTGAGCTTTGGGCTGAATGGATCCTCCAGATTAGCGCGGGGCAGAATCAGCTTTAGAAGGGCTAAGCTGGAGCCAGCGGCAGGAGAATGGAGTGAAGCTCTTTATCAGGATTCACTGCCATAGAAAGGGGCTCCCCGCTCTCCCGGAGATATTTACTTCCCTTCGGGGACGGCATTCCTGGAGCCGATAGCTCATCGTGACCCTGTCCTGGAGTTAATTAGCCTACTGTATAATGGGGAGATTCGCCCGGAGATTACATGCGGTGATCTCTCACCACACACGCTGTTTGCTGAGCGCTTTGGGGCTCTTGGCAAGCACAAAAGCACAAATGCAAGCGGTGGCGAATTGGGCAGGGGGTGGGGGCTGAGTCCTCCCGCATCCCAGCAGCACATGCACCAGTGTGCAGATTTGGCTGTAGAGGTGAAATTGGTCAAACTGGAGCAATGAGGCAGAGCAGACAGGTGATGGCCACTGGTGTTAGCTGCGAGCTGATGGCTCGGCCCAACTAGTGACACACAGATTGAGCACCCAGCCATCACCCAGTGTCCTTTAGGGCTACTTCTGGTGTTCTCCAGAGCAGATCCTCAGCCTTTTCCCAGTACCAGAGATCCAAGCTCTGCCTTGAATTATAAGCCAGACTGTGCGTGCCAGGCTGGGGGGCCATCTGCCTGCCCCGCACACTGGGACAGGATCGCCCGGGAGGCAATTAATGCTGAACAAGTTGTTAATGATTTTATAGCAGGTTAAAGAAAATGCCCCAAATAAAACTACGGGAGACCCTCTATAACTCTACACGGCTGTAAATATGTATTAACTTAATTACTATCAGCAATTACAACTCGCTTTTGGAACATTTAAAGGAGGTGCACACAAAAAGGGATTATTATCCTTAGAAAATGAGTGTGGAGATGAAAGGGATTTATTTCTCGCTAGCTAATGAGCAGAGGCAGAGGCACAGGGCAGCATCCCCCTCTGCTTGGTGGTGCTCACAGGAGGGCTCACAAAGCAGATGGAGGTGAGAGGAGTGCAGGGGGGCAGGGCGAGGTGCAGGTGTGCTCAGGGCCTCCTGTTCACACTCCCTCTGCCATCAGAGCATCCATCCCAGGGTGGTCAGCCACAGCATCACTCTACTGGAGCCAAAGCCTTCCATGTTGTTGCTTTTACACCAGGTACTTTGGTTGCACTATTTCTTCCTGGACATGTAACACATATGGAGATGTTCCCAAGTTCAGCCCTGCTGTCTGCCCAGCTCTGTGCCACACGTGGCTCCAAGCTCAGAGATGCCTTCTAGGGTGGCATCAGTGGTCTCCAGGGTGCCCAGGGCTGAGCCTGAAGCTGCTCCTGCTCTTTGGAGATGCAAAATTCTAACAGCCCCCAGCCTTTGAGACCGGGGAACATAGCGGGAGACCTGGTGAGATAAGGCTCTTTGTGATTTCCAGCGCTTTTGTCATGCACCGAGGTCGCCCATACAATTGCAGTATCCTTCATCAAGCTCCCAGGCCAGCCGGGAGCTGCGGGGCAGGAGGCAGATCAGGAAAGCACAGGGAGGTGGGACATGGCTATCAGCAGCCCTAGAATGGAAAAGTGAGAGCAGGGATACCTTTTTATTGCTTTGCAAAGCGTTCTGATATCCAGAGAGTATGACTTTTTCACATATGATCTGCTTTCATTTTCCGATCTCCTCGTGAGTGCTGAGCTCACACACGTGCAGCCCAGCTTTGCTCTTCATTATTCCTGCAAACCACAACCTCTCCTAGGGCTCCGGCATCACCTCCAGTAAGAAACCCATCTGAGTTGAAGCTTGGGCTCTGGAATGGGCTTTGGAGCAGTAGCAACGTTTGAATGTGATGGCATTTCCTTCTGACCCCCCAAAAAATATATCCTTTGCCTTGTTTTCTCTCCTCCACACCCCTCTCCTGGAGGAGATGCTGTCTAAGACAAACAGATGGGATCGTTTACAGTTTATTTTGGAGCTGCCCTGGCCCTTTCAGGTTTTGTTTATGTGAGCTGGGCTGTCAGATAGACCGGGAGGGGACAGAGGAGACATAGTCCCAGCATCCCATCCTATCCCCATCAGGACCGGGCTGCTTGAGCTCCCATCTGCAGAGCTGATGGACAGAATGGGACCAGCAGCCTTACAGCCCCAGTGGCAGACCAACGGGACACAGCACCCTGAGCACAAAGTAGCAGCGGGAAAATCCCCTCGGAAGGGTGGGACTTCTGGAGGGACACTTGGATTGTCATGCTTTGCTTTGTGTAAACACATGCACATACACATAAGCTGAGTCAAAGTGTGCTTAAAAAAAAGAAGGTTTGGAGAGGATGGAGAGACCTGAAGCAGGAAACAGCCTGGGAAATCTGCTGAAAGAGCCATGGGCACAACTCAGGATACCATTTCTATCTGCATGGTTTTGATAGCTCTCCTGACAGTGCTGGTGGAGAGCATGAGCTGAACTGGCAGCCACACAGATCCCTGTTGTTATTTGAAGCCTCTGTTATGCTGTGGTGGGGTGCAAGCCAGGGGTGCCAGGAGGGATGTGTGAGAGGTGAGGAGCCACAGTACTGTGCCAGGCAGGGATGCCCATGCCCACACTGGGCCTGGGCCTCTGAAATAGGGATCTAACCAAACTGGGAGATTGAGCTAGGAGAAAGCAGCCAGGGGTGAAGCAGGGCAGTGAGCTGGGTGCACAGGAGAAGCTGCTCTGTCAGACAATGAGAAGGGGGTTTCCCCTCCCTCCGCCTGCTCTGCTGGTCTCCATCCAAGCACAACAGAGCAGCAGATACACATTCCCACCCAGCTGCCTGCTGACCTGTGCGCAGTGAGCCGGGGAGCCCTGGCCACACAGCCCACACGCAGGGTAGCATGGGGACCTGGGCTGAGTTCTGTTCTGGGGACGCACTGGGACATGGGTGAGCTCTGCAGTGCTCCCTGCACAGCCTGGGTTGCAGTGCTGGCAGCCAGCTCTCCAGCTCTGAGCAGCGCTTAAACAAAGAGAAACCCACACTGGAGGAGCAGCAGCCCCGCAGCCCTCCATCTGGTAACAGAAGTGCAGACAGGGCTATGTTCCCTCCGCATCGGCTGCACAGCGAGAGCAGCTTAGATGAACTCTCCTGGCTGGTAATAAAATGATTTTACATATGTAGGAAGCAGGATGTGCAAAGCCCAGGAGTCTGATCTTGTTTCTGAGATCAAACAGAGTCTTATTGTACAGGGGTGTGGAGCTGATGTAACTGTCTGCTGTGCCGGACACAATCGCCGTGGTTACGCAGCTGGACCGGAATAAAGCAAGTCTGTATCTGAACTCATTAATTTTTACAACCAACTGAACGGCTCTGCCTTTCTCTTTGGGTTTTTCGGTGGCTGTGGGCAGAGGGGTGCCCCCACCACGCGGTGCAGTGGGATGGGGCCGGGCCCCATAGCCCGGGATGCTCTGCAGCCACGCGCCCATCTGCAGCCAGCGGGGAGCTGGGAGTGACAACGCTGGTGTGAGCGTGTGGAGCCACAGCTCTGCCAGCAGAGGGTTATATCAATGTTTCCATTGGAAACCCCCGTTTTTCAGGTTTATAGCTTGGCTGTGAAATTGCCCTCCAGGCTGGGCTCTAGCAAGCAGGGAAAACCCCCGGTTTCCTGGTGCAGTATTCCATCTGGCTGGCTGCACACTGCTTCCCGACCTGGTTTGCACGGTGCCCTTCACCCGCAGGCACACTGAGGTGCTTACTGGGCACGCCACGCAGGTGGCAGTGCTCCGTGGCAGACCTGGCAGCACACAGCACAGTGAATTAACCAGGAGGTAAATTCTGCCCTAGGAGCTGCCTGTGCCTCCTCACGTGGTAATTGGTGCCATCATCCCATTAAAAAGGCACCCCCTGGAAAGACCTCAATTAAGCAAGCTACATAAAATGATTTACATTCCCTCCCTTGGCCGGGGCCCTGACCTCAACCTGGCAGTGCCTTGCAGAGCATCTCTGCAGCCTCTGCAGCCCTGTCTGAGTGTCCCAGAGCTCCCACCCTCCTGCAGGACAGGTGCCTGAAGCTATGGGGGGGCCCAGGACAGCCCAGCCCAACGGGGCTCTGCTACTGCCCCAGACCTTTCCCCCACAACTGACGGGAATTGAAGAAGAAGCAGCCCAGCTCCTCACTGCTGTTCTGCTGCCTTCTTGGCGTGCTGGAGTTACCATGGTTAGTTTTCCACTGTTCCCCTTGACCCCTGCAGATTTCCCTTATGAGTTAGTGTCCTGGAATGCCTCTTTATTAGGTGTCTCGAGAAGGAAAGCTGACCTGATGCCAGTGCCCCCACACTGAGGACTTTATTAGTTTTTTAATTTTCTGTCTGGGTGCTCTTGCTGCCTCAAACTTTCCACAGCTGTGAGGGTTTATTAACGAAGGGGGCTCGTTTGTGTCCTGCCTCCCCTTCCCCTGCTACTTCACAAACCCACAAATCTGAGGCTCGGAGGGGACTCTGTCCTGTGGGGAGCATGGTGCTGCTCACAGAAAGGGAATTCTGTGCAGCTTCAGGGGGAGCAGAGCCTTTCTCGTCCCCATTGCCACTCTGCAGGATGTGCTGGAGGACACATGGGGGCAAGGACAGGTACAGTGGGAAAAGCAGAGTGGGACAAGTGTTTATCCATCAATTCAGGGGGTAGGGATGATTTAGACCCAGTAGCACTCCCCAGCTGCAGCTGGAAGCAGTGGAGGAGGACACAGCGGGCAGGATGCCTTTAACCCTCCCTGCCTGATACATGTGGGAAGGGGAAAAGAAGGGAGGAGAAGAGCTGAGGCGTGCTGACCCTCCACCAAAAGAATGGGAACAGCCACACAGAAGCTGGAATTGGTGCTTTCACCTTGCCAGCAGCTGTTCTCTTATGGCTGACAGCAAACTCTTGAAGCAGAACTGGGTTTCCTAAAATGCACCAACACAGAAATGTGACAGTGGGCTGCTGGGGGGTGTGAGGATGAGGGGGCTGAGAAGAAGGACATGGGGAGAGCAGACATGCTGCATGGGTGGGATAAGTGAGGCTTAAAGAGCAGAGACCCTGCAATATAAACATGCCACAGGGACGCAGGAGGAGAGGGGATGGACTTTTATGGCAAGAGAAAAAAGCACCAAATATTTATTTGTCTGTAGAACGAGTCTCCATGGCAATGACGTGCCTCACAACAGCTTCCCAAACACGCACAGCCACGCAGCTCAGGCCGTGCTGGGGGCAGCACCCATGCAGGGCAGGGGTGGGCCCTGGCATATAGAGGGTCCTACCCAACACCTCAGAGGGAAAGCCACCCGCATCAGGTGCCTCAGACAAATATCACCGCAGCTAATCTGGCTCTGAACCCGCAGGGCCATAAATCCCATTCTTTTGCTGCCAGATGAAGGATTTGTTCCTGTAACAAGGTGCTTTAACCTCGCTGCACGCTCATTGTTCTGCCCTCTTTGATTTTACTGTAAATGACCGAATTTGCTTTTGATGCGCTGCCAGCGCTCATCGATCGCGGCACCGCGCGGGCCGTGCCGTGCATGCCACGCAGGGGAGGGCTGAAACCCCTCACACCCCTGAGCCCCGCAGCACCCACGGGCCGACCCTTCCCATTAACTCCACCAGCAGCCGGGACCCAGCTCCCGTTTTCCAGCCTGTATCGCCACCCGCTTTTTATTCCCCATTGCCAAAGCAGAGCGCTGTGCCTGCACCCCACGGGGCGGCTTTGTTCCCGCAGCCACCTGCCCTGGAAGCGCAGGGGAGCAGGAGGAAACCGCAGCCCCGCGGCCACCACACAATGGGCGGAAAGGCGCCCGGGCCGGGAGGGCAGCACGGGGCAGGGACACAGCCCTGCGGGGACGGGGCAGCCCTGCGGGGACGGGGCAGCCCTGCCCGGCCGTGTGCCGCTCCTCCGACGGGAAGGGCCGTCGGCTTGGGAGAGTGGGGGAACGCGGTGAGCCGCGCGGTGCGGTGCGTGCCGCTGTGTGCCCGGCGCGGTGCTCGGCGTGTGTGCGGAGCCGTGACCTCCCGCTGCCTCCGGCCCCGAGCGGGGGCCGGCAAGGGAAGCGCTGCCGGTCGCGCTGCTTTCATCGGAGATCTGGAGCGCGGGAGCCCGCCCAGATCCTAATCAGTGTGGGAAAGAAGCGGCCGGGCCCGCTCTGGCTGCGGCGTGCTGGAGACGCCTTTTATTTCCATAAACTTTATGGCGGCCCCCGATACTCCGCCCTCCATTGGCGGAGGGCAGCGTGGCTGGCGGCCAGCGGCCGCTCGCAGCCGCACGCGCTGCCGTTGCTCCCGGGGGCCCGCGGCCGCACGCCAGCATCCCCATCCCCATCCCCATCCCCGTGGGAAGGGCCGCGCCGGGCTCCGTGCATCCCCCGGGGCCGAGCTGCTGCCGGGTTTGAGGCTTGCTGGGCTTTGCCACAAATGAGCGGTTTGGGCTGCTTTCAGTGGGTTTTTTTCTTTTTCATTTTTTTTCACTTTGCTCAAAAAGTTTGGGTTTTGTTTCAGAAGGTTTACATTCTTCTCGGAGCACGGAAAAACCAGGATTTGGGGGTTGTTTGCACGCTCGTCCTGCAGTCTGGGAACGAGTTTTCCGTTTCTGCTTTGCAGTGACTGTGAGTGAGATCTGTCCCTGTGCCACATGCCACCCATCATCACCTGGGCTTGGCCGGGGTTGGAGACATCACCCCCTCCGTATCCAGCTCTTCTGAGGATACCCAGTATCCTTCTTCTGAGGATACCCAGTCCCCACTCTCCCCCAGCCTGTCCCCAGCCCCTCCTGACGGCTTTTCACCCCGTCCCTCCTGCTGCCACAATCCCCATTCTGTCTGCAGCCTCGTGGCATGCCAGTGTGATAAATGCGTTCTCTGTTCCCCGGCACTGGCTGCTCATCAGAGCGCTGGGGAGCAGCCCACAGAGAGCCATTGAGTGCTGTCACCCGTGGTGCCGTCACCCGCAGTGCTGTCACCCATCCCACAGCACTGCTGCCGGGCATAGGCAGAGCCCTGAGGCCGCCTAGCACTGCCCTGTGCCACTGCTGGGGGGACGAGGTTGGCCCAACGTGTTCGTTCTTGACAAATACATGTCAGACTGAGTCATCTCTGCATGCTCCCTGCTCCAAACTGCACCCGGGCACAGCTCCTGCTGCAGCAAAGCCCTGCCCTGGTTGCTGCTAAGCGCTGGTGAAAGCTGCTCATCTGTTGGCAATGTGTGGCCATGCTGTAAGAATTGCATCTTTAAAATAACATTTTATAGCAAGACATGTTAGAATCCTAGAATTGGTTGAATTGGAAGGGATCCTCGAGGGCCATCTGGTCCAACCCCCTGCCGTGAACAGGGACACCTACAGCTCCAGCAGGTGCTCAGAGCCCCGTCCAGCATGACCTGAGGTGTTGAGGGGCTGTTTCTCCTACTTCCACACTATCTTTTCCTCCCAGAGAGCTTTGGGGTCAGGAGTGAACCCCTCAGCTATTACAAATGAGAACCGCTCTCTCCTCCAGGCTCAGCAGAAGAGAAGCTCACAAAGACAAGCGATGAGTTCCTGCCTCAGCTCTTGGAAGAACACCCACTTCTTTCAGCAGGAACGCTTCGGTGTTGGATGTTCCCGTAGTGTTCCATATCACCTTTCACACGCAGATCCCTGGGTGCTCTGCTCCTCCTTGTGTAAGACCTTGGCTCTGGGTCCTCGCTGTGTTGAAACTGATGGAGTTGAAGGGCCCTTTGGGCTGGGAGGATCGGGTCATGAGAGAGCAAAGGGAAACACCCTGAGTTGGGACTGTGGTTGTGCAACTCTTGGAGGGATGCCCAAAGGCTGTGTTACTCACCTTGGGTTGCTGCGACAGCAGCAGAAGGAACTGATGTCTGAAAGCAGAGCTGAGAGCTCACCCAAAGCCCTTCTGGGGTGGTGGGCACCCCACTGCAGTGCTAGTGCTTGCCAAGGTCATGTCTGTGGCATGAGGCACCTCCATGTTCCCACTCTGTGGGACGTCTCTGGTGTCCCACCGGCCCCGGGGACACTCCGTGGTTTATGGCCACGTGACCAAGGAGAGTCCTTGAGCCTTCCTCCTGAGGGCTGTATTCTTTAAGGTGCTGGCAATGAGAAAACGCTCTCCGTGCCCTTCCCCCAGCTCAAAGCATCCTGTACAAAAATAAAGCGCCCAAAATAGCCCTAGACAGTGCTTGACATTTGCCAGACAGCTGCTCGCAGGAGCACTGCAAAGATTATGGATTGCTGTGAGCTTCCCTCCTGCCGCCTGCGTGTGCTTCGCAACAGGGCCAGCTTCCAGCGGGCTCTCATGGCCTGAAAGAGGCAGCACAGGAACTGGGGTGCGGGGACAGGCACCCACCAGGTGTGGGCTTGCTTCTCCAAGGGCTGGAGCACAGCAGTCCCAGTGCAGACAGAATGCATCACCTGTATGTGGGGCACCAAAAAGTCATCAGGTGAACCCAGGAGCCCTGCAGGGAAGTTGTGGCTCAGAAGGGACTTGGGAGGTGCCTCAGGTCAGAGCCTTGGCTCAAGCCCTCAGGAGCAGAGCAGGGAGTGAGGTGGGGGGAAAGCAGCAAGGACTTGCCAAAATCAGCACCTGGAGAAGGATATGGCACAGGGGAGTGAGGCCATGGGGAGGGCATGGCATGTCGAGGGTGGGAGAAATGGGCATAGCACAGCAGGAGGAGGCCTGGAGGCAGTTCCAATTCAGGAGGACCATCCTTCAGCAGAATCTGATCCTGGAAAGGGAGAGCACAAGGCATGAGATGAGGTGAAATATGTAGGGGCTTCATGGCCTGAACACGAGATTTCAGCAGCAGCAAGGCATGACCCAGTGGTTTTATCAGTAACCTCATAAGCGTACACATGTACTTACAGCCAATGAGTCAGTGGCCTTTAAATAGGAAAAAAAGCATACATGCAAGAAGGAAATGTATTGCTTAGGACAGAACATGCAAGAAGGAAATGTATTGCTTAGGACAGAACACAGTCCTTGAAATACTAAATGCAGTAAAATTTGTAAGTGAAAGATGACGAGAAGCCAAGTGAGCCCCAGCAACACCACAGTGGGACAGATGTGGAGGTGCTGCCGGCTGACAGAGGCACACCAGGAGCACACTGCAGATTTCTAAGGGATTTTATGACCAAAACAGATGACCAGCTCAGCCCAGCTCGGCCACGGGGCACACAGAACATTCACCAGAAATGTTTTGAGCACAGTGATGTTTCCCCAACTCGAGGGATGGATCTCCACTCGTCGCCTTGAGCCTCACACACAACCTCACTATTTTTTTTTTTTTCCATTTTCATGTTTATCAAATCATGGTTTCCATGGAAGTGCTGGCAGTTCTCTGCAGGATCTGTCTCGTTCCGTGGGCCATGAGACTAAAGGCTCTTCAGATCTCCGAGAACAGGCACTTTCAAGCTGTTTTCCCGTGCCTGCTGATCCAGTCTGCGCACGGACCCGTCCCTGCTGCTCCACCACCCCACAGCTTTGATGTTGGCAGCCCGGCGTGCTCACCTCCGAAGCATTTCCCAGCACATGTCTGGCTGTTTATACCTTCGAGGCACGCAGCCGCTCTCTTCTGTTTAAGGACCGTCTTGACCACATCAGTAGAGTAAGAATCGCTAAAAATAGACGGGCTGGCAAGCTTCACGATATGGAAAATGACATGCTTTTGAAATCTCTGGAAAAGAATGGATTCCTTAAAGGATAGTTTACAAATACTGATTTCATTATTTATGGTAGCTGTAAAACACAGTGCACACGGAAAGCATCGTCCCATTGAAGCCGTGTGTTACTCATTACAGCGGTGTTTGCGTTCCAGCGGGTTCCTCTGTTTTCTCCCCTTGCCCTGCCAACGCGTTGTCCCTCACCCTCTCCAATTTTTTCATTCCTGAAGCCTCCGGTAGCCAAGGGAACGTGCTCCTTTCTGTGCCAGCTGTCCTGGTCTTATTGTTTCTTTTAAAAGATTTATTGCATCATTGCTCCCTGCTCCTCTCACTCTTTCCACTGGGGTATTTGTGGACGTGGGTCCTGCACCTGTTCCCCAGTCCTCTTCTCCTCCCCGTCCTGCCCTTCCATGGGGCTTTCCTGTGGGAACGCGTGGGTTTGTGTTTCACCCCCAGGCCGTACCTTGGGAGCACTGAGGCCGTGCCCTGCAGTCTTGGCACCGCAAAAGCAAGAGATTTCTCAGGAATGTTCTCTGGGGCTCTGGGATCTGCTTCAACTGTTACAGACATGTGTAGATGTAGGGCTGTATGCACCCGGACGAAATGTCTGACACCCCACCACGACAGCAAACGAGCCCTGCTCCATTCGAGGCGGACCTCTCTGTGGACAGGGCTGCAGCTTGCATCTCCTGTGACATTTGCTCCGTTCAGCTGCCCTGGGGTCGGCCCGCTGGGGTTAAGCAGTGCTCCTGGTGCGGGGTTAATGCTGTGCTCATGCGCTCCCCGATGTATTTATAACTTTTACATCCCTCTGACATTTTATGGCCAGACAGCATTACAAGGGACGAGTGCTTTCCATTACGCACTGGGACGAGCTCCCGCTCTCTCCTCGTGGCTCCTACGACATAATGCACGGCCCGGTGGGGCACAGCCTGGGATGCCCCAGCATCAGCATGGTGCACAGCCAGCCAGCCCCACTGCTCGGCCTTGGCCCTGTTGTGAGAAATGCCACCTGGATTAAAATGTCCATGGAGGGGAAGGTGCACGTGGCCCTGTGGCTGCCCTGGCTTCAGTTTCAGCCCCAGGCTGCCCCCTGCTCAGCTGACAGAGACAGCAAAGACTTTGCTCCATCTGGGCACAGGGAAAGTGTGACTGAGGGACAAATACCACCTGTGTGCACAGTCTGACTGCTGCCCTGGCATGGGTGAAAGAGGTAAAAAGAGCTAAAAGGACAGCGCTGGTGGCTCTGCTCGGGTCACTGCTTTGGCACCCACTCCTTGGGAAACATTTTACTCCCATCTAGTTGCTGCCAGACAGGGAACAGGGGTGGAAGTGGGGCAGGCCCAGTGGCCTCTGGGACAGGCAGCCATGGGGATGCATGCTGCTGAGCACACACCGCCCCAGACACTGCACCCCACTCTTCTTTGTAAAGCCTTTTGCAAGCAATGCCCTGGAGCTGAATGAATTAAAGCCTAATAAAGCAGTGGTAATTTGCAAACTGGAAATGCTCCAGAGTGCCCAGGACTAATTCATTAAAGCCTTCCTTTGCCCCTCCTGTCCCGTGGCCAGCTCTGGGTGAAGGTTCCAAGCTGTAGCCCCACTGCTCTATGCTTCCCTGCGCCGCAGCCCCGTGCTGTGCGTGATGGTGCAGGGACTGACCCTAACGCTGGGACCAAACCAGGCACCGCTTGGCTGAGCTCCTCTGGAGGCAGCAGGTGCCATGAATTCAAGCCCGGTGTCTGAGGGCTCAGGGCAGCTCTGCCATCCCAGCAATGTGCCCGCTAAGCAGGGATCGGCAGTGAGCAGAAATGCTATCCAGAGCCATCCAAGGTGGGTGGACAGGAGCTGCCCAAGTCCGGCCCAGCTCCAAGTCCTGTCGGCATTTTTTGTGCATTGCCAGCCAGGCTGTCTGCCTCCCAGTTGGCCTCTGCCACAGCTCGGATTGAGGGAGAGGCCAGGCTTCCATTTCCTCACCCCTAATTTCCGAGCCTGCAGCTCTTTGCAGGCTTCTCCATGAAAAACACAAATGCTTGGCTCTCATTGCCTTTCTCGTGGGACTGCAGAGCTAATTCACCTTCCCCACATTTGCATCCCACAGATGATGCCCAGCTGATACACCCAGTGTGTAAACACAGTCGTTAGCATTTAGGTACATGTATGCCTGCACACACACCCATCGAGATGAAGAGTTCTTCCAGTGCAGCCCAACCTCTGCAAAAAGTGTCCTTAGGGCCAGCTCTCGTTTGAAACTGAGCCTCAAAACCTTGGAAGGATTTGGCTGATCCTCATTGAAAATTTGACTGATGTGTTTGGAAAGTGCAACAAAACCCAAATCAGAGGAGGGCCGCACGGGTTGTTCTCTCCTCTTGTTCATTTCTGGCAAGCAGGAACTGCTGACCCTGAGCTCCCGAGCTTGATTCCTCCACTGAAGGAAATCCAGCTTGAGCTGCAGGACCGCCTCTCTGATGCCAAAGCACCAGGCAGCAGCTATGGCTGAGCAGCATCGAGCTGCAGTGGGATGGCCACACACCTCGGGGATGGGGGACCTCAGGACTGTCCGCACCCTTCTGTGCACGGCCGTGCTCGTGGAGAGCTGGAAGCACTGCAGCGAAGGGCAGGGAACCTAAGAAGCTTTATTTTAATTGATCTGAGTTCACTGAGCCTGCCAAGTTAATGAGTCCCCAGCAAGCAGCTTTAACGAGAGCCCATGGCAGGCTTAAAGGAACAAGATGAAAATGAGGGCAGAAATAGATGCTTGTCTGCAGAGCCTGATCCACTGGGGCCAGCGAGGCGAGGAGGAGCCGGCGAGGGCTGGCGGCAGACGCGGGGGCACAAGGCGAATGTGCTGCTTCAGCGCTTTGCATTTCTGCCCTCCCGCCAAGCACAAACCCTGCTCTGCCGGTCCCCTGCCGGCCATTAATCCTCAGGGCAGAGGGAAGCGTTGCTCCCACCCTCTGTACCCTTCAGTCTTGCCTAGGTGAGGGTTTAGAACTGGGGGTTGCGGAGTACCTCCACTTCGGCACTGGTACCCATGGGTGCCGAGCATCAGGAATGCTGCCGACCCATCACCCTTCTCTTGCCCACCCATCGTGCTTTTCCTGCCCATCCATTGCCCTTCTCCTGCCCACCCATCGCCCTTCTCCTGCCCACCAATTACCCTTCTCCTGCCCACCCATTGCCCTTCTCCTGCCCACCCATCGCCCTTCTCCTGCCCACGTCGCAGCCCAGCTGAGCACACAGCTCAGCCCGAGCCGGGCTGACCAGAGCCGGCTCCAGGCACTGAAAGGGGCCATTGTCTGCCTGAGGCTTTGAAGATGAAGGCTCTTGTACAAGTGCCAGGTGGCGGTAGGGTGGCCGCGGCCCAGTGCTGGGACAGCTCTTGGCTTATGGGCTCCTGCTGTCAGCACCCCACACCCAAAAATAAAAAAGTGAGACAGAAAGTGTGTTTTCTCAAGCCCCGCAGGGCTGCAGCCTCCACCCCTCCCGCAGGGCCGTGGTCCCCGTGAGCCCAGCAGGGCTGCAGGCACCGTGGGTGCGGATGTCCCGTGCCACCCGCAGGGCCGGGGCTGGCAGCGGGGCTGTGCGGAAGCGCTGGGAGAAAACACATCGTGGAGGGCGGCGAGCCCGGCTGCTGTTCCTCCCTCCGCACGGCCAGGCCGGGGCAGGGCAGCTGCTGTGAGTTCACTGGAGCAGCACTTTCCCACAGTCTGGAGGAGTGACACATGGCTCTCACACATTCCTGTGCCGGCAGGCTCGGCCGCGCTTGGCCAGGAGTCAAGGCAGACGGAGGGCTGCCGCTGGGAGCTGCTGATTAGCAGGTTCCGACTTTGGCACCAGCCCGGCCCTTGGAGCTCCGGGCGGCTTCGTGCGAGAGCTTAACCCTTCCAGCGGCCGGGAGCGATGCCTCCCTCCTGACAGCATCCGTTTCCCACCCCTAGGGAGGCTGCTGGGCTCATTCCCAGCGAGCACCCGCAGCCGCAGGTGGGGGCTGTGGGTGCACCACGAGCAGTGGTGACGTGTTTTCCATTCGTCCCCCAGATAGAGGAGCTGGTGCCGTGCCTTCCTCGCTGCCTGCTGGCTGTGCCTGCTTTCAGCCCAGCCATGACCTCCTCTAAGGCTGCAAAGAGCTTTCTGCCAAACAGCCGGAGGCGAGCCGAGGATGTCTGGGGGAATGCAGACAATGCAAACGCTCTCTTTTATCTCACCTAGGTTTTTTTCCCCCCGCTCCTTGCAATTAGCTGCCTGCTCCGTCTGCTCCCCATTTCCCTGCGGTTCTTCCCAGCAGCCCTGCCTCTGAAATGTGTAGAGCAAAAGCCACATCCCCGAGTGCCCTTCAGCTCTTCCAACAGCTCTCCAGCGGCCTTAGGCACACTGTTGGCTGCTGGGGGCTCAGTGGGGCTCAGCAGCACCAGGACCACCCGCACCCTTCCTCCTGCCCCTGTCCCCAGGTGGGCAAACCGCTGTGCATGGGACCACAACTTCAGTCCTTCTGGAACAGTGCAGGAAGCAGCACAGCCTAAAACCCTTAAGATATTTGCTTTGACAAGAAACCAGATAGCCGGATCCGTGCGGTGCAAGTGCTGCCGATCCACCCTCTTCCCGCACTCAGCCGGTACATGGCCATCCCAAATATTATTTTTTGGAAACCACTTCCATAGATCAACAGAGGCGTTGCGGCAGCGCCGTGCAGCCAGGGAACAGGAGTGCTGCCACTCACTGGAGCAGAACAAGCCAGCGAGTCCGCACTGAACGGGATTAATGAAAGCCAGACCACAAAGACCATAAAAACATATTTCTTGCTTTTATTAGACCAATGCAATTGTATGGAAAGAGCAGACAGCCCTGAGATGCCCAGACACGGTAGCATGGACATTGCTACCACCAAAGCAGCACCATGTCCTCTGCTGCACACCAGGGCACGGGGACACTGCTGCTCACAGGGGTCAGCTTCATTGGTTTGGCCTCTCTGAGGCAAGCTGAAAATAAAATGTCCCCGTGGGGAAGGGAAATGCTTTTCCTGTTGTAGGAGGCGTGATGTCCTGAGTGAGCGCTGGCAAAGAAAGGCGTCTTGTTTGGGGGGCTCTGCAAGGCAAGATGAAAGGGGAAACCTACATTTTTCAGCCCAGACTGCTCCTGACATGGGAAAATAGCACAGACAAGAATAGATAGCTTGTTGGCTCGTTTTTTTTTTTTGGTTTTTTTTTTTTTTTTCCTTAACAGATTATCTGTGTGAATGCACCATGCTAATCTGGGAGTGAAGTCGGGATGCCCCCGCCCAGCACTGCCCACCCTGAGCTGTGGGAGCTCAGCATGCTGCAACACCTCTGCTGTGTGCACAGCCCCACGCACCCACACCTGGGCTGTGAGAGTGCTGTGATGTGATATTCTCCCTGGAGACACGGGACACTGCCTGCTGTGGGCCACTGCATTGGTGACAGACACAGTGCCACGCATGGGACAGTGGCAGGGCCGTAGCAGCTCCTGCATGGGAGTGCATCCATGCCAAAGTGCAGAATTTGGTGCTGAACTGCCCAGCCCCGGGCATGTGCACCAAAAGGAGGCCAGGAGCAGCCTTCAAACAATGCAATTACAGCACAATGTGTTTGGGGTCGCTTTTGTCCCTTTTCAAACCACTTGGAGCATGTCATCAAGTTGGAGGCCAAAAGAGCCAGAAATGTGCTTAAGTGACCACTGCCCATTCTCACAGAACCTGAGTGGGACCGTGAGCCCCATCGCTCCCCTCCCCACATCCCAACCCCACAGCAGGCTCTGCAGGTCGGCCCCATCGCCGCCCGCCCGGAGCCACCAGGTGAGGTGCGGCCGCGCGTGTGCATGCACCGGGAGCTGTTTGCATATGAAAGTGGCCGTGCGCTCGGCAGGGCTGTATCATTTATTGTATGATCTTATCTGGCGCGTGCCTCAGCCGCCCTTTCCCACACTCTGCATGCTCGGCTGCCAAGGCCCTGGGCTTAGCCTGTCAGCATTACCCGGGCTCAGCAGGCAGGCAGTAATTCCCTGAATAAAGAAAACATTTTAAGGTTTGACAAGTCCAGCATTTGCATGTCTGTTTTCAGAGAAATAACCATCTCGGGGGATTAAGCCCTTTTTTTTTTTTTTTCCCATCCAGCCCAAAGTATGAAAACATTCTTGACATAGTTGCCTGAAAAAAGGATTTCTATAGAGCAAAATACCTTGCGTCCTGTGTGAACGCAGCGATTTGCTTTGAAAAAAAAATAAAAGAAAGGGAAAAAAGAAAGAAAAGAGCCGCTGCAGCCCAGCGCCGTGTTGGTTTAGGGCGGGTGAAACAGCACTGGAAATAGGGAGGGTTTGTGCCCCCAACCCCGCTCCATCCACACCCCCATCCCAAAGGGAATCCAGGATTTGGGATTTACTCTGGGATATGTCCCATGCTGTGTGTTTCCAGTGGGATGGGGCTGGAGCCCCAGTGCTGGGCACCCCCCAGCAGCACTGCTCTCGGGTGCCGGCCACGTGCCCGTAGCGCCCAGCTGCACCCCCAGATAAATGGGGCTTTATTCCGGGGGATACTGCAGCCTGAACGCGGAGAGGCTTAAATAGCAAAAGTGAATCATTCCTCAGTTCTCCCTCCCGTAATCTCTCCTGGTAACATTAATTACGAGTTTGTGCAGTGTGCCCTAAGGCAAGTGCCGCTTTCCCAGGACAATTAAAGTTACTTAATTATTAAAAACCGTGTGTGCTGTTCCTGCACTCCCCCAGCCCCGCGAGCCGGGCGGGCCGGCTGGCTCACACGCTTTCTCAGAGCAGCGATTGGAGCGTCTGTGGGAAAGTCTGCTCCATTGTAATCCCTCTGGCATAATCCCGCAAATCCCAGCCCAGCACTGAGGGGTGAGCACAGCCCTGGGCCACGGCTCGGACACTCCCCAGGTCCCTCACCCTGTCCCCTGGCACATAACCCAATGCTTTGGCCTTCCCTTTCCAAAACTGAACCCAAAACCAAGCTCTACCCCAGCGCTGCCAGGGACCGGTGGGACTCCTTGAAGTGATGGCTGTAACTGACCCTTGCAGGCGCTGAACACTGAGGGACCGCGACCATCCATCAGCGTGACAGGGCGTGAAAGCCATAAACCCTTTGGTGGAGCTGCTCCAGCCCCGCTGGGCTGTGCCACGCTCCTGAAACCAGCCCTGTTTGCTGGGGGCTGGGATGGGCGCCCACCTGGGCATCGTGACCCTGTGGTGTTGAGGGTCCCCATGCTGTGTAGGGGGCCGGGCAGCCAATGTTTCCTGAAAAGCAGCTGTGTGTGTAGGGCCTTATGTTGTGGCTCCTGCAGCCCCCAGCGCACAAGGATGGATTCTAAGCACGGATCCCAGCACCATAGGATGACATCGTTTCATTGTCCTTTCTGTGCCACCTGCACCCAGCCTGGGGCAGCGTCCCTTCAGCATCCCTGGCACAAGAGCACATGGGTGGCATGTCCTTAGGCAAGAAGCTTCCTCGGAGCATGGGCTGATGTATGAGGTGTCAAACATAACACAAACCACACACAAGTCTGGTTGTCCCTCCCTGCTGTGCCTAGGAGTCATACGCTTGCAGTGAGGTGTGAGCTCGTGGCACTGAGCGAATGAAAGCTGTTGAAAGGGGCCCACGGGGACATGGCACATGCAATGCCCATCCCTTACCATCCCTCCCCTTGCAGCCCAACAGCCTGTCCCCAACACAGGTGGCTCTGGCTGCAGCTGTGTGACCCTCTGCCCATCCCACACCCCTGTGCCATGGTTGGCACTGAGCACCCAAACACACACACTGCCTCTGCTGCCCTGTTCCAAAAGGTGTGGGCTCGGTGCTCTGTCCCTGAGAGGCCACTGTCCCTGTCCTCCAGAGGCCGTTTGTTTTACGATCTGTGAACATCAGGAAGAAATGAAGCAGCGGTGGAGAATTCCCTTCAGCAAAGCTTTGATGGTGAAAAATATGCTGCTGGGCTGTCTGTTCCGCAGCGAGGGAAAAAAGGAGAAGAAAGGAGGGGAAGGAGGAGGAAGGAGGGAGAGAAACCATCTGCATTTTTTAGAAGCTCCTCACCCCAGCTCCAGCCCTGTGTTAGGAAAGCTGCTCCTCACCCCAGCACTCCCGAGCAACTGGATAGTGCCTGCTGCCCTGGGGTTAATTGGGACCAGGCACCGCGCTCACGTCCAATGTTACCGGCACAGAGTGCTGTAGGAGTTCTGCACAAGGCACTGTGTATGGGGCGGGCAACGAACACATCACTGACAGCCACAGCAGTGCCCGCAGCCCCTGCTCCATGGGGAAAATAAAGGGGAATTTTGTCAAGAAGCCATTGGAGCACGGTGTGGTCAAGCGTGTCCCCGTGTGAAGCAGCAGGTGATGCCGTGCGCCGTGCCTGCCTCGGAAGTGCGGGCAACTCATCTCGCCCCAATGAGCCCGGCGCTGTGCCACGGCTATCAGCAGCTCCGCATGCTTTCATGTCCCTGGCACGGCCCCAGAGCGGTGCAGGGGTTATCCGGGCTGCGGTGCGTTCCCACGGGAATGGCAGTGTGCAGTCCCTGCCCTGGGTGCCTGTGGGGTGGCACGGGGCGCGTGTCACCGTGCTGCCACCACTGACGCTGTGCTTTGAATTGCTGGGCTGGCGTGCAGAGCCCACCCCGCCGAACACGCCGGGTGAGCCGCAGTCGGATGCTGCCCCAGCTCTGCCGCAGGGACACCTCTCCTGCTGGCGTCAAGGGCAACACTGGAGGAGCTGCTGTGATTTAAGACGTGAGAAGGTCAAAAGTTTTCTCAAGCGGAGCTGCTATCGTGGAGCCGAACACTTCATCCCCCCTCTTTATCTGCCCCAGTATTTATTGTCCATGAGCAAATACTTGTGTTTTTATAAATTCCTTTAGAATGAATCACCCTCCTCCTGTTTAAACCAGCAAAGACCACATCAAACACAATCACTCCATCTAGAATTAATCATTAATTTGAAGCATTTGACAACATTTTGCAAGCATGATTTTACTCTCTCCCCAATTAATAAGGGCTATACCTCTGTACTGACACCTCTGTGGGAAACCCTGGGCATCACTTCACCTCTCACTTTGCCCAGAGCTGCCCATGTGCAGGCTCACACTGCTGCCCACCCTGTGGCCAGGCTGGAGTCCATGGGACATGGCCATGCTCAACGCAACCTCCCCAACCCCCAGCCCAAGGGGTTTCCCTCTTGGGAAGCTCTCAGCAGCCTCCACAGTTTAAAATCAGGCCAAAATCAGATCCCAGATGCATGCACGTGGCTTTTATTCACTTTAGACTCCATCCAGTGTCGAAACGCCACGTTTTGTACTTTTGTTTTGTGCGTGAGGCATGTGTTTCACTAGGACACTGCATTTCATTTAAAAATCATTTCTGACAGCCCTTCTGTTCCCTGAATTCCTGCACGCCAGGTCCTGCAACACGTCTTCCAGATCTGCAGCCCCTTTGGAGTCATCAGATCGGTGTGGTTTTGCTTCCTGCTCACAAACAAGCCATGAAATGACCTTGATTTTTCCAATGGCTGAGGTTGGGCATTTCCTAGGCTCTCTTCCTTCCGCTGCTTTGCACCCAGCGATACATTGCGATCCCCCTCGCTATTGCTGCTTTGTGACCCCACTTGTTGCTGCTGCTTTGCGTTTTATGGCAGGGCAATAGCGCAAGGAGCGGGACAATCGCGCTCCGTAACAATGTGCTGGGACACCCACATCCCCGCTGTGAGCATCCGTGCCCACTCTGCTGGCACCTCTCCACCGCCTTTATCACCTTATCAGCCCCTTGAATACACCTTCTTTATGGCGTGTGCCTTTCAGTGGCCCTTCTGCAAGACAATGATGTGCCTTTGATGGTTTGGCCGATCCTGTTTCCTGTATGCTCCGGAGCCTTGTATACATTTAAATTCGACTTGTTAACTTTATAAGGATACTTCAGGCTCGTATTGTACTGAAATTGGCTGGGATCTCTGCGTCTCCCTTATTCCCACGTACCTTTTCTTAGAAACGCTTTGTAGTGGCGTTATTGCTGTTGGGAGGTTTGCCTTTAACAACCTCCAATAAAGATACGAGGCTGCGTGCGGGCAACAGCTCAGCAGCAGTGCAGGTGCCTGCATCGCGCCGGGCTGCAGTGGCAGCGGGTGGCCGGGATGTCCCCCAGGTGCATCCCTACGTGCTCCCAGTGCATTGTCCAGCAGAGTGCTGCCCTGTGGCTGGGCTCACCGCTTGGCTCTCCATGCTGCTTGCTGGGGGTTTCTGCCTTCTCCCTGTGCTCCCCACTAAAGCAGCACAAGAGCCTTCTGAAGGTGACTGACGAACCCAGCACCCTTTGCCGCCCAGCAGGACAGTGACCTTGGAGCCTGATTTCAGGATGTCTCAGGGTTTGGGCTGGATGTCACTCCATATGATGCTCTGTATTACTTATCAAAAACTGTGTCTCACTGCTGGAAGCAGCACAAAGTAAACATTGTACTTGCAAATGTATTTATTCATTATGCTCAGCAATTAACTCTTGATGTAGGTAATTAAGCCGTCAATTATCCCTTGTTTATAAAATAACAACATCCTTCAAGGGATAATATTTCTATTACAGTAATTAGTAACACATCAGTTCTGCACCAGCATGTAAAGAATCCTCACCTTTTTCTGCTGGCAGTGGCTGCCTCGAGAAAAGCAGTTCTGCAGCACAGCGTCACACGTTTTGGGATACACACGCACACACAGAGGTGGGCCACCAACCTACACACCATATGGCCATCCTGATGTTGGCATGGCTGAAGGGCTGGCTTCAGTCCTGCTGTCACCTTGAATAGTTCATATTGATTGTGGGAGTGCGGCACTCCCATTATGCGCACATGCAGATATTAGTGAGATAGGCTCATTCTCTCCATGACAGTGCCAAGCTCAAACAAAACTGCTGCTGAGGCTTTATGCTCACGCACAGCTCACACACTAACTCACCCTGTGCTGACTCACAGCATCGTAAATAAGAGAGGAGGACCAGCGGGTGGGTGCAGCGGGAGCTGCGGGCGGCATGAGTTCAGCCTCCTTTCTTGGGCTGATTGATGGCAAAGAGAGGGAAGTGTGCTGGAAAGCGGGATTGATGGCTGCAGAGGAGCACGGAGCTGCGGGCAGGAGGATTTCAGTGCCCAGGGGAAGGCTGTGTCGCTCAGGGCGAGCCCAGGGCAGGGGCTGAGTGCCACACGTGGAGCCATGCTGGCATGCTGGGGGCAGATCCTCACCACACTCACAGCCACCTCCTCCCAGCCCAGCGCTGTGAATCCAGCTGCTCGCAGCTGGCTGCAAACCGCACTGCGTGCTGTGCTGGAAGTCCTCCTGGGAGATGGCCCTCTGGGACTGCTTTACAGCTCAGAAACACAGAGAACAGTCTCCAGGATGGGGTGCTTGACATGCACGGCCTCCCCTGCAGAGCTGCCCCACAGGCACCATGACAGCAGCCTCAGGCAGCAGCACAGCGGGATCCCTATAAATAAATACATCAGCTCTTTCTGCCAACACCTTCCACCCACACAGGGAGGACAACAACCGAGAGATGCTCCTCCACGCGTTTATTTCTGGTTCTCAGAGGGACACGGGTTAATGTAGACGTGCTGCCAGCTGGGGCTGCTATGTCTTGCAAAAGGCACTGACTTGTGCTGTAGCAGGGCTGCCCTGGCACGGCCAGCAGGCTGCAAAGTCACGCTCCAGTGAATTCAGGTCATGTCCCAAGGAAAGAGCATCATGGAGTGAAAGATACAAGGTGGCTCACAGACTCTGGTTGGCAATGGCAGTGATAGATAGAGACTCGAGCCCTGCAAATAGGCTGGGGGCAAGGGGAAAAAGCTGGGGCTGCACCATCTGGTGCCCATTAACACGTGCGGCTGTTCCAGCGCGACCAGCGTTGCGGATATCGTGATGGTTATCGGGGCAGGAAGGGAATTCCCATCCACATGGGTGGCATTTCACAGCTGCCAAAATGCCACCCCCAGCTCCCAGGGCTGCATTTCCCTGGTTCAGCAGGATAGGAGCCTGCCAAGAGGAATCAGCTTGGAAAGAGATCCAGGTACCCTGGCTCTTGTCCCAGAGCCCTCCCAGGGGCAGAGCCATGCAGCAGCCTGTGCCGGGATGGGGAGATGGGAATTGTTTGCTCCTTGCCTGTAGAGACAGAGGAATTTCTCAGGAAGAAACCTGGGGAATGGCCCCCAGAGTCTGTGAGGGCAGGATGTGCTGTGAATCAGGGCTGCTGTCTGCCCAGAGAGCTGTTCCTGCAGCAGCGCCTCTGATGAAAGTGGCTCTGCCCTTTTCACCTTGAGGACCTGCAGCAACACCCCTGAAAGCTTTGCTTTGTCTGGGAAGCTCCGTCAGGAAGTCAGCTGGAAAGTGACCTCGTCCCAGAGATCTGAAAGTGAAAAAATCCCTGAAACATGCCCCAAGCTACCGGAGAGCTCTTCTCCCCATGGACTGCTGCTGTGGAGTCCCACACGCTGCTCCCGGGCTGGGACCACAGCATGTGTGCAGGGCTGCCCGGAGGAGAAATCTGCACCAGTGACAGCTGTCCTCGAGCTGCAGCACTTGTTTTCCAGCCTTCGGGGTGGTGACAACTTCCAGTTGTGACTGGGCTAGAATTTCAGTCCGTGACCCGAAGGTGAAAGGCTTGGTATTCCTGGGCTACAACTTGTGTCAGGGCTCTTCCTGTAATACCCCAGCTCTTAGAAGCGATTTGCTTTCTAAACTTCTTGCAAGCTTTGGATATTAAAGCTACTGGATCTCTAGACACACACTTTGTTCTGGCCTGGGTTACACCTAAAGGACAGGTGCAGCCAGCTCTGCCACCTTGTCCCATGTGCCACACTGACAGCATCACCCCGCTTTACTCCACCTCCCTGCCCTTGGGCCCATGATCGGCCTCAATTTTCTTGTCAACGCATTTTCCCTCCAAGATGTTTTGTGAGCCAGCTCCCAACGAGCTGGCCAAAGGTTCTTCCCAAAGCTGTTTTGGACAATTCACAGTTTGTAACCCAAGATTACTGCAAAGAATATAACTGACAGAGAACAGGGAACACCCCGTTGCACGGGCAGCCCCGTATCTGGGGACATCTTTCCCCCCTTGATAGCTTTCAAGCAAGGCTGGAGAAGCCCAGAGGATCTGTTCCAGATCTCCCAGCGGTTTCAATCCTCTTCACCACCTCCTTCCAGCTGGAGCCTGGCCTTGGCCACTTCATTCCCAGAAACATCCTCCCATGTAAATCCTTCCCTTCCTCTCCTGATCCCCGGGGAATTCACACACAGGCACACTTCCGCTGCGGGATCACAGGCCCTGCACGTGCACGGCGTTTTGCAGCAGGCAGAGACAGGGACACAGAGCAGAAACACCCGACAGGATGCCCTATAGGATGTGACCCTTTCCAAGGCCCCAGCTGGGCTCCCCACGAGCTAAAGCCTCCCTTGGGCCCGTGGCAGGCAGGGACACAGCCCCACAGGCCCCGCTTGCAGACTGGGAGCTGTTGCCCGTGGCCAAGGTGCTCCCCAGCTGCCGGACAGGACAAGATTTGGCAGCCCGTAATTACAGCCTGTGCTCCCCACCTGCCCCGCTCCGTCCCCATGAGAAACCGACCTGCTGCCAGCAATTAGAGGTGGTTAGCAGCTCCTGGGCTGCCATAAACATGGAGGTAATTGCAGGCTGTTCTCACTCCCAGCCCAGGAGGGACGGGGCTGCCCGGCTTCCCATTTCCTTTGCAAATCCCCAGAGGAGGGAGGGCACTAGCTTGGGAATTGCCATCACCTTCGCACTCTTTTCTTTTTTCCACAAATATAAAAAAAAAATATCCCACCGGAGAACACCTCAGGCTCTTCAAAAACGGACTGCAGCTTTCACGCTGAGCAGCTGTCTCATACAGAGAAACAACTTTTCAGTGGTTCCCATCTTTCCCTCGCTTGAGTTTGCCCGCAGCTCTGGCTCGTGGAAGCTTACATCAAATATCGCTCATCTGAAGTTAAACCTTACCCACGGAAGGCCGCTCTTTGTGTTTAAATCAAAAGACTTGTGACTCAACCGAGGAGCTGAAAGAAAGCCCGGATTTGTGCTTCTCTGCAGTTTTTAAACATGACACTCTCTTTTATTTATTTTCCTTTTTTTAAAGTCCGGTGGCTGCGCAGGCAAGCCTCTGCGGAGACCAGGGCTTTGCGCCGGTGAGATCTGCAAACATGTCTCTTCTTTCCTCAACTTTATTTTTCTCACGGTCTCTGAAAAGGCGAGATCAGGTGATACGTGTGGGATTGGCCCCGTACAGGTGCGGATCAGGTCCTGGAGGAGGTGGAAAAACATTGCAGTGTGTGCTCAAAAAAAAACAAAAAAAACGAAAGAAAAGAAAGAAAGAGAGACAGAGCGAGCACATTTCTGAATAGGCCAGGTCTAGTTCTTGGCAGGATGACTCAGGCTTAGCTGGCAGGCTATGGGAATAGGAGTGTGAGAAAGTCAGTCAAGCGGAGGGGAAAGAAAGATTCAAGTCCTCGGGCAAAATACTTTTTTTTTTCTTTTTTTATTTTTTTAAAGTAACCCCGCGGACGGTGCGGGGCGGTGCAGCGGGCACCGCGCTGCGGTTGTGCGGCCGCCCGGGCGCGGGGCGCGCACCTGCAGCCACGCCGCGCTGCCACCGCATCCCGTGCGCCGCCGCCAACCTCACGGCTCCGCGCTGCCAGGGGCCGCCTCGGCACCCGGGCACCGCCACAGGGCCGTCCCCGCGCGGCGGCCCCCCCCACCGCGCGCCCTCCCAACCCCCGCTGCCGGCGGGCCCCCCGAGGGGAGCGGGCGGGGCCGCGCCCGCCACGGGCGCCAATTAACTCGGTAATTAGCGCGGCGCTCCCGGCGGGGCCCGGCCCTCTCCCCTCCCTTCCCGTCCCGCGGGCGGCGCCCGAGGGGTTAACCGCGGCCGCCCGCCCGCCGCCCTCCCTCCCGCCATTGGCCGCCGTCCGCCGCGCGGCTCGCGGCCAATGGGCGGGCGCCGTCCACGAGCGGGGCCGCGTGCGGGCGGCGCCCATTGGCTGGGCGCGAGTGTGGGAACGGCGGCGGGGGACGTTTCACACGAGCCGCGCGCGTGCGGCGCGCGCTATAAGTAGGGGCGGCCAAAGGCGCGCGGCAGCCGCGCCGCGCCACCTCCCGCCCGCCGCCCGCACGGGGCCCGCGCCCGCCCCCGCGGGGCCGCCCTCCCGCTGCCGTGCCGTGCCGTGCCGTGCCGGCGGGCGCTGCCGCACCATGCCTGCCGACCTGATGGAGAAGAGCAGCGCGTCGCCGGTGGCCGCCACCCCCGCCAGCATCAACGCGACGCCCGATAAGCCCAAAACGGCGGCGGAGCACCGGAAGGTAAGGGCGGGGCGGGCCGGGTCGGGCCGTGCCGCGCCGCGCCGGGCGCTGATCGCCGCTTCTCTTGCAGTCGTCCAAACCCATCATGGAGAAGCGGCGGCGGGCGCGCATCAACGAGAGCCTGGGGCAGCTGAAGACTCTGATCCTGGACGCGCTGAAGAAGGATGTAAGCGGCGGGGGGGGCACGGGGCGGGGGGTGCGGGGCCGTCCGGCGGGGCCGTGCCGGTGTGAGCCCCGCCTGTGCCCGCAGAGCTCGCGGCACTCCAAGCTGGAGAAGGCCGACATCCTGGAGATGACCGTCAAGCACCTGCGGAGCCTGCAGCGGGCGCAGATGACCGGTGAGCGGCGGAGGGGGGGGCGGTGGCGGGGCTGTGCTGTGCTGTGCTGGGGGTCCCTGCTCTGCTCTGTTGTCCCGTGGGGCCGGGTTGGAGCCCTCTGTCAGCGGGCTCTTGGGATGGTGGCCTGGGGTGGGTGTTCCGTCCTGGGATTCTCGCCTAAGAGCTCTCTGCCCAGATCCCCGGCACCCAGGAGCACCGTGCTCGCTTGGAGGAGGTGCACCGGTGGGCTGCTTTGTGTCCCCACTGACCGCCCTGTGACTCTTCCCCCTACAGCTGCTCTCAGCACGGACCCTACGGTGCTGGGCAAATACCGCGCTGGCTTCAGCGAGTGCATGAACGAGGTGACACGGTTCCTCTCCACCTGCGAAGGTGTCAACACTGAGGTGCGCACCCGGCTCCTGGGCCACCTGGCCAGCTGCATGACCCAGATCAACGCCATCAACTACCCCGTGCCGCCGCCGCCGCTGCCGCCACCACCCGCTGCCTTCGGGCCACCCCTGGTGCCGCCGGGCGGAGGTGCGGGGCCACTGCCAGCTGTACCCTGCAAGCCGGGTGCCGATGCGGCCAAGGTGTACGGTGGCTTCCAGCTGCTGCCTGCCTCTGACGGGCAGTTCGCCTTCCTCATCCCCAGCGCTGCCTTCGCTCCCGGTGGGGCCGTGCTGCCGCTCTATGGCGGTCCCCCCACGGCTGCCACCGCCGCCTCACCCCCCGGCCCCTCGCCCGGCACCGCTGACTCGGTCTGGAGGCCCTGGTGAGGTTGGCAGGCACCGGACTGGACTGAGCACCGCGCCCCGTGCTGCTGGCACGGCTGTACATAGGTTATACGTTCATATTGGATTGTGCCTTTGTACCATAGCACTCCCTCCGACAGTGTTTCGTGTTTTACACGAGATCTTTTTTCTCCCTTCCTTCCCTTTCCTTATGTGACACCAAAGATCGGGATTTTTTTTTTTTTTTTTTTTTTTTTTTTGAATGCTCTTTAAATAAAAGAGTCTCTTCTGTTTTGGAAGGCCTTTGGAGATACCCGGAGTGCTGGCTGTGTGCTTGGAGGGAGCCCGAGGACTGTGCTGCTGTGGGGTCGGAGCTGTGTGGCAGACCCTTTGTGCACTGGGAAATTGCCTGGCCCTTTCCCTGCTCCCGGGCAGATGTAATTCCTGCTTCCTTGGGAGCAGCCCGGCTGATCTGACCTGCTAAAAGTGTTGTGTTTGCAAAGCTGCTGTGCGCGCTGGGGGAGGCACCTCTGAGCCGCACACATGCGGTGAGACAGATTGAGCATGGAGCCTCCTGCGCGGACCCCAGGGGCCTGTCCCTGGTGTAAATCACCGATGCCTGCAGCCCGGTGATTTACAGGAGAGTGCCTGCCAGCGTCTCGTGTTACAAGTGTGGGACAGGCTGGACGCGGTGCTGTGTCTTGGGGCTGACAGGCTGCAGCAGGCGGTGCTGGGTACCACCTCCACCTGGAGCTGGAGGCAGGGAGCACGAGTCAGGCTGTGCCGGATGATTAATGCTCTGCATGTGGTTTTGATAGAGTTGGGCATTTCCTCTGCTTTAATATGGAAAACACATGTCAGGGGGAGCGAGGTGGGGCTGTGTGGGCTGCTCGCCTCTGTAACTGTGAGCTGCAGCTGACCCCCCTGACTTGGTCATGCCCCATTTCCAGGCAAGATGTGAGCCCTAGATAGGGGCAAGTGGTGGTCTCGGGTTACAGCTCGCATCGCCCTTCCTTGCAAGTCCTAACTCAGAGCGGACGGCTTTAAACCGTGCCAGGATCTGTCAGGGATTCTTTCCAAATCCCCCACAGAAGCGTGTCAGGTTCTGCCTGGCTCAGCCAGGTGCTTGGCTGCATCCAGGTGCTGGGGAAATGCAAGCTGTGGAGTGTGAGAGCGAGCAGGGTCTGAGGCCTCCCCTCTGCAGATTCCTGATCCGAGAGCACTTCTTGGGATGAATTTTGGCGGGGGAGAGGAGATGTCTGCAATTCATCTCCACAGGGCTTACAGATGAGGATGTGCTTGATGATGGCTGTCTTCTGAAAGCAGCTGCGGAGGATGATCTCCCAAGCATCCGGGTGATGATGAGCATTCTTCTCTCCTTTTTGTATGTAGATTCCCCTGTCTCTCCCATTGCCTTTGCTCTCACTGCCGTCTTCACTGCGGCATCCAGCAGCCAAGCTCTGTGGGCCAGCTCTGTGTGTGTGGCTGCCTGCCCTGGCTCACCTCTGCAGGACCGGGGCCACTAGCAGGGCCTGCCTGCTTGGGAACTGCATTGCCTAGTGCTGGTGAGAGCTGCGTGCATCACCTGCAGGAGCTGTGGCTCCTCAAGCCGGGCAGGGCCCTCCTGCTGGGGAAGCACGTTAAGAGGAGGCTCTACGGTAAGCTAATGGGCAGCTTATAGATCTGGGAGTGAAAGATGAAGTGATCCACTAATGGAGTTCAGATTGCACATACAGGGCATCTGCTGTGCGCTAGGCTCTGCCTTCTCCGAAGCTTTGTGTTTGCTCAGCCCCGCAGCCTGTTGACATGAGGGATCTGCTTGAGTTTGTGTGATTTGAAGGGATCAGAGCCGCTCCCAGGAGCTGTGCTCTTGACGCTAAATCACTTAAACCGTGACAAATTTGGATGACGAACGTGGGCTCGGGGTCTGTGGGCCTTTACGTGCAGGAGCTGCCCTTTGGGTACAGCTTTGCCTGACTCCGTCCCGTGGTGATGATGGCTCGTGGGCTGCTGCTGCTGCACACCTGCCCCGCCGTGCCCCGCTCAGCTCCCTGCCCGCCGCAGCCGTGTGTGCTGCCGGGCGCTGCTGCCCGCCCGGGAAACCTGTCATTAAAGTCAATTAACTTTTCCCACACTCCTCGCGAGCGGTGCGCAACCCCTCCTCGCTTCCTCCTTGGCTCTTAAGTGCTACCATATGGCACGGGCCCCGGTCCCCCCCCTCGCACCCGCCCTGCCTTTGATTCCAGTCAGACAGCCAGAGCTTTATGATTTAAGCCGAGAGAGCCCTCGTACCAAGCCCTGGGCCGCGCTGCGGCCAAGGTGGTTTTTTTAGCAGGCAAGGCTGTTTTCTGGCAGGAAATGAATAGCTCCCAGATGAGCTCAGGAACCTGAGAGGTCGTGAGAAAGGAGCGAACCCCCGGCGTGGTGGCGGGCTGCCAGGCGGCAGGGCGGGAGGGAGAGCACCCGCGGCACACGAACCCGCTCCGGCCCCTGCTGCCGGCAGCCGCCGAGGCCCCACGCCGGCCGCCCGCCTCCTCGTGCTGCCGGATGGCCCCGGGCCTCGGCCTCGCTCGTGCCAGGGGCCGCCGGCTCTGGGCCTTGGGCTGGAGTCCAGGCCTGCAGCCCCGGGGATGGCGGAGCAGCGGCCTGGCCTGGCAGCGTGGCGGGGGTTAAGGGTTGGGATGCGGCAGCCTCGTGGATCCCAGCTGGGGTGCGCAGCCCCGTGGAGGAGCCTTCCTCTGGGACTGCCCAGCCCCAAAGAGAGGCTGGGGCCTGATCCTGCCCAGCTCCCTGCTGTCGCTCAGGAAGCCCGCAGTTTGGGCTTATCCCGGCACCTGCCCTCGCTAGGCCGGTGCCCTAGGGTAGGGTGGGGAAGGGGACCTGTGATTTACAGAGGTGACATGTGTTTTACTTAAAACAAGTCAAACAAAAGCGTGGTTTGTTTTGTGGAGCGCAGACTTCCTGGTGGGGTCAGCCCAGACAAATGACTCCTCTCCGTTTCATTAAACATTTGTGGCCAGCCACACCATCAGCTGGTGCTGGGGGCCATGTTCCCAGCTGAGCTGGGGTGTGGGGGAAGCCATGCAGCTGGAGGAAAGGGTGCCTGTCCTCACAGTCCCTGCAGCAGGGAGCTGGGTCAGGATGGGGCTTCAGGAGGATGGAGCTGCTTCTCTGAACTGTCCCGCACACGGATGGGGCTGGGACAGCCTGGCTGTGTGACAGGGACACAGTGCCCCGTTACTGGAACAGGGCCGCCCTGCAGGTCTTCCACCCCCAACAAACACCATCTGACTCTGATGCTGCTGCCAGAACCTCACACGAAGTCAGCCCTAGGCCAGCCCCAGAGCAGGAGCTCTGCAGGGTTCTTCTGTCCAGTAGGACCTGGGGACAGAGCCACCAGTCTCAGGGTAAATCCCGCCTTGTTCTGGATGGGGCACACATGTGGCATTGGATGGGGCGCACTCATACCCTTTCTGAAGACACCCAGCGTTTGGTGCTTTTGGCTGCTGTGAGCCGGTGAGGTCGGAGGGCTGTCGGCAACAGCTTGGGGCTGCAGCTTTTCCTTCTCTAGAAGATGGGCTGCAGTCCTACTCTCTGGAAAACATTATGAGTTCTTGAAACTGTAAAACAATCTGGCTGGTCTCTCTCTTGCTGACGTTGGAAATCTGGACAGTGTTTGTACCAAGAGAGGCAGCAGGATGCGAGGACGCATGCTGAATCCTGCAGCTATGTGCCGTGCCTGGCTCTGCTCCGCAGCCCCGCTGCAGCCCCGGCTCCTTGGCATCACTGACACACACGGGTGCCAGAAGGGAGGCCCGTGTGGGCTGGAGCCCACTGCCGCTCCTCAACATCTTCCTTTCTCCCACAGTCAAGCTCGCTCCTTGCTGTGGAGCTCTGCACATCCCTTCCTCCCGGGCTGCCTGCTCCCAGCTCCCCCAGAGCTATCATTGTGCTGGGAGCAGCAGGGCTGGCAGCCACACAGCTCAGGCTGGTGTTTCTGAGCGGGCTCCAAGCAGCTGTTAGCACTCGCAGGCGGTGCTGGCACGGGCTGGCTCCCTGCTGGACCCAGATGTGTGGGCAGGGGATGCAGGGACAGCCCAAGCAGGACCAGGTCCCCATGGCCTCTGGACACCGGGTGCATCCCATACTGCACATAGCTGCCAGCGCTGGATTGTCGCCTTTTCAGGAGCACAATGAGGTTTATCTGGAGGTGCCGCGGCCCCGGCAGGCTGCACACATTGTGTTTGCTCAGCCAGCGGCACGGCCGGAGCGAGGCCAGGTCACAGTGTGCCGCTCCCTGCCCAGCAGCCCCTCCTTGCAGGAAGCCTTGTGCAGTGGGTGAGGGCTCCTCGTCGCCCTGGAGGAGCCCACAGAGCTGGGTCACCACCACCTGCTGCTCCCCAGCATCTTGCCAGGAGGTGGTTTAGCAGCCAGCCCCTTGAGGCCACCCACATCCCTGCCCACAGAGGCCACATGTGGGTCAGGCAGTGGCAGGCTGCAGACACTCGGGTGGTTCTCTGCTCCTCACCCATTCCTGCTGGCTGCCCGCAGCATTCCCTTGCAGGGAAGCTGGGAGCACAGCAGTATGTTCCGCTTATCAAGAAGATCAAGAGGCGGCTTGATTACAGCCAGAAGGGCCTGGCTGCATGAGTACCACGGCAGAAATAACAGGGCAGGTACTTCAGAGCTCTTTAATCTAGCAGGGAGAAGCAAAACATGAGTCGATTGCTGCACATCTCTCACAGCCTGGGTGATTAGCTCCCCAAGGAGAGGCAGGAAAGCAGAATGCTCTCCCATGGTCACCACATTCCCCACTGGAGCATTGCCTGCAGCACTGTATTTTACCTTAAACTTTCACCTTGCTCCAAAACGCTCTGGTTTAGGAGCACATGCCTCCTGATGAGATCACGGCTGTCCTGGGGGCCACACTGGCCCCATTGCCCCCGTACACCTGGTTGCAGGGATCCTAATCCTGCCGTACAGCAGAGCTTCAGTGTCCTGCTGGCAGAAATTTGTCTGCAAATTTCCTCTCACTGAGAGCAGCCGGGGGGGCCGTGGGACACAGGCTGATACGAGAACTTGATTAGGGCCAGGGCAAGCAGTGTAGGGAGACAGAGACGGCTGGCGGGGAGTAATGCTCCAGCCCTTAACCTCTCCCCAGGAGCCCACAAATCGTATCTGTTAATGGATCAGCCCCCTGGTACCCTACAAACAAGTCATCTGGCTGAGTGCGTGGCAGGCATTTGTTACAATTTCATCGCATTTAATTTAACTAGAGATGAGCGTTAGCTCAACGACTCCCGGGGACAGCAGGTAAAGAGCCATACTGGCACAGCTGGGCAGGAGACTCTGGCTGCAGAACAGTTTTGAAGAACACAGATAAACATTTTTTCCTGCTTTCCTGTGGTAATGAAAAAACCTCTATGGAATGGGACTGGGAGCCCGTGTGTGTGAGGGACAGAATATCCCACAGCACTGTGGCACAGCCCTAAGCCCCAGGCTGCGTATCCCTTCCCAAAGTCCTGTGGCTCTGCGGAGGACATGGCAGCCTCTCCTGCTGCTTCTGCAGACCTGGGCATGCACAGAACTGTGCCACCATACCGTACCACTGCACCAGTCGCAGCACTGTGTCACCACACCATATCACTGCACTGTGTCACCGTGCCATGTCACCGTGCCTGCCCTGCAGGCAGTGGCCAGGGAGACGATGCTGCCATGGGGCTGGGGCATGCCGGGCAGCTCCCTCAGTGCCAGCAGTGATTTACGCAGTGCTCCCGGCAGCAGAGTCAATTAAGGTCACATTTCTGTGTCGCTAAACAACAGGCAGCTCTGGGTTCGGTCCTGCTGAAAAGAAAACAAAAGCCACCCCTTGAAATGGGGTCTTTGAGGAGGTTCAAAGGAGCACAGCACAAAGGGCGGGCTTTGTGGTCACCCCTCATCCCGCGCTGCTTCCAGGGCCCTTCCCGACCAGAGACACTGCTAATGTGGCAAGTGGGAGTTTTTAATTGTCCGGCACAAACAATGCTGGCATATTTAGGCCGGCCTCATTACAGAACCATCCAAAACGCTCGAGAAGCATTCCCACCGCTTAGCATAAATAGCAGAAACGCCCTCTCACAAACGGAGCAGGTCCCATCTGCTCCCAGTCCATCCTCACCTTGACTCCCAGAGGCACGTCCCTGCCCACCACCACTGCTGGCCCCACTGCTGACCCTACTGCTGGTCACACTGCTCACCCTACCCCCAGCCCCACTGCTGACCCCATTGCTGATCTTGCTGCTGATCCCGCTGTTGATCTTCCTGCAGTGCTGTTGCTGGCCCCACCGTTGGCCCCACTGATGTCCCGTTGCAGTCCCACCGCAGTGCACTCAGTCTGTGCCCCAGCCCCGCCAGGCTCTCCGCAGTGCCTGTACCCTGCACACATCCCCAGGACACAGGCACGGGGGGGATCCTGTTTACCTGGGGTGGGCCCTGGCAGGGAGCCCCATCGGCACACAGGGATCAAAGCACGGCGGCTCCTGGTTGATACCTGATCCCGGAGCTGGACAGGAGCCGGGAGGCTGCCGGGTGCCTCCTGCGTGCACAGCGGTGTTGGGCTCTCCCTCTTCCCCTCTGCCTCCCTCCGCTCAGAGCCAACACGCTCCCCACGCCTTGCAGTTTATTAAAAATCCGAGGTACCTTGGAAGAGACAGCACAATGGTGAACTCGATACAGCTGCCTTGTATTAATGGACTGCCCCTTTTGATTTTCGAGTGGAACTTTTGGCAGAACACCAGCGTCAAAAAGGGAAAATGGCTGTAAAACTCAGCAAAAGGGGGGGGATAAAAAGGGGCTTTGATCAGAAGGGCTTGAAGGTGAACGGCAGCGGTGCTGGCGGTGTGCTGGGGGTGAAGCGTGGTGCTGCGCAGGGAGCGGGGCTGAGGGCTGAACCGAGAGTGGAGAGGTTCAAAGGGCTTCGAGCGAGGAGCAGCACCGGAGGATTATTCACTTTCTATATTTTCACTCCTGCAGCACACATGGGAATCTAATTGGCTGGGACGAGAAATACAGCCAGACAGCTTACAAGCAGGCTGGAGAAGACAGAAAAATATTTGCAGCTGCAAGCCATTAAAGGCAAACCCGGCCTCGCTCCTCCACTTTAATTACCCTTCTGTGCGCTTTCCTCTGTGTACCACTGCTAACGTCAGTTCAAAAACCTTTCTGATCTTAAAAGGCCGAGCGCAGCACCTCACTGCTTCCAGTGCTGGGCTGCACACAGCAGCGTGGCACGACATGGCACAGCATCCCCTGTGCTAAAGCCACTGCATGGAATGCTCTGGGCTCCATGGGTGCCTGGTGCACCGGTGCTAGCATGGTTGGAACTGCCTGAGCTGAGCAGCAGAGAGGGATTCTCTGTTCTTGAATAGCAGTGCGCTGCTCGCAGCCCCACTGCTGCTCATTTCCCTTTCCGCCAGCAGCAGTGGCACCACAGCTGTTATTGCAGGTGCCTGAAACCCCAGAATGGTGTTCGCTTTGTGTTGTTCCATGCCAGTGCTGTGAGCTGACTTCACGGCATTTTTAATCCAACTACAAACATGGGAGAGGTGCAAGTTGGCCGAATAACACAGTTCTCATTGGTTATTCTGAATCTTTGATGTAATCCCTCTCCAAATGTACTAACAGGAGAAAGGGATGCTTGGGTCTGGGCTGATTTTACAGTTGGACTTAAAGCCCAACTGCGTCCCTATAGATGAGGGGCTCAGGGTGCAGAGATCTGGAGGAGCAGCGGTGGAGCTCACCCGGCTCTGCCCCATTTGGCCACTTCCCGGCCCCGCTGAGTCCAGGGCTGGGGCTCCAGATTGGAACCACATTGAAACACATTTGCAACGAATTAGGCCAGCAGCCAGCAGTGCTTGCTTGGCCGTGTGTGCAGCCAATCTTTGGGGATTGTCAGCTCCTCCCAGGTTTCCACAGCGGATGTTCCCCGGCCAGAGTGCAGCTGGGCTCCGCACAGAGCCCAGGAGGAGGGAAGTGCGGGTGGGGATGTGCTGTTCTGCAAGGAGGTGTGGAATGGGGGTGTCTTCTCTCCCCTCAGAGGGCATCCAATGTGAAATTCCATTCGGGGAGTACCTGAGAGCAGGGCTGCCAAGAGGCGATGTGTCAGGGGCAGTGGGCAGGGGGCACAGGACTGCTGTGGGTATCCACGGCAAGGAGCAGTGCTAGAGACTTGCTTGACAACCTGCCAGGAAAACTGTTCAGATCCTAATCCACATCGTGTTTGTATCGTGTTCTCTTCCTGCTTAAAGAGGCAATGTGGGAACCTTGTGAGGGGTTATGTGCTGGTTTGCTGGTTGCTTTCCTGGTCACGCACATCCCCTGAGGAAGTGATGCCACAGTGACAGACACATGTTCTAAAAATAGCTCCACCCCATCTCAAGTGCCGTTTTTTCTAATAACTTATTCCCACTTAAATAATAATGCTTAGTGATTAGTGGTGGGTGCATATTAAGCTAATGGCAGAGCAGGAAATTGGGCAGCTTCCTATACACTGCAGCACCGCCCTCCTGCCTGCTGTGCTGTGCCGTGCCATGTCATACCATGCCATACCATGCAATGCTGACAGCAGACATGTGGAAGGGACACCCCTTTTCTTGCCCAGCTCAGTCACCCCAACCCTCAGACCCAAAGTTTTTCACCAGCTCAGCCCCAGCCATGCCCAAGGGACACCCTGGGTGCAGCTGGAGCCCTGATGCATGCATGGCCATGGCATGGTCCTCAGCCACGGCTGCATGCTGGGGGCCCCAGCAGCACTGCGGCTCTGTGATAAGGCCATGTCTGCTGTAAAGTGACCTCGTGTTTCGTGAGCAGGGATATTTATGAAATGACAGACAGCTGTGCTAATCTCTCTCTGGCAAGCAAGGCTTGCCCTGGGGAGCGTGCCATCAGGGCAGTGCCCGGGCACAGCCAGGGCAGGCGGGCACTGGGGGCAGCTGACAGACTCCTCTGCTGCACTGAGGCTCGGTGGCAAGCCTGCGATAGCACCAGTGCTTGCCATAGCCCCACTCTGTGATGCCCAGATGCTGCTGTGACTTAGGGGGCTGCAGCCACCTGGGCAGATCCAACTGGGGGGTCCAGGCCACTCCCGGTGTGGCACAGCCCCCGGCTCACTGCCACTCACAGCCACTCAGCAGCAGCCTTCCCAGCACAGCTCCCCTCGGGTTTTTATCACCCGCATAGCGCTGGCGAGGGGAGGGAGGCCACCGCCGGGGAACATCTGGGCTCCATTGCTCATTGTCTGGCAATTAATGTCAGCGCTGAAGACAGAAGGGACGTCAGATATTAAATAAACACGACCGCACTGTGCAGACCAAAACAATCCCACCAGGGGGAAGCGCACATGCGCATGCACCGGCACTGCTGCGGCACAGCACGACCGGGCTGCTGGCTGCACACGTGTGTGCATGGCCCTGCACGCTCGCAGGCTCCCACACAGCTCGGGTTTCACCTTGAGTAGGACCAGCAGGACAAAAAAAACCTCCTTTTCCTTTCTTTTTATTTTAGTTTGTTTTATTTTTATTTTTTTTATTTTCCAGCAGGCAAATTGCAGCTGCAAGTGCAGAGAGCTTAAAGCTGTGCCTGTGGGGGGTTCTGTGCATCCAGCCAGCAAACAGCGGGGATGGGATGGTTCCCCCAACCCACCAGGCTGCCTAAGGCCTGCCCTCCCACGGTGCTCCCCACATTCTGCTCCTGCATGGATGCGGACTTGTTAGCTCAGGGTCGGTCTGGTTTGGGCCCTGGGAGCTTTTGTTCCCCTGAAGAAGTCCCTCTCTCCTCTGCCCTCAGCCCCTTTTCATATGGAGGTCAATGGGCTGATGATTAAGCAGGAAAAGGGCATGAAGAATCAACCAAATTAAATCTTGTGTGCAAACAGGTGGGTGTGAAATTTCACTCAATGGATGGTGTTAGCGGGGACCCCCGGGATCCCGATTTCCCAGGGGAAGGCTGGGCAGCCTGAGGGGGATTTGCTACAAAAACCCCAGACATGGGAGAATAGAAAAAGCCTTCTCAAAAACCAATATTGACAAGGTCCCTGTGTTTGCACCCCGGCTTTCCCTGGGAGCACAATGGGAGGCGATTGTCCCAGGCACAGCGGGGAGGGGACGCAGGGAGCTCAAAGGTGAGCGGCCCCCCCGGCCCCCCAGCCCCAGCCCCTCCGCTTAATCCCCCGCTCGCCAGAGCTTTGAAGTTGCCAGAGGTCGAATATGGGATGGAAATCACGTTAGCTGCGCTGTGTGATCACAACACACTGTGACACAGTGCTGTGTCCCGGGTGCCATGCGCCCAGTGAGCACCGGGATGCACCAGGACCTGCAGGGACACACTGGGACGCACTGGGACACGGTGGTTCAGCCCACCCCTGTGGCACTCAGTGTGGTGTCTCCAGCTCCGGCACATAAGGGGGACAGGGAGCAGCCTGATAGCAGGAGGCTCATCCCTGGGATTAATTAGCCAAGGCTGCAGTGCAGAGCAATGTAAAACATGAGCCCTTTGCTGTGGCGTGGGGCACCAGGGCCATCCCGCAGCGCTGCACATCTTGTAGGCATTAGCGTCACGTCAGAGCAGCCTGCACAGAAGGATATGGGGTTTATGGGGTTGTAAAGTGCCTTGTTCCCGGTGTAGGAACGGCATTGCTGTGCAGAAACGTGCTCTTGGTGCATGAGGTTCAGGAATCTGTGCAGGGAGGAAACACGGGGCTTGGAGGCTCTGCTGTCACACATAAGGTGATAATTTTGTTGTTGGCCTTTTGTGGCCCAGCATGTGACACAGTGTTGTATCACTGCTGCCTGTCCCAGGTCAGAAGAAAGGTGGGGAAGGTGACTTTGTGGTGGAACAGAAATGTTTAACCATAGATCCGGAGAGCTGAATTGGTTGTGCTGCTGGGGCTTCGTCCCGTGGTGCTGGTGTCTCACAACATGCAGTATCAGCATGGCACGTGGAAAATAACCTAGCACAGTTCCATCAGCTGACATAGATGCGTGGCATCGACGTGCCTAGAGATCTCAGCCAGACCCAAACACTGCCCTTCGGTCTGTCATTCATGTGATTATTGAACAGAAGCTAACCTGTTACCTCCAACTCTTTGCCTTCAGTGGAACAGCTTTCCAAATGGAGAACCGCACCCCCAGGAGACGTCTGACAGGCACTTCCCACTGCATTCCCAACAGCTTATGAGAAGACATCGCCATAGTGTAGCGTGTTCACCAACTGCAGCTCCTGAGCATCTGTGGGCTCAGAACTACCACAGCTCTCCTTGCCTGGGCCTGGTGGGGTGGGCACCCATCCCACTTCATGGCACGGCATGGCAAGACATGATGCAGAGTGACACAGCACAGCCTCTGCACAGCCACACTCTGCACGGCTTTTCCCTTCCAAGCAGCTTTCTGAGAACGCATCTGCTGTGCCCCCACCCTGCACCAGAGCTGAAAATCTAAATAAAGAACTTCTGTCTTTTTATTAAGCATTTTAGTAAACGTGACTATTACATTCATATTATATTTCCCTGTTTTGTACAAACACGTTGAAGTCAGCACTAAGAGGATTACGTTTATGGCGCACCGATCTCTGCCCAAATGGGCTGACTAAAGAAACTCTTGTTAAACAGTATTTTCTCTAATGCCTGTTGCTTTTCTTCCCTGTCACAGTGCTCTGACATCCATGTGGGCTCCCTAAATCCACTCTCCTCGGGAGCTTTCAGATCAGGGCTCTTCCTCCCTCCGCCCCCTCCGGATCCTTTAATACAGCTGAAGATGAACATTAGCGCTTGGTTCAACTGCACTGGAAAGGGAAAGGGCAGATTCATCAAAATCTTTATACCTCCATAGAAAAATGTAGCCTTTTGCCTTTCCTCGAGTGAATGCCTTTTCTAGAGGGTATTCATTAGGGCTTGGGTCTGTTTTTGCAGACAGCTCCACAGATGTTGACATTTTTTTTCTTCGCTGGGTTAAGACGCCTTCTATAGGCTTTCATTCTTCATTTGTTACTTCTTTATTATCCAAGGGGGGGCGAGGGGGGGTCTTTTTTTCCTCCCCTTTTTTTTTTTCCTTCTTCCTTTCTTCCTGGGGAGTTGACTCGGCTCTCTGAAGAGAGCAGTGCTCGCAGCCTCATTATGCTCCTGGCCCTTTCTCATTGCCGCGGGGCCATTGTGGAGAGCAGCAGGTAGCGGTGGCACCGCGGGGTCAGCGCCGTGCCGCTTTGTGTGCCCGCAGTGGGAAGGATCAGGCGCGCGCCCACGGCTCTACCTGGGCTCCTGCACCCAGATGCTGGAGAAGGGTTTACTGGAGAGCCATTGCCCAGCATGGGGAGGAAATAATGTTGGAATTAAATGAAGGAGGGAATGACGTGTTGGGACTGCTGGGTACGGAGGGTCCCTGTGGTGACACCTTTGCCTGCAAATTGAGCCAGGAGGTGCCTGCAGCCCAGTGCCCAAAGGAAGCGTGCTGTGTTTCTGGTGATATTTGCCCCAAAATATTGCGAGGAGGGACACAAGTGTTGGCAAAGGCATCACAGTCCAAGTGGCACTTCAGGGCCCGAGCTAAGGAGCGCAGAGGTAATGGTCGCAGCCATTCACAGATGGGCTCATTGTGTCGCTGCGCATTATCTTGGGGAAAAGAATAGCTCCCACTCAGAGAGCCTCCTGCCCCATTCCCACACTGCCCCAAATGACAGCCCCAGGTCTGCAGGGCTGCATGGGGCAGCAGTGATCTTTATCCTGCCACGCAGCAGAGCCCCAGCGTCCTGCTGGCAGAAATTTGTCTGCAAATTCCCCCACATTGAAAGCAGCCTCAGACACGGGCCAGGGCGAGGACTTGATTAGGGCCGGGGCAGGCGGCGTGGGGAGCAACACTCCGGCCCTTAACCTCTCCTTGGGAACCCACGGAGATGATGCTGTCACTGCTTCTGGGGCTCTGTGTGGGAGCACAGCAGCTTCACTCCGGTCACACTGGAGCAGAGCTGTGAACGTTGGGGTTTACAGCCCAGAAAATCCCGGCTCCAAAGGGCTCTGCCTCATGGGGGAAGGAGGCGTTCCACCCTGCCCAGGGCCACTTTTATGCCATTGTGCCTTTTCAGCGTTGCATTAAGGCGGCCAAAGAAGGGGATTTTTAATGGTTCCGCGGGAACAAAGCGGGAACATTGGGCCCAACTTCATTACAGAATCATCTGAAACGCTTGAGGAGCGTTTCCCACTAATTATCATAAATAGCCGAAAAAAATCTTTCACTCCCAAAGCAGGTTCCATCTGCCCTGCCGTGTTTTCTCACCTCCACTTCAAACAGCGCGGCCGTGCCCCCACACGAGGGGGAGACCCCATCCCTGCTCCACTCACACACGGGCACTCTGAAGAAATACAAACAGGCCGCAGATTAACATTGCTCCTTTGCACCTTAAACAAACAGGCGGCTTCCACCCCTCTGGGAGAGCCCCAGGAGGGTGTGCTGAGCTCGCCCTGCCCGAAGCCCACAGGCAGCTCCTGGTGCCCGGCCATCAGAGGTGTGCTGGGTGCCTGGGAAGGCACAGTCCTGCTGGGATGTTACCAGGCACGGGAGGGCAGCTGTAGGGGTGCTGCTGTCTGACCTGTGGGCAAACACCTCCAGCCTGACCCCATCTTCATGGATAACAATAATTAATAGGAGAGCAGACTCGCCTTATGTCTCCGAAGACCTTTTAAGATGTGATTATGTTGTGCTAATCTCGCCCCCAAGCACTTCCCCGTTAGGCTGCACAAGGCCATTAAATATCCCCAAACCCAGGGAGCCCCCCTACCATCCCCGGCAGCCGGCCCTGCTTTCAAACCCTCTAAATCAAGCACGGAGTGGAGTCCATATGGGCTGCCAGGAAACACACTCCCTTCCCTCATCTGCGTCTCATT
This sequence comes from Callipepla californica brunnescens, assembly GCA_023055505.1. Classification (NCBI taxonomy): domain Eukaryota; kingdom Metazoa; phylum Chordata; class Aves; order Galliformes; family Odontophoridae; genus Callipepla; species Callipepla californica. The sequence continues at coordinate 12,053,192 of JALIRH010000008.1, read as the reverse complement.
AGCGCAGTGCCAGGCTCTGGGGCTGCGCTGTCCCACACAGATGTGCTGCCCCGCACTCCCTCCCGTATTTCACAGCCGTCGTCGGGACTTCAAGGAGCAGCTGAGCAGCAGTAACACTGCACAGGCTCAGCGGAGCGGATATCCAAGTCCCTGGTGCACAGCCACAGGTATGTGCCCTAATGCGAAGCACCATCCCCTGCTTTGCTCTGGCACAGCGTCAGCAAGAAGCTGCTGCAGGGTCTGGAACACAAGGTTTACAATTGCATCTCCATCTTCTCAGCATGCTGCTGCCTGCAGGACAGCGTGCAGTCTTGCTGCTGCCCCATCCTCTGACTGCCAGCACCGGCTGGCCCCCCATGCTGCACTGGGTGATGGAAAATCCCCACTGACGTGACAGTCAGCCCTGGGATGAAAACGTTGCTCCGATTCTGCACAGTAGAGCCACTGGGGAGGCTTTAATATCAGCGAGGACAAAGCTGAGAGTGCAGGAAGAGGTCAGAGCTTTGTGTAGGCATACCGCTGCTGGCACATCCCGCGATGCCATGCAGGGAAGCTGCTGGGATTCTTGCACCACTCCAGGACCTGCCAGAAATTTGGTAGGCAGGATCCTCGCCAGTCTCCAGCCCGTGCCCCGAAGTGGGCACCCCGGTGGCAGACCCAAGGAGGAGCCCAGCTGGCCCTGGAGCAGGGTCTGCAGCACCTCAGTGCGATGCCTTCTGGCCCTGGTGGTCCAGGACGGCCACGGGCAGCCACTGCCTGTGTCGGAATGCCACCTAGTGTCGCTTTTCAGAAGGTACCGTCGGGCAGTTACACCGTGCTCAGACTCCCCAGGCTCACAGCATCTCCAGGCTCCGCCTGGGAGGGACCCCAAAACCTCCTGGATCCTGCGATGCCCGCCCCTGGGGATCTGTACCGCTGAGATGCGGCTCTGCAGCCCCACCTGGGCTTGCGGCATCCAGCACTTGGACACTCAGCAGCCTCACTGGTGGCACTGGGTTGTCATGGCCATGGGCAGCATGGTAGAGGAGAAGGGTGAGCTTCACCCCCAGCAGCATGACACTCACCTGCAGCATCAGCACAGCCAGCCCGAGGGCAACGGAAATGCGGCAGTGCCATGGGCTGGCCAACAGGGAGAAGTCTCTGAGGTGAAGCCCACCTGGAGCCACGGATGGGGAGGGTGGCTGGGGGCTTGTATGGCCTCCCAGTGGGGGAACAGGGGATGCTGGTCTCTCTGTGGGTTCTGGAAGAGCAGGAGGAATTTGTTGGGTTATAGCTGCCCACAAGGTGGTTGGAATTGGTGAGGTGGTGGGAGCTAGAGTGGAGAGTGCACGCTCTGGGCTGGTGATGGAGATCTTAGGCAGCACTGCTGGTGATGGGGTGACGATGGAGACCTTGGGTATCATGGATGGTGATGAGGAAATAACAGAGGTCTTGGGCAGCCCAGTTGGTGATGAGATGGTAAAGGAGATCTTGGACAGCACTGCTGCTGATGGGGTGGTGGTAGAGATCTCAGGCATCACAGATGGTGATGGGGTGGTAAAGGAGATCTTGGACAGCTCTGCTGCTGATGGGGTGGTCACAGAGATCTTAGGCATCACAAATGGTGATGGGGTGGTAAAGGAGATTGTGGACAGCACTGCAGGTGATGGCGTGGTGATAGAGATCTCAGGCATCACAGATGGTGATGGGGTGGTAAAGGAGATCTTGGACAGCTCTGCTGCTGATGGGGTGGTGATAGAGATCTCAGGCAGCACAGATGTTGATGGGGTGGTAAAAGAGATCTTGTACAGCACTGCTGGTGATGGGGTGGTGATAGAGATCTCAGACAGCACAGATGTTGATGGGGTAGTAAAAGAGATCTTGGACAGCACTGCTGGTGATGGGGTGGTGATGGAGGCCTTGTGCAGTGAAGGAGCAGTGGTAGAAATCTTGAGCAGTGTGGCTGATGATGGGAGGATGACGGAGGCTTTAGACAGCACGGTTGGTGAAGGAGCAGTGATGAAGTTCTCTGTTGGCATGGTTGGCAAAATGAAGGAGGTGGCCACAGGCAGCGACATGGTTGGCAGTGCCTTAGTGGGGAAGGTCACTGATGACAGTGTTGACTGTGCTGCAGTTGGTAAGGCTTCATGTGGCAGTAAGGGTGGCATCCCTTGTGGTGATGTGGAGGTGAATAGTGGAGATGGGGAGAAAGAAGCCGAAGGAGGAAGAGTAGCTGGGCAAATTAACTGGTTTTCCTTCAGTGATGTCACTGCTTGCCCTGCCAGGTGAGCTGGAGTCTTACAGGACACTTGAGAAGACAGCTTAACTTTCTCACTGTTGCCCTGGATCCAGCTGTGCAGGTAACACAGATTACAGTCACATCTCCATGGGTTCCCACTGAGATACAGCGAGCTGAGCCTCTTCAGGGGGTCCAAGAGTCCTCGGGGGATACTCTCTAGCTGGTTCATTCGGAGATTGAGGGTTTTCAGATTTGGGAGCGGAGCGAAGACCCCATCATCCAGAGCAGAGAGCTGGTTTGTGTCCAGCTGGAGATCTGAGAGCTTGCTGAGCCCAGTGAAGACCCCCTTTGGCAGGGCCGCTAGCTGGTTGTGGGACAAGATGAGTTTGCCTAGAGACGTAAGGTTGACAAAGATGCCATCCGGAAGAGAGGCTAAGCTGTTCTTGCTCAGGTCCAGTTCCCAGAGGTGTGGCATGCTGTCAAAAAGGCAGCAGGAGAGCTCCGTAATGTGGTTTGAACCTAGAGTCAGCAGCTTCAATCTGTTTAAGCCAAAGAAGCTCTGGGGTGGGAGAACCCTGATGAGGTTGTTGTCTAGCAGGAGTTTTTCCAGGTAGGTCAGGTTCCTCAGGAGCATGGGTGGCAGCACCCTGAGCCTGTTCCTCTGCAGGCTGAGCTCCAGCAGCCCCTGCTGAGCATCCAGCAGCCCCTCTGGCAGGTCCTGCAGCTCGTTCTCATACAGCCGGAGGACTTGCAGCTGAGGCAGTTTGCTGAAGATATCTCCAGGCAGAGCAGTGATCCTGTTCCTAGCCAGATCCAAAAAAGTTAGATTGGCAAGAGAATCAAAAATACCTTCTGGAAGAGAAGGGATCACATTGATGTGCAGGGACAGCTCTCCCAGATTCTCCAGCCCTTCAAACAGGCCTTTGGGGATGTGCCTGATGTGGCTGTCTCTCAGCTCCAGCCTCTGCAAGCTTGGAAGGTTCTGGAAAGTGCCCACAGCTAGTTCTTCTAAGGAGGCACCAGAGATCTCCAAATCCCTCAGTTTCTCCAAACCATCAAAGGCCCCAGGTTCAACTGTCTTGATATTGTTGCCAATAAATAAAATCTTGGTCAGGTTGGGCATGTACCTGAAGGCGCTTTTCCTTACGGCAGTGATGCTGGTTTGCACAAAGATCATCTCTGAAATGAAGGACTTTGCAGACTTTGGGATCTCTTTGACATCATTTTTGGACCCTCTGTAGACCTCCTGGTAATCCTTGGGCATTTCATACGGATCTGCACCCAGGGTTTGACTTTGGCATTTGTGGGGATGAAAGAAGAGGAAGAAAAGGAAAAGGAAATGCTGGTTCATCGTCCTGGAAAAAGGGTTCCAAAAGTTTGTTATGAAGAATAACAAAATGTGCGTTCAGATCCCAGGACCCTCCTGTTCACATATCACGATAGAAGAAAGAGACCAATACTCAGCAGGGCAACAGCTCACCCATGCATCGGCAGCTCTGGCCACTTGCGAACCTTCACAAGCAAACCTCCAGAGATCAGAAGTGGCCCCAGGATCAGGGACGTAGGGAAGAAGATCCCCAGAACCTCCCCTCCCAGCACATTTTCGAGTGTTTCGTGTCACATACCTGAGTGCTCCTGAACAAGTCCAGCTGCCTGCACGCTGCTCTGTGCGGGGAGTGAGGCACAGGGCAAGGGGTCCCATCACCTGGGGGAAGCTCGTTATCCGCAGCCCAGGCACAGGGCTTGGCTCTGGGGCTGCCGGGGGAGATAACGCCCAGCACAGCAGGGAGCAGCCCAGGCACCCCCGGATAGGATGCGGCGTGCTCCCGGGCGTTATCTGCCGGCACCACTTGGCCACGCACATCCAGGGAAGCCCAAAGATCTCTAGACCAGCACGGTTTCCCTTCCTCAAGAAGCGGCTGGTGTTATTTTAGCAAAAGCGCTGCCTCGAAGTCGTTTGTTTCAGCAGGTAACGGCGATGAGAGCCCTTCCCCTCCCCGCGCCGTCGGAGCCCGGCGGCCACGAGGTGGAGCCGCAGCACCGCACGGAGCGGAACGGCCGCAGCGCCGTCGGGGCGAAGGGCTCAGCTGGGACCGGGAGCCCGCCCGAGTCCGGCAGCCAGCAGCGTGCCCAGGCTGCGGGACACCGGGGCCGGGGAGCCCCGACACGTCCCCACGCGATCGCGGCCGCTTTGCTCTCGTCTTCGCACCGGGAAATGGCTGCACACGAGTGATTCGTATCTACATTTTAATGGTAGTTAAAATACACGAGGAGCGCGCGGCTGGGTGAATAAATACCAGCAGTCCCGCTCCTGGGGCCGGTGACCACGGTGGGGACATCGGAGCAGGGCGTGCCGTCGTTCCCCAGGCTGTCTCAGCGCCAACCTGCTGACCCCTGCCCTAGGGCGCAGCAGGGACACCGGGTGACACGTCCTTCTCTCCATCCTGCACCGCGATGAGGACGCTGACCCGCAGCGTGCCGCAGGAGGAGCGCAGCACCCAGTCACCCTGGTACTCAGGCCCCAGCCCTGCTGCATCCTCAGGAGGAGGAGGAGGGAGGCGAAGGCTGAGCTGCTGGCAGCTCGTGGCGTTGCAGGATAAATGCAGGGTGCCCTCAGGGTTGCTGTAGGTGCACTGCCCTGCTGCGTGCTCCCCAGGCACCGCGTCCCAGCCCTGGTGATGAGCACATACCTGCGGCCAGAGGGTCACCTCCAGGAGGGGCCGTCCCACGAGGGCAGCGGGGCCGGTGCAGGAGGCCTGCAGGTGGACTAGGGGCTCTGCGAACGCCTGCAGCCAGCTCAGCAGGTAGGCGAGGCGGCAGTCACACACCCAGGGGTTGCTCTCCAGCCCCACGCGCACCAGCTCCTCGTTGCCATCAAAGAAGCCCGTGGGCAGGTGGGACAGGCGGTTGTGCTCCAGTCCCAGCAATCTCAGGCGGGGCAGCTCATCCAGCAGCCCTGCGGGCAGCACGGAGAGGTTGTTGCTGCCCAGCTGCAGTGCTGTCAGCTCTGCCAGCCCATGGAAGGCTGCAGTGGGAAGGTGGGACAGCACGTTGTGCTCCAGCGCCAAGCTCTGCAACGCCGACAGGTTAGCAAAGAGGCCCTTGGGCAGCGTCTGCAGGTGGTTGCGGGCCAGAGAGAGGTGCAGGAGGCACGGGGTGCCCTGCAGGAGGGCAGCGGGCAGCTGGGCCAAGCGGTTCCCCTCCAGGCTGAGGGAGGTGAGGTTGGCGAGGTCAGAGAAGGTGGTGGGGGCCAGGCTGTCCAGGCAGTTGTGCTGCAGCTGCAGGCGCCGCAGCCCCGTCAGCCCAGTGAAGGCAGCAGGCGGCAGCTCCACCAGCTGGTTGCCATCCAGGTGCAGCTCAGCCAGATGGATTAGCGTTACAAAGGCACGGGGAGGCAGCCGTGCCAGCATGTTGTCGCTCAGCTTCAGGACTTGCAGAGCAGTGAGCGGGGCCAGCAGCCCCTCGGGCAGCTCAGCCAGCACATTCTGCGAGAGGTCCAAGGCCTGGAGGTGTTGCAGCGGGTGGAAGATGTCACGGGGCAGTGCTTCGATCCTATTTCCCCGCAGGCGCAGGTCCTGCAGGCTGCCCACAGCAGTGAAGAGCTCTGGGTGCAGGGAGTGGAAGGTGTTGGAGCTGAGGGACAGCGCGGTGAGTCTGGGCAGCCCCTCCAGCAGCCGTGGGCTGATGGATGGCAGCGGGTTGCCTGACAGCTCCAGCTCAGCCAGGGCAGGCAGCCTGCGGAAGGCAGCGGGCTCTAGCTCCTGGATGCGGTTGTTGATGAACACCAGCTTGGTGAGGGCAGCGCTGGGGCCCAGCGCACCGCTCCGGATGCGGCTTAGGGCCGTCTCCACGAAGAAGAGCTGCGTGGCGTTGCCAGGAAGGCCTGCTGGGATCTCCCTCATCCTCTCCTCCGAGCAGAAGACGCTGGTGCGGCCATAGCACTGGCAGGGCAGGGGGCAGGGTGGGGGCAGCCCCCATGCCAGCAGAGCCCCCACCCCCAGCACGGCGGGGAGCAGCACACTGCGCTGCAGGAGGAGTGCATGCTCAGCCCCTGCCGCAGGGCAGCCGGGCCCGCCGCGCTCAGCCGAGCAGTCATGTTCCTAATTGCCCATACAACACTTCCTTTTGCAATAAAGTTCCGGAGGCTGAGCTCCTGCTGAGGGCACGTGCCTGCACACGTGCAGGGGCTGAGCTGGAACACCCCACGATGCTGTGCTCACGCTGAGCAGAGCTGCAGCGGGAACTCTGCTGCACCACGGTGACATGCACCTGGAGATGCCCGCAGCTGGGAGGGTTCTGGCCTTACTGCAGTGCTGCAGGGCAACATTGGGCCCGGCCTTCCCTCCCAGCGCCCAACGTGGTTCCAGCACTGCCCACCTGCCCCTCACCCCTGCCCCCATCCCCACAGCCCACAGCTGCCACTTACCGAGAGCGGCATCGCAGGGACCACCGCAGCGGGGAACGCACCGAGCCTGCTGCCAGGAGTGAAACTCGCCGAGAAGGGAAGATGTGTCCTGGGGCGGATGTGGAGGCAGCTGACTACACGTTCCTGCTGGGGCGGAGCTGCCCCTGTCTGTCTGCTTATCGGCAACAACAACCCGTGTCCTTGGAGTGCTCCAAAAAACAGCCCAGCCCCGGGGAGCGGAGGTGAATGCACATGGGGTGCAGGGCAGCGGCCACGAGCAGCCATCCCCGTGTCCTTGGAGTGCTCCAAAAAACAGCCCAGCCCCGGGGAGCGGAGGTGAATGCACATGGGGTGCAGGGCAGCGGCCACGAGCAGCCATCCCGGCAGGGAAGCAGGGCTGCAGCCCCAGCTGTGACCTGGGATGGTGACACCGGGCCCAAACCAAGCACAGCACGCCCATGTGCAGCAGCCCAACAGGAGTGTCCTTGGGCTCTATTGGTCTCATCAAGACGTGAGAGCTCCTTGTCCAGGAGAGGGGACCGGCACAGCACAGTGATGCAGAGCAACATCCCAGTGAAGGGGATCGCCTCAGAGCCATCGTGGTATGGCCTAGAGGGCAGGGCCACTGGTGAAGGCACCCTTGGGAGCCCTGCCCTGCGCAGAGGGCTGCAAGGTTCTCAACAGTGCCATCAGGAAGCTTGCCAAGTCCCACTGAGCCCTCCAAGGGACAATGTGCTGCCATGGAATGGCTGAGCCCTCCCTCACCCCAGCCTAGCCAGGCTGTGCAGTCACAACACGCTCACCATGTCCCAGAAGCCTGCACGGGCTTTTTCTCACCACAAAGGAATTAGTTGAGAGAGGCATAAATCAATGCTCCTGTCCCTGCTGGCTTGTACCAAGGGTGCCTCTCGCCACAGAGAAGCAAACAAACAGCTCTTGGATTTGGACAACCGTGCTTTAATGGGAGGTCACAGAGCAGTACCGAACGGCCCCGAGGCACAGTCCTGTTTGAAGTTGTTGCTCAGGTCTCAGCTCAGAAGAGCATCCATCCCATCACATACACACAACTGCACTGTTGCTTGTACCAGCACGAGATCCTGGAGCACCATGAGCACCACCACCTGCTGCAGCCCGTGTCCCATAGTACAGTACCCCATAGGGCCCCGTGCCACACATGGAGCTGTGGCTGTGCCTTGCCGCCTGGAGGAGACACAATGGCTGCTGGGACAGAGCAGCCCAACCGACCACAGCTGTGCCTTGTAGAGCAGGGCTTTACCCTCCTGCGCTGTGCCACCAGCAGCATCCAGGCTGGGAGCAGGATGCAGGAGCAGGCGTAGAGCTGGCACACTCAGGGCTGGGAGCAGGGAGAGGAGAGGGTGCGGCCGTGCCAGGCAGGGCTGCTGTTGTTGGGTGCCCAGGGCACACGCAGCCCCACGGTGCTGCCAGCATGGGAAGCACAGGCGTGTGAGGACAAGGATGCTGCTGGAGGCAGAGGAGGATGCCCCGTTCTTGCCGCACTGCCTGCAGGCAGGGAGGGCAGCGTGGACGCGGCCAAGTCACTGGGGTGTGCCACCATGGAGCACGCCAGGCTTGGAGCCAAGCAGAGAGGCAGCCCAGCCCTGCAGGGGTGAGCTACAAAGACACACACGGTTCTGCTTGGGGTGAGGGCGCGCGCTCAGATCTGGCCCTGTGCAATGGCTTCGCACCTCAGCATGGGCTGAGGCTGAGGATGTGGGGCTGCAGGCAGCAGGTGGGGCTGGAGGGGACAACGTGAGGTGAGGGAGGGAGAGTCCTAGCGCTCTGTGGCCAGGCTGTGGCTCCCTGCTCTGCTGCTTGGCACCCTGTACTCTGGCTGCTGGCCCCAGGAAGGCACTGAGCACAGAGGCAGAAGGGGCTGGGGACAGAGCAGCCAGTGGGGCACCCATGTTCGACACCCTGCTGCAGAGCAGGGTCACAGTGAAGCAGAGCAGCAGGGGGAACGTGGTGTATGGAGTGATGCTGTCCCATCCAGCTCTAGGTCCCTCCCCCGGGGTCCGTGGCAGATCAGGCTTCATTAGGAGCTTTCATCCTCATCAGCACCACGTGGCTCTTCTTCCTACAGCCGTACACCACCAGCGCCACGAGGGCGCAGAGCAGGGCCACGCACACCAGCGCAATGACGGCCCCCACCACCGCACTCTGCGTGCGTGTCAGCCCCCACCATCCCCTGCCTTCCTCCTCCTCCTCCTCCTCCTCCTCCTGGGTCCCAGGGGTGGCCGGCAGCGTGGTGGAGGGCCCCGATGGCGATGCTTCCTGGGAGGGGCTGGCAGGCAGCGGGGTGCTGGGCAGGGCGGTGGGGAGCTGGTCCTGCCACAGCCCAGCGATGGGTGCTCCCCGCAGCGGGGCCGGCTGGGCGCACAGCGGGGGGATCTCACCCACCTTGCTGGGGTTGGCCTCCAGCCAGGCGCGCAGGGGCAGGATGGCACGGTCGCAACGCCACGAATTGTTGTGCAGCTTCACCTCCCGCACGGCGGACAGCGGGGAGAAGATTCCGGCGGGCAGGTTCTCCAAGGTGTTGGCGTGCAGCTGGATGTGCTGCAGCCTGGGAGTGGAAGCGAAGAGGCCGCGGGGCAGCGTCTGCAGGCGGTTGTTCTGCAGGGAGATGTTCTGCAGCTTGGGCATTCCCCCCAGCACCCCGGCATCCAGCCGGCGCAGGGCGTTGGAGTGCAGCGAGAGCTCCAGCAGCTCACCCAGCCCCCGGAAAGTCCCCGGTGCCAGCGATCGGAGCTGGTTCTTGCTGAGCACCAGGAGCTGCAGCTGGGTGAGGTTGCTGAAGACGGCGGCGGGGAGAGCGGCCAGCTCGTTCTCATACAGCCACAGCTCCCGCAGGTTGGGCATGGGGCCGAAGGCGGCCGGGGAGATGTCACGCAGGCGGTTGACGTGCAGGGTGATCTTGGAGAGGGCACGTAGCGGCAGGAAGATGCCGGCAGGCAGGGCAGTGAGGAGGTTGTTGGAGAGGTAGAGCTTCTGCAGGTTCCCGTTGTGCACGAAGAGCTCCGGGGACAGCGTCTCCAGTTGGTTCTGGTGCAGGCCCAGCTCCTGCAGCTCGGGCAGTGCATCAAAGGCGCCCGCCGGGATGTGCCGCAGCCGGTTCTCATAGAGCCGCAGCACCTGCAGCTGGGGCAGCCGCTCAAAGGCGCGGGGTGGCAGCCGGTCGAGGTTGTTGCGGGCCAGGTTGAGCTTGGTGAGGCTGGCGAGCTGGTCAAACAGCCCCTCCGTCAGCTCCCGCAGGTTGTTCCCGTGCAGCTGCAGCTCCTTCAGGTTGCTCAGGTGGGCGAAGTGGTCGGGCTCCACGCGGAGCAGCTGGTTGCTGGAGAGGAGCAGCGACTCCAGCTTGCCCAGGGGCTGGAAGACCTGCACCGGGAGCACCTGCAGCTTGTTGCTGGCCAGGCTGAGGTAGCGCAGGTCGGGCAGGTGCTGGAAGGCGTCGGGGCTGACGTGCCGCAGGTCGTTCTTCTCGATGCGCAGCCCGATCAGCAGGGAGGCGTTGCCGAAGGACGCCTCGCCCAGCTCGGTGATGCGCGTGTTGATGATCTGCAGGGTCATGGCATTGGCGGGGATGGGGCTGGGGACAGTGGTGATGCCGGCACCGGAGCACTCCACCTGGGCGGTGCGGACGCACTGGCACTGCTCCGGGCACTGCCCACGGGCCGAGTGGAAGCCCATGAGCAGCAGCAGCAGCCACCAAGCTCCCTGCTCCATGGGGCCTGCAGTGAAAAGAAAGGAGGGGGCTCAGCACCCATCCGGGAATGAGTGCTGCCCCCAGGGCTGGACACGCTCGTACCCAGGAGCTCTAGGCCAGGCAGGGCAGAACCAGCCCCTTGCTGTCACACCACAGCTATTAGTGGCATCCCTGGCGTGCCCCGCTCCTCCAGCAGCTGGGAACGTGGTTTCCTGTTTTGCAGTGAGCTTGGTGAGCTGGTCCCGCTGCTGCTAAGTCTGCCAGCACCCCCATAAGGAGGAGAGCCTAAAACCAGTGGTCACCAGCACCAGCAGAGCCCAGGACTGCCACAGGAGGAAAAGGGCTTTGTTTTGCCATCACCTATTGCATGCACCAAGGACACTCTCCCCTCCCTCCCACCCTGGAAGCCCACCCATGGGTACAGCAGCAGTCTGTGCCCCGCTGGCAGCTCCCAGTGGCACATGGCAGGAGGAAACCCACACTTCCCAGGCACAAAGCAGGGCTCAGCCAGGCACGGCTGGGAGCACACAGGAGCACAGGGAAGCGCCTGTTGCTGGTGGGGAGGGAGGAGCCCTCTGTAACCAGCACGGCTTATGGCTCACATATGGAAACAATCTGCATCCCAGAACAGTTTTGTTTATAGCAAGCAGCTTATAAACTCCACCAAATGCTTTGCACATCAAAAGCACAGCTCATGTCACTCCCTGTAAGTGAGCTCACGGAGCATCCAACTGGAGAGCAGTTCAGGAAAGACAGCTGAAAGCAATTTACCTCCCTTTCTCTTTTTAGGGACAAAAGCTTGCAGAACAAGGGGATGAACATCTAACCCCTCAGCATCCAAATGATTCTAACCTCAGGCCCCCTGAATTTCCATCCCCCCTTCCACATTCATTATGGGTTATTATTCAAAAAACTTTGCCTACCTAACTCCATCAGCTCCCGCAACCCACGCACAGTTTGGAGAACCCTCACAGAACAAATACCTCCAACTCACCAATAGGTGCTCAGTGCACGCACACCCCCCAATGCTCCCACCCCTCAGTGCTGCCCCGGGGGTCCCCTGGAGCCTCAGGGCCACCTTAGTGGGTTACAGCAGAGGGGAGACTTACCCATGTCCTGCAGCCGCGAGCACTGAGCGAGCACAGCTCCGTGCTGGCAGGAGCGCCGAGTGCGGTTCACGCTTCCCCTCCCAGTATATAACCCGTCCAAATCAATGAATCAGCACAGGGGCAGCGGCGGGGTTACGGAAATCACTGCAGCACAGCAGCTTCCAGCTCGCACTTCCTCGGCAAACAGAGGGATTGACTCGGAGATGAAGTGGCTGGTTTCTTGCTTGTGAACCCTCTCTCACTTGAAGACAAGCAGTCGGCCTTGAGAACACGCTGTGCACGTCAGCTCAGCCCTGCAGCCCCAAGCACACAGACCCTGTCTCACTGGGGCACCATCGTGCCCTGCTGCTGCCAACATCGCCTCGGTGCAACACAGCACCCATCTCACCCACTGCAGCCCCTTTAGGACCTGCAGCCGTGCACAGCCCCCCCACAGCAGTGTGCAGAGGTTCCCCAGCCACAGCAGGAAGGGGTGTGCTGTGCTTCTGAGCTCTGTGCAGCTTTGAGATGCCCCAGCATCACCCACCCATGTGTGGGGGTTGATGCCCGTGAGGACAGCAGCTGTTCTGGTCCACAGCTCCAAGCCATGGCACGTGGTGATGGAGCCCAGCACCACAGAGAGTGGGGAGGGGGGCACAAAGCCCCACACCCAGCCCAGCCCTTCCTTCAGCCCCACCACCCACCTAGCTGCCCCATGCCCACCTCTCCGAGGCAGCCTGGGCCAGCAGCAGCCACGAGCAGAGGTTTGGGAGATTCACCATGGGAAAACCAATGCGTGTGGAGCATTGTTCTGAGCCAGCAGCAGCCCCGTGCTAACCACGGGGCAGTGGGACTTCCCAGCTGTCCCTAATCCTGTCTCAGCCCACCCACGCTTCCTCAGCAGCTCAGGTCCCAGACACACTAATGAGCTGCTCGAGATGGGAAGAACACAGCGCTGGCTCTGATCACACTCCTTGGCACAGCACAGATGCTGGGTGCAGTGTGCCATGCTGGCAGGGCTGGTGGCACTCAGGGGAAGGGGGCTCTGAAGGTTGCAGAGGTGGAGAGGGCAGTCTGTGGCCAGACTCGAGTCGTGAGAAGAGTGTGGGAGTGAAACCTTGCCGGCAGCTACTGCAGTGTCACATCCAGCGGGTGTTCCCAGGGAGATGAGCGTGGGGCCCGGCTGCTGTGGGATGTGCCAGGGGGTGCGAGTCCCCACCTAGCAGGGGGAGCACCCAGCTCTGCCCTCACAGCATCCCCTGCACCCAGGCAAAACCCAGGGATGGAAAAGAGGCATTTTGAAAACGCTGCCCCCAAGTGCTTTACCTCACATGCCATTGCTGCAGCAGATTTTCCCAGAGATGCCATTCCCAAAATAAACTCCCTGCTTCCATGAGCAGCAGGAGGTCAGGCAGTGGCTGGGAGCTGCCCTGCAGCCCTGGTACACAGCGGGGCCAGCCCGGGCTTATCACTGCCTTGTCCACCAGCCCCAGCTGCCCCTGCCAGCACTGCTGGGCTGCTGCCTGCTCTGAGCCACCCTCCGGGCACACAGAAATCAAAACCCAGCACGGCTGGAAAAGCTCAGCTCTGGACTCAGGCTGACAGAATAACGTCACACTCAGCACCTTCCAAGCAGCACGGCCCCAGCAGGGATGCAGATGGCACACGTGGGGCTGGGGCAGAATGTGACTGCACCCCCCAAAAAATCCTTCCTGCTGGAAGGATGCTGCAGGGCATGCTGCTCAGGAAGCAGCCCCAGGACATTCCTGCAGGGACAGAGTGGGCAGGGACCGGCGTCACAGTGCACCCCCTGGTCACAGGCAAGGGAGAGGAGCAGAGGCAGCCAGGGAAGGGGTGTTCAGCCCCTGGTACCCCCAAGACCCAACAATGTGGTGTCACTATGTTCTGTCTCACAGCCCAGAACTGGGACAGTCCCGGCTGCATCCGTGCTGGCCTCCTCCCAGCACATTTACACAGCTGAGGCCGTGGGTGCAGCAAATCTGAGCTGCTCTGAATCATCAAGGGACTCGAGACAGTTTGGAAAAAAACAAATCACTACTAAACTTAGCAGCTTGTGGACTTGGGCGGAGGAGAGCATTACTCATCTGCCAACCAGCTGAGTGCACTGCACTCATCCACACAGCACCGCTGCACAGCCCAGCAGCTACACCACTCTACCACCCCCCCACACCCTACCCCCTCAAGTCCTGGGGTCTCCTTGGCCTGCAGAGGGATGCAGGGATGCGCTCCCGACAAGCAGAACCCACAGGAACTAGGTGGAGGGAGTGGAAACTGCCCTCCCTGCTCTGAATAGCACCCAACCTCCCCTCAGGGGCTCAGGATGTGGGGCCAAACCTGGCTGCATGAAGGGGGAGCAGGGTGGAGAGAAGCAGAGATCACAGAATCATAGCACCATCTGAGCTGGAAGGGACCCTTAAAAGCTACCAGGTGCAACCTGAACAGGGATACCCACAGCTCCATCAGGTGCTCAGAGCCCCATCCAGCCTGACCTTGGGTGTCTCCAGGGACAGGGCACTCACCACCTCTCTGGGCAACCTGCGCCAGTGCCTCACCACCCTTTTCATGAACAGCTTCTTCCTTCTATTTAGTCTAAACCTCCCCCTCTTTTAGTTAGAAACCATTTCCTCTTGTCCGATGCAGACAGCAGCCCTGCTAAGAGTGCATCACACTGTGGGGGACACGCTCCTGAAGCAGAGAACTGCAGATCCTCAGCACACATGAGCAGGATGATATAAAGGAGCAGGACAAGAGCAGTGGAACTGAAGAATATTTCTGCGGAGCAGGATTTACTCAGGTGCAAGGTAGAAGAAACTGGGCATTAGAACTGCTGCCTGAAAACAGAGTTCTTGAAAAGCCAGCAGGAATAGGCAGTGCTGGAACAAAAAATACACAGGTTACTGCCAAGCTAAGCTGCAGGAGCTGAAAGCAAAGCTGGAAAGGTCCACAGAGGAGAAAGGTAAACTGATGGACTCGAGGATACAGAGCTGCACTCAGACACACTCCAGGAGGCAGAGATTTCTTGCAGGGTCCCAGAGGAAGGAGACATAAACAACATTACAGAGAAAATTAAAAACTTGTGCACGAACGCGAGCCAGTTTCTCTCACTCACCATCCCCAACTTGGAACTCCACCATATCGATTTTGAGTCGAATCAGGTGGATGACATCTCACAGATGATACTGGAGGAAAACCATGTGTTGCACTAGTCATCTCCCTGCTGCCTCTGTGCCTTTTGTACAGTATCCTTGAAAAATACCTGGTTTCTAAATTATTATTATTTTGTTTCACATTAAAAGGAAACGAACTGCCCCCCATGGTTCTGTCACAGGACTGGTGCTCTTCAACGTCTTTATTGAGGACCTGGACAGTGGAGCAGAGCATGCCCTCAGCCACCTTGCTGTGGGCACCAAGCTGAGTGGGGCAGCTGACAGCAGAAGGAGGGGCTGCCATCCAGAGGGGGGCCATGAAGATGACCAAAGGGCTAAAGCATCTTCCCTACGCGGAGGGGAGGAAGAAGCTGGGGTGTTCATCCTGGAAACAGAAGGCTGGGGGGGGGGGGGGGGGGGGGGGGAAACCTCACTGCAGCCCTCCAGTACTTGAGGGGAGCTTACAAGGAGGAAGGGAAACAACTTTTTACACTTTTGATAGTGATACGACAAGAGGGAATGGTTTAAAACTAAAAGAGGGGCGATCTAATCCGGTATTAGGAAGAAATTCTTTACGCAGAGGGCACTGAGGCCCTGGTAATGCTGCCCAGAGAGCTTCAGGTGCCCCATCCCCAGAGGTGCCCAAGGCCAGGGATTGGGGCCAGGTGGGCTTGAAGGTCCCTTCCAGCCCAAGCCATTCTGATGCTGAGGGCTGTGCACTGGACTCTGGGAAGGATGCCTGCCCACTGTGTTCCAGCCTGGAGTTGTACAGCCATGCTGAGCAGTGGGACATGTAGGCTGGAACGTGGCCAAGGAATGAAGAAAAGTGCACTCAGCCCTTGGGGATGAATACTGAGCCCTCCCCTCCCATGAGAGAGTCACCCACAGCCCTCTCCCCAACCCCCATCTGCCCTTTGTAAGCACTCCATCCTGAGAGCTCCTCCCCAGGACCAGGCACCCAGGCCCCACAACCTTGAAGTGTGGAGGGCCAGGGATGCTCACAGGTACAGACATCCCATCTGCATCTGCCCCAGGGGTCAGGAAGAGGTCCTGACTCCAGGGAACTCATGGGCACTGCAGTGGGGTTATAGCCAGGAGACAGATCCCTCCAGGCCAGCACACAGCAGGGCTGCCCTCAGAGCAGGACTCAAAGCCCTCAAGGCCAACATTTCCACACACAAGCTCCAGCAGGGCCGGCCTGGCTGGTCGGGCTGCACAGCACTGCTCGCAGTGATAGCAGCAGGGCTTGGCCCAGGCTCAGGGCAACGCTAGATGGAAGGAATGCAGGGACTGCAGCCAAATCCACTGTGAGCAGCAACAACTCGAAGCGGAAAGAACTCGTCCGAGTGGGACACAGGCACTGGGAGTTGGGGCAGGACAGGCTGGAGCTGGGCTGGGGGGCTCACTCTGCACTGGCCCCTTCCTGATCCCCATCTCAGAAAGAAGGCTGTGGAGCTGCTCCCCGGCTCCCTGCTCCAGGCTCTTATCCTTTGGGAGGAACAAAGGCACAAAACATAAGGATCCTGCAGCAGCAACTGCTCAAGGTGGGGCCCGACCTTGTGGCAGACGCAGCTGGGATCACTCTTCCCTGCAGCAAAGCAGGGCTGTGGCAGTGCATCCCACACACTAGGCTGTGGGGAGGATCATCTGCCCAGGAACACCCAGCAAGGGGATGTAAATTCAGGTTCTGGTTGAGAAAACTGAGACAATTTGCCCATCTCTGGATGGAGCCTCAGGCCTCTTCATCACTTACAGTTCATAAATATTTGCAACCCCAGCACTGATCCCATGGGCGCGTGGCTTTGGCTCCATCTCCCCAGCTATTCTGTAATCCCTAGGAAATGCTGCACGCTGATATCACGGCTGCTGAATCAGCTGCCCGTGGTGAGATGTGCTGTCTGTGGCCTGGGGGAGACACACGGCCAACTCCCCATAATGTCATCCAGAGGATCCCACGCTCCTGCTTTTCAGGCAGCTCCCACACATGCTCCCACCCCAGAGCACTGCTGGAGGTCCTGTGGCTAAAGCCTCACAGCACGTTTGCCACCACCCAGCTGCTCCTTTACTCCTGGGATGGGGAGGAGCAGGATGCGAGATGCAGCTCCTGATGATACCCAAGGGCTGGGATGGGAAAGGCACAGCCACGCTCCGAGTTGTGCTGTGATGATGGTAAAGCACCGAGGGATCAGCCTCCAAACAGGAGCATTTAATGGGACTCGGACGGTCACCTCTGCAAGTGCTAACAAAGTCCTCAAACAGCCCCTGTCTCACGGGGCAGAGGTGAGGTGGAATGGGCAGAGGACACTAGGGGTCACAGTGCAGCACACAGGGTTGGTGGCTTGCAAGGTGCAGCCGGTGACCCAGCAGGAGGAAAAAGCAGCATACAGAACACGATGGGCCACCCCACTGCTCCCAGGAGAGGTTTAGATTGGACGTAAGGAAGAAGCAGCAGGGCTGGGGATAACCTTACCATATCCTGAGCAGCACTTACTGCTGGAAAGACTTTGTCATGCGCTTTTCCCCAGGAGCCCTCGCTGCTGCCTGCCACCTGCTGCTCTGTGTGACGCTGACCTGGAGAGCCCCTTCTCCAGGGTGGATGGAGGTCAGATGTAAATAAGGATTTCCTCTGATTTTCCAGACCAGAAGAGATTTCCAGAAAGGGCTGAGCCATACTAGGCAACAAGTGGTGAATCAGAGGCAGAACAAAACATGACATCTCCATCACAGGGAAGAAAGGAAGACTCGGTGGAACACCCCACGCCGCATCGCTCCAGCCCTTTGTTGTCTGCTGACTTCACTTCCCCCGTCTGGCTCAGGAGTGGGGAAAGCCCGATGACAGCATACAAAGACAGATCATCCTCCTCCTAGTGCCTCACTGTACACAGCAACGTGCCAAAGCCCCCACGTGCCAGAGCACAGCAATTGCAGCCGACGAGCCACGGGAGACACGCCAAGGTAGAGCTGGCCTGGTTTTGGGCTGGGGCGGCCAATGGAAGGCTCAACAGATAGCAGCTGCTGCTTACCTGCTGCTCTGCACACTGCCCACACGGCAGTCAGGACACGCAGAGAGCCAGCCATAAGTCAGGACCACTGCTGTATGCCAATTAAACTTGTTGCTTTTTCTTAGCAATCAGTGTGTGTCCACGTGCGAGCCCATTTCCCCCATGCCACACCATGGGAGACAGTGACCAGCCACACGGTGTCCTGGCTCACCCACTGCTCACTCATGCCCTGCTGCCATACACAGATGTGTACGTGGCACTTCCACGATGGCCCTGCAGCTGGCAGGCACGGAGTGGTCAGTACAGCTGTCCAACAGAACTAAATCTGTGTTAAGTGCCTCCTTCTGAGTGCTAGCAACAGCCCAGAACCACCACTTGTAAAGCATTCATGCTTCTCATTTAATGACACTGCAATAAACACGGTGCTTCTGTTGGTGAGTCCCACCCAGCCTGCTTCATGCCAGCAAGTCACACTGCTCCTCCTTCAGAGGCAGCTCTAGCTACTGCCAGGCTCACTACATTTTGGTACACATCACAGGCAAGATGGTTACTTAACTCCACAGAAGCACACTGCCTTCTTTCACAGCCTACAAGAGGAACTCCACACCAGCAGCAGTTTATTCTCATTGCCTAGAGCAGCATACAACACAGAACAAGCTACAAGCTTGCAGCAAGTGCCAACACAACCTCAGGCCCATCAAGTGCCATCTCAAGGCTGCCCAGAATACCTTTGCTTCAAAAACCAGGCTACAGGACTCCTAGAGCAAAAGGACTCACACCCAGGGGCCCTTTAATCCAGACCCCAGCTTCTGAGCACAAGGGAAGAGCTTTCAAGAACAAGCTAAGTCACACAGCTCAGATAAAAACTAAAAAGCAAGAGCTACCAAAGGAGTACCCACTGTCTGAGAGCTACCAGTCTACCTGTAAAATAGAATACTCATCTCATTCAATATATTTGAAAGTATTTCAATTCCAAGACCAAAAGCCATGCTATTACCTAGTAGTTGCCTTTGCACATCAAAGGCTTGGAAAGGGCAGGGAGTCGGGGAGCAAGCCTGGGTAATGAGAAACACATACTGACATGGAATATGCCTTTCTCACGGCTGCACGCTGGTGACTCCAACAAAGAACAGCTCAGTTCCATGCTGTAAGTGGGGACAAGGCCAGCAGCTGCCCAGCCAGCTTCCAAACAGGTGGTGGCACCTGCTGACACTCAGACACCACACTGCAGAGCCCTGGGCATCTCCATGGCACACCAATTCCAAGCCACACTGCAACACGTGGCAAGCTGTCCCACGCTTTTCACAGGGCTGTCAACATTTAGGGATGAAAGCATTTTCTACAAAGCTAAATCTTTACGAATGTGACGAAGTTTCAAAAACAAGTAATGGAATACACTGAGAGCATACTTCTAGACCAGCATCTATCTATCTATCAGCTTCATATGGCAATGGACATTACCTTCTTCCTCACACATCCTGCACTGGGGCTGAGAATAGAAAGCAAAAACAAAGACACTTGCTTGCATCACACCATTCCACCCCCCTCCCCTCCGCCCCCCCCCCCCCCACTTCCACTCCTCTCTCCCCCTCCTGCTCTTTTTAAAAGCTATTTTCCACCAAGTCCTCCCAAAAATACCATTTGTTTTCTCAATAAGGACACAGAACACCACAGGCAGCTTAAGGCGTAATAATATTTGGAGCACTCCAGGCAACCTTTAACCAACAGTTACAGCCGTGCCCCCGTGTAAACCTCCCTGTGCATTTTTTCTTTGCCAGCAAAGAGCTGTCTCCCACAAAGCAGTCACGTGGAGGGGGCACTTCCACAGAAGCAGTGTGAGCACAGCAGTGAGCTATGTCCCCTGCCCAGGACAGAACTGTGGTCCAGTGCAGGAACGCGGCAGCACGCTGAGCGAAGGGCAGAGCTGTGTGTGGAGGTGCGCACAGGTTGTGTCTGAGCTCTCCATCTGCACTTTGTATCACGACATACAGTGACTACAGTCACTTTTGGCAAACACTAAGTATATAAAAGCACGTTTTCATTACGCTGTGTAGGCAAGGTGTTTATGGTTCTTGCTGTGAAGATTCGTAAGCCGTATCTGAACCAAAACAAACTGCCCAAATGCTCAAAATGCTTTGAGAGCAACGTTTCTTTGAGTGGCATTCTCTACTGTTTTACAAATTTTATGAGAACTACAGGCTGAGCAGGAACATTTCTGGAGTACAAGAGCTGTCTGGTTTTAACCACCACATACAGGCTGAGCAAAATGATGAGAGTCTGAAGTGCTAAAACCAAACTGAGAACACACAAGAGTAGCTGACAACAAACAGTTCTGGTATTAAAATAGGGCTCAGTATTCCTGTGAGCAGGTAATTCATCCCAATGAGCAAGAGTAGCTAGAACTGTTCCTCTGATGCTGCTGGTTTCTATGATGTTGGAAGAAGTTTGGGTAGGAACATCTAAGAAATGAGAGACAGAGCCTTCAACATCTTGAACACGTGGATAGGTAAAACCTGGAGTTGCTCCTGCAACCGGAACTGACGTAGGTGCATGGGTATCTATGTCAGACACTGCTGCCACAGTCGTCTCCCAGGAAGATTTCAAGTGCTTCACTGTAAGAGAATTCAAAGTCTGGGAATAAGCTGACTTGAACTTCTGGTACACAATGGCTGTGGTTGGCAAGCACTTCAGGTGGTCATCTGTTAGAGCCAGAAGAGAAACGTTCCTTAATGAGAGTGGGCTGTCACACATGAGAGACTGTGCTTCATTTACAATCTCCATGCTCTTTTGCAGCCAGTCTCGGAAGCCAAGAATCTTGCAATCACATTTCCAAGGGTTATCATCAAGGAAGACTTCTTGCAGCTCAGGTAAAGCAGTAAAGAGGTCTTCGGGAATAGACTGCAGCTTAGTACTATTGAGGTAAACTTTCTGAAGGTGCTTGAGATTATGGAAGAGGCTTCCTGGAAGAACCTGTAGCCTGGAATTGTAAAGGGAAATGTTCTGCAGTTTCTGAAGGCTCTGGAAGATGCCCTCTGGCAGACTGGAAATATTATTTGTATGCAGAGAAAGGCCCCGCAGTTCTTTCAGACCACTGAACACATTCTCGGGAAGAACGCTAAGCTCTGGATTAAAACTCAGCACAAGCAGCTCTAAATTTGTCAAGTTACTGAACACAAAATCTGGTATCGTTGAGAGCTTTGTGTGATACAGCCACAGGCTACCAAGATTCCTCATTTCTCCAAACAGCACTTCTGGAAGAGACTTCAGTGGGTTCCCATATAAGGTCAGTTTAGACAGATCACGTAAGTGCAGGAAGAGCCCAGGGGGCAAAATCTCAAGCTTGTTTCTGGAGAGCGTAAGGCTTCTAAGCTTATGAAGGTGATGAAATACATCAGGGGCAATAGACTGAATGCCATTGGAATGCAGAAAGAGTTCCAGCAGCTCCCTCAGGCTGTCAAACAGACCAGACTCTATTGAAGAGAGCCTGTTAAAATACAACATCAGCTTCTCAAGCTTAGTTAATGCACTAAATATATTTCTAGGCAGCGCTGCCAAAGAATTTCTTGACAAATTCAGTACTTTGAGTTTGGCAAGTTTCTTCAGCACACCACTGGGAAGTGCTGTCAGTTGGTTTTTGTTCAAGAAAAGCTCCTCCAAACTGCCTAGTCTGTCAAACAGATTCTCTTGGATGGATTTCAGCCTGTTATTTTCAATGATCAGTTGCTGAAGGTGTACAGTGTCATTGAACAGTTCTGGGGGAAGTTCAACCAGTTTGTTATTCGGCAGCATGAGGGCTTTCAGCCTTCTCAAGCCTTTGAAGGCCACCGGTGAAATCAGAGCAATATTGTTTGAAGACAAGATGAGATGCTGCAGTTCCCCCATCCCAGAAAAAACATCCTGCACGTACGTTACGTTAGCGTTCGTTATGTGAATCTTTGACATATTGCAAGGAAGATTTAGCAATTCCAGGTCTTTTATGTGAGGACCAGAGCAATTAATTGCATTTTTGATAGAGCAGTCACATTTCTCAGGACAGAAAGATGCATCCAGGTGGAAGAAAAGCTTGATCAGCACTGACAGACGAATCACCAACATTCTTGCCAAAGCACCGGAAACATTAGCTGTTACAAGAGATGAGAGAGCGTCAGGATTTGATCATAGGTAGCTGGTAACTTAGCAGACAAAGCTGTATGAATATACCATAACATCTGAAATCTCTCTTGGCTAGAAAATGAACTTCAAAATCTATTGCTGCTGCCTGCAAATATTTCAAAGGAGTTCAGCTTACACTGACAAGTACAGATAAAGCTCTTCTGTACATCAAATACTCCTTATTAATATTTGTACTAGTCATGGATAACTAAAGCTTATGATAATCACAATGAAACTGCTTAAATAGTCAAAAGACGTATTTATTTGAACTGAAAAGTATCATGCTAAGTTACACGCAGAAAGATCAGACAGTCCTGTGCCAATAATATTTTTATTGTAGGTTATCTGAAAGTATACTTTTAGCATGCAAAAATAGATAACGGAAGGTAAAAAGGGCATCCTACAAGTCCTGCAGTATCACATGGCCAAATTCAACACACCACACAGCTCTGTAAAAGCATTTCTCAGCACTTGGAAGTGATTGCTTCCCGGAAAAGTTCAAGAACACACAAGAAGCAACAGGCAGTTTCTGAGAAAATACATAAGAGCTTATCTAACAAAGGATGGCAGTAATCAGCAAGGCTCACTTCAACAGCTTAACACTACTCTGCATTACCAGAAGTATTATAAATAATGAAAGGAAAGGAATGAAGTGTTAGGACCTTAGCTAGAAAGCTGAAGGTGGATCTGCTTGAAACATACCCAAAACTCTGAAAAAGTTGCATCAACTCCCAAACAAAAAGGGAACAGGAAAGCAATCACTAAACCACTGTAGCTGTAATGATAATATTTAAAAGACCAAGTCAAACAGAAACCCTTCACAGTTTATAATTCCTTCCCCAGTGCAATCAACAAATCCAAGTGCATCAGAAACCTGAATGCCAAGGAAATGGCTGCAGCACACAAGGAGCAGCAGCTGAGATTGCCACAGACATCGCTACTATTGCTCTAACTATGTCACTCTTCAGCACTAGGAACACTAAGAGGTGAGAGCTCCATCCCAACACACCCACATCTTATTTTTGTTTTTTAAGGGATGTGGATGAAGCTCACTCAAACTGACCTGACAAACAGACACGGGTACAAACCTGATCACTTAAAAAAGGAGTAAGTAGGGCTGAGGGAGGATAGCGGCCTCAAATTCTCATGTGCTTCTCTTGAGCTTCTCTTGTGCCTGAACCGCTGACAAGAACATAAAACTATCGATCAAAAGCAGCTGCTGTGTCAAAGAAAAAGTAGCAGGGAGAATTAAAAACAAACAAACAAACAACAACAAAAAAAAACTCGGTTATGTTCGAGGAACTGAAGACTGGTAAAATTAGCATCTCTTCCTAGAGAAGGAAAGCAAATGGCACACAGTGTTATCAACCGGCAACATGGTGCTGCAAAGCCAGCCCTCACTGGGCTCTCCAGACCTCTCTGAATGACACAGTACATCAGGGGGGAAAAAAAAGCATCAAGATACCAAACTTCCGAAGTTCTTCTCAATGTCAAACAAGAAGCTCCCATACAATCTGGGAATCTTCTCTCACATTGCAACGACCACTGTCCATAACTATTATGGTTGCTAACTTGTTCATCCTCAAATTCATTTGTACCTTGTAAGAAAGCAGTTTTGAACAGTACCCTGGAAACTTCTCTGACTTTTAGAGGAACTTCTTAGGAGCATAGCAGGCAGTCAGGTTTCACCATGACTCTGCTCTTGAAATGTAAAAGGAAACAGCAAAATGCATCCTCTAGATAACAAAACTTCACTCACATTTGCTAACTACTGTGAAAAAGCAAATGAACATTTCAAGCTTTAGAGCAGATTTTGCCTACACTGAGCTGTTGGAGCAACTAATTTCTGTATTCAACTCCTGAAGGAGAAGTTGTGACATTCAGGAAACGGGAAAACTCTGAAGTCTCAACAAATCCACCAACACAAGATACTTGTGCCAGCAGAGTGTGTACCTAAGCTAGCACAGTGCAAATTTGGTTAGTCAGAAAGCTGAATTCAACATGAATTACGACTAGAAAGAAATTCCAAACTTGTCAGACAGTTCACAGCAGTCTATTAAAGAGATGCACTCGATTCTGTAGCAATAAATGCAGCCATTTTGAACAACCAAATGCCATCGATATGTACCTCCACAGGGCTGCTCTTTTACCTTCACGCAGGACTGCAGTCAAAGCAATGTGAGGAACGCTTTGGCTAAGCAGAACAGAGCTGACCATTTGGCTTCTGTTCTTCCTTCAGGTCTTCCACAGTCACAGACCAACAAAACCTAAACCTGAAAGATGCTGAAGAGAGAAAAGCTCTAAGTTAGCAATGTCTTAGCTTGAAACAGAAAGTTTCTGTAATTAAGTCCTTTGTTAACCAGGCATTTCAAACACCTTGTCTTCCAAACTGCAAACAACGTGCACTGTCAATAAATGAACAGAGGGTGAGCTGCAAGATGGAAAAGATCACACAAGAGTCTTTTTAAGGTAATGTTTCTCATGCATCAAAGGCCAGGAAGACCATCTGGATAGAGAGGGTGGGAATGAGTCTCTCACCTCTAAGTCTGGCTTTTAAGTGGCTTTTGTAAGTCACCAGGTGAAACTGAGATCACTGTCACCCTATCAGACAGCAGCACCACACCACCGCCAGCACACGGCACACTTACTTCACTGCTCCCAGCTTCAAGAATTAAAGGCACTCAATAGGATAATTAATGACATCAGAAGGAGTAAGCCTACACTCTTCAGAATGCTCTGCATTAGATCTAACTGTATAATGAGTAATCAAAAATAATTTCATGAAACTAATGAAAAGAGTTAAAATATCTGTTCATTTTAATTTTATTTTCAAAGAGTTTCAGTCACAAAAATGATTTACAGGACTATTTACAGTTCTATTATACAGTTATTTATGTATGCCTCTTGACAGGGTACCATTCTAGAGCAGCAATACATTTCTTAAATACAAAGATGCAGAATCATTTCAGATTTAAAAATAAAAAGGAAGCTGAGCTTCGAGGGAGTGCTGAAATGATGATTCTTTTCATCTGTATTAGGATCGAGGAATTCATGACAAACTGAGCAGTTTCTGGCTCACGTAATTATCAAAGAAGATGTAGTTTGTTGAAAATAGATCTAAAAACCTGAAGCTTTACCGTATAAAATCAACATATTCAAGACTTAAAAACTGTCAAATCCCCACAGCTTTCCCTTAGACATACAAAAACCTAAGTTTACAATTCAGAATTTCATGGGAGAAATCCTACAGGACTTCAGCTCTTACAATTCGTGATGACCAACATCAGCATTAAATGTTTGCAGCACAGAAACAAAAAAAAAGGGGGACTCCACATCTGCTTGGGATTATACTGTATACACACACAGCACAGGAGTATTTACCCAATTTGGGATGACTGCTCAGCGCAAAGGAAAACAATAAATAGAATTACAAATCCGACAACTTCTTCCAAAGTGCAACAGCAAAAGTTCCCAATTTAAAGGTACAGTGAACGTGGACACTCAGCTGTGTGGGTGTTCGAGCTGCTTCTACGCGAGCGTCGTTCGCAGCATTTCCTTTCTACAGTAGATTTAGTTCTACATTACGTGAAACTGCTAATTAAATCCAAAGGGAAGAAAGAACACCTTTAAAAATAACCCTGAGGGATATACCATTTAATGATCTTGCAATTTATTCCTAAAAAGCAACATGTATTATTTAGCAATTCCTTGTCTGGGTAGACCAGTCCTTTAAGTACGTGTATAAATAATATTTAAAAATCAGTTTATTTACAAATCCTAATACATCAAAGGAAAGTACGTACAGATTAAAGTCTGCGTACACAAATAATTTAATAATAAATCAAACTCCTCAACATAAGGCCCAAATATACAGCAGGAAGAAAATGACTACTAAGTATCTACTGGAGCTCACTAAATGGATCCGTCTGCCTGAATTTAGACTTCCAAGACAAACACTAGGAATTTTTCACTACAATATGAGTTTCATCTTACTTCAGAGCAGTCGCTTGCATTTCTGAAAACCAGAAAAACCAAACTGCTCGAAATGAGAAAAATTATAGGTGGCCAAATTCAGCTCTTGGGCAGAAAGGCATCGATCCCAGTAATTGCAGAAGATGCAAAAGCTGCTTTTGTGGCTGACGTTACAACACGAAAAATTCTAGGAAAAGCTGAGTTATTATCCTTGACTAGATGGCAGAAGCAAATAGGTCAGAGCTCAAGCACGCAACCCTCAAGAACGTTTACTGATTCCGAATGCATACCTTGAAGAAACCAGCTTCCACTTGCAAAACTTTCAAGTTGAATAGGTTCACGACCCATTAACCACTCAACTAAGCAGAGAACGCGTGGCAATTTCGGTTTCATTAACAGGAGCTCCCTAGCATGTTCTCTGGAAACAAGAATAAGTCATTCCCTCCTCACTCCCTACAGAAATCTAATGAATTAGAATAACTTCATAACCCAAATGAGCTGAGAAAAATTAGCAGACCAGAGAAAGCATTAAGCAAAAGCATAAAAAAGGAAAAGACTTTTTATTCTTTCACTTCTGACAGAACAACCAACCTAAAACGATCAGTGAAAGGGAGCACAGAAGCTGAACGCCTTGCAGGGCTCCCAGGTCCAAGACGCGTAGCTTCACAACAGTTTTAAGCCAAAATAAATTTATTTAAATTGGAATACTACTTACGCAGCTTAGAATTGTTCTTCATTAATTATTCCATGCTACAAAGAT
Source organism: Callipepla californica brunnescens (assembly GCA_023055505.1). NCBI lineage: Eukaryota > Metazoa > Chordata > Aves > Galliformes > Odontophoridae > Callipepla > Callipepla californica. Next base: position 12,026,707 of record JALIRH010000008.1, on the reverse strand, counting down.
TTCATAAAATCAACACTGTCAAAAACAGGCCAACCGATTCAAGGTCACAATTAACGAATTTATCCACGTTCATGATCTCGGACCCCTTAAAGCTACCAATGCTGTCTGACGTTCACGACCCTGAGAAGCCAGGAAAACATGAGTTTTACATTGCTCTGTTGAATGGATGCTAAGAAAAACCACTTCCCCCTCATCCTTACAAACAAACAAAAATATCAGGAAAAGAGTTGACAGCTGGACTGGAGGATAGCACATAAGCATACTATTTATGAGCAGTTAAGTGCTAATAACTCAAACCCCCAAGTTCCAGGAAAAGCCTTCCAAACCATTTAGCACCACTTCAAATTCCCCACAATGGCACAGTGTGTTCAACACCATGGAAACACGAGCAGTGGGGGGATGCTGCCTATCCCACCTTGCAGCACAGCACAGGGAAATTAGGCACAACCTGAATAACGAAGCTATTCATTAGAATAATTCTGGAATCATCTCCACAGGATTTTTTAAAAATCAAATCAGAATACACACAATTCAAACTAATGCCAGCCAGCCAGGGATATTCAGGGCCCTCCTTCCACTCTTCACGTAAGTCTTCTAAAGGACACAAGTTCCTTCTCTAAAGTACTACAACTTCTCTGGATCTGAGATCCCTTCCCAAAGGAAGGAGTCTGAATCAGAAAGTTTCATCTGGCCAGGACAGACTGATCAAAGTCAGTATTTTTATCATCTTCTCAAAGACTCCACAGATTCTCCTGAAAGTTTAGCAAGCTGAAGATGGTTAGGAGATAAGTATTTTGACCTTTATAAAAAACAAAGAAACAAAAAAGAAACACAAAAAAACCCCACCACTTTAAAGCTTTGCGAGTGAAGATAATGCCTATTACATTGTTGCAGACCTGTTTCTCGAGTGGTCTTGTGTCCTGACACCACCTAATGGCAGAACGATGCATTGCTATCCCAAGCGCCTAAGCAGCATTATTAATGACACAAGGTTTAGGGCGGCTTTTTGTCGTTTGTTTTTACCTTTGAAATGATATCCATTATAAGCTTTATAGTTCTGCAGCAAGACAGATTTTAGCTCATCTATTTTCTCTTAACTTTGTTTCATACAGCTACATACAGTGCTTAAGTTGCTTTAAGTCACTAGCAGCCTCTTTGAAATGCGTATGTTCTAACATGCACAAATCCAAGCATGGGCATGTGAGAATATTCCTCCCACCCACTCCGTCCCACTTGCAGCAACAGCTCTGGCCTTACTACTTCAAGATATATAAGAAAACTACTTTAAGATTTACAAATAAAACGTGGTCCACAAAGTGACAGTCCAGCCCACCTGCTGGAAAAAGCAAGGTCTGTGGAGAAATGCATAGCTAAAGACACTAAGATCTGAGACAGAAGTGTTAAGATTCTCTGAAAACTTTGAGAGTATCGCCAAATGCCTCCTCCTCTGAAGTCCACTCAAGTCCTTCTTGATGGTTAGTGAGGAAAGCAGCTAAGAACCCACTCGAAAGCAATTATGCATTCTTCTTGAGGACAGAGCATATTGCTTCTGTAGCATTCCCAATTCCTGCTGTGGCAGACTGAAGAACTAAACTTCATATTCAAACATTTACAGCTGAAACACTTCTTACCAGCAGGGACAAACTTAGAGGTACACACACCAAAACTTCAGCACCCTTTGGGGCACAAAGCTTTTCAGCAGTGAATATTAGGAAACAAAACAAACGAGTGTATGACAAAGTTATTACATGCCCCTAGTACTATCGTGAAACCATTACATCACAGACCTTACAATTATCACGTGACCCTGTAAGGAAGTCAGAACAATGATTGAGAAACTTCAGGCAAATAAAATGAACCTGTTTAACTGCCCTGCAGTTTAATTCTTCAAAGACGTCTCATTTAGGAATAAAGAAATTTGAAAGAAGGTGGAAGGAAACAGTTGTTTTTGTTCTGCCTAAGGTAGCCTACATTTTTAAAATGTACAGCCATAAGATGTTTGGCTCTGAACTTGTATTCAGAGAGATGAAAAAGCTGGAAAATCGGCATTAGTATTTAACATTTAGGACACTGCAACTTCAAATAAAGCCTTAAAGTTACATTCTTCTCAATTCGACCAAAGACACGTGCCACCAAGATCCACTGTTACGTTAAAGTGATGATTTGATATGAGCCATTTTCTTGGGATGGTACTTTAGCTTCTGTCGTTGTTCTGGGTTTTGGTGGCCACTCTGGATCAACCAGCAGTTCCTGAGCTAGATGCATATACTTTGCTTTTGGTGTCTTCTCTCTATAACCAAACAGGGAAGAAAGGAAACAGACTCCACGACGATCCACAGCCTCCTGCAGAAGTGAACAGATTTTAACATTAGCATACCATCCAAAAAATTATGTAACAATACAGTAGATTACTAGACAAAAAGCTAGCATTTTAACTGCAAATATTACTCAGTCACTGTCATTGCTAGACCTAGACAGCACAGAACAGAAACACCTCTGTCAACTCATCTCTTCTACACTACAGTAGCAATGACATAACAAGCGCAATAAGAAAAACAATTGTTCTACACTACAGTAAGATTTAAGGTCCACAGCAGCTTTCATGCATATTTAATAACAGTTTTAATAAACATGGGTATAACAGTAACCATTTAATGATGTCACCATTGAAGAATAAGAGCACTGTCTTTAAAATTTAGTAGGATTACCAAAGATTTTCCAAACACTTTTAGACAAGGAGTCTAACTGAAGGCATCCAGCCAGCCACAAGAGGCAGAATTTAACTTGCTGATACTGTGAGATGTAACAGTGCATTCGATAGTAGAAAACAAGTCCTACAGACTAGTAAAACAGCTATAGAAACTGACAAATTACTGAACTTCTGTCCTAATTTTCTCTTCCCAGTCCTAAATATACATAACTTAAGTAGCTGGAGAATAGAAACACTATTTTTCATTCTCAAACTTGATTCCTCTCACTTCTCAAAATCTAGAGTCTGTATGGATGACTTTTCTATGGAGGTACATTCCATTTGATTTTCTTCATGCTTTCCATGACTATAAATTAGTGAACTGAGAACCTTAAGCACAACCTCCATTCTTCAGTTAAGCACACAGCAATTTATTCCTGAAGAGCCCCAGAAGGGCAAATATATCCCTGAACTGAACGCTATAAATAAAATTCAGTGCTGAAAATAAACCACTGACATTCTTAGCAAGGGCAAATGCACAACCAGCTAAAAGCAGTAGGTCAAGGCTTACAAGACAAAAAGCTAGTTTCTACAGGACTCAAACACATTTCCTTTGCGTATTAACAACAAAGGGGCAGACTTGACTAACACTCAGCCACCTGAAAAGCAGAAGCTAGATCCTCAAGTCTACTAAACCATCTGTAGTAGTAATAACGTACCTGCGTCTACTATTTTTTCTCCCATTTTTTACATGTTATAAAGTTACTGTCCTAAAACAAACTAATAAGGAACTGGATTATACTCAGTCAGCAGTGCAGCTTCCAAGCAAATCAAGGCACTCCCAGACCTGCCATGCTTATCTATGACAATGCCAACGAAATTAGCTAATATGCAAACTGAAGATAAAGTGGGAAAAGTCTCAAAAGCAATTCCCTGGGTTTGCTTCTCAGTTCTTTCACAAAGAGCTAAGTTCTGTGTCAACAGGGAGAGAAACGCAAAACCAGAACCCTTTCCCTCTAGAATTTGAGTTAGAGAAATCTAAACAGTCTTAAGCTTAAGATAAGGCAACAGACACTTATAGATCATAAAAAAAGACAAAACTAAATCAATTAATCTGCATGCACTCAAATGAAGACAGCAAAATACTAGTCTCCAACCTGAGGCGGCTGGGGTATGGTGAGGCGATATTCTCCTTGTTTGTCTCGATTGAACACAACCTTCCAAAGGATCATATCAAGGAGGACATTCTGTGAGACATTGCAGTGAGTAGGAAGAGTTAAGAAACTAATGATTACTGGTTATTAGTGTGCACATAACAAATAAAACCTTAAATACTGTGTTAGACATAACCAATTCAGTGCCAGGCAAAACGGAGCGCTTATGTTATCTGTCAGTACTTAAGTGATGCGTGTTCTCACTTCTGAAGTGCTCACAGGGAATTTAAGAATATGAACACATACTTTAAATCATCAATAAGTAATAACGACCTAAACTGCACACACTGATACAAACAAAAATAATTCATATACATTCTTTCTGTGTTTCAACTCAAAAAAAAAAACCACAAATAAACCCAACAACAACAAAAAAAACACCTGTGAAGCACCACAGACTTTAATGTTTAAAGTCATTTTGCCTCAAACCACCTTAAACAGGATAGAGTACTTTACAGTGTAGCTGCAATTCGTCTGTTTTAAACACAAGTGGTCTGCACAGAAAAGCTGTCTGAGGGTGCCAAATCTGAGCCACCAGCAGGAACTGTTTCAGTTTAGGAACAGAGGGCAGAAGGTGAGCACTCTATTCTATATATCTTGTCATTACCATATGACCAAACTCAGCTATGAAGGTGTGAACCTGTGTCACTGAAGGCCTTAAGCCTACAACTCTCCAATCTTTACACAGAATCCGTGTTTAACAGTTGCCTGAGTTCTGCCATTAACTAAAAAAAGGGAAAAAAGGGAAAAGGGAGCTGACTAACTGGATTTTAAAACAGGTCTTAATGCCTGGTACAAAGAACGTGCAACACTTTGCACATCTGGTCTGGCATGCAGATGGAAGGAGCAGAAGTTTCACAAAGCATTTATGAAAATAAGTTTGGGACAAGCACATTTTGAAATCATTCCTGCTTTAGAAACAACTACACAGGATCAGGGAGAAGAGTGTCAAATAGGAAGCATGTCAAAGAGTGGACAGATCCAGTCTTTCCCTGCACCTCATCACTATGAAGCACTCGTGGGACAGTTACCAATGAATTAGTCTCAACAGAACAAAGAACAGGTGACACACCTACACACAGTGCCCTGCTAAAGGAATACGATGATTCCATGAGCAGCTCTGCTTAGAAACTCAGAATATAACTCAGTAGTGAAAAGACTGAGAAGAAAATACAGCCATGCACACGAGGAGGACATGGAACTGTGCTGGAAGCAGAAGAATGAAGCAGCCTGTGACTTCTACGTGCAGTGCTGGAACTAATGAGTTGGCACCATATGAAAAAGCTTCCGGGAGCCCAGAGGAGAACTCATGTAGTAGGACAAACACAGTTTGCAATGGGACAGAAGGCAGATGAAATTATGGAAAGTAATGTGCGTACTGTAAAACCAGGTTTGGGATTTGAGGATCACTAGCTAACATTCCCTAGGGACACATTTTGTAAGAGAAATCGTCTGAAGAAAGTATTCAGCCAACAATTGAAAGTGGAATAAACAGGCTTAGAAAGTCAGATGCAACATGTCCAAATAACGTCAAGACAACTAAATTCCATAATTCTGTTCCACTACCACAGCACATGCAACAAGAAAGATAGAAAAATGTAATGTGACACATCATCTTAAAAAAGAAGTTTTAAGAATGATAGTACCCAGAAAAGATATCAACTACAACTTCCGAAGGTGGGCTTTGAAATACTTGGTGAAAGCAAATCCTTCACAGGAAATTGCCTACAAACATTGCTTAGGTCATGCTTACCAGGTACTCAGAGGTTTACAGACTGATGTGGCTACTGACAAGGCCCAGGAGAGGAACCTTACCAACATTTTTCCTCAAGAGACACACACTGATATGTGGAGGAACACACTCTAACTCTTTCAACCTGAGCTCTTGTGCTACCTGAAGTGAAACGTCTACAGATCATAGAGAGGTTGGAAAGATCTTCCACAGAACACAGCACTTTTTCAGCCACAAGGTTTAGTTTATTTCCTTCCACTAAGTTTATCATTGGGCTGAAAACTGTTAAGTACAACTTGTTTCTTTCTATCTATCAACGTAAAGCTCAGGTTATTGCCATGTACACAAAAACAGTTGAAAACCATGTTCCAGTAGGAAGGAATATAATAATATACCTCGCAATTTATATTTGGAACTACATTCTGAACTCAATGCCTTGATAACAAAGTATGCCAAGAACTCAATTTGATGTTACTTTTAATGTTATGAATTGAAGGGAAAACAGTCAACTAGAAAGAATATTAATGCTGTAGTCATCTTCAAAGGCCAAAGTGGTATGATCCTAGCAAACACTGTTCTAGTTACCGTAACAGCAGTCCCTCACACAATAATGGAAACACTGACCAGAAGCTGCAGAAAATGTTTTACAGTATAAATGAATAATTGTAGCAGGTAAGATAAGGTTCGAAGGTTTTTTCATCTCGCAGAAGAAAAATGTTAACTATTAGCTGAAACCAAAATCCAAATATATTCAGGTTGGAAATAAGGCATCATTTTAACAGGAAGAACTAATCAAAGGAGTAAACGACTGGCTAAGAATCCAGTCTCCATATAGCAGAAGCACCTCTGTTAACACAGACTCTTGGAAACTACACAATGAGTACATGGATGAAAGGCGGAGCAAGTTTCAGACCACATTAACTATGGAATCAGAGCAGAGAAGTTAAAATATCCAAAACTACTGATGCTGGTCAAGCTCAGGACTGAAAAGAGCAGATCTGCACAAACATCTCTATTTGGTTCTTAGATCAGATCTGAGCACTAAGATGCATGCATGATGCAACTGAATGAGGATGGACTTCTGTAAGGGTTTGTTATGGTTTTATGATTTTTGTTATATTATTGATATTCCACATCATAACATCATGTGGTGTATCGGGAGTTAAAGAGTTAATGCTCTAGCTGCGTGGTTCATTGATAGTTCTGGGTATACCCGTCTCAGAGGAGAAGAACTACATTCCCCAGAGAGCTGTGCAATGCTTTGTATTTTTACATGTTTCTGCTCAGAGGGAAAAGATAAAACTGTGTGCGGTCACGGGACTGGCACTCTATCCTTTGGGATGGACTCAGCAGTGGGTGCTCGCTGCCGTCCGCCTTCAGCATTAGCATAAGGCCTTTGGTTTATCGGACACCCTCTCTTGCTCATTTTATTTGATTAATTAGCCTCAATTCCAATTATATTGTATTATATTGTGTTACTTTGTTCTCCGATATCTTATTTAGTAAATTAGCTTTCCTCCTCAGATTGTTGCCGCCCTTTTGTTTCTAGGCCCACCTCCCTGTTCCACTTCCACTGGCATGCTGTGGAACCTAAAGAAACCTAAACCAAAGACAAACCTACACCCTAAGAGAAACACTGAACAGTACTTTCCGTTTTCCAAGTATTTCTTACCTCCATCAGCACGGACACAATAGCATTGACAATAACAATGATGAGAATTCTCAGGCGCCACTCATATGGCACACAAACCAGCTGTGAGGAGAAGTTGCCACAGGTTAACACCACACAAATGAAGAGGTTAAAACATGCATTCAAAACAGGCTTCAAGTTATAAATTCATATGTACATGAAGTAAGCATTAAGTGCATATGCACATAAAACTGGATGCAATAAAGCATATCAATACTTATTGCAGAATCCTGCTTCTCATGCTTGTCATCTCTCTGAGAACATTTTATGGTCTTTCACAGCTCATCCAGTTGAAAATTCAATGTGGAATTTTAACAAGAGGGATACAAATTTAAGCATTTCACTTGTGTCTCTACACACAAGTTTTGAGGGAATTACCTCCCCTCCCTAAGATTAGAAGCTAAAACTCTGAAGGGTTAAGTTTCCCCAGGAGGCAACCAGCTGTCTCAAGAAGTACAGACATATCTGCTGAATCTTACCTCAAAAGACGTGTCAATAAGTTCAGTGGGATGCAACATGATGAAAAATAAGAAGACATAAAGAACTACCAGAGAAATAACAAACAAAACTGTAAAAGAGAAAAAAAAAAAACAAGCATATTTTAAGGTATTTTATTTAGACCATCCTTCAATCAGAGTTTTAGAGAGGTCTTGTATATACCATAGGTTTATTAATCTCTGGAAATATTACTGACCTAAAAAGTTCTCCCCAGATATATTTCTGTAATACAAGCTGTGCTAAGAGTCATAAAAAGACAGAGCAAAAAAGACTGAAGTATTTACTTGCTGGAGCTGGGTTTCTTTCAAAACATTAAATCCACCAAGTCAGAATGATTTAGGTGAAAATTTCCAGCAAGCTTTCAGCTGAGCAACATTACTATCTTCTCCTTATTTTTGGAATATATGTACATAGATGTACAGACATACAGAGTCTTATATCTGTGTCTATACCTATAGACAGCCACAAGCAAATAGGAACTCTTGTTACTCGTTCACAAATAAGCACAACTTCCTACTGGGCAAATTTTCCCAGTTTTCTACTACTGAGCTCAAAACAGAGTGACAAGTTCCAATTTCTGCAGGCTAGTGAAGTAATTATCTACCACAATATACCAGATACATTTTCAAAAATATTTTAACAGTACCAAGTAAATAGAGCAAACATACATGCCACAAATGCAAGACTAGGTTAGAGCAAAAAGCAAGGAGTTCAGTCATAATGACCTGTCAGAAATGCCAAGAGTCAATGAGAAAACTTGACACAGTGCCACAGCAGAGGGCAATAAACCAGATTCTTTCTGATCACATCCACTTTAAAAGTATATTTTATGCAATTTTGAAGATATAGATATTCTAGTCTTACAGAAACAGAATAACTATTAATACAAATTTCTCCACACACCTTGATGCTTCTCTTTTTCTGTCTACGATTATCAGAGGATATTTGTACTATGTTTTCCTAGCAGCCCTACTAGTACTGAAGTGGGATGTAGAATCATAAGCAAGCCACGGACGAGTAAGTGCAAAGGAGGTGACAGGGATTTTTTTCTTGACCACATACAACGTGATGACTTAGATATCTAACTTTATATAGTAAGAAAGGACTTACAATTTTTGTAGCATGGTTGTCTAAAGGGCTTTCCTTTTGAAAAGACAATTGCCACTATGAGGTACTGAAAGCTGGATATAAAAAACAAAGTTGTGTTTTCATAATTTCTAATGTTATGTTCATCATCATCAAAGGTCTCGCTCCCATTGTGTGCAGAGCTGATGTTTGTGGCATCCAATATATTACATGCACTGCAACATAAACATTTAAGACTGAGTTAAGAAGAAAAGCCAAACAAGGCTGAATCCTATTTATAAGCAAGAGTAATGAAAGAAATTATTAAAGTAGGTTAAAAAAGCATATCATGAAAAACCCACTAGACAATAAGAATTAGCTCAAGTCTGAGGCAGGGAGGCAGCGATTATGAATTCTGTGCTTTAATTTCTTTTGTTTTCAGCTTGTAAAATCCCTTCATTAACTGCAGAGAGAACGTCACTTTGTATACAGATTCTGAAGATAGGTAAGAAAACATAGTAAAATAACAACATTTTAAACCGCTTTCATTTTCAGAAATATCACTTACTGGAACTCATATACATGAGTTAAAGCAGGCCTGACCCACGAACTTAGAATTTAGATCTCAAATGTCCCAGACCTGAGGAATCTTCAGACCCACCAGTCTGGCTCTGACCCACCTCTGCATTTCAGAGGTTGGACAGCAGCTGTGCATTAGGTACACGCTTGTAACAAAAAACTGAGCGGACTAACAAGGTGCCATGCAAAAGCTTCACTTACAAAATTCCAGATAAAGGCAACAGAATTAATGATGATCCCTCTCTGATTGGAACTGTAACCCTTTAAAACATCACTGAAACACTTACTCAGATTCTGGCGTCCAACGTTCGAACCAGGGCTGCTGTCTGACCCAAAGGAAACCCAATATTTGGAAAACAAGGCAGATCATGATCTGAGACAAAACGGAGCACAGAAGTGGACCTGAGATAAGACCTGATGGAGGCCTTCGTGCAACAAGCTCCTTCCAAGCACGGTTCAGGCTCACTGCAAGAAGGAAAAGAGCATACTATTTATTGCATCGTTATGGTTTTCAAGAGTTATTCTGTTTATACTCTGCTGAAGTGAAACAGCTCACTTGGGACCACCTGAGCTTCACACTGACAAAATTTACCTCTGTAGTTCCAAACCACCCAAAAAAGACTGTACCACCCTAGATGAATGCCACAGTGCCATTTATAAGCTGGTTACTCCCTGCAGCACAGGGCAGATGGGGACAACATAGAAACCACGAGACAAGTAACTGGCAGTGTGCCCAGACCAATTCCCGATAGGGCAATTCTAAGTTCCTGCAGCAAACTTCCCATTTATCTGGCACAAGCTCTTATTAACTAGCTTCCTCAGTCATGGTCCTCCTCCAAAGCAGCAACACCACTGAACTTGAAAAATAGAATTCTACTATTAAACAGTAAACTGAGTGCTAGGGTCACAGGTGAAATTAAGTACTTCACTAGATAAAAGTTTGCAAGAATAATACTTTCTGGACAGAAGTTCAACTAGTAGGGCAAGAAGTCAAAACATTTGAGAAAGATGATGCAGGAACAAATACTGTTTTGGCCCCCAAAACACCTTCCTCACATCAAGCCAGATTTCTGACTTCCTGTACAGTGAAGAACTGCTTTTCTATGTTCATGCCCATGACCTCCTCTTACAGGAGGACAATTCACAAACTTTAGTGGAATGTAATTCTGTATAATGGTTACTGTTTCTTTTCCACTACAGACACAGTAATAGTTGCAACATCTTAACTGTGCACTTTCCAGTGCTTATTCCAACCAACAGTAAGTGCTCAAAAAAAAACCTGACAAAGCAAAAACTATTTCTTAGAAACTATCAGCAGTAGTTCAGCACAATACTTACTAGTGAATACAACCACCAAAATGATTGCCAAATCAATGAAGAGAAACTGGTGGTCTCCAAAATTGCTCAGGATCTGAAGAGAAATCACAACTGAAATATTGGTAACTGCTTAGACACCAAGAAGCATTTTACACTGAAACTTCTAAGGCATTACTTTGGTTAAGTCCTACTCTATATCAAGTTACTCTATTTCCAAGCTGGTTTCCTTCATCTGCAAACCTTAAGAACTGTACAATTCACAGATCCATTCCTGAAGTATGAATATATGAAAATTCCAGTTTCAAGAAAAATAAGTTGTTGGGGTTTCTTGTTTTGTTTTGTAATTTAAAGGTGTTCCTTTTTTAGAAACTGTGTTTTTATTATTTAATGCATTTTTAGTCAACTTATTTGAACTTCCAACTGTAGAGATACTCTTTTTACAGGCATTAATTACTGCATTTTCAAAATACACATATTATGCTTTTCAGTTAGCATTAAAAGGCAAGTACTGTGATTGACAAGATCTTTAATCTAATTTAAGACAGATTTTTGAGTGTGGGTGGTGTTTATTCAAAGAGACCTTCAACAATTCATAAATATCAGCTTACAAATCTGTATTACTTTGACAATGCTTAATCACAACTAAATACTTACAGAATATAGCAGAGTAACACTGATGTACTGGATAATGCTGTATAATGCCATGAATTTAAATACACAGAAGGAAGTAATTAAAGCAGCACGGCCTTCCCTGTCAAAACAAAGGCAATACGTAACTAGAAAGCTTTACATGCAAGCAGAAACTTCAATGTCATTAACGGCAATTCAGTGTATCAGCACACCTTTTGAGGGACAATAAGGGTGAAGACAGAGTGCTCAGATACATGGAGAAAAAAGGAGGGTCAGAATGATACACTTTCAGGCGCAGAGCTGTGAGTATGCCCTCTGAACTGAGCCACCACCACACCACAATGTTTGCTGGAAAACCATGTCAGGTCAAAGAAGTTTTTAAAATGAAAGTCTGCTGGCAAATGCTTCTAAACAGCACAAGTTGACTACGTGGATTTTGAGTGAAAATGCAGTCACAATTGCCAACCTCAGACAGGCTTCTGCATATGCATAATTTTGTTAGCTCCGTACAGATTAAAACAGATTTTCCTCTGGCTGACTTCTATCCAAAGCTACTAACTAGATTCCAACTCTATAATCAAAAATCAGTCAAACCTCACATAGGAAAATTGTTTTCTACTTAATACGTTACTGAGAAGCAAGGCCATCTCAACAATTTTACTGCTTGCAATTACACACACCCTTTGTGAAAACTTCAGTACTTAATTTGATGTCTTAGTACTTAACTGTAGACTCACTCTTGAAATGAACTTTCTGTGGACAGGATTTAAACCAAAATAATAATACTATTGCAACACCTTATTCAAAGCACTTTCAGCTAAGAAATAACTACTAAAAATGTATGGCTTGTCCTTCAATTCAGCTGGGCCTACTATGACATCAAACGTATATTATTAACACAGGATATAGAGAATGAGTTGCACGGATACATTTAAGTTCACAGTGGCATTACCTGATCAGCTTTGGCACGCAGGAAATACTAGGTGTCCTGGAAGTGAATGGTGATGCCACAGAAGCCTCAAGTTCAGACAAAGATATACCACCATGTGCCCTCTTCAGTGCCTGCCAATTCGTATCGAAAAAGAGAACGTTTCAAAACACACTTTCAGCTGTAAACCCGAACTGAGCAGTTCTATGTGCAAAACAGAAGTGTACTTACGCCACAGTCATTTGCGCCATCTCCACACATGCCCACATAGTAACTAAGAAAACAAACAGATGTTAACATTCTGGACTGTTCCCCAGTTACACACCATTTAACTCATTTCATTAAATGCTTTGATACTGTTTGATATATTCAGGGTTTGTACAAACCTAAATGATCCTGGATGATAAAAACTATTACTCTTGCCATTATACATACAAGGAAGCAGACAAAAGTAATGTGACTTAGCCAGTTCAATCTAACCAACAACAGTCATTAGCCCTCTATCATTCCAAGAAAGTCTACAGCATCTTTATCCTAAGAAGTTGATGCTCTTCTACTATTTTATACAGATACATTTTTTATAAAGATAACACTAAAAGTGTCAATGAAAATAAAATCAAACTTCTGATAAAAGCACAAAGGTAAGAACCAGTTACATGAGCAACAGTCTCAAGGTTAACAGTTTGTGCCTTGACACTGACTGACAATATATTGACAGTAAGTGAACAGAAGGCACCGCAGTAGTACTTCTTCAATACATACAAGTCTCTCAGTAGATCTGTTCACTAAGCAAAGAAATCAGATTTATAGATGGACCATTTAGTTTAGCTACTCATCACAACTTCGCAATGCTTGTACAACTTACACATTCACAACTCACCAGCAGATGGCGGCACTCTCATTCTAGCTCAGCAAACAGGCTTCCTCACCAACCCTAGCAAGTTAGCTCTGCCCAATCTTTTTCATTTGGTGTAAAATCTATCAGCACACACCAATTTTTTTTCACATCACGCAGAACACTCCCTTTTGCACTCAAGGAAATACTTACTCTACATTTTGTAAAGCTTCCACCAACTGAGTTTTCTGATCAGGAGCCATACGAGCAAACACAGTGCCATGTAACACGAGCTGAAAGACAGACATTTCTTAACTGCTTGAAAGACCAAGCCTGTTCACCATTAAAAGTGGCCAAATTCAAGTAAAATGCTCACCTTGGGTACCAGGTCCTGAAAATGCTCCAAAATCACTGCAAATGATTTTCCATTCATTGCAAAATGGTACTTGGTCATCTGAAGATCCTCAAGACTTTCATGGACCAATTTAACCGGAATATCCTATCAAAAGCAGTTCAATATTCTAGCTGTAGTGCATTCACACAGCATAATAATAATAATAACACTGAGGATTGTTCCACAAGATATCACTCTAGAGAAGGTTTCTATGAGCTTCACTTGAAAGAAAGTCTCGTAATTGAAAGCATTTATTTAATAACAAGAACATATGGCTTAATGCTTCCACTACACGTAGCGAAAGCAGACTTAAATTGAACACTGGAAAAAAACCACATCTGCAAAGTTAAAATGTCAAATATTGCAAAGAAGTTGAAAAACTAGCTCCCCAAGCTGTTTTACTAGCTTTCAACACCTTAAGGTCTGCAAGTTAAATAGTACAGCAGTTTAGAGTTGACACTTAATGGAAGGCTTATTATTTAACAGACTAATAAAAAGTTGGGGGGAAAAGAGAAACTGAACAGCAGAACTAAGTGCTTATACACAAAGGGCACAACGAAAATCAAATTACCTCTGAGTTTATGGCTGGTGATGAACTAGTGCATCTTGCGAGGGTATCTGCATAATGCCAGTTGATCCTGGCAGCCTGCCCATCCTTTGGAGGTAGTGCTTCAGCAATAATGACCTTATCCTGAGGTAGAATCATTCCACAATCTCTGGCCACAGAGATAGCAGTCAACATGTTATCTCCTGTGAAAGAATTGCATTTTAAAAGGTTTGGGTTAAAAAAAGTAATTAATACATCAATATTCAGCATAAAAGAAAAAGTTAATGAAGCCAGCTTTAAAACAGGAGGAAGGCTGTTTAATATACCAGTGACACCCTTAAAGCCCAACAAGTCCACAGGCAGATGTCATATTATATCCCTTAAACACCTCCATTCACTAGCATTACCACCAGACAAAAATGGCTCATACACAATGAACTCAGAGTTCTACTGCCACCCAAGTCTAACTCTGTATTTGCCTATCCTGTACGTTACAAGTTGAATAATACCTGTGACTTACAGAAGTCCCATGTTATACAAAAAACACAGCACAGACAAACCCAAGCCACCAGCAGGTGAAGAAGCCACTCTTACAAAAGAATATTAAGTAATGTACTGTACAGTAAATCAAAACGGTAGAGAAGGACCCTCAGGAGGTCATGCAGTACACACTCCTGCTGAAAGCTAGTTATGAGATTAGACCTGAACTTTTACCTAGACCAAAGATGTTCAAGCTATTCATACTTCAATTCAATAGGAAGCATCATGTAAATTCTATGAAGAAAAATTAACCCCTTACCGATTCCAGACCTCTGACTTACTAAATAGCTTCTAAACTTCATTCTTGCATAATCATAGCATAACCCCAGTGTATCAGCACTAAAATGTTTATTTCACACACTACACTTAAATTATATCTGTTCAAATATGTTATATGAATGTTTACGTGCTAACCTGTAACCATGACGGTGCGAATGTTGGCTTTATGCAAATCTTCAAGTACAGCAGGGGTTTCTTGCTTCAGCTTGTTTTGCATTATAATCAATCCCATAAAATCCATGTTACTTTCAATAGCATCTCTGTATGACAGGAGGCAAGAAAAAGAACATTAGAAGGATTACAATTATTTGACCTAGTTGAAAGAACCAGACTTTATGCTGATCAAAGAGACATTTATTTTTACTGTGCAAAGTGTGAAGAACTGATTTTTTAAAAGTGATCCAAGAGATACCATTATCTCCATTCACTTACACTCATTTCCTTTGTTTACACTTAAGGTAACAACAAAAAACAGTATAAGAAAATGTTGTTCCTTCTCAAGCACAACTGCATGGTTTTGCAATCAGAACTCTTTCTAAAAGATCTTAAGATTCCCAAAAAGAACTCTTGGAAAAAGTGCTCTGAAGCACTTTTCAAATTTTAAAATGTTCAGAATGGATGATGAACTCCTTTTCCCAATTAGCTGAGGCAGAACATGCAAACTACCACACTAAACTGCCAAAGTTAGTGAGATTAATAGCTGTTAGCTAATTCAGTGACCCCTTAACTTCACTTAACATGAAACTCAATGCGTTTGCAGGTTTGTGTATGCTACTGCCACTGTAGATTTTGGTAACGCTATTAGAGGAAGACTCCCCCAAGTTCCTATGTATTGCTCAGGGTACAATTAATGAACATACAGAACTGCATAGCAAGACAAAAACAAGCTAAAGAAGAGAAATTGATTTAAACCAATGTAAGCCAAGCAAGATTAATCCAAAGCATGCAGTTTTTAAAGCCTGCTGTTATTTAGCTGAAAAAACAAAGAAAGCCACTCTTACCTATTAATAGTCTGAACTTTGTGCCACGTAAGTTTAGACTCCAATTTTCTGTGAGCAAGAGCAATAACTCGGAAGCCCTGCTTAGTATATTCTTCCAGGACACTCTCAAAGTCAACAGGAACTTTAAAAAGATCAAGTTAAAAGTTATTAAAATTAGTTATATTACAGCTGAGCTACACAAGAGAAAAATCAGGTTGTTCCCTTACCCGTTTCCTGCTTACACAAGCTTGCAATCACTTCAGGAGCACCTTTCATATAAGCATCCATTCTCTTCTCCCCAAGAATCCTTGCTATTACACACATACGTTGCAAAACTGAAGAAAATGGAAACTGGCGCACAATTCCAATTTCATAACCGGTCTGTGTAACACAGAACAGAAGAAAAGGGTTACATCCACAAGTTCTGAGAAACACAGAAAGTAGGTGCTTTACTGAAGAAAAAGGAAAAACAAACAACACTTACCGAAAGCTCAAATAATTCCTAAAAAAAAAAACAAAAAAAATTGTAAATATTTAAGTATTTTTTTCCAGATAGAAAATATTTAAACATAAATTGGTAAATCAATTTATACAGCAACCTTAGTCACATTACATCTGCAATGGATGCCATAAAAGGTGAATATGGAGATACTTTACTTGTTTAATACCTTTCACTTTAATTTTAAGTAAGTCAGCACCGACATTAAAATATACATCTCTAAAAATACAATGCTGGCAAGAACTCCATACTGCTCAGTGACAATTATAAAACACTGTTCTAACTGCAGATGCAAGGGAAGCTCACCCAAGCACTTTATTACACACTAAGAATTTGGTAATGATACTAATATCCAAATGCCTAAACTCAAAAAGCACCAAGGCATTCTATAATCAGTCTATTGGGACAACAATGCTGGCAATCAGCACTACATGCTGAGCCACAATTTTCAACAACAGCTAAAACACATCTTCTCCATCTTTGCCTTCAAGAAAAATCACCAAACAATTCCAATAACGTTTGAATAATATCAGACAGGAAAGTATACACTAAAACATACTTCTGTAACAGAGAAGTTTAGTTTAATTTGACAAAATGCTTTAAATCTCTATACCATTTCTTGATCAGTTGCTTGCTTGGATTCTGGAAAAAGTTGTTTTGAAGGTCGAACCACCGTTGGCATGATTCGATTATGAAGTGCTGTTTCCTCTTCTGTTGCTTCTTCTAAAATCTGTATGAATTAGTTGCTTTTTTTTAATGCATTCAATAACTTCTATTTTTTCATTATTTTCAGGAAAATAACAGCCTTGGAAATGAGCCCAAGGTGCAGTGATTCACTGTGAAAGTTCAGTGTTCTAATTCAGCAGTTAACCTGAGGCACACTTAGCTATTTTACGAGTTTATTACATAAGGTAAAATTTTGCCACTATCTTTCCATCGTCAGAAAGCAGTAAATTAGCTGCTCACAGTTTTTGTTTCTATAAATTGTTGAACATCACACATTTTAGAAACATTTTCATATTACAACTTCCTTTCCACACTGACAGATAGGCACCGTCAAAAGCCTACTTTTCCACTGCAGTGTCACGTAATAACACAGCTTGTATTTGACACTTAAAAATGAACACAGAAACATTACTTATTCTGAATCAAAGAAACACTTACCCAACCTATTGCCTCAAACATCTTCAGATCAAGTGGATCCCCAGAAAGCACCCCTTCAATTTTTGTAAGGGAATGACAAGTTGCCATGCAAGCAATAAACTCAGACTTGAGCAAGCTCTCACTGCAAGCCCTCTCTTCCGGCGAAAGGAAACTAAAACAATGAAGTTATAACATACTTAGCGCTATAATTATTTACTATGAGCCAATTCAAAAGGTTTGTTTAGATTAACAGAGGATAATTGACTGCACAAGTTTCTTCACGTCTATTTTCACACATCACAGAAGACAGATTTAGACTCTGGGCTGAAACCTTTAGAAATAGTCAAAACTTCCTCCAGCTCATTCAAAAATATTAATTCATATTCTAGTTTGATTCCCTTCTACAGAGGCCTTGTCTCTTTACATGTAAATCAATTAGAAAAGCCACCTCATCTCAGCAGCCCAAAATGTCACCACTAAGAGGGCAGGGTTAAACATGATATGCTTCAACTACATGGTTTCTGCAGTATGAAGCTAATGACATCTCAGATTTTAACTGATTAAATTCTCCATCATCCTCTTTAAGATTTATAACTTTCAGTACATCTAAACCATACTTTCAGTTGCATTCCCACAGCTCATTACAGAAATACGAACAGGAGCTCAAATTAAACCTTCCATTTTAGTCTGCTGAAGCTGCTACAACACTACATCAAATCTGCTATCAACTCCTATCCTTACCGAGCATTTTCCACCCGCTGAATTCCCCAAAGATCCAAGCCATCCTCAGTAAGTGTGCCAGTCTGCAAAATAAACCAACAGGAGGTGTAAGAAAAAAGTTCAGAACGAAGTTACCCTCAAGTAAAGAAAAAATTCACAGTTAATGAGCAATATCATACCTGAAGAACAGATTTTATTTCATCTTCACTTAAAAACTGAAACTACAATTAGCTACCTAGCTTTCTGCTAATAACTAGGCTACAGTTTTGTTATGAAACCTTAAAAAGCATTTAAAGCAACCTGGTTCCAACTTGAGGACCAAAGAAACAGATCTTTAAAATCCTGACATGACAGGTCAGTATTCTCTCTATTTGGAGAGCAGAGGCAGCAGAAAACAGATACTGAACCCTCAGTACTACGCTCCTACATGATTAAAACAGCAGTTGAAATATATTTACAACAAATGTTACAAAAATGTTTACAAGGAAATAAGTTTGGTGTGGATTCTCAAGATTTTGGAAAAATCTAAGAATAAAACCAGAGGATTCTGGCTACTGGCATTACTGTTTTTCAACTGTGCTTCTGTTAAAACAAAAAACTGAGTAACTTAAATGAAAAACAAGCTTGACTTCACAGTTCAATTTTCCAGAAGTCTTTGTGCAAAATGAAACTCTTATAATCCTGAACACTCATAATTTTGGGGTGTCAGTACTTTGCCAGGACTTGGAAGCCTTTAGATGAGACAAAATTTATACAGCATATAAACTTTTTATCGGAGATCTTAAATTGAGTGAGTTAACTGATGGTAAATATTGAATAGTTGACAGCTAACAGGTGACCCACACTCATATGGAATTAACACAGTTCTCAATAGTCACTAGCCTACACGAATTCCCTCTTATTACACACTGCCTCCTCAGATGGCAACACAAAGTTTCAAAGTTCAACCAACCTTATCAAAACACACAAGATTCAGCTGGCCACAAATATTTATCCTTTGAGGGCTGATGCAGAAGATGCCAATTTTTTTCAGTCGTCTTTGTGCATAAACGATGCCAGCAGTCATGGCAGCAGGGAGTGCTGGAGGCACCGTGATAGTGATAATGTCAAGAGATTCGATGATGATGGTATGAGCTGGAACCTGCAACAGAGCTCAAAGTTAATGAGCAAGAACTCAATACTTTTATAGTGCCACTATCTCACTGAAGTGCCCTCTCACACTCAGCAAAAGCAAAAACCTATGCTGTGCATTCCCTGAGATATCAAGATCTGGAGTGCCCAGAAACCTAGCACAATCCTCACCCATCATTAACAGCCGTGATAATCCAGTCCTAATATATCCCCAAGTCATAACTTCAAGTTTTCACTTTCCCCTGCAAAACTTTAAAGCACTCATAGAATAATGCAAACATTTGAGAGAAAATAATTAAAGCTGTAAGTTACCAACGTCTTAATGAGGACTTTTCACTCAGAGCACATTTCAGATGTGTTGTATTTAATTTCTTTCGTCTGAGAATCAGACAGAGAGCAATACCATGTCCAAAAGGTAAAAGGAATATTGGCTTGGTAACGCACTCAAATTGCATCATAAACATATTCATATTCTGCTTTTTTACTGAATCTTACTCTCAGCGGGCTTCTTTGTCTTGTTCCCTTTATAGAAAACACTTAAACACTTTTTTACTTAAAACGTAATTGTTTTTCATTATCTGAAGTTTTGGAAATAATAATTAATGTTTTCATAAAATAAGGTACTTCTGGACACAAATATAGTGAGAGGACACCGTACCTCATTTAAGATGCTATTGACGATTGTGTAAATAAACCCAATGCCTGCTACCACCACCAGAAACAGAAGAAACCAGTAGGCATCTCTATAGAGTTTAAAATCAGTTGGCTTTGGATACAGTATGGAACGAACAAGCTGTCCTTTAGCAGTATTAAAGCCTAGAAACAAAAAAAAGAGTAACTTATTAGATGCATACACAAGAACAAAGCTTTTCAAATATATTAAAAACCTCAAGGAAACCTTTAAGCTACTCATTCCATTAAGACTGTTTCTCAATATACAGTAGCAGATGTTTTGCAATACTTTAATTATAGCGCTGATACTAACTGCTTCTCTGCCATGTCAAGAGCACAGAGCTGATGTAAATCTACCCCTCTTCTACAAGGGCAGTAAACACTCAAATGGTTTGCCTGAAAGAGTCTGTTGTACTGTATTTTGTCCCTCGCAGTGCAGACCTAGTGGGTGTAGATAGTAGCTGGCTAACTGCGTCAGTCCTTGTAAAAGGAAAATGAAGTTATTCATGAAGTCCAACTTCAAGTACTTAAATGCTAAGTCTCCATACATTCCATTAACAACCAGAAAAGAAAAGAATTAACAAGAAAACTGCAGAGCACTGAATTATCTTTTAGAGAAATCAGCCTCTTGATCACATTTAGATGCTAAAGTTAGGAGCCCAGGCTTGTGGCCTAGAGTCAGATGACCAGACACCCAGAGATCTTCTTTGATCTCATGCCTCAAAATAAGGGAAGGCCAACACTGGTGCCAAGTCTTGTATGCCTGAAACATTTTGTATACACTTAGACTTCAAAGTCTACTACTACAGCCTCAGTACAATTGTTGGGTCTACTGGCTCCTTAACAGTCTCTCTTAAGTCTGTGAGCACTACAGGAAGCACGCTGGCTCTCCACGCCAACATCTGGCATACCAAATTCTACCAGAGCGAAGGAGCTATTGCAACAGAGGATGAGTTCATTACAAGACAAACAAGTCTTGAAGCCTCCAGGTTTTGAATTTGTTACTGCAGGATAGAAACCATGGATCTGCGCAGAGTTTAGCCTGCCATTATGCAATAAAGTATTTAATCACAAATGCTTTGTAATTCAAGACCACCTTCATAAAACACAATCCCCAACTACCACAGTCTGTCTGTGTAGCTGTTTTTAACAGAAAAAAAACTACCTATCAATAGCCAAAGCAATAAATATTAGTATAAATAATGACTTTAGTAAAAAAAACAAAAAAATCAAACAAAACAAAAAAAAAAAAAGCTTGAGTTTCTTCGGCAAGTGTTAAGTTCATTGACAAACTACGGGCAGGAAAAGCATTTTGCATTGTCAGCAACTCCACCAAAATAAGTGATACCTCACCACCAACCCAATCCAACAGCATCCTAAAACTCTGAAAAGAGGCATACATAATGCAACACATTGTAAAAAGATACATAAAGGTTTGAAAATGCATACAGCTAGGTTTTAAAGTAACAGTGAAGACTGATTCATTCACTTGTCTGCCAGTGGATTCTCACCGTACCATTATCTAGCTCTGCAAGCATTCCAACAGGCATTTATCAAATTAGTTGGGGTATAATCACTTATCCATGCTTTAGCAACATCCAATGCACTGCAATGAAATACCAGTTGATGAGCACCTACAAAACTGAGTATTATATTAAGTGATAAACTTAGAAGTCTATACCTGTTCTCACTACCAGAGCTTTGACTAATTCTCCAGTATAAAAACGGGTTTGGATCACATTGGTTCCACAAAACAAAGTATGCCTCTTATGCACTTCCAGACTGTATATTTCATCTCCCGTTGCTTTTGGATATTCTGAAGGATTTGGCAGATTAATCTTCGTTACAGGAACACTTTCACCTTAAATGGATAAACAGCATCTAAGTAAAATCAAAGAGCATTTTCTCTTCATGATTTCAAGTGGAACAGTACAATCTCACTTCAACACAGGTATTAGGCAGTCTTTCACCTATTAACCTCAGCTCACCAGGTTCCTTATCAAAATTCTACCTAATCTTATTCTCTATTCTCCAATTTGTCCACCTTACTTGAAGTCAGTGAGTGCAAAACACAGCTCTCAAAGAAAACAGGATGAGCTTACTTCTACTGCAATGCATTACCTGCAAGTTGAAGGAAATTACTCTGATCTCCTTTGGCATCTGAGTACATTCAGATCAGGGTAGCACGCAATTTTATCTGCTGCTAGTAGGAGCAAGAGGCTCAGGTATATTCAATGAACTGAATGTGATGGAACAATTCATCTCTGAACTGCAATTTTCTAAATGTTGCCAGCTTGGCCATATTAATCCTAGGAACGAGAAGGCCATTCTATTCATAGAAGCTGTTTGACTATGACATGAGGTTCCTGCTTTCTGAACATGCAGACACAAACTTATCAAGGTAATCATTTGCTTAAGAAACAGAGCAGAACAGTCTACTCACTACCATCATACTGAAAGTAGTTAAAAACTTGGTGCTAAACTTTTCTAAAGAAACATACTGCAGAATTCAATCCACACTGAGAACACTAAGTCAAGAGGGAGGAGGACACATTATTAAGAAGAAAACTTTTCAACAAGAAACTATTAATCATTTTTGGAGTTACCAAGCTGTACCAGGTATCTGTTGCATTAAGCATGTAAGTACTTATGAGCACAAGTAATTGCAGGAACATACACATTTGAAGCAAAATAAATATTCTCACTTCTGTTAGAAAAACTGCAAGACAAGCATGCACACAGGTATAAAATGTCTTTAGCCATAAAAGCACGTCAAGTTTACTTTACTTTACCTGTTAACATGCTTTCATTCACAATACAAGTACCACTGAGAAGTACTGCATCACAGGGCATAATTGTCCCATTAGATGGAATCAACATGATATCTCCAGGCACAAGATCAGTAGAAAGAATTTCTTCAATTTCTAAGTGTAAGAAAAAAAAACAAGTTTACTTGAAAATAGCCTCCATAGATCCTCACAGCTATGATCCAGCTGGTGATACATAACACTATATTCTGTTTTATTAGTGGCATTATGAAAATTCTTTAAAAAGGGGCAAAAAAAACCATCAATAAAAACAGTGCCATTACAGATGAAATTCTAGAGCATATGGGTATAGTTTATCTAACAAATGAAATCAATCAAGCTCATACAGAAGATTAAATCAAGTTCGTTAAAAAGAGAGAAATACAACAGAAAGCCATGTCTTACAAAACAATATCACACATTATAACCTAATATTCTTCAGCTATTGTGGTATCCAAATGAGCAGGAGTCCAGAAATCATTTGCAGCCTCTGTCAGGTAATAAAATGCAATGGAAATCCAATGCATGCACCTCTTTAGACCAAGAAAGACATTACAATGATAACCACATATCTGGGATGAAAGCAGATATGACCTGGAATGGTAAATATGACAAAGAGAAGTATCCTATAAAACACAAATCTGACACGTGCTAAAAATACCATCTAGAATAACCCTGAACAGATGACTACCATACCTCAACTCCACTTTACAACTTCTCCTTTTCTCATGCAATTTTGCTAAGAAATGCAAACATTACAAGAAGATAAAAGAATAGATATGCACCGAGTTTATGCTCATATTTAATAAGCTATGCCACTTAAATTCAACTGTCCAAAGAGCACGTGAAATTTACCTTGATTTCCTCTGCAGACAGAAACCCTGACAATGCTGTGAGCTGCTACCATGTCACGCAACATAACATATTGCTGCAAAGAGGTGAAAACAGTTCAATATTTCACATACAGCTTCTCCTCTTCTAAATGCATACTGTACCTCTACAAGCAGAAATTATCAGTTTTCTTACTAATATATCTACAACAAAATATTACTTTAAGCATTTGTATGAAAATAGTGCAAGAAATTCATAGGCAAACAAAGTTCAAGTAAATTGCCCTGTACGGGGGCAATTTTAATAGCATTCTTTGAAGAAAATACACACAAATTATAAAAACATTTGCTCAGTAACATATGTAGCAGTAGGACTGGGGTGAATGGCCTCAAATTGTACTAAGTTCAGGCTGGTTATTAGGAAAAATTTATTCCCAGAAAGAGCAGTCAAAAACTGGAATGGGCTGCTGGGAGAGGTAGCTGAGTCACCATTCCTGGAGGTATTCAAAAAATGTTTAGATGTTGTACTAAGAGATGTAATTAAGTGTGTAAATATCGGTGGTGGGTAGACAGCTGGACTGGAAGACCTCAGAGGTCTTTTCCAACCTTAATGATTCTATGATTCTATACAAAAGAACTGCAGTATTTATGTGAACTTTGATGAAGACTTATTATTACTATTAATTTTTCTCCATCATATGAATTAAGAGACTGCAATTTAAGGATAATTATGACTTCATTTTTCATTCACTACAGCTAAGCCTACACAGAAAATGGATTACCAATTTAACAATCTATAACTCTGGCTGGTCTTTTTCAAAGAGGAGGAAACAATGCAAGAAAGAATCAATACTGTCAACAGAATCCAATACATATAGTTGAGTCCAAATTTTATGAGGTGGCATTTCTGTTATCTGAGGAGTCAGGTCAACTTGATTCAAGAACACAGGAAGTCAGAAGAAAACTGTCTCAAGAAGAACTGTAGATCCAAATTCTTCCAATTCAAAGAAGGAAGAATCTTTTTACGGATTTATCTATATATGTTCCTAAAAAATTCTTAAAGATTCATAGAATTTTGACATAGAAATAATCTGATAAATGAAATGCTGAAAAGATGCGTGTTTACTTTGAACTTACCTTTCTAACAGTGTAGAGTGAGCTAACGATGGATATTACCGACATGATCACAATTGCTAATGCATAGTAGTAATATTTATCAGTGATCCACAATATCACACTGAACAACTGAAAAATGTAAAAAGGGTTGAGAACCTAGAAGAATGACAGAACACTGAAGTTAAACCAAATGGTCAAACGCATTCTCAATCAGAAGAGAGTCACAATAAGTTTTATCTCTGTAGAAAAGAATTAAGTTGTGTTTTTTTTAAATGAGGTTTTTGCCTACTTTGTCAAAACACTCCCTCTTTCTCACAAATTCCTCAACCCTCCAAAAGTAGTTCTCATAAATATATATAACTACATGCTATGTTAAAGATAGCATGCACCTTTCACTACACCTCTAAGCAAAAATGATAAAAACATCTGTTGCATCACAGATTACAATTCTTATATTTAAAGCTATCATCTCTTTATTATTTATAAATACTTTTATTGCAAGCTCAGGTTGGAGAATGTCATTGTTCAAACTGTTCTACCACCTATTAACACATGGATAACAAAACAGCTACTCAAATGCATGTTATAAAAGGGAAATGGACCAAGTGAATCAAGTGTACATGCAAGGACACATTTGATTTTATGAGTATGTTGTAATGCGTAATACCCAGGCTGATAAAGCCACTGATTGTGTTCTCCATTAAGTTTGAAATGAACCTTAAAAACAAGATGCATAGCCACTCAAAAATTTCAGGCGTGTTTTTTTCATGCCCTTACTAGGGCACCACACTGTGAACTCCAAAGAGTTTGTAGCAAAGACCTCATGGACTTGGGAGCTCTTAAGAACAAAGTTCCTTATCATTCTTCTTTATAAGTGCTGGGCTCTCTAAGGTTTTCATTTCACATTATTATTTGAATATTAGTCTAAGAATCACTGTACTTAAAATAACGTCATTTTTGTTCTTCAGAAAAAAAAATCTTACCTCCTTAATCAGAAGCTTAAAAATGGAAGGCACTTTCACAGCAATTTCATTTATTCCAAAGAACATTTTCCTGCATTAAAACAAACAAGCAAAAAAAAAATACTTAAAATTTTTAGAGATCTTAATTATTTTGAATAAATTCCATTAGTACCAGAAAATATAAAATATCATCTAAGCCACAGCCCCTGTAATCACACTTACTGTTTCAAAAGGCATTTATCATTATGTCTGTCCAATGAGATGTTATATACTTCCAATATGAAGATCGTTACCTTTTTATTTCAAATTAAACTGTCTTTCACAATCAGATTTCTCAAATAACTGTATACAGGTCCAATTTTAATAACCATATGATTCTGAAACCCAGTATAAGGTTCTCACTAACTTAAGCTCTAACTGTAATTCCTACCCTTGCAGCAAGATGCTTAGTTTCAAGCACGGCATGAAGAACTGCAAATCATGAGACTGTAAGCAAAAAACTAATCTCTGATGGGACCTGATCTAGTTTAATAAGATTGACATGATTGACATTAATCTTAAAGGAAAAGCCACAAATCAATAGAAAATGGAAGGAGCAAGAATATGCTTCCATATCTAAAACTGAGAAGGTCTGATTTGCAAAATAATAATAATAATAATAATAATAATAATAATAATAATAATAATAATAATAATAATAATAATAATAATAATAATAATAATAATAATATATTAAAAAAGCCAGAAAGGCAAACCTATTCTAGTTTAGGTAACGTAGCAATAAATTAGAAAACCAAAGCTTATGTACCTATGGATGTTTTGATAATATATATTCCAGCTGGTTGGATTCAAATTCTACACTGGGTATTCAAAGCTTTGTTCCCTGACAGGCATATTTACACCTAGTTGGTCTAGAACAGCCTGTTACAAATAAAATAAATACTTTTTCCAGTTAATTCTTGCCAACTGGAACTTTAAGAAGTGGAAATGTGTTCAGCTCCAATCAACCATAGGTAGATCCATGCAAATTAAGGGATACATCTCTGAAACTAACTTTTAAAGCTTTTAAAATGAGAGCCAAAACCTTAACACCTGGCAAGCTTCATTCATATCTTTCTAAATTAAGAACCTAGATAGAATTAAGTTCACACTTCTGTTTACTGGCATTCAATACTCCTGATTAGCTATGTAACACTCATAGTTGTCTCCTGTTAGCTTTATGAGGAGAGACAATTGGATAAAAGCAATTCTTTCCTTAAATATTGTAACATTACCTATAATCATGCATCTCCTTCGTCAGTCCTCTGCTGTGTTCATTATGAATTGAAGAACAGAATGTAGAGTCATCTAATCCTCTAAGTAGAGGAAAATGTCAATGAGTTATTTCAGAAAGTCGATATTCAAGAATCAAGTATTCGTTAACACAAGAGTTACACCCTTAATTAATGCTTTTCTAGAGTTACATAACTGTAGATACAAATCCCATGTTAAAAGCCTTCTACTTGACATGTTTTACTCTGGAAGACAGTCATACATTTATTTCAATCACAACAGAGATACATTTGAAAAATGAACTAAAATACTAGCATAACCAATATTCAAATCCTCTGAAGTGCAAACAAGTTTTTTAAGACATTATACGAAATAAATATAGATTACTATTTCTTCAAATTAGCTGTTTCATTTGCCTCTAACAAATACTGGAAGCACTTCAGAAACAATTATCAATCACTATCTGATAACTCTATACTGAAACAATTTCACAGCATCTTGCTAACGAAATACTATCCAGCACCAGGTAAAACACAGCCTATATTTCAAGTGCTTCCTCAGCACTGGAAGATTCATCTTAATAGGGCTCCTAC
This sequence comes from Callipepla californica brunnescens, assembly GCA_023055505.1. NCBI lineage: Eukaryota > Metazoa > Chordata > Aves > Galliformes > Odontophoridae > Callipepla > Callipepla californica. The sequence goes on along the minus strand of JALIRH010000008.1, from coordinate 11,999,045 downwards.
ATGCTGTAAAAGTAAATGCTGTAAATAAGACCCTCAGATAAGAAATAATGTGTGAATTATCATTACATTTATAGGTATGGGATCATTTCAACTAGTAAACTCAATGTATCATGCCCAATGTCCATGTATTTTTCTAGTGGTCATGATTTGGATGCATTGAAAAGCACCATTACCTTTTAAAAGGCTTTCACAGATGACATGATAAAACAGCTCTTCTCAACACAGGTCTTTTACTACATTGGAAAACTTATGCAATCACTCAAAAGGACTCAGAGTTGTGTCCCAGTGAAGAAATACCCCTTCTACTATGCATAACAGTAAGAATTATTTCCACTCCCTAGAACATGGGGCAAGAATTTTAACACTCTCACCGTTGCAAAGGCTCAGACTGTGCTTCTGCCAACTTCTGGTGATATTGTTAGAGAATATGAAAATGCTAATAAATAAACCTCATTACAGGTTTACAAGTTTTACCTAGATTACATCAGGTCCAAGGATTTTTAAGTATCATTTTTAGTTCAGTATATAATTCTCTTGTAGTAACTGTGCCTTTTTCCCCACTCTGTCCCAAACAATTTGATTACTCTTTCCCTGAAAAGAAATATACCAGTGGGTTTAAGAAGGGTCCCTAAAACAAAGTGCTTTAATGCAAATATGCCTGTGTGCAATGCTCATGCTAAGATAAAGTCTTCAGCAGGTTGTTACCTGCACTTTATATCAGCCATCAGTCCTTAGCTGCAGTTCTCAGTATAGATAGTATCTTCCACTCTTCCTTTCACTGTTTTAAACCTAGACCTGCTTTCTACTCTATTTTCTCCTGTAATTTTCCCTCAGCAGTTTTTCTCTCCCAATTTTGCTCAGAAAAGGAAATTATTTTAGATTTCAGTCCACAGTGAGAGAAATTAGCCTCACTCCACTTAAGTTCACAATACTGAATTCCCAAGACATTAAGAAAATCCTGGTATGCACATACTTCATTACATGAAGTACTTATCAACTCACTCAAAGATTCATTTGACACTAGCTGAAACAAAACAGACAGACAGGGTCAAAGGTGCATCCTCTTTGGCTACACGGCCAGGTCTGATTTAGTTTAAGAACAATCGCACTTGCATTTCCTGTGTTTAAACCAGGGATCTTAATGTCACATTATTATAAGAAGAACAATGATAATGAAACTCAAGCTCTCATAACTGAATTAGTTGCCCAAGAAATCTTTATTTGCTTCCCTTCTGCACTGTGACCACTCTTTATGTAATCAAACTGTTCTGTCTTCCAGATACTTGCATAACTGACTGTGCAGACTGACTTATCCTTGTTATACAGTTATTATACTTAGAACACAACTACAGCTGTATTGCTTACCTTAGGATTTTACTACAAAGCCCTCAGTCTGAAGTTCTATCTCCTTACAAATTGATTCTCTACCATGTTACTACAGAAAAAACTGAAGAGCAGCTTAAGAAATGCATCCCAGTGAAGGCAACCAGTGAATGTTTAAGACAGCTTTTCAGAATGTTCACATTCTTAAGTTCAATTACTATTTCCCAGGTGATACCAAGAATTTCCCTACATGATCATAATTAATTCACTGTTGAGAGTAGCTACACCATACTCTTGTTCTCACTTGACTTTGCCCAAAGTGATTCAGTACTCCACCAGTCTCAGATGTGTCTAAGATGAGGCTCTTTCCCCACTTCAGTACCCAGCTGCTGAGTAGTGGCTTCTACTTCAGATTCAGTACCTGACTAATCAAGTGGTTGGTCAGGCTGAGCAATTCCTAACACATCACAGCAGTGAAAATTTGGCATATTAGCAAGAATGTGACTGAATAAATGCTCTCAACTTCACAGGCATATCTGACATTTTTCAGGGGCTTATAACTTGGCTGAGTTATCACAAGAACATCAAAAGGCACAATCAGACAGGCAGCAAATGCCAAATTTCAAATCATTGCTTTCATGCTAAGGCACGACACCTATTTCTAACCACGTGGATGGTAAAAACGTTCCCTGTATCTACCATTGTAATTCAAGAGAGACTTAGCATAAAGAAAGAGATGTATATGAAGCTTTTAATTATTTACAAATGAAATGAGACATCCCCATCTTCCCAGAGATGTTCTGAATTTCTTAACTGCCTGTAAGATGATCAATTGTAACTGTGGTCACTGCTGATAACTTTCCATATTATTCATATGTTTGCAGAGTAAGTTTCTTAGAAATTTTTAGTTTTCTTCCTTCTGTCAGTGATCATAAACTTTTTCCATATGTAGTCCTTGTAACTTTTAATGAAACTTTGAACCATCATGTGGAAAAGTATGTTTCTCATCCAGACTTCCTGTTTTAAAAAGTAGTTGTCAAAAAAAAAAAAAAAAAAAAGGACAAACCTGTGTTCATTCAGCTTCTAAATTATGACTATGGGAAGGCCCCACCAGTAACACCAGAAAACAAAGCTTTCACCTTCAACCCTCATACCATGCACTGTGCTGCTCGTTGAAAGTAACTACAGCACATCACCTTCAGCACACAGCTTGAACCACCCACTAAAAGGCATCTTCCACCACTGCAAGAGACCTGATGCTGTTACTAAGAGCCACTGTTTCCAGTTCAGCTTGGCTAAGGCTAAGCACAGCTGCACAAACCTACATACATAAAGGTGAGCAACAAGCACCCACTGAATTGCCCCCTTCCACAATACTTTTTCTGGGTGTAGTTCAGCAGCAATGCAAGAAGCCTAAGTTATTCCAAAAGTAGAAAAATATTTTACAAGTCTATAGAACTGCTGTCTACAAACAGGTGCTCACGTTATCAAATAACACTCCTAGAACACGCAAAAGCCTGCAGTGGCACGAAGCATGTCACCCTATATAAATCATGCTCTGTAAAGGTAGATTAAACAAAAACTCTTTCCAGAAGTCACACTGCGCTTAAACCTCCCTTCTCTCACTGTGGTTCAAAGGCTCACTGAGCTAGAACAGCTGGTCAGAACATGACACTATTTTTTACCACGCTTTCAGGCATGCGATGAGTTACCAAAAGCGCAGTTTGAAGTAAAATAAGAAAGAAATATTCTTACCGTACAACATCAAAACTTTGAGCTGAATCATTCCAGAAATACTTCATGCTGTGATGTGTGAAATAACGAATCTGCAAGGGCAACAGACACAGGTATTAAACCAGCACCACTCAGCACCTTCTCTGTCTGACTTTGTTTGACACAGAGATAGAAAACGAATTTAGAGAAGTTACTGAAAACTTAACGGGCTTCTTTCAAAATAACATTTCAAACATCCCACCATGCCTAGTAATGAACTGCTCTGGAAAAGATCTGTTTTCCACCCAAGGAGTCTGTTCAGCTTTTAGACAAATGAAGTAACTGACACATACTGTACTGTGCATGTCTGCAATGGATACTAATTGCAGACACTCTGAAAGTTAGCAAGTGAAGCACTGCAGCTCTACTTACAGGCAAATATTTTTTCAAATAATTTTTATTCTCTTCTGCAGCAGATTCACAGAAATGAACAGTGTGGCCATTTGAAACCTTGTGTCCAACCGGGTCAGGATTCTGTAAAAGACTGGCTCCTGAAGAAGGCATAACACGAACCCTTGCACAAAACCATTTCTTGAATTCATCCTTATGGAAAAAAAAAAAAAAAAAAAGAGGAAGTTAGTACAAAACTTCAACAGCATTTTACTACAGTAGCTGTAGCAACGAGTAAACAGATAACAGAGTCTATACATAGTTTTGGAAGATAACTTCAAATTAACGTCAAATGCCTTAAGAATGCATTTAATTCCACAGTTCTGAAATAGTGTCTTCCACACTTAAAGGGTTTCTTGCTGTTTTCTTTCTTAAGCAATGAAACCTGGTACTCGAATTTTGTCATATCCAGGTCTTCAGAAAACACTAGAGGAAGAACAATGGCAGCTTCACCCACTCTGCCACTTCAAAGAATTGAAGATGTACCACAAAATCATAAACAGATCCTGCACACAGCAATTGCAGAGGAAAAAGATAAGTCTGAAATACACCAGACTCGGATCTATGCTTTCACCTTAATTCAGCAAACTTCCAGTGGCTCACAAAGAGTCAGAAAACAGAATACTGTGTATCAGGCTATAGGAACAAGGCATCTGATCTACAGCTTTCCATGAAAATGTAATTCATGTATTTAATTCTCAAAATCCAAAAGCAAAGACTTCGTTTTCACAACATTCTCTGCAAACAGTTGTCGCTCTTCCCATACAGGCAGGAAAGCTATGCACAGTACTAAGGAGCACAGTTCTTCAGCACTACAATTGTGTCTACCTGATGGACCAGAATCTGTGTATTTCAGCAAGCAGGGTGAGAAATAACTCCTACCTTGCCTAAGCACACCCTTCTATTTATAGACTTACAGTTGTTCTCAGCAGAACTACTTCACAGTCTTTAAGCGTAGTCTTTCTGCACGTTGCTTTCACACACCACTGAGGCATCCAGTAGAGGAGGAGGAGTAGGAAGCCACCAGAACAGATCACACCCACAGTAACTAGCACCAGTTTCCACCGACATAATTCATAGCCGTAGATCTCCTGCATGGAAAACAGCAATGACCCCCTTAATAACTCTGGCTTGGGAAGCCAAAATTAATTTTTCACAAAACGCAATAAAGGATATTAAATCTGAAACCTATTCTTTTTCTGTTTACTTTTCTAGAAGAAGAAAATATTTCTTTTTTAAGTGATGGAAAGTAACAAAAAGGACTGTTTATCCCAGTCAGAAACACAGAGGTGAGTAAAAGCCTCACAAAGGCAGCACGTACGCATTGTTCAAAACACTTCATTACAGAACCTGTCTCCTTGCTGCACTGGTCCATGAAGTCTCCAGCTGTAACAAAACCTGCCTTGAGTCTCGTCATATCTATGATCAGTATATAGCACAAGCCAGACAAGCATTTCGAAGAAGTATTGGTTTTTTCTGTTTGTTTGTTTGTTTGTTTTTGTCAGTCATCAGTTTTACCAGACAAGCATTTGATTAGCTAACACACATAGTTTTTAATTACTGGTGCTAACACATTTTCATAATAATTTCTAAACGTATGTGTAACAATACTACTCCTAATTAAAGGAACTGGATTCTTTTGTCTGCTATTTAAGAAGAAATAGTATTGTGAAACAGAGACAAGAAGAACTCTCCAAGATTATGCACCTTGCTCCAGATAGAAAAATCTTCTCAATAAAAAACCCACAAAATATTAAGTGTGTCTTAGTCAAAGGCATGTACCAACTTAACCTGATGACATCTGGGAACAGAACATAATTCAGTGGCTTACTTGATTCAATGCGAACATTCCTGAGTTTCACATTACATCATTAGATTATATTTCCTGCTGTAAAACAGCAGTGATGTTTCCCATTGAGCCCCACCAGAACTGTCTGTATTAACACCAACCTTCTGCACAACTTTTGGCATTTTCAATGCCTTTACCTAAGAAAAGGCTTTCCAGCAGGTTTGTTTTGTAGACTTCTCAGCTTACTAAAAACAGACCAAACCCACTCCTAAAACACTGGAACTAATCCTCATTCCTTATCATTAAAAGCAAAAAAAAAAAAAAAAAAAAAAGAATAGAGGGAAATACTACTGCTCCTTTTGAGCATTATCCCATTGAAAAAGATTTTCTTTTAACAATCAGGCCATAAGCCGTGCATTTCCACTTTTGTTGAAAGGTGCATTTTGCCTACTCTGTGACCATCTCTGTGATGGCCTAATGAAAAGCACCTTTTCCTAGCAGTGTGCTTAAAGAAAGAGTGAGGAAATCAACATGCAGGACTTCGCCATTAAAGAAAAATCCCTACACAGCCCAAGTATTTTCAGCAGTCTATAAGGAGGACTTGAAATGTAAAGACCAGCTGACACTATTTCTGTCAAACCTAGCTGCTGAATCTTCCAGAATGAACAGTAAGAGATATCTTTGCTTTAGTCAAAAGCAAAGTTTAAATGCTCCCAAACACCCACAAAGATGCTCTCCTTGTTTTAGGGAGTGGAGTCTTAACTGCATAAACATGAATATGCAAGAGTAAGCAGAGGCAAATTTAGGGTACTTAAACTGCTTTAACTAACAAGAAAAAAAGCTTGGGTTTGGAGAACAGAAGAAATTACTCTGTTCCACTTCCACCATTTTCCTTTAAAAATATTGTTAAAAAGCAGCATCTGCTGATTGCTGACCTCAACCTAGCACCTCCACAAAGGCTTTCAGCAGAAAAAACACCTATCCCAAGACTCAAATTATTAATTACAGAAAGAATGATGAAGTACAACTTTATAAAATCTTGTTTTAAATTGAGGCAGAACACTTCCTGATGGAATACGCCCCAAATATACACAAAAGCATAAAAACTCATTTATCTCACAGTATAAAAACAGAATACATAATTAATTACCATCTCCTCCTCCTCTGCCTTATTGACGAATTTCTTTTCTTCCTTCTCCATGTTTAGTATGATATGGAACTTCTCAAAGTGAGATATGGAAGACCTTTAAAAACAAAATCATGAAAACTTGAAGCACGGTAACAGATTCGAAGTATTAGGTTGTCTAGAGGGGTTGTTTTTTTTGTTTTTGTTTTTTTTTTTTTTTTTTTTTTTTGCTTTTTTTAAACTTTTAAGTGCATACACATGAAACACACTGGCAACATATCAATACAGATCTTGAATTTGCACCACAGTAGTTTCCAGTAGCAACCTACCTTCACCTACCTTGGTTATGCTCTACATGCAGCACGTGTGAACACCCTTTAAAGTAAAGATTACACACTCTTATCATTATATACTGTAATGGCTTCAACCAGACACCTTCAGAAGCCAGGCTATCCTCCTCTAGGAAAGGCACTGTAACCCTGGGATGTGCGTTTCTCAACTAAGCAGAAATATTTATGTGTTTAAAAAAAAATAATAATAATAATTAGAAAATAACATTAGAAAAATCACAGAGTCTTCACAATCTCAGACTAATGTTTCTGAATCAGGTCACTCCTAATGGTTAGTTAAAACTTCTGTTTTCTCTACAATTGTTTTACTACTACTCTGTGCAACCTTACCTAGTGGAGGAGTCCAGACCCACAGCAGGGGCACTGGAACCAGACAATCTTTTTCTACCCAAGCCATTCTATGATTCTCTGGCTTATATTGACAGGTTTGCCTCTTACAGTAAATTAATTACAATTGCAAATCTTCAGGGGGTGTTTTGAGAATAGATTAGAAAAATAAGTTACACAAGCACAGAAAAGCAAGTGAATGTCAAGGGGCCTATGTTATAAACATAATTTAATAGATCCCTATTCCAGTAGTGAAGAACTACAGACATAAGTTTACCACCACTTATTATGAGGTTCAGCAGAAGTTTCAGCATCACAAGAAAAATAAAAAACGTCAAGTCTAGAAGTGAAATTTTGGAAACTAAAACTGCATCTAACTTTCATTTCAGTACCCCTGTACACATTAAGTATATATAATTTATAATTCAAGAGCCTCTACCTATTTCTCACAGGACCACCTCCCACCTAAAAATACCAAACAGCTACTGCTTACCTGCCAAAGTATTAATTAGATAACATTATCTGTACTGTCACCAACCTTGTTTTCATTTACTGCACACACATCCACCTCTGAAGTCAGCACTTATTGCCACAGCATATAAATAGTCCTAAGAATTCACTTCTATAGCGTAGCTAAAACTAAGGTTATTTAAATTGTTATTTTTCATACTCAAGTGGCTCCAAAAAAAAAAGTCACAGTGAAAGCCATCCACTTAACCTCACCTCAGCTAGCCACTGAGTACTAGGAGGCACTACAAATACTTACATTAAGTAGCATTATGACAGAAACACAACTGTTACCAAGTTCTTTGCTATGCTTAAGTCCTCAGCACTTTCACAAATCAAAATCACCACACTTCAAGTCAGCTCCTCTCAAATCCAGCTCCTGGACAGAGACCGTTACATTCACCAACACCAGCTTCAAAAGCCCCTTCCAATCCACTCCCCCAGTTCATCATCAAATCCTCGCACAGCTTTTGCAAACTACTGCCACCTCTCATGCTAAGCCAACAAGCAACGTAGGAATCCAACGTTTTTTTTTGCTGCTCAAATCCAGGGCTTCTCAGAAATCTGTTCCCACTCTGAGAAAGGTTCCAGTGGAAGAAATGCACACTCAGAGCTAAGGACTGCACAACATACAGCTCTGCCACAGATGAGAAATGCAGCACTTCAGGAACTCAGCGCTTGATCATGCTTTTTTTTTCTGTATCAAAGAAACAACTTTGGTTATCAGCAGTCCCCCTTGATTCAAACACCAGCTCACAACTGTTGCACTGTTAAGTAGAACATTTTCTATTACTGTCCAATATTGAACTATCCGTTTGTCACTGCAGATTTGGAAATTAAGCCATAAGATATACACAAATGATACTTCTTTAACTGTGAGGTATACCACACAGGTTCTAAACTACATTTTTTTTCTTAAACTGACACTTTAATTCACGAAGCAGCTTTTAATCAGGAAAAAAACACTGAAGGAAACCAATTAATGAAGTCTGCCTAAGTTACAGGAGTGCACAAAACCCTAACACTGCATGTAATAGTGAAGAAAACACTGCATTTTTTCCCCAGGTACTGCACTGCTACTATTACTATTATTACTATTATTATTACTCATCTATGCTGACTGAACAAGCAGAATGCTTTTACCAAAATATTTATAAGCAATAAACATTTGTAGCAACAGTGTAAAGATGGTAAAAGTGGATTTGTAGCACATGTATTGAGAAAAAAATGACATTAAAGAACTACAGTAAGTTTTTATCAGTACACCTGAAGGTGTAAGGCCTACAAGCTTATCTGCAGTCACCTTTCTAATAGATGGCATAATTAAAAACAACAAATAAAAAATGCTCAATCATTTCAAATGCTACCCTTCAAGCTTGCTTTGTAAGGGAAGAAGCAGAGAGCTCTTCCCAGTACACTCCACAGCACTTGTCCCAAGTCCGTAATCCACAACAAACTAACTCAGCTCTAGCATGTCATTGCAATCAGTTCATTCTTCCAGTTTTTTTCAGTTCAACTGGAAATTTCACAATAGCAAGAGAAAAACATCAAGGGCTGTAAAGACTGCAGATACAAAACCAGAAGCGTGAGACATCCTGTAGTTGCTGGATAATTTATAAGTTCCAGGGATAAAAATAAAATTTACTGACAGCTCAAGACTTCAGAACAATGCATACACGTATATAAAAACACTATGTTTTTTACACACATTTATGCTCTGTGATCATTCACCAATTTAAAATACATCCGTAACTGAACTTACAAATTGTTTCTTACATATCCCCTACTTCACTGTTCTCAGAGATCCGTATAGAAGCCCAAGACAATGTAAAGTTTCTCTTACCACCAGGCAGTCCGGCAGCCGTTCCCTGCACTTGCTTTTGTCATCATGAGTTGCGAGGCCGTTCTTAATAACTGCGACCCTATCTAGAAGGGAAGTCCTGACAAATGAACTATTTTGTCTAAAATCTAAAAAAAGTCTCCAAGGGCTTTTCAAACTGTTATCAAAAGATTAACATATCAAAGAAAATTTGGCACTGCTTGGATTGTGCTTTTTTTTCCCCCCCTCCCTCTGCTGTGTGTGAACAATTGCAATCCTGTAATTGGGCTCATAGAGAGGCAGCGCTTCCAGGCATCAGCCTGCCGGTACAGCTCATTCTATTCAAACCACAATTGCCTCACAAGGCTCCTACAGACAGTTTCAGGTCTGTGCATGAGCCCTGATACTATCTGCATAGCTGAAAGCATATGTGCTTCTGACCAAACACTTCCTTGTATTTACAGCTGTCCCAAAGTAAAGACAACAAAATTCATTTTAAGCTGAAAAACAGTGATTAAGAATGCAGTTCAAAAAACGCACACGTTTCTCACTTCAAGCATTTTGAGGTTTATCCCAGTGCATAACAAAGTGATCACACATACCATGCTAGAAGGGCTTCAGGAATCAGGCTCTAGAAAGCTGAAGCAGGTAACCTGGTCACCACACCTGAGCACTGCAGAAATCAGCAACAGTGCTGTACAACATCAAGTAGCACTGCCTTGGGAAGATGCCAAAGTGCAAACCCAGCCATGTAGCACAGCAGGCAGGAAAAGCTACAGACAACGCGTGAAAAAGTCCTAATATAAGGAACGCACATGCAGAGATGAATGCGCATTATCCTCCCCAGCTGCCTGCATAACCCGTCAATAAATAAGCCTAGCACCCACATTTCTACAGGATGAGAGTTCAGACTAAAATAAATCACCTGAACAACTGACCATTCTAGGACAACATGATGATGAAGATCAAATATGAATCACCTAGGTGAAACTTAACCCAGTGTCTTAATAAGCAACTCATCGAGCTTTCCTGGAACCAAAAGGATCCGTTATGGTACCATCAGTGGCCACTGAAAGACCAAACATTCCTTTCCAGAACTTAGGAGCAACATATATATTCTCCATTAAGAGATGATTCTCAAGCCCATAGCTGTGAAGTAAGTTTCTAAATAGCTCTATGTTGGTACAGGTCTTTCAGATCTCTAACTTTCTTGAACAGTAAGCAGTACCTGCTATAAAGCAGACATTCAGCTGTATCCTGACTAGCTGTCAGAGCACAGAAAACTGTTTTCTGAGCCCAACGCTCAGAAATTAAGCAATTCTGCACTTTACATTCTCCCAAAGCCTTTATCAAGAGAAGGAATCAGCCTACCAAGGTGGCAGTCCTTACAAAGGCAGTGTATATTACCAAGCATTATTCTTGCTCCAGTAGCATGCCACTTGCACACACTTACAGCAGTTACCAAACCGAGTAGAGTTTTCTGTGCATTACAGCTAGGGCTTTCAGCACACCATCTGATGCACCTATGAGTGGGAAGTGACTGCCTTACATGCACGAGACACCTCGCCATCTCTGCCATACCAGCAGCTATGGAATTCAAAACTGAAGAGCTCCTCAAGCTAGAACAGCAACAGGCCACAAGTGGCAATTCTCTAGAGAATAGATTCAATTCCAAATTACCAACTTCTCAGAAAAACAAAACCACTTGGGTATGGTTGACAGCAAAGAATGGCAGTAAGTTTTCCAAACCAGAGGAGAAGCAGTAAAAACAGTAAAAATGCTTCTCTGAAATTATTCCAGGAAGATTACAAACTTTCACAATACTCCACAGAAATATTTCTTCACTGGACAAAAAAGCTGGTTCTCATCCCAAGGTCTCCTTTGCCATCCTGCTCCTGAGACTGCCAGGTCCATGCACTACTTGGCAGCACTCACACAGCACAAGGCTGTATTCAGCAAGTTGATTCCAATGTGTGTGTAATACTTAACCTGATGTCAGAATTGCTAGAAGTAGAAGTTGTTCTAGGTATAATTTAAAAAACCACACTCAAGGAAAAAAGCACACTTACAAATGGGTCCACAAAAATAGAAGGAAAAGTCTTATCAGCTATTACTGCAGGAGCCTGCAGCTCCTGCCTATGCCAATTGCCAGCGAGTTCCTCAAACAATATCCAAAAAGCTGAGTCTGAAACACTGAGTTCATTCAAAATGTGCTGTACGAACAAATAAATGGACAAGTACACGAGGTTAAGAGGTAAGCAAAGAAACAACAGCAAATGATTTAGGAGCACACTTCTGAAACTGCCACATGTAGCTATTTCACCCTAAAATAAATAACTGAATAAAGAAAGCTTAAAGGGAACATCTCAAGCTTTCAAGAGCCAAACCCAAAGCTTCGGCTCAGTGTCTTGGAGAACAGTCCCACATTTACACTCCTGTCCCTCTCCTTTAAGTAAAAGGTGCTATTTTAATATATGCAAAGATAATGGACTATTTCCTAAAAGTTCTCCAGTGGCTGCTTTTGAAAGGAATGACAAAACCTGCAAGCCCTGCAAACAAATGAATGAAGGACTTTTTTCTTTTTTAAAAAACAGACCAGGAATTACAAATGCTCAGAGCTGTTTTTAAAGGCTGTAAGATTACCCAGCTGAAATCCACATCATGCCTTCTTGCCTCTAAACAGTTTGTCACTCAGTCAAGGCATCTCCACTCAGGAAAGTTTCCAAAGCTCCTTTTTACAGCTTCTCTGACTTTGAGGAACTTCTGAACACAGATGTACCCACAGCAGGCATTTTTGCACCTCTGACTGTCCTACCAACAGTGACAACTTCCACTTGGTTTCTGTGAGCAGCACTATGCTTTCTGGCAGACAGGATTACACTACACACTGCTCCCAGAGGGATCCACATCTGAGCAGCAGTACAAGGCTGAAGGCTTCACAGCACCTGGCAAGAACAACAGCACGCACAAAATCCTGTCTTTGCCTGCCCCGGAACATAAAGCCATGTCACTTGATACCATTTCAAAACTGAAATAGATCACATACTTTATACATGTTATGCAACTTGCTCAAATCCTGGGGACATCACATTTTAACAACCATAGAAAACAAAGCTTAATGACATTTTAACTTCAGCATACACTATTATGAGCTTACAAGTCTTAATTAAAAATAACACCAAAAGCTTTATCAATAAATTGAACACTTACTGTAAATTTGGAACCTAAATTACAGAAACAAAAGAAATGCACCTTCAACCTGAGGAATGTATCTCACATGAAGGGAAGCTCCTGCCATTTACAGATCTCTCACTGCTTGTGGTTGCACCTGTAAACGTGGAATTAACCACATCACGTATAACAAACAGTTGGGTAAAACATAAGCTGAAAGATCTATGGAATACCAGAAATCCTCCAGCTATATTTTGAAGGGAGTTCAGGCTATAATTTGTACCACAAACAAAGCTTAACACTTTAGTCAACTAACCCAGCTCTAACAATAAGAATGACATAATAGTTTCATGAATACATGGAAATTTTACAAGTACACGAGCTAAATTTTAACAAAGCCCTCCACTCAATACCTATTTTATCACTTCCCATCTTGGGTTTTCTGTTATAATGCAAGCTTTTGTTTCTGTGTTTAGGCTTAAGGAAGACCATTGTATCCAACAATCACCAAACCAAAATTGTATTTACATTTGTAGAGTGTATTCTTTGTAAAGTATACTTTCTGCAGGCTGTAATAGCAATTGCAATGTTTATAGTAAAATACATGCTGCATTAAGGAAAGATAATTCTACAACTAACAATAAACTCAGTATTATAATACATCATAATAACAAAGTGCTGCAGCCAATACCATCCCAAAAACTTTCTAACTGGTTTTCGAATCCTTCAGGCGCTAATTTTCAGATCACAAAGATTTGCTAGCACTGTAGCACATGCACAAGTTGAAGAAGTTGGAAGGTGAATTAGGAGAACAGTTGCTCACGTAAAGGACAGCTACTCGAGCACTTCATCAGCTAATCTTTGTGGAATCTCATTTATCTTACTTCAAGCAGCAGCTACTCCCATTAACAAAATTCTTCGTCTGATAAATCAAGCACCAAAAGTCAACATTCTCCAGAGCTTGCTCCCACTCCTAGACACACAGAACTACAGTTTTTCCTTGTTTCCTTTTTTGATTTCAGGATCCCTTACCTGGCTGCCATATGGGAATGAGGGTCTGCTCCACAGTTCAAGAATCCAATACAAAATACATTTATTTTAGATACTGTTACTTTCTTATTTTGGAAGAGTACACTAGATGCTAAGAATATAATTCAGAGATTCTGACAACAGGAACAAAAGAAAAAGTTTTCTTTATTCTTGGACGAGAAAGCTAAAACCGTTTCAAATATCCTGGCTAAGGCATGATGCCATTACACACAGTGTTAGCCTTCAATATCTGGGCTCTTTCCAAAGAGACACTCCACTTCCAACAGGCACGAACTTGTCAGTCCTTCTATTTGGTTGAACAACCAATACTACTACAGATAAATAATAGAGATGGCAACCATGCCCCATCCAAGCACCAAGAGAACCAGAAGCTCCAGAGGAGAACTGGGAGCCCAAAGACCCCAGTCCAGCAACAATGGGTCCTTTCAAGGAAGCATTTCCCCTCAGGGGCTGTGCCAAGAGCCCAGCCTTTCCTGTGTGGCTGCCGCCTTATTGTGCCGCACAGAGTATCTGCTTCCTGGGATATATTTGCTTTTGTGGTATGGATGCTCAGTAAAAGGAGGCAATGACTTCTTTTCCGCTTCCTCTGAATTCTTAGAAAATATTTTTGAGGTTAACATCAAAACATTTGAATAAAATTACAAGGAGATCGTCAAGTAAACCCAGATTGATTACAAGGGTTGAACTTACCACTAAAATTTTAGGCATTTAACCTTCGTTTCTTCAAGGTGCATCTCACTGGCTTAGTCATGAGAATGGCATATTTAGAGAACAAGTGATATTCATTATTATCATGAAAACTGCTTTGGTGCCTTTACTTTCTCCCTCATCATAACATACCCCAGTACCACTTGTTGCTCTCCCCTGATGGCTCTGAATGAGACAGCGCAGTTGTTGTAGAGACTTTTCTAAAGCCACAACATCAAATTTAATACTTTTGAAGAACAGTTATGCAACTGCTAAAAACAGCCTTCCAAATTAATAAAAAATGACAACAAATTATGTTCACTTCTGAAAGTATTTTTAATAAAAATACATCTATACAAGCATACTAAATTTCAGCACTTAAGCCTGTATTTTCTGAAGTTTACTGAAATTACTATTCTTCTAAAAAAGTCATGAATTGATACAAAGCATTAAGCTTGCACTACATTCACTTCAGTTGCAATGCTTCAGTGGAAAGAGCTACTCTTGTATGCAACAGAAATACATTCATGGCATGGCTAGAACTGTAAGTATCATATAACAATGCTACAAATTAAAATTAAAGTGTGTATCAAACCATAATTCAAGATGTCAAGCAGAAAACTTGCTTGCCTTGTTTGAATTCTAATAACTAAAATAATAAAAATCTGCCAACAAGTTTCATTCACAGACTGAACTGCCGTGGATCAGTATTTTCCCATGCTCAGGAGTCCATATAACACGACAGCTTCGCTCCTAAAAATGATTAATTTACTCTCCAAGCTGCCATATGAGGTAAGATGAGAAAACAGAGAGGGAAGTTATTCTCTCTGTTTGTAAACTTAATTTGACAAAAGCTGTAACTCAGAACTTGATTCCACCATGCCTGCACCATAATCTCTGGCCTACATCTATCTAGCTACTACGATGGCCCAGGCATTCAGAAGAGTCCTACAAACAAGAGCTCTAGCTATTTCTAAAATACAGTAATGACTGCCATCATTCTCTGCAAACATTAAATGCATACACAGCTTTCACTGTACATGCTGTATTTAATAAACACACTATAAGGCTTTCAAATTAAGAAATATAAACTTAAAAATTAGCTTTCAAGGCATTAGGTTGTGTTCCTTGATGAACTAACACAGAGATATAAGAGCCACAATTCAGGAATATAGAATAGGTAAGATGAGAAGATACAGTGAAACACTGACATGATACACCATAAAAATACTGTCACATGAATTTACCAACCCAGCTGCCAAGGTGTATCTCGTTGTCCACAGTACTGAAGAATCTCCAGGAAAAAGGAGCTTTAAAAAGAGGTGACTTCCATTCAGCAACAAGCCGACAGAAAGCTTTTCCACGGGGTATGCACCTACACAGTCTCAGCCTGATACAGACAGCTTCTGTTGACAGCTGTTGGCAAACCAGCACAGTCACTGCTCAACTACCCTAAATCCTCCTACCTTATCTACGTTACAGTCAAGTGTTACTTGACTTCAGCTGGACAGCAGGCCACAGCACTTGCTGTACCACTGCTTCCCACAGCTCTGTGCTGTATGGTAAAAGGAAGCAGAAGAAACTGAGACAAGATGCAGACACAGCAAAACAAAGCTACTTAACACTGAAAGATGAGCAAAAACACTACTGTGATCTCATTCTGCCAATGGAGTTTCATAAGCTAACAACTTCCAGCAGAGGCAGCAGTCACTTAACTTACCAGACAACCACTACTGAAAGGAGCACAAGCTAAAAACTGCTGTCAAAAATGCTACTAGTATAGCAATAATGGCTTGGTGCACCAACAACCTTCATAATGCATCCATAGAATGCAATTATGCCAACTGTCCCACTGCTGACAACAGCTCTCTCTCAGGGGAAGCAGGTAGCTGGACAGAATGCGTGCAATGTAGGTTATTCTTCACTGAACTCTCTCCTGCAAAAGGCATGCAAATCTGTGGTGAAACATTACTATAACAAAGTCATTTCTACTGGAAAAAATAAAAACACATGGTCATAAGCAATTTATACTGCAAATGAAAATGAAAATCTGTAGATGAAGTAACAAAACTTACAAAGGCAGGAGCATGAGTATGGCTTCAGACAAAGGAGACTGCACAACAGTACTTTTCAAGGTGCCTCTGTTCACTGAGACACTCCAGCCGTCCCTGCTCCAGACTGCAGCTCTCTGTCCACAGACTGACCTTGCCCAAGCAATAGTTTGCAGTCACAACCACACAGGAGAACCAAGAGGCAGAAGCCGTGCTTCATGCATTCCCTGCTGGACACCCAGGATTTAAAAGCCAACCTGGAGTCAGAACCATTAGAGACTTTTCACATCACAGACCTCCAGTATTGCCAGTACTGATGCTAAATAGTTTGCCTCTGGCAATGGAACACGCCTGCAATGCAGGAAAGTAATGTCAAAAGCCTCTCTTGAAAGACTACCTAACTTTTCGTAGCCCTTGCCAAATGGTCCAATTGAAGATAGTGTTAATCCAAAGAATGCACTCTGCAAGACTGCACATTTGACAGCCCTTTTATGTACCTGTTTGAATTACCAGCTGGCCTTCAAAGAACTTTTCGCTGGCTTGTCAGACCTGGATGACTGCTACAGTGACAGAAGTACCAGTTTTAGACAGCAGCCAATGACTGCTCCATCCAAGGGAACAAATCTTTTGAATTTACTGGGCTTCTGATTAAAGGTTTAATGTTATTTGCCATTGCCACAAAACTGTAAGATCCCTCCGCTTCCTAATATACAAATAGTTTTTCTATTTCAGAAGCAGAGCTCAGAAAAAAACATCCTTTCACTTGAAGAAAATATTAAGCAATTCAAAATAGGACTTAAGGAAATTCACCTGTTCCTTAAAGATGTACAGTTCAATAAATATTGTTATGGGGTGAAGGAAAAGTCACACAGGTGATGCAGTGCAACTGAGAGGTACTGTACAACCTCTCTTACTGGAAGTCAACCCTTATCTACATCCTCGAACTTTCAGCTCCTGCTATCTACTGCTGCATTAAACGTATCCTCCCAGAGATAAGCTCCTGCTATTGTTGATTCTAATCGCTGCGACAGAGCTAAAGGACAGAGTTCCAACAGTTACCATACTTCACTGATTCGGAAGTACAGGATGACACCAAAATGCAGAGAATTGGATTAATTTTTCCACACATTCCACTTACCGTAAAAATCAATCGCTGAAAGAGAAGGAATGCTCAGATCCTTTGTTTTGACATTCAATCTTCTGCAGGCGATTGAGGGCAATTGGTAGAGTGCATGAAAATAATGACAGATAAAATAGCATGGCTACACTGTCAGTTGGACTTTCCACTTTGAAACTTATTTGTGCTCACTCAGGCTACCTGTGTTGGTGCAAGTACTGAAGAACATGCCCTTCAACGATCTTCAAAACCCATGGTGGACCCTTCTAAGCACTATCACAAGTGCTCGCACTCCCATTTGAATATAAAGCAATCATCAGAAACCACTGGAACTTCTAGAATAACTGAAAATTTCTCAAAGCTCTGCTGCCCTGAAGTAACTGACACACTCCTAACCTGTAGCACTTCCACAACTGAGAACCTCCTGACCACACAAGGCAGCTCGTCCCATCTGCAAACAGCACCACCAAGAACACTATTTCCAGACTAATCCGATGGCCATCAATAAAAAGACAGCAAAAATGGTACTTTAAGATATAAGAAAGCTGAAAGCACAATCAGTGCTTCCCTTAAGGAAATCTAACCCCATGTCAATCTGCCCATAACGGTAATGCAAAACAGCACTTCCCTCTCATATCTCTTAAATACGTTAAATCTGTTACATTCCCCTTAACCTCATCTCTTGCCAAAATGACTTGGATTTTCTTCCATCTTTATGTAGTTGTTTCCTCAAACTCCAATCATCTGCATTTCTCTTCTCAGAACTCTTTCCAAGTGGTCCAAGCTCCTCGTGGATTCTGGCACTCCGATTCTGTCTGCACACTGAGACCATACTGACGGTAAACAAAGGCAAAAGATTTAAAACTTTACCCCTCACTAACACTGTTCCTGTTTAAACACCCCAGCAAGATATTTGCCTTTTCTGAAAACAGTGTGACAGTGACTCATGCTCAACTTGTGATCCAGAACACCCCCTGGTCCTTTTTCCAGCACCTAACCAGTTATTCCTCACTCTGCATCGCACAGCTGCTAATTCCTGCCTATGCAATACCCCGCATCTGTCCCCATAGAATTTCACCATTATTTTCAGGTCATTTTAAACTCTCATCGTGTCTTCCAACACCACATTTAACAAGCACATTTAATCAGCAATTTGACCAGCTTTCATGAAAAGTTAGCACATCCAGGACAGAAACCTTCAATATAACCTCATTTCACCTCATTTCAACACAGAATCATTAATTACTGTTCTCTGAACAGGATTACCTACTCAATTTCACATTTCTCAAAGTCTACTTTCCTCCAGATCTTGTCTCCCTTTACTTACGAGGCCATTAAGATGTGAAAAATCTCACTTTGGAAAGAAAAAAAAGAGAACACCACTACTGCCTCCACCATATCCACAGTCGTCTGCTCTGAAATAAAACAATATTAGACTTCTGATGCAATTAGTTCCCACACGTATCAGTTCATGTTGCTATTCTTCTGCTGTTTATCTTTCAAGCACTTGAAAATAGAATGCTTGCCTGTTTATCGCAGCTTTTTCCATCTGTTAGGATGAAGTGAACTGTCAGACATCAAACTTCTCTTCTTTGGCTCTCTTCCATCACAACTCTCCTAAGAGCTGTCCTTTATCAGCTTTCTAGTACTTCGGTGTACTTCAAGTAACCTCTTAGCATTGTTTTTTTTTGAGCTTTTTTAGGCCATTTTGAGAATTTCACATTGAAGCTTACCAGGACCAACAGAAGAAGAAACACTTGATGCCGTTATACTTCAGTCCAAAATCACAAGTATTCACACAAGCATTAATACGATCAACCACCTGCTCAGACCTACATTAGAGAGGACAAGCAAATCAGGTAAGAAGCATTTTAAATGCTTTGCATCTTCCATAGATACACTTTCTCCACTGAATCAAGAATGCATTTTTCAATTTTCCTTCTCCTACTAATGGACTTTCACAGGAACCTTGTCAGCTTCTGTTCCTCTTGCTAGTTGCTACTTCTTGCACTTTGACCTTCCCACTGTCGCAACTGATTCTAAATTTATTTAAAGAAAAATGAGGGAAATTACGCACAAAAGATGAATTGAAAAAGCTGCTATTTCTGGGCAGACAGGCTTATGAATGCGGTGACACTGCAGCACATCAGAGCAAGCAGTTCCAACACCCATGGATGTCCCACCAATCTCACACACAGGGCTCCACACAGACAGTGCTGAAGCCCCTTGCTTAAATCACAAAATAAAGAGACAGCACTTCAAATTTTTGCATGACTCGTGTGCATAAATCCCAAGCAGTAACTATGAACCATCTATCCTTTGTTACTTAAGGCTGCCTTACAGCTTTCAAAGAGAGAAGTCTGCTGTGTTATCTCACTCAGGAATAAGGGTGTAAGGCTGTAATACAACCAGGGTCTCAACAAACTGAACTTTTGTTCCTTACTAAGCAGATTACTTAACAAAGGAAGCAGCTTTTTTTTTAATGAACGAAGAAGTATTTATAGTTCATTGTAGAACAGTGAAAGGGAAACACTTCACCATTACCGTAATTTTAAAAGTTCTCTAAAAGATCTAATTAGGAAATTTGAATTCTTAAACTAGGATTTACATTGTATGCACTCCTCTACTGTGCTAAATGCAACCACACCGAAGCACTAATCAAACCATTGGGTTTCATTTCCTCGCTGGAAAGCACCGAAACTATTAAACATTGCTGTGCCAACTGTACTGTGGCAATCTCAAAAAAAAAAAAAAAAAGCACACAGAAGTACCTACTGAATTCTCCTATGCAAATCTTTAACCAACCCAAAGGATGAGTCCACCCAACTCAGCGCTGAGGGAGCATTTATCTGCACATTACACCAATGCTGTCCTTGTACAGAGGAAATGAAATCCGAAAGTCCTTTTTTCTATTTCCCAAGATGTAGAAGTTTTACAAGAATCTCTTAATAAAAGTTACTTAATAAAAATTACTGACAAAGCTATCTGAGCACACTTCTCAACTCAGAGCCAGAAGCACTGGTTCCCGAAAGAGATCTTAGGGAAATCAAAGTAACACACCGCTGTTACTCTTCAGAAATAAGCTGAACAGTGTCTGAAGGATCCCGGAACAAGGAGGAAGTTAACAGTTACTATGCACAATGAAAGCTGGCCTTTCCACGCCAATTCCCAGCTCAAGTACAAATTTCCTTCTATGACATGGGCAACCCACTGCAACCTGGCTTCGACAATAAAAACTCATTTCCATAGGATCCCCTGGAATAACTGGAATTTGGATCCTTGCCACTAAGAAAATGGGTCTTGTTGGCTGCCCTGTACTCCACACACAAGACAGCGATGATGCTGTCATCATATCAAAGCAATTCTTTTTTTCTTTTTTAATGTTTCCTAAGGATCCCTTGGATTCATATAAGAGTTTGCCTGATGCACCATGCCTGCCACATGGCATGCGAGAAGAACAAACCAGTTTTTCAATCTTACTCAGCTACTGTGATGTAACTTCCCCCCGTGCTACATGCCCTTCCTCCAGCACCAGGCTCTGCAGGCTGGCTGAGCCAGCACAGCTTATGCTCTTCACTCCTCTCTCTTCAGCTAGGGATGAATTAGTGCCTGCCCAACCATCAAACCCCCACCTGAGGTGAAAAGATCAAACAAAAAAAATAATAAACTAAAGAAATAAACACATACTCTGGAGGACAGCTAACAGAAAAGACAGGATGAGAGCACAAGCTCAAGAAGCTTGCAGGACACTACTGCAAGAAACCAAGCAAAGGCCCTAGAACAGTAGCACTACTTCCAGAAGGCACTCAGGAAGCTGACAGCCGCTGTCCAGCATCTCCCCTGGAGACTGAGTCTGCAGAGTTGCCTGCAATCCTTTCACTAAGCTTCCTTCTCCTCATGGCATAGATGATCAGCTTTAACCAAAATCAAAGCCAACGTGATCCCACAGCTTTGTGGGATCTTGGATGGAGCAGGGATAAACAGAGAGGTGAAGAAAGATGGACAGCCAGAATCTCAGCAAAGGATTCTGAAGACGAAAGAGGAGCAAATAAAGATCTAGAAAGAGATGTGCACAGCTCACCATACTAAATTCAAATGTGATACCCTATATGCACATGAAGTTGTTGGCCAGAGTTGCTCTAAAAGACAAGAGACACTCAGTTACCATGGTAATTGCAGCACTGTAGGAATCCAAGCAACATCAAATCAAAAGGAGTAACTAGTAATTGCAGTGCATAGAGTGCAATAAAAACACGCTGCTTAACAGTCAAGCCTACAAACTGCTTTTTACATCAACAGACACTAATCTAGACAGAAAGGGGAGACATCAAAAAAGAGAAATAAGTAGCAGCAAATTACACATTAAATAGGAAGGTGATTTTGATGACATGACTTCACCTGCAAGTTACCTGTGGCAAGGCATGTCTTCCTACTTTGTGTCTGGGCGGCACACTGCCCCAAGCCACAGAGCACTTAAGCTGGCAGAGCACAAAAGCAGAAAAGCTGCCAGGGCAAGAGTTCATTTCCAGCAGCAGTACCAGCCTGAACAATCACCTAGGAAAAGGCCTTTGGTCTGCCATTGTAACACATCAGACATGGCCTTTTGAACCACTTATTTCATCATAACTGGAATGTTTACCCATTTTAAAAAAGCTGAGCTCTTTTCATGACAAAAATCAAAAGATCCGGGCTCTCACTCTGGAACGCCTCGTGCTGTCAGAAGTCAAAGTTGTTCCACACAGTTCTTCCTCAACAGTGGTGTTCCACCAAGACATTTTATCAGTGTGTTTCTCAGAAGTCAGGAAAGGTAGACTGGTACCAATCAATTTTCAAACCAGTTTCACAGTTTTGAAGTTTACACAGGACACGATCATCTGTATTTGTAGTTAACTAAAAGCACAGATTACAAAAACAGCAGTATGGAGCCTCTACTGCCACACTACACACCAAGACAAAAACCTCCTCAGTATACGTGCAGCAATGGACATGCAGTCCATTGCTTTCACCTATGACACTGCTACGTGTGGACACTAAGTTCAGCAGAGTATGACTTATAATGTGCACTGTATCTAAAGAACACCAAAAAGGGGTTTATCCACAGGTTCAAGAAGTTCAGTGTTCAGCAGCAGAAATGTAGTACCTCACAATAGTCAGGTTTATTTTAATTGGAAGTAGCAACTCCTCGAAATATGGTGGAAACTGATGGCAGAAAAATATAGCTAACCTGTCTGAAGAGCCAGTGTGTGGACAAATCTCGTACAATGGCAGAGTCACCTGCAAATAAAACAAAATTGAAAAAAAAAAGCAGAGTCAGAGGGATGAACAGACCGTGCAAAACTTGCTCTTAATTGAATTAGCAAAGAAAACACCGTAGGCTTCCACTCAGTGCATGCCGCAGTGAAAACATTCTGAAGAATTCTAAACCCAGAACAGAATTCTCAACCACCACATTCTAAACCCAGAAGAGAATTCTCAACCACTACACGTTAAGAGAAGGCAGGCAGCGGGTGCAGCCAACCAGCTGCACTGAGCACGTTACGCAGCGTGGATGTCAAGCAGCCCTCGTTGCTGGAGGATGAGTTATCTCAGCTGAGGAGGACAACGGCCTCCTGAACTGCTCCACGAGTGGGAGCAGGCGGCCAACCACAATCCCACAGGTACGTGGCACTCACCCTGCCAGCACACGGCTGCTCAGTGGGCTTTTAGAGCCAGAAAGCAGGTATTAAAAGTTCTGCCTCTTCACCTGGAGTATTTCAAATATTTCCTACCATATTAAAGAAGGGAGCTGCGCTTTACATAGTTAACACCATGCTGGAACTGCTCTAAGTTCCAAAGAAAAGAAAAAAAGACAACCTCATTTCAGCTGCCAGCGTGACTGCGGAGGCGCCTGGAGCTGAAATGATATCACTGATTTCGGAAAATAAAGAGCACAGCAGCGGGCCAGTACATCACACCGAACTCCTCCGGGCGGGAGGACGCAAAGCCACTCCGCGCCTTTGCAGCAGCAAGGCGAGCCGCCGGTATTTTCTGGAACCCGGCACCGCCACCTGACCGCAGGCACCGCTTTAAGCACGGCCCGGTCAGCGCTTCCAGCCCCGGCGCTCCAGGCGGGCGGCAGTTTCCCATAGGCTCAAGGACGCGGCGCGGGCTGCCAGGGGCCGCAGCCCGGGCCCATGGGACAGCAGCCCTGCGCTGACAGCAGCGGCAGCGCCTCGGCCGCTCTCACGCGGTCGGGCCCATCCCGCGCGCTCCGCGGGGACCTTTCCCTGCGGCACGTGACCGCCGCGGCACCGACGGCCGCGCCGCCCCGGGGACCGGAGCGGAACGAAGGCGCCCTCGGGAGCGGCCGCCACCGCCGCCGGAAGGCCCCGCACGTGGCGCGGCCCCTCCCGCCGCCGAGGCGCACCGCGGGCCCGTTATCGCCTCCCGGGCTCCGCCGCGATCTCAGCGCCCGCCCCGCGGGGCCGCGCCCGGAGCTGGAGAGGCCCCTCCGCACCTGCCGTGCCGCGCCCGCCGCCACCTGCGCGGCCCCACTCACCGGCGGCGCCTCAGCTGAGCCCCATGCCGGCGGGTTGGGCGCGGGACCGGCGCGGGACCGGCTCGCCCCCGCCCCACCCCCGCCCCCGCCCGCTCGCCCGGCGGCGCGCGTGCGGCTGCCCCCCGAGGCGCCACCGGATCCGCCGCCAAACGGCTGCACGCGCCGGCCGCGCTGGGCGGGGGCAGGGAGGGGCGCGGAAGTGACGCCGTCGCCCGGAAGAGGGGGAACGGGGGTGGGCGGGGATTCGCGCGCGGTGGGCGGGGCTCGGGGGGGTTGGGGGGCGGCCTGGGGGACGTGGTGGCCCCGTGGGGACCGGGCACAGCCAGCGCAAGTGGGCACTGGGAGCGCAGGGCCTGACCGCAACAGGAGGGCAGAGGGCTGGGCACAGCCTGCCTGGCACACGCCTGCCTTTCATAGCGCATCTCTGCTTCTGTCAGCAGCCGTGGCGTATCGAGAAGGATACTGGTGTCTGAAGTGTGCCTGTCCTACGTTCCTGTGTGATTTTGTCAGATACACACAGCCAAGAAAGCCAGCTGGGGCAGAGTGACTGACTTGTCCTGCTGTTAATTAGCACCCCACCACTGCATACACCTTCCCGAGCACTTTATGACATAAAAACTTTCCAGGTAATATGTAATAACCATGTGGCTCCACTAAACATACTTTCAGTTGACTGGCAGGTTCATTTTCCAGACCACTGAACCATTAAGGTTGGAAAAGACCTCTAAGATGACCAAGTCCAACCATCTACCCGTCCCCACCATGCCCTTTAATCCACGTCCCTCAGTGCCACGTCTCCACGGCTCTTGAACAGCTCCAGGGACCGTGACCCCACAGCCCCCTGGGCAGCTGTGCCAGTGCCCAACTACTCTTCAAGAGAAGACATTTTTCCTATTACCTGACCAGAAGCTTCCCTGGTGCAACCTTAGGCCATTACCTCTCATCCTAAACGCGATACCTTTCCTGCCAGGACAGAGACCATAGCACAGGCGATGATTCACTCTTCTGCTGCACTTGCCCTGCAGATGAAGAGTTTCAGGCAGAAGTGGTGTTAGGCAAAGGAAGCAATATTAATCTGGCACAACTTGCCACCTTTTCGTTGTGCAGGCCTCTGAAGACTTTGTGAGATACAGACATCCATATTGGGATGCATCATTTAAAGATTCTGAAGAGTGCCATAAGCCATTCGGGGGCCTGTAAGCCATAACAGGATTGTATTTTTTTTCATATAATACTGCTTTTTTTCCCTAATAGTTCTCCTTCCAGATTAAGGAGTCAGTCAGGGTTAGGTCCTACCACAGGGAACTGCAGCAGCTGCAGGCAGAGAACAGACTGAGCACACTACAGCCATTGCCCCGGCTGCATGCTCACGGTTCTTCCCAAGCACCAGCTCTGGTTGATCACACATTCCCACAATGAGTCAGGCAGCAAGGTGAGCCAACAGGAAGCTGTGCCAATATGAGGTAGAAGAGGAATAGTTTTCTCTCGGCCCAATGAGTTGAACTGATTCGCCAGGCAGGCTCATGACCCCTATTTAAGGGAACAAGAAAAAAAGAGGAGAAACAGAACTGCCACTCATGGATTAGGTGTAATAATGAGCTTACTTAAATCAGAACAATCACTTTCCTCAACACGGAATGTCTTCTTACAAAAATAAAGCAAATTTTACAATGCTATTTTCTGTTAATGTGTTAACTCTGCTCATGTCACAGTTTAATTGTGCGTTGGCAGCATGCTTCATCAACTTCCTTACTGCTTTTGCCAAAGGTTGGGATCAGATTAGCCGTGTTTTGGTAACTGTTTACCTGGGACATAGCAGTTACTATTCCAGGATAAGGACTCAACAGTTATTCCCTTGAATTTCAGGAAATTCACAGTGATTTGGTGAGAAATCAGTATTAAAGGTTTGATGATTTCAGCATTTTTAAAAATAGTTTTGTGTGCGAGTTCCCCAGCTCTAATCATAAAGGTTGTTATCAACCAGTTGCACATGGAAGAGAAAAAATATCTCCATTAAATATAGGTCCATTTTCCACATGAAGAAAATTTCACCAAATTATTTATTTATTTATTTTCACCAAAGTGTTCTTATCTGCATCTGACAACTAAATCACTGCTGTGCTTTTCTTTGGACCTTGTGGAAACTCCTCTGGGTATAGATCCATCATGTTGGCTGTGTATATTTTCACTGCATTTCCGTAATTAATTACCCCTCTTTGCAAACTTGATTTACCCATTGCTATCGGCTTTCCAAATTTTCATCTATATGCAATTCCTTATTGTTGCTGTACCTCCCCTTCTGAGCAGCAGTTTTGTTTTCTTTTAAAGCCATAAAAACCTCCTTTTGTGACGCTGAAATTGTGTCACGGAATAACACATTTGTGAACAGCTCCGCCCGTTTCCATTATGACTGCACTGAAGCATTTCCTCAGTCTTTCTTACTCATAATTTTTAGCAGTTTGGCACTTTCATAGCACTAAATGCCCAAACTCGTGTTGCCTGATGGAACTCAGCACATTGTGCTTCACCATGCTGCAGTACCTTCCAGAGAGGGACATGGAGCACAGTGCTGCCCTAAGCTTCTTGTTGGCCTTTCTAAACGTGCACTCACAGTGGCCTTTATAACTTACCTAAAAGCTGTTGCACAGCTGCCACTGCATCTCAGCACACTCAGACCACTTCTTGAGTTGACTTGGCAAAACAGGCTAAAGACTGCACTTCTTTCACAGACTGTGCAGTGAGAAACAGCGTTAGGTGGGAGATGCATTGGAGTGCACAGGGAAGGAGGCAGGTACGTGGCAGTGTCCAGAACAGGCATATAAAAGCAGGAGGGCTGAAACAGGTGCTGTTCTGCCTGGCTTTTGAAAGAAAAGGAAAAATATGATGAAGTTATTACTGCTATTAACCAGAAGCTCTTATTCCATAATTCCCTGTTAAATAAGAGCAACAAGCTTTGCTTTGATACACGCTTACATACATTCATCAGAATTTCTTTAGTCACTTTCAATTAAAGATTAACTTCTCATAACATTTTTCAACCCATTCCATATTCCAGTTTATTATCCTTATCTACCCTCGAAGGTTTCCCTTACACCTAATTGCTTTTCTTTTTCAGTCTCTGGCAAATTTGAACATGTTTATTGCTTCACAAACCTCAAACCACGCAAGCTTTTATTAATTCAAAAATTAATTTTGTGGTTGGCATGTTCCCTCCACCCATCTCCTTAAGCTGTTTCAGCTGCTTTCCAGCTCTCTTGGCACAGCTTTGGTTTGTAGCACTGGAGATGTCTGGCAGCCCCAGATCTCCCACAGCATTGCTAGCTACGTCTTTTCTAGGAAAGGGACAGTCACAGGATGTAACGAATTCTGTCTTACCAACAAATCCTCGTGTTCAGTTCTTTTAAAGCATCAGGTCCGCAACCTGGTAGAAATAATGAATAAATAAATAAGCAAAAAAATAGAAATAGCAGTTTTTCCTCTGTTCGGTTCACCTTTGTGAGATTTGCTAACAAGGAAATGAGCCAGGGCACGCACTCCAGTTTTGTCATTGCTTTTGGAAACTTTACAGCCGTTTATAGCCAGCGCAATTAAAAAATGTGGGAACACAGAAGCAGCTTGTGGCTGGAGGACAGAAGTAGCTCTAACTGCCTGCTCAAATCAAGGCTGGCAGCCTTTCTTAACAGGCTTCCCAGGAATAGTTTGATTTCATAGCCATATATATTCCACCTGAATGTACTCTCTGGTGAATCTGAACTGAGTACAGGTCCCAATTAAGCTGGGTGTCACCAACTCCTTTATGACTTTGAGTAGAATGGTTTTCACATGTGACATTCTGTGCTTTTCCTGGTACAGCATGGTTGTACTCCATTGTGTCCCTGCATTATCCCCTTGGAGGCACAGATCTGCTGAATGATGCTAATCAGGTATACAGCTTTTAGCAAGTGCCCTCTCTCAAGCTGACTAGCTGTATTTTACACGTTTTTCCACTGTTATCTCTCATCTTCAGCTGCAGATTCTTGAGGGCAGAGAACATCTGTTTTACCTTCTGCGTAGTATGCAGCTGCCAGGGCCAAGGATCATACATGCTTCTGCAGTACAGAGCACAAAAATCTTTTTGCTTTAGGAACATTTGCAAGGCTTTCTCCTCTGTACATGATTTCTAAATCAGCAAACACAAAAGCCTAACTGGAGATCACATTTGTGTACAAAATCCATCTTGTGCCAAAACTAAGATATCCAAGTAGCAGAGAAAATAAATCAAAACCTACTGTTTATTTATCCAGTCTCCTTAATGTGTATATATTAGTGTGTTCCACCCTGCTTTTTCTGGGAGGACTGTATAAATATGAGCCTTATCTGAGTAGGTTCAGGGACCCACCTCTGTAATGCACAGGCATACATGCAGCTGGCCACATCTGGCCCTCAAAACTGCCACCAGTGCCACCCAGTCCTCCACAGGGATGGACTTCAGTGGGATGCCTCCAGCCTCATTTGTTTGACTTTCCCAGCAAGCCGAATCTCTTCCTACCGTTCCTTCCTTTGTTTCTCCTGACCTCAGCTGCTTGCAGGTTGGGGCTCACTGCCAGCAGGGGATCAGCCAGGCTGGCAAAAGCACCGGCATCGGGGCCATGCACGGGGTGCTCCCACACATACCTGGCACCTGCATGGAACAAGGGCTCCTGGAGCCAAGTTCCTGAGCTCTTGAGGGCACAGCCAGCTGTACAGAGTGCCCCGTGAAATGGAGGTGAGCAATCTGCAATTGCAGTTTTACTGTTCCAGATGAATCATACACAGCCACAAGCCTTTCAATGACTCCTTTTAAAGCTTCTTAAACTACACTGGCAAGTCCAAGTCGTTAAACAATTTATTATCACTTCTCTGCCAGAAGAGCTTTTGAAACAGCTTAAAGAGCAGATTGTACACAGTGCCCAAAACTGTCACAGCTGAAGCCTCTCTTCTCTTGTGTCACCCTATCCCTTTTCTCCTTTTTCCAAACATTCTTCTTGATTTTAAATCATTTTACTAGTTACTTTCATTACAGCAGCAGCATATCTAGTAAGTCACACATCTTTACCAGCAGTTGTGGTGAAAGGGGAATTCATTGCTCCATTTATTGGAGCAAGATCTTAAATAGTCACATTTACAGTAGATAGAATAAATATCGTGCTTGCCCATTGCTGTTTCTAGCTCCATGACTGACATACAAAGCTGCAATGAGGCTGTGCCTGCTTCCAGCTTACTGCTCAGGTAGGTACCTGTACAGCTACTGACTTCACTAAGAAGTATTCCAGTAAAACCCAGGCCAGCACAGACTTACCATAACAAACAACTAAATAAAACATTGGCAAACCTCAAACACAAGAGTTGAGGAAACCATTGCTTTTGCCTGAAGAGGCAAGTTTTCTTGCATCTATTATTTGGCTGCAAGTAAAGAGACAGTGAAATGGGTCTGCCTCTGCCCAGCTAGCACAGAGGAAAGACTCAATCTATCTAGCAGCTTTCACAACTAGAAAAGCAGATATCCTTTCAGGCTGGAGAATGCACGCACACACAGCTAATGGATCTCACCATCTAGCAGCGTGATGTTTTGATTTTATATTAGAATTGCTTGAAAATGGGTCCTTTAATACTTCTATTGTTGTACATTTCTTTCTGAAAGTATGTTTAAAAGACTCATTTCCTTAATTTCAGGCATATCTGTGAAAATGTATTATCCCAAGCTGATGGCATCAAAGAATGAATTAGGAATAAAGCCAAGTGAATAAAAACAAAGATATTTCCTTTCAGTTACTGTGCAGCCTTCACAGGCTGCAGAGCATTAGATTACTGAAATACCGCTGGCACATTCTTCAAGATCTGCAAAGATCAGTGCCTTGCTTTCATATCCTCAGCATGGAACAAGAATGCAATCCTTGTTACACTCAGTCCAGCAAAGGCTCTTCTGTGATGAGTGGCTTTAGATATGCAGCACTGGAAAAAAGTCTTTGAACTAGTGTTGTCTGCATTCCCAGTTTCCAAGACATATTTATCATAGCACAGTTCCACTATTGAACCGAAAAATAAAAACACCACCATAGCTTCAATGACTTTTTTTAAGGACGGGTCAGACTGTGCACGCAATGCTTGCACTCACCTTCTGTCCTTTGACACTGGTTGTAGAGAAGCTATTGCTGCTGCCCCATGTCCAGCTGAGGGCCTGCACACACCACCACCTGTCTGGTTCTGATAGGACCTGGCCCAGAGGGAACCACAAGACTCAGACAAATGCATAGAATCAGAGCATGGTTTGGGTTGGAAGGGACCTTAAATCCCTTCCAGTCCTAACAGCTGCTGTGGGCTGGCTGCCCCTATCAGCTCAGGCTGCCCAGGGCCCACCCAACCTGGCCTTTAACGCCATATAACTGTGACCTGAAACAGCACCCTCACTGTCCACGCAACCCACTGTTCTTATGACAGAATTTCTACAGCACATTTTCATCATCTCCTACTATTCCTGCCTGAGGCCTCTTCTGGGTGGGACCTGACAGCCTCACAGCCCTTCTTTGTGCACACCCTTGCTGCGAGGCCCACCCAGCTCCAAAGGCCAGCCCCGATATCAGGGAAAATGGCAGCGCTGGGCAGGGCTGCAGCACAGCCAGCACCAGGCACTGCATAAAGCGTGGACTTTGCATAGGGAAGAGGCACAGCCACAGTGACAGTGCTCTGAAATGCAGGACGAAGCCGCATCTCCAGCACTTGTGACTCCCCCGAGTCACAGCAGCATGGCTTTGTCCCCACAATACCCAAAAGTTTCTGACATGCTTCTGAAGGCAGAAGGAAGATTTAAGGCACCATGCCATGGCCTTTCAGCTGCAGGATGAGGAATTCTTGCCTGTGGGATACTTGCGGTGTTTCCACAGTTCTGCCAACAGAATGATGTGTGAGCAGGGATGAAAGCAAGCCCCTGGCAAGAAGGCAGTGTTCTTACATTGGCAGTAATTAAGCTGAAACTACAAAAGCACACAGACTCATCTCGACAGTGAAGATTTGTTGTGGCTTTACCCAGACCAAATTCTTTATCCAACCTTAAATTAAGCCTTGTTAGAGCAGAGCAGGGAGAGACGGGCTTGGAGAACACCAGGGCAAGCTGTTAGCAGGAAGCTCAGGCCCATTTTATGGCTCCAGCTCTGCCCCTGTGCCTCAGTTTTGCCTGTCTATGAGATGGAGAGCACCTCCTAGTCAGGATGGGAGGCAGCCCCTTTCCTTTGCAAGCACTCAAGTGAGAGGGATTCACTGCATCCCAGCAGAAACCCCCCAAACTCTTCTTGCCCAAGCCCACACCAGAAGAAGGCTTCCCTGGTGCTCTCTCTCCCAGGGTTCAGCAGCAACCCCAAAGCCTCCACTTCCAAGTTCTTGCTGAATAAGTAGCCCCAAGATTCTTTCTGTCATTCTTTGCTCCCTGAGGTCCTTTCTCTTGCATCTGTAAAGTGTTTGTGTAAAAGATGACTCATTGCAGCCCCACCCTGATGAGGCAACCTCACCTGCATCATCAGGATAGGTCATGCCCTGACAACCATCTGGCTGCTCGATTGCTCCAGACACAGTGAGGGCTGTGCAGACAGTACAGGCCTCAGGGCAGGAGACAAGCGGCTGGAGAACAGCACTGGTGTGAAGCAGCTGCTCCCTGTGGCTTTCAACCCCATGCACTTGGGCAAGCAAGTGGAAGCATGCTCATGGTGGCTAGAGAGGAATGTGCAAGAGCAGAGCTCGCGTGACAGTGCTTACCACCACAAACATACACGTGCAAAGGTGTGCACCCACCTACACACTGCACCAGGTCTTCCTCCTGCACGTGCTCTGTCTCTGGAGAGTTTGTCCTTGCAACCTGGTGCCATCCTTGTCCTTGGTTATGCCAGCATCCTTGGCTCGAGCATTGCCTGCACCATCCCAGAGCAGCAAGACATGGCAGTAGCTGCACAGGAAAAGCCTTCTTCACAGCTCTGTCTGCTCACAGCATTCCCACCCTCGCCATTGTTTTGGGAATAGCTGGAAAATGTCAGCAGGGCGCTGGGTGCGGGTGGGGGGGGTCAGGAAAAAGGAAAAACAGATGATTAGATTTTTTAAAATCAGCCAATAAGTTGTATTAACTTTTCCATTGACCTTCTGTTGGGTCACATTATCAGGCTGGTGAATATGGTTCATGAAGATAGCATGCTCAGATTTCAAGCTGTGTTGAAAGTGCATCCCAAGCACTTTGCCAAAATGGAAACATCAGCTCTGCCAGAGGGCTGTGCTGCTGGGAGGCAGTGCTGCACGTTGCACATCGTGGGAAGCAGAATCCAGCCCCTACCACATGTCCACTCCAATTCCTCGCAGCGTTCTCTCCTTTCTTATTTAAAAGCCCCAGGGAGGGTGGGGTCAGATTTTGCAAACTATACCTTTTTACTGCTTTTCCTTGTGCTGCCTGCAGCTGTGACAGCACTGAGGTGAGGGCACAGCTGCAGGTGCTGAGCACATACATGGGCTGGGCAGTACTGCATCCCCGAGCAGTACCATACCTGCTGCATGACCACAAAGTCGCTTGCACTGGCTCCTTGCGTGGATGCTGCTGGAGCATCAGCAGGGAGGCTGGGGGTGTTGAAGAGGCCCAACAGGCACAGTCTGGTACTGCAGTCAGTGGGGATGAGATGACCGTGCTTTGGCAGGTGGGAAAATGGAGCAGGGCAGGGGCAAAGCGTTCCCTAAGCTGCTGGGGCAAAGTTGCCAAAGGCTCGTCACTTGCAGCAGCATAGCTAGAGCTGTGATGCTGTCCTGGACTCTATGGAGAGCCACTTGGCCTCTCTAACCCCTGCTAGCCAAAATTAGCCTCCTCTGCGTGCACTGAGTAGAAGAGCCACAATTGTATCTCAGGAAGACATTATTGTACTCCATGAGCCCTATCTTATCAGCGAGAGGAAAATAGGACTTTGACAAATTGCCTCTGCTGCAGTTAGGGTAAGCACATGATTCTCAGGAGTCGCCCACCCGCCAGGGCCGCTATTGTTCCCATCCCGGCGCTGTGCAGGGCCTGGGCTGCACGACCCTCCTGCTGGGAAGGAGCACGCAGGGCCCCACACATTGTGTTTGCAGCCGGCCCTGCGGAGGGGAGGCGGCTGGGCTTGGATTGATCCCTTTATCATCAGCCCTGAGTGCTGATAAGGTGACATCACCCACCAGAGCAGGGACTTGAACCCTTTTGCAAGAGGAGATTGTTATCAGCAGGCTCTGGCAGGGCTGTGCTGGTGCTGCAGCCGGCAGCTTGAGCCTTTGACCACGATAGGAAGGGTTTGTTTTGCATCGTACAATGGCTGCTCAGATCCTGCCCAACAAAGCTGCAGAGCGGCACCAGGCAGCCTCACAGCACATCAAAGGCGTGACTTCACCGCAGGGCCCTGGGGTCCCTGTATGAGCCTGCAGCCAGGCCTGAAGCACCTGCTGGGACAAGGTGGGTGCCGTTCCCAGCCTTGGTCTGCACCCACTGGCCTTAGAATCAATCCCTCCTTCTGGGCCTTCTTCATTGTGGTGATGGCCATACTCACACCGTGTTGTACTCACCTCCCAGCACCACAATGGTATCGCCATCTTCACTGCAAGCTGCTCCACTGCACGGGGATGTTCCTGCACAGCCCCCAGCTCAAGTGGGGAGCTATGCACAGAGCACAGATTTGTTAAGATTGGAAACTAGCACTAAGATCAAGCCCAACCATCAACCCATCCCAACCATGCCTGTCAACCCATGTCCCTCAGTGCTACATCTCCACAGTTCTTGAACACCTCCAGGATGGTGACTCCACCTCATCCCTGGGCAGCTGTGCCAGTGCCTCACCACTCTTCCTGAGAAGAAATGTTTTCCAATATCCAACCTGAAAGAAGCACTTCTTGCCAGAGTGCCAACAGGTTCCTCAGGAACATTCACGGGAAGGGACCTGGAACTGCCCCACCAAGCACAGCCACCATCCAAATGATCATTTATAATGGTGGGACACAAAAGCAGCCACTTTTGCAGATCAGGGTCCACATTGTACCGGCAAACCTGAGCCAGGCCATGGCTAGAGCAGGAGCTGCGGGGACAAAGCAGAGATGGCAGCACAGTGACCTCCTGTCACCCACCCTTCTGCTCCCTGCAGCACAGCCCTGGGACTTCCTGAGCTAGAGGGGCAGCCCTTACAAGTCATCCAAGTTCTACTGCCCAAAATATCCCACAACGATTTCCTCAACTGACCTGGGCCACCTCTGAGTGCGCCTCCAGCCAAACCCACATCAAGCCCGCCTGTCTCTGTGCTCTGAGGTACAGTAATAGTGCTCATCCTTGTCTTCCCTATGCTGCTCCAATGGCACCAAACCCATCGTACCCCATTCTCAAAACCTCCCTGCGCAGACCCCACTCACATTTCCCAGGACCACCCACCAGGCACCATGGGGGCCCCAGCAGACACCTTCCTGCCTCACCAGGGAGTAGCTGAGGTGCCCACCACTTGTTTCACTTTGTGTTATCTTATCGCTATAGGAAAGGCAATACAGCAGAAGAATTTCCTCTCCTTTATCTTTCCAAGCCTTTCCATTGTCTGGCGTCTGGAGTTCTGAGCCTCGCCACTCAGCAGTTTGCACGGGCCCTTGGAAACCTGGTTCTTATCAGCCTGAGCTCTACAAAGTCTCCTTCAGCCATGGCAGGGTCTGGCCTCACAGTGCCCCATCCTCACCCTGCAGGGCATTTCCCATTGCCCGAGAGAGCTGCCAGCTCTACTCCTCACTTGTGCAGTGCAATGCAGCACAGAGCTACCCGGGTCCCCATCCCAGATCTTCTGCAGCTCTGACACAGCTCAGGCCAAGCATCCACAACCTCGCACCCAGCTGCAGGGCTGGGGCAGCAGGGCATGGACTGCAGATTTGTATGCTGCAGACAAAGCAGTACTTTGTGTGTCACAAATACATCAGTGTGGGCTGTGGGGTCCCCGGGATGTTTCACACTGCAGCTGTGGCCTCAGCAGCATGCAGGTGGCCCATGGTGCTTGCACATGCCCAGTGCTGTAACACAGCCTGGCTTCTACCTCCCCATGACTGCACCTGCAATCCTACAGCTTCTTCTGGTCCACACCACACAGCTTTTGAGGCACCAAACCATACTCGAGAGGGAAGTGCCCAGGCACAATCCCTTTTTCAAATCCCAGCTGGTAAAGGAAGGAGTCGGCCATTCCGAACCCACGTGTGAGGGAAGGCACAGGCGGTCACTGCTGGACGCCTTCTTCCCAGAAAAATGGAACGGGCTGGAATCGAAACCAGAACTTCCAGATTTCTCCTCAGCAATGCAAGCAAAGCTCAAAGCAGGACAAATTTAGGTTCTGATTCTTCTTGTGCACTCCCTCTCTCTTGGGCAATGCGAGGGGAGGGCTGAGGAGCCCAGGAAGTGCTGACACCATCCCACGGACAGCCCTTTTTGCATAGCCACAAAGAACCACTGGGACAGAGCTCCTCTGACTCAGGAGCAGCTTCTTTTCCTCACCCTCACGATGACCTCTGTTGTGTCCCAGGATGCGTTGGGCACTTCGGGCGTTCCTCCCTCTGGCTGGGCAATGTCGTCCCCTAACGGCAGCAAAGGGGATTTCAGCCTCCTCCAAAAAAATACAACTGTCATGATGTACAGCTGCACAGCACTTGTGGGCACAGCACTCAGCACCACATCCCAGGTCCCAAATCCTGTTTTGGCCGTCTCATCCAGGAGCACTCAGACACTGAAGAGCTGGCACACCTCCTGTGCTTTCTCTCTCTATCCTGAGCACCCCACCACACCCCAAAGCAGCCCCTGGGTATTAGCACAGCAGGCAACATCAGCCCAGCAAAATGAGCTGCTTGTACAGCAAAGCCAAGCCCCCAGGAGAAGAGGCAGAGCTCTGGGTGCTGTGGTGCTGCACTCACAGAATGAGCTGTGGCTCCTCACAGCCCGCACACTCCCTCCACGTGCATGAGGTGCTTTGAGAAAACAGCACTCAGAAATGGAAACTGGATGCCTGCAGAAAGCACAGAGAGAGGCAGAAAGAGGCTCACCCAGCAGGTGGCTGCGGCAAGGCACAATGCCTGCTTTGTGCAGGCTCATGGCAGCAGTGAATTCTGCATTGCCTCACGCCTGGCAGCTGCTCGGGGATGCTATGCTGAGCTGTCAGCACTGCTGGCCCGACATTTCCCAGCAAGGGTAAGGCAGGGTGGATGCAGCAAGAGACCAAACCACCACAGGAAAGCATTATAGCACTAACTGAACCACAGTCCTTGCCTATTATTTAGTTTGCCCAGTTCTCAACAGGAGCATAAAACATTAACAAGCGTTTGGGTCCAGGACTCTTGTTTATGATCCTTCCTGTATTGAAGCAAGAGCCTTTTAGCACAGCAAGCAGCTGTCCGCATGTAACACACTTCAGCAAACACGACTGGCTCAGTCAGATTTATGCTATCCTCCATTCACTCATGCAAACACAAGTGGCTCAGCAGCTTTTATAGCAGAAGGTTTCTGTGCAAAAAGCAGAATTCCCCAGGGCCTGCTGCTTTGGATGTCCATAATTTGAGAAGATTTGGAAGAGCCCATCCAGCAAGGAGGCTCTCAGAAACATAACTGTGCCCTGCTAGCAATGCAATAGGAACCTCAAGCATATGCAATGTGAACTAAGAATTCAAAATGATTCGACACGAGAGAAGTGGAACAGAAAAAAATGTAAAGGGTGCTCCAAAGTTAGTCTGATGGATCATTTCACAAGTAATAGCTTAGGACAAGGCAAAAAGAAAGGGACATTTCGGCAATGAGGTCCCTGGAATAGCTTTGGGGACAAAAGCACAACCCACACCTACAAGGGTGGGAAAGCCTGGAAGGACAAATTTAGCTAAGGCACATTCTCTTCAGGAATGAAAAGCAAAAATATTCTCCAGGACAACCAGACATAATACTGTCTTCTGAGAATCCAGTGTCCTTTATAGGACACTGACTTAAAATACCATCAATTGTATTCGTTCAGTGTAATTATGGCTGGCAGAGAAGTATCTTCCCCTCCAGTTATGTAATTAAGAACTTGAATAAAGAGACTTGAAGGAAAACAGGAGCCAAGGCAAGAGCTCTGCTGTCAGGAGACCCTTTGCATGCACAGTGCAGTGAAATCATCTATAGAGAACCAGTGCACAAAGGGTCACAAAGGCAAAAGCAGTTTGCTTGCATGACTCACATCTGCTGTGGCTCCACCCAGCAACTGCTTTTGTGGATGGAGATATCCATGCTAAAGGCAAAGCAAAAATTACAAGACTGCATTCCTTTTTTTAGTATCAGAGACCAGTGTCCACATCTGTTACTGTGCTCCACCACCTAAAAGCAAAGCCCAAAGTGACTTTGTGAGCCTTTCTATTGCTGTCATTACTCTGTGCTGTAGGAGGAATGAAAGCACTGACCACATAACACAAATATTATCTCAGCATGGAAAATAAGGAGTATGTCCTGCTGAAGTCCAACCCCAAGTAAGCAGAATCTGTTTAGAATCAAGTACTGATGCACTGATATCTGCTGTTAAGATACTTCTGAGGTCAGACAACATGTAACAGGCAGCAAGACAATATACACAACGATATACAAAGCAAAATCCTAACCATGTTTTAGGTCAAATGAGCACCAGCAGATTTTCTGCCAGTCACATGGAAATGAGTGTTTTAAAATACCAATGGGAAATCACAGAATCAACTGATACCAGCTCAGTGTGAAGGACACGCAGGCAATGCTTTCCTTACATGGTGTTCCATGCTCTACCTTAGGCTGGGAAACAGGGAGGGGTGTCAGAACACGACTTCATAAAATAGGGCTGAGCAAAAGAGGAAGAAGGCAATGAAAAAAACGTTTAAAGTAATTTTTCAACACACTGAAGTGTCCTGTCCCATCAACAAACAAGCTTAAAAAAAACAAACACACAAACCAGGAGATGAGCAATATTATCTCACAAGGTACCAAACATCACTCATTGAGATTCAACTGTTTATAAAGATTTTAGTCAGTTTTACAGGGCTTGCTTTGATCCCAACAGCTATAAAACACATCCTTTATGGAAGGAAAAAAACACTCCTGCACAGCTCCCTCTCCTCCCATTGAAAGGGCATCTCACAGCAGCACTCAAAAGCCTGGGCCGGCTTCCAGGTAATACTGGAGGTCTTTTTTTTATTCTCAGAAAAGATGTTTCAAGTATCAAGACCATTCTTATCCCCTGCCCAGGCAAACCCACAGCACAGAGCTCCCAAGGTGAGCTAGTGATGCTCACTTAGAATTCTTCCCTTAGTCCATGCCTGCAGGACAGTGCAGAGCCTGCTCTGGGAAGGCCGGGTATCAGGGCCATGGCTAATTCTCCAGGTGCTTAGTGATCCTGCGAACCTTCTCCTTCTTGTTCCTGTTGCCATGTTTTTTCCAGGGCTTTCCCACCACGCTCCCAGCATTGGGTGCAGGCACAGACACAAGGCCGCCACCAGGCCGGTATCCCATCGCAGCCCGGACACCTTTCATCAGAGCACGAACATTCTCCTGGAAGGGGAGACACAGTCACCAGTGACCAATGAGTAGATATGTAATCTCAAGCATCTGTGATACATTGATAAAACCAGGCACGGGCGAGCTCAAACCCTACAAGCCTTGCTCTGTCCCCAGCTCCAGAGCTGCAGGAAAGGTCAAGCCATGCAGCTGAGTGAAGCCTGCCAGTGCTTTCCAGTTCTGCCTGCAGCCATGCCTCACTGAGCCAGGTCCTCAGTGCTCACCACCATGAACAGAGGAGGAATGTTTACCAGACACAGAGCTCCGACAGACATGAGCTGCGGTACTAAGATCGATTCTCACAGTCTCTGCTTTGCACACAACACATTGTCTCTGCAAACAAATCTGGCGTCTGTGAAAGCCGGAGACTAAAATAACTTGCTCAAGTCTGGAGTGTGGGTAGCGCTGCTGGGGCTCACAGCCAGACGTGCCAGCACTTTGGGCAGACAGAGGAAGAGTCTGGTAATCCCAAAAATTCTTTTCAGGTCACAGCTTTTTGAGTAGCTGTTTTTGAAAAGAGTCTTTGGTTTGAAAAGTTCTTGGTTTCAAAATGCATGACTATCATTAGCTGTGCTGTAACAAACACTGTTCATACCCAGCTAACCGAGCAGAACGGATCACACTGTCTGACACATCCCCATCACTGCTAACACACCACTCTGATCTTAGGTACACAAACTTTATCAGTTATGGATTTGACACTTCACTCCAAGTCATTAATAATTCTTTTCAGTAGTGCAGGGACAAAATGGATCCCTATGGGACCTAACAAGAAGCACACCAGAGAAACTTCCATCTTCCACCTCATTTCCAGATTCCTTATATAGATTTTAACTCAGATTCCATGTTCTTTTCATCTGATCTTAGGCTCTGAATCAAAACGACCACATGGTACTAAATCAATTTGCCTTAAAGAAGCTTATTATGTCCTCTAAATAAGTGTACTCAAGGACATTTAAGACTGGAGAACCAGATATTCCAAAACCACATCCTTGGTTGCTGTGTCCTTTCTTTGTCCTTCTCTTGTTTGCTCATGAATGATGTTAGGCCCATAAGGACAAGGGCAACCTTGGCACCATTTTAAAACACAACTCAGTACCCCTTCACCCTCAAAGCCATTTTTTTTTTCAATTATCTGTAACACATCAATGTTGCTGTAAAAACTCCTGAAGAATTTCCCCTCCAGATTTACCTGGTGGAAAAACGTTTTGTCCACCACATTTTCAATCTGTTTTGCTTTGGTATTCTTGTTAGGCTTCACTGGACCACTGGCTTGGACAATTCTGCTCTCTGGGCACTTTTTATGCTGGTATTGAAAATTATCTGGGTCAATGCCAGGAGGTGGATGGCAGTATAACAGCTTCCCCTGTGGAAATAATGGTACAGAGTTAACAAACAAACAAAAAAAATCAGAGACCTATAGAGAACAACTCCACAGCTAAGAAGGGCCCTGGATCTCCATGTTGGCAGCCTGTCGGCACATCTGGTCTCTTTTCCCGGGCACCTATTGACTAAGATCTAAGTTAAAGCATCACTGTAATCCAAAGCGCCTCCTTCAGCTGCAACATCCAGCTTCAAACAATGCAGTACAAGTCTCTCAGAGGAGTACTGGAGGATTCTACTAAAAAATACTCAACACTAAGTTGCTGACAGGTCCTATAGAAGCACGCAAGACTACAGCACTCAGAACTTCAGTCCTATGGTATGTAAATACTGACTCAACTGAACAAAATGATTTCACTTCCAGAAGAGCTGCTGTCTGCTTTAAAAAGGTAATGATTCCATTTATTTAAAACATAAAAATAGCCTGATCTAAAGTGCATTTCAGCGTACAATGATTTTATCCAAAGGAACAGAATTCACTTAATTGTGACTGTTCACGCTCCAGTAGAAGTTTCAGTTCACCTCCCAGTAGGAAAGAAAACCCAAATGTAGGAAGCACTTACACTGACATAGTCTTTTAGCACATATCGAGCTGATCTCGGCTGGTCTGGCTGCCCATGGGCTGTCATAAAGCCCCTCATATCTGCAAGACAAAAAAATGTCAGTACAGAATTAACGCATTCCTCTCAGCTGCCTAACTGCACATCGTATCCTTTCTCAAACAAACAAACAGAACTCCCTGTGAAAGAGGCTTCTGGTGTGAAAAGCATGGAGGAAAACAACAGAGGAAATGCAGAAGCATCCTAACCTGAAGGGGCTGACATCTCCGTACCACCAGGGAACCTGCTGTTTTATCATTTTTGTTTCAAGGCCAGAGAAGATGAATTGCATCAAAGAATCAGACAAGGGAGATAATCCTTCACTGCATTCTTCAATCTAATTCAAGATGCGGTTGATGGGAAGTTTCTAAAATGATGAGTGCCAGAGAACAACCTGAGGGTACAGCACGGTACTACAGACTGGCAGGACGTTTCATGAACCAACACAACACAATCACTACATCTGTTGGATGAAACTGGCAAAGCGCCGTTATAGCACGTGAGACTAGCTGTTAACAGAGGCCCTTCGTGAGAGGAGGGTAAGGAGGCTCAATGCATAACAAACCTGACATTAAAATCTTCTGAGGCCATTTTTCAGGACCGTACACATAGTAGAGGAGACAGGTTTTAAAGGGATCACCACTCACATCCATATGCTGTTAGCAGCTCTTCAGCTGTTGGCTTTCGATCTGGATCCTCATCTTCCCTGGGCCTCACGATGTTTATTCCATAGGTTGCTTCCAAAATGTTTCGTGGGATATGCTGACAAACATAAACTAGTGAAGGAAACCACCTTGTGATTTTCAGATACTAAAGTAATCTTTGCCCACGTCACTCCAAGAGCACAGGTTAAAAACTGTTTTGGATTTTGTTGCAAACCAGAAAAGCAATGCCAGTCCAATAAAAGGATAAACAGGATAAACTTACAATGAGACAGGGAAAGAAAAACACAGCAGGGCTGTTTTACCCAACATGCATCCCTTCTGCCCTCAATGCATGAGCACGCATACACCTAGAAGGGCTGCAACATGCTACATCCCATATTCCAGACCCTCTTGCAGCCATTCACACAAACCTCATGCAAAGGATATTAAAGAAATGGGCGGAACATGGTCCCTCATCTGGTCTATAGACAGAATTCCAGAACAAATCATCTCTGCTTTGGTGGAGATGAAAGATGGCATCACCAGACCAGGGCAATCACAGAGGCACAGGCCAGGCTCCACATACAGAGTCTGCACAACAAATACACAATAAGTTCACCAAGGCAAGTCAGCGTCCATGGAGGAAAAAGAAACAAGAGATCAAACGCAGTGATGAAACAGATGCAAATGAGAATAAGCAGAAACTTTACTAATACAGATGCCTGTCCTGCTGGCCCCAGCCAGTGAATTAAGAAAATCCTATGCAGAACACAGCAGCCCTTCCAAGGTTCCTAAACAAGGTGCCCAGATCTGGGCAGGCAGATCTCCAGCTCTCCAATCCGATGGGCCGCAGGCAGAAGAGAAGGCACTCCAGAAATCTTTAACTTCAGCACTGGATGTTTTGACATAGGTGGGAGACTGCAGAAGTACAGGTATCACAATGTCTACCATATCACTGGAGTTAGCAATACAAAATTATGTGCTTGGTTGATATGAAAAAGACAGCATGCTCCCAGCAATAACTAAGGGCAAGAAGGGATGGTGCGAAGTTTGATGTTCAGCTATTTACAGGAGCACTTTGTTTCAGGAGGTGAAGCTACCTAAATAAGATTGAGACGTGGGAAATATCTCCCATGGCACAGCAGCTCTCTTGAGACACTCTCAAAGCATAGCACAAGTTTAGAAGCAAGGCCTAAAGTTGCAAGATGATATAAATTGAGACCACCCTCTCTAACCTAAACTCTGCTGGGCAGAGATCGGCTGGCAAAGAGAGTTCTCAGTAAGTTCACGTGTTAATCTGTATTTCATTATGAAGTTCTCTTCTACCACAGAACTAAGCGAATACAGCAAAGCTCTTTGTCAGCCATACCTGGAAGTGTTTCGTACGGCCCGGCGTAGCAGACACCGACACCTTCTTATCTCCAAGAATTGTGTTGATTGTCGAACTTTTGCCAACGTTAGGGTAACCCACCTGGATGACAAGCGGAAGGGTAACAGTGATAATAGGCAGGATCATGCTCTGACACAAAAGCATTTTAATAAGAATTACTGAAAATATAGGCAAGCAGTGTGGAATATTGCATTCCACCAACTTCAGAATTAATCTTTCCACAAAACCCTTTGTAATATGCACTTGCTAGGTTGTTTTTTTCTTTACCCTTACATGGAGCCAGGCTACAGCATGAATGCTTCCCTTGAAAGTTGTATGGATTTAAAACTCAGATTTAGCCAGTCCCATTTTAAGCACGAGGTCCAACTCACCAGTCCAACATTTACTTCCCCATCCTTCACCCTTGGTCCATTGTGCAGAGTTTTGAATATCTCCAGCAGTTCATTTCTCTGTACCAGATGGCTGAAGTTCCTGACGTTCCTGTTCTGCTCTTGCACAACGTGCTGCACAGCAACAACATCAGTTCTGCTTTCCACACTCTTTGGGGCAATAGCATTTACTCTGTCCCCACCCTCATCTTCAGAACAGGTTTGCCAGGCATCCTCTTCATCATCTTCACAGTCTTCATATTCATCACTACTGCCATCATCACTAAGCAAAGGCTGGTTTTCAGTTTGCAAAGCACTGCCTGTGGATGTGCTTTCTGCACTCTCTTCTGTGGTGACATCTCCTTGGCTGGTGCTTTCCTCCTCAGAGTCACTCAGTTCTTCTGCTCCATTGTCAGCACTGAGTTCCTGTGTAAA
Source organism: Callipepla californica brunnescens (assembly GCA_023055505.1). Classification (NCBI taxonomy): domain Eukaryota; kingdom Metazoa; phylum Chordata; class Aves; order Galliformes; family Odontophoridae; genus Callipepla; species Callipepla californica. The sequence goes on along the minus strand of JALIRH010000008.1, from coordinate 11,955,651 downwards.
CAGAATTTCATAGGCAAAAGTTAAAGACAGCACACAAAGAGTGTGGCTGTTTACTGCACTTGCTGTAGTGCAAGTCAAACATCCTTTTGTCATTCAGATCCCAAGGACTGGCAATTAACTCCTAATGTCACATTAGTTGATTCAGGGGACTGAAGTAGGACATACAAACAATTAGTCCATTTTAGGAGAACAAAAAATATTCCAAGGGGTCCTGTTAGCATTGTTGTAAAGTTATTAGAGGCTTTTCCATCTCCAGAAGCACAACTGTGAACACGCTCACGCTGCATACAGAAGCAGCAGGGTTTAGCAAATGCTTTTCTGAAAATTATCAAGTGCTCCAGGCATTAGAATGAAAGAAATACCTTCAAAGCGTTCTGAACATGAAAACATTTTGTTTCAGGTCTATGTATTTCAAAAGTAATTTCAAGATGCTTTGTTTTCAGTTCAATCCTTTATATTTTTTCCCTGCAAACATTTCACACTTAAGAATAAAGAGCTCCCCATAAAACAGTACTTTGTCCAATCTTTCTGAAAAAGACAATGCAACCAACACTTTTGTAACAATCTGTAAAAACATTCTACCCGAGCAGTGTGATCCAGAGGAACAGGTATTCCTGCAAGGAAATACAGGACATTCCATAGCTGAATACTGATGGCTGTATTAAATGCAGCCAATAAAACCTGGAAGTGTCATTTATTGGTAACTTGTAACTCAAGGCAACAGCACATTTGATCCACCGGACAAAGAAAAGTTCTCAGCTATTTTAGGTTCTTTAAGAAATACCACTGCTCACCAGGGGAGAAAAGTACTTTGTACAAATAACAGTGTCTCTCTTGGGAAGGATTCCATGTCACTGAAGGAGACTTGTAAGCAAGAGGGAGACTGACATTTTACATGGTCTGATAGGAATAGGACAAGAGGGAACGGTTTTAAACTAGAAAAGATTAAGAGAGATTTAGATTACATGTTAGGAAGAACTACTTTACCCCCCTCACTTTTGCCCCCAAATCAATTATTAAAATGCTGTTTTACAGCCACACAGGTCCTGAGAGAAATCCTTCCCTGAGTCTGTGCCTTTCCTTGGAAGGAGCTTATCTCTTGGTATACCAGAGATGTAACTGCAAAACATGTGATTGGAGGTGCTCGGCACATGCCCAGTTTGAAGTGGCCACCCACAGTACCTGTACTTCTCCAGAGAGCCGTCTGCACTCCGCTAACGCCGACCAGAACACCACTTTAATACCCTCCTTCTCAAAGAACTGTGCCCAAGCAGCACGCTGCTCTTCACTCAGCAAATCCGCTTTGTTTATCAGGATCATGTTCTCCTTGTCATTGCTGACTTCCTTAACATAGCTCTCCTGAAGAAAACAAGGGAAGAATAAGCTCTAACCAAGGTTTCAACTCCTCCCCCAGGGTAACAGAAAAGCAGCAAGACAAGTTACACCATCCTGCTCCATGCGACCATAGCTAGGTTTACTAGGCTAGACAGGTCCGGTGCCGTGCAGACAGCTACAAGCACAAAACCAAAGAGCTCAACTACTGCAGTACACATTGTTTCTGGCCACAAATGCAAAAGCCTTGTCTGCTTAGACTGATGGCAAGATATAAGCCAGCACATCACAGCAGGCACTCCTAAGAGCAGCAGTCGGAGCAATTTTGTATTGCACTGATGCAGTACTTTACAGGTTTTCATTACAAAGTGGTCCCTTCAGTGATTTTTAATCCTTTTTTTCATTACAGTGATAACCACCATTTTTATTCCATCACGCTGCCCATTCCGTCACCCACAGCACAACAGAATTAAAAGTGAGGTGGTTAAGCGTGGGCACTGCTAGTGAGTAAGGAGGAACAATATCATATCTGCAACATCATGCCTGCAGAACTGCCCTTAAATTAACTATACTTCGTGTGAAACATGAAAAAGAACTTAAGAATGCTTGCCTCAGGTATTCAGTTAAGCACAAAAGTAGAACAGTTTCAAGGTGTCACTTGGCTTAATGTATTAAAAAATAAATAAATCACATGCATAAGCTCTTAGAACTAACAACAAAAATGAGCAGGAAGATGGTTTACTTACCAGATCTTGGCATCTAAACAGAAGGGGGTTCCTAGCATCCACAATCTGGACTACAATATCACTAAAAAATAAAAGGAACACTGTAAAATACCCCTCCTTATACTGCCACAAAAAAAAAAGAACTAATGCTTTACTCACTTTCAGGTTCTGTTATGAATTTCACTTATTTTAATTGCATTATCCTATTAAAGTACATTCACTTAGTTAACAAAGCATCTTAGCATCCCACATGCCCCAAGAGCCATGTTTATGCCACTAGCCAATAGTGCCATACAGCGCTCACTGCAGTATGAGCAGAAAGGCATTAACAACACACTGCAGCCACCCCAGAGTGCACATCCACACTGCACGTGGTGATACAGTGCAGCAGATGCTCCTAACCCAGCACTCCTAACCCACTCAGCCCCAGTGCAACCCAGCACAAAGCCACTTCTGTGAAAGGATCAGCTCACCATGACCTCACTGGTCAAGTATTTTTCAATTTTAAGAAAATCAGAAGGGATGCTCTCAAACTTAATGACCAGTGAAATTAAATGCCTCCGTCAGATTAACTTAGGAGATAGCGCTCCTATTGTATTCCAGCTCTGCAGAGCAAACAAAGCTATTTCTGTGATATGACAGGCTGCTCTCTTTGGTGCACTGCTGCAATTTCTCTACATGACAGAAAGCCAAAAACCAAAAGGCTCTTTCTTTCCAAATGCTGTTTAGCTGTTCTTCCTTGCCTCTCACCCCTGGAAGTGAGGATATAGCTGTGTGGTTGAGAGAGAGGGGCAAGCATTAATCTTGGCAAGAGACTTCAAATGAACATTCTCAAAAGATGCCTCCCACGTGGTGGTTACTGGAAGAGGCCAAGGGCAGCAGCATCTGAATAACCCTCAGAGACTCAAGTCAAACAGTCTGCACAGTTGCCAAGCCCATACCCAACATGCACTACCATCAGCCGCTCCTTCTGGCATCAACTTTTGATCACTTCAAAGCAAAGTCACTTCAGAGCTGATAATGAAACATGACTTACTGGAACTGCTTTCCCTGTGTTCAGACACTTGATACTGGACTCAAAGGCCTCAATTTGTGGGGGAAAAAAAAAAAAAAAGAACAATACACAATAATTTTAAAAAGCAAACTGGTTTTTTTTTTCCTTACCTTCTTTCAATGACTCTCCAAAGCTGACGCCAAAATTCCAAGTTCCGTTCAAATGGGGTTAGAATTAACTTTTTTTCTTCCTCAAGGCTATGGCAAAACAGAGAAAAGATGTCATATTTGGTTTATGTCAGGCAATGAGCACAGCACCAATTCCTCCTTAGAGCCAGGAGGCATTAGTTGCAGAGAGAGCTATAATAACTAGACTCAAACAGTGGGTAGTACTATTTCTGCTAGCAGAACACTGGTCCAATGGGGATACAATGGCTCCAGGTTGTAATAAGGGAGAAGCAGTAAACCATGGAAAGCACAAAAACACAAGAAGAACGCCTGTGAAATTTCAGAACCATCAGGTTTCACCTGTGAGAAAACAATGTGTTTTGGGGCAGTACTTGAAACTGGTCTATACAATCTTTAATACTCTGTTACCAGAGCATGAGTGACTTTGCTCAGGGTAAAGTGGGTTCATCACGTGCATGCAATAATACAACCTAACCTGCCAAGCCAGCATGGGAGCAGCACAATCCGCTCTAGGCAGAGCTGGCAGCACCATGTTATAGAAATTCAGGGCAGCACTGCTGCTCTTAGACAACACATTCTTCACTCTGCAGGCAAGAGCAGAACATTGTGAACACCAGGGAACCACAGGGACAAAGGTTAATGAAGCATTTTTAACAAACCAGATAGCAGAATCTCGAGAACAGGAAGCAGCAACTATGGGTAGGCACTGCAAGAATATTGACTACACACAGTACAAGAACATGCATACACAAGAGAACTACACAGGGCTCATGATGAAGGTGCACGTGAACTGTGGTTGGGATGTCCATACTTCAAGAATAAGTGCATAATGCCACTGAGAAAACTCATTTTCAGAAGTCTAGCAAGGATAAGCACAATCCACTGCTGCCTGTGTCACAGATTCCAAGCAGCTCACTTGCTGCAGGCACATGTGGCATACTCACTGGGCAAGCTGCCGCCTCCATTCAAGAAAGCTCTCTCTCTCAGCTTGCTTCAAGTCTTCAGAAGTGGTTGTCCTATCCCAATACGGCCTGAAACAAGCAATTTTGGAGTGAATGGTCAGTTTTAGCAGTTATACATTACTGCAATACATTTATGAAGAACACAGGAACCACTCACTCAGCTCCACTGACATGGCTGTAGTTCACTCGTGCACATCTCTTTTCTGGAGCTTTAAGTACCCCTCCATTTCCTTGTTCCCTCTAAATCCCACCAGCTAACACAAGAGGCTGCTGCTCCACACATGACAGACCTCACAAAGCTGGTTTCTGCAGCTAACATTTGCAGGGTGTTTAATTAGGGTCCACCACACAGAGAGAATCATAGAATCACCTGAGCTGGAAGTGACTTTCAAAGGCCATTTAGTCCAACCCCCCCACAACAAACAGGGACACCTACAACTCCATCAAGTCCTATAATAAAAAATTTTCTCTTGCACGCAACCTAAACCTCTCCCCTCTTAATTTGCAACCATTACCCCTCATCCTATCACAACAGACCCAGCTAAAGAGTCTGTCCCCTTCAGATACTGACAGGATGCTCTCAGGTCTTCCCCGAGACTTCTCTTCTCCAGGCTGCACAGCCCCAGCTCCCCCAGCTTGTCACCACAGAGGTGTTCCATCCTTTGGATTGTTTCTGAGGCCCTCTTTTGGATGTGCTCCAACAGGTCCATGTCTCTCCTGTCCTGAGAACTCCACATCTGGGCACGGTACTCTAGGTGAAATGTCTCGCCAGCACAGAGCAGACCGGCTGGCCACACTTCTTTTCATGCAGCCCAGGATATGGCTGACCTTCTGGGCTGCGAGAGCTCTGGAAAAGTTTGCAGCGCCAGCAGTGTCAGGCTTTGAGCCGTAAAAGCACCCAACCAGGACAGACATGCTGGGGCTTGCAGCACCTGCAGGCAGTGCACTGCTGCTTACAGCAGGTTCGTGCAGGTGAGGCAATGGCTTCTACACAAGCCTAGTACTGGTGAAGCAGCACGCTGTCCCCAGGTCTGCGGCTCAGCCTGCCGCACAGCATGGTCTCGGCCCAACCCTGCAGGACCCACCTCCGAGGGATGCGCAGGAACTGCCGGTTCTCCTCATGCAGCTGCCGGACGTGCCGGGCCTCCTGCGCCGTGAGCAGGCCAGTGCGGCTCTGGGCAGACACAAACTGGATGTTCAGGCGCTCTGCGGAGCGGTGGGGGGGGAGAGACCACGGCAGCGTCACCCCGAGCCAGCCACCCGCAGCCACTCCCGCCCCTTCTGACCCCTCCCTGGCTCCGGACCCCACGGCCCGCCCTCGGGCCCGGCCCCGCTCCCCTTCCCGGCCACCTCCCAGCCCCCCGGGCCCCTCACCGGCCACGAAGCGCGTGCCGGCGAGCTCCGCCGTGGCCAGGAACTCCTCCAGCGGACTCTGCTCCACCGCCGAGCGCCGCTCCGGGCCGCTCTCGCCGCCCACCTCGCTGACGTGCAGCTGCCGGGACAGACACGGCCGTTACCCCCGCGACTCGCGGCTCCCCCCCCCCCCCCAGCCCCCTCCGCTCCGCAGCCCCCACCCATGCCGCGTCGCCGCGCCGCTCCGAGCCGCGCTGCCGCTGCAGGGAGCGGCCCAGCCCCGCGCCCCGCTTCCTGCCCATGCGGCCCGGCGGAACCGGAACTGCGGCCGCCACGCTTCCCGCCCCTGCCCACAGCGCTCCGCCGCTCCCCGCCGCCGCGGAGCCGCGTTCCGGGCGCTGAGGTTCCGGGCGGCCCCGCACCGCCGCTGGGGGGCGCGGCGCTCCGCCTCGGGGGCATGGCGGCGGGTGCCCCGCTCGGGTTGGACGCGCTAACGCCGGCAGTCGGGCGGCGGCGGCGGCTCGTTTCCAGTCGGCGTGACACCGGCGCGTTTTGCCTCAAGGGAACATTGTTCTTTCCGGGCAACTTGTCGTCCGTTTCCCTCCGAGGCAGCGCCGCGAGAGCTCAGCGCTGTGCCTGAAACATTCATGTGACGGCCATTCATTATTCATGCCGTTTCACAACGCTCCGTTCAGCGGGGTCACCAGCCCCAGCCCCACGAGCATTATACAATCCCCCCCTCCCCTCTCTCCCCCCTCTCAGATGACACACAGACAATCCCGCTCTGTGTGGGGTGCATCTGCCCGGCTCCCCCTGTCCTCAGCATCCCAACCCTCAGCATGGTGGGATGGCGGCCTCGCCTTGCGGGTCCAGAGCACAGCTGGGCCAGAGAGCCCTGCTGTCGGCAGAAGGGCCATGCGATATGTGTCTGTGCCATGCCTGGGGACACTGCGCTCAGGGACTCGTTCCTCTTTGGAGCAGCAGCACCCCAGGGAGCGGCGTGCTGCAGGCTGAGCCCTGAGACAGCACCGGTCCCGCTGCAGCCCTTGGGTGAGTTGTTTAGACTGCAGTTATTCCACAGCTGCAGAGATAAAATCACCCTGCTGCCTGGCACAGACAGGAAGGTCAATCATAGGGCCGTGCGTTGGTGCGGGCAGGAAGCTGGCAGGGCTGGCTGCAGCTCCCCACTGCTGCCCGCTGCATGTTGGGCACAGGATGCTGCCCCGGTGCCACTCTGCGCCTCAGCCACAGCAGGAGGACAGCACCCAGTGCATCCCCAAGGGTTGGGAAGGGTTTACACCCCGTTCCCTGCTGTCATTCTAATTATAGCAGCAGGAAATACTGGGGCCGCCCGTGCAGGAAGTAGGGTGTGCCTGCCCTGGGTGGCTGAAAAACAACCGCAGCAAGAGGTGTGCCCCAGCACAGGCAGCAGCCCTCGGTGTGCTGAGGGGACACAGGGCTGCCACCGCGTGGTCCTCACTCCCTCTTGGCATCGTGTGTTCCAAGCTCTAGTCCACCGGGATGGGTGATGCTGCCCTTTGGCACTCATGTAGGTTGTCAGGAAGCGTCAGTTAGAGGCATTAATGACCTTTTCCTTGGAAGTGGAGCATGCCTCGTGCTGTCTGTCCCATTTGGCTGGCACACCTCGGGCTGCCTGAGCACCCAGCTGACAGACAAGGCCGAAGGAGCAGCGCTGGCACAGCGGACGCAGCTCCCGTCCTGCCCCTCGGCCTGGGACCTACTCAGGCTTTCCATTTAATGGGAAATCCTGACACTTCCTTTAGGACAAAGGGCTGAAACTTCAGTTTATCACAATTACAGATCCTCTAAACCACTTTGTTGTGGAAAAATACCAAAATGCCGATTTGAAGTGCTTCATTCTGCCTGCCTGCTGCAGCAGCAAAATGAGAGCCACTACTACACAGAGCGTACACATAACAGTCAATACATCCCTATGAATGTGGCCTCGTGGCATCCATTTTTTCCTTCTGCAGAAGCATCACGTTTTCACTGCTCTCCACAAAGCCACGCAGACCCCCACCCCAGCTCCAGCTGTGGGGCACCAACATCAGGAACGTGGTCCTGCAGCAGCGAGGAGGAGGAGGAGGTGGAGTGGGGCAGGAAGGGGGAGTGCTGCCAAGAGCCATGCGCAGCACTGCGTGCAGGGAAGGCTGGGTGGCTCAGGAGAGATTATATCTCCCAGACTTTCCCACGCCACTGACAAGCTCTCTGGGTGGGTGCACAGAGGCAGGCGATGCACGGTAGCTGCTGGTGTGTGACACAAGTGGAGAGCAGGCTGCTCTTCTCCCTGCGGGCAGCTGGGCTGTGCATGCCCTGCAGAGCTCTGTGCTGCTGCTCCTGCAGCATCAGCTCCAGGCTGGGAAACGAAGCAGAAAGAGACCACCATCGGGAGCACTGATGGAGCAAGAGCGGCTGCAGTGGGAGGGGAAGTCTGGTGAGGAACTGAATGGAGACGCTTTCCATCCCCGGGTGCCACAAGGCATCATCCTGCAGTGCCACCGTACAGTGCTTTGGGGCCGTGCTGACAGAGCTGCCCCGGTGCAGGGCTGTGTCTGGGATGGAGGCAAACAGCAGCGCCGTGGATACCGTGGCACGGGGCTCTGCAGCGACGTGCAGTTCCCGAGTGCCCTGCTAGATGGCACAATGTCATGATAATAAATAACATCACTTTATTGCAATTGATCCGGACTCTATAAATGATGTGGGGAACAAGCAAGTGTACTTTTGTACCTCTCACTGCTCTGAGAAGCACTGCTCCCACTCTGCAGAGCATTCATTCAAATCCTGACGAAGTGCCGCTCCCTGCAGCTCCAGAACGCGCTCCTTTTCTGGCAGAGGACGCGACACACGGCACGAGGAGCTCCACCACGACCCACAGAGCAGCTTCCCACAGCCCTCATAACGTACGTGAGCGCTCTCGCGTAACCTCAGCCAGAAGCCGCCAGGGAGCCGCTCGCGTTCTGCCGCCGCACACGAACAGCGCGAAGCATTACTCATCCGTAACGGCCGGGCTTCGCTGCAGGCGCCGCAGCCGGGCTCACCGAACCGGAGGGAACGCGGTGTCGCAAGAGCGGGGCCGGCAGCGCACGCTCACGCGTGGACGGACGGCGGGGCAAGCAGGGCAAGGCAGGGCAGGGCAAGGCAGGACGCGGCCGAGCGGCCCCGCTCCCCCCCGACTCCCGCCCCGGCTCCGGGCGGGGCCGACGCCGCCCCCCTCCCTCCCCTCGGCGGGGCCGGGCCCGGGGCTCCGCGGCGGGCGGCGCAGAGCGGCGGCGGCGGGCGGGCGGGCGAGGAGCAGCGGAGCGGCGGCTCCGCGGGCCGCGGGAAGCGGGCGCTCCGCCCTCGGTGCGCGGGGCCTCCCCTCTCCGCGCCCGCGGAGCGCCGGCGCCCGCCTATATCTACGGCGCGGCGGCCCGGCGCCCGCAAGGATGTGAGGCGGGCGGGCAGCGCAGCCGCCGCCGCCGCCGCAGCCGTGGCATGCGCTCCCCCGGCAGGAGCCGTCGGCGCGGCGCGTAGCCGCGGCTCCGCGGGGCGATGCTGCCCTGGAAGCGGAGCAAGGTGGAGCTGGTCGCGGGCGAGGCGCGGCGGCAGAGCAAGCCCAAGGGCTACGCCGTGAGCGTGCACTACTCGGCGCTCACCTCGCTGGCCCGCGCCTGCCCCGAGAGCGCGCTGCACCGCGTGGGCAGCATGTTCCGCTCCAAGCGGCGGAAATTCCGCGTGACCAGCGAGGACCCCACGTACACCGTGCTTTACCTGGGCAACGCCACCACCATCCAGTCCAAGGGCGAGGGCTGCACCGACCTGGCCGTGTGCAAGATCTGGAGCAAGAGCGAGGCGGGTCGCCAGGGCACCAAGATGAAGCTGACCATCAGCGCGCAGGGCATCCGCATGGCCCACGCCGAGGACAAGGGGCTGCGGCGGCCCGGCCACCTCTACCTGCTGCACCGCGTCACCTACTGCGTGGCCGACCCGCGCCTGCCGCGCGTGTTCGCCTGGATCTACCGGCACGAGCTGAAGCACAAGGCGGTGATGCTGCGCTGCCACGCCGTGCTCGTCTCCAAGCCCGAGAAGGCGAAGGCCATGGCCCTGCTGCTCTACCAGACCTCGGCCACGGCGCTGGCCGAGTTCCGCCGCCTGAAGAAGCGGGACGACGCGCGGCACCAGCAGCAGCAGCTGGTGGGCGAGCAGAGCATCCCGCTGGTGCCGCTGCGCAAGCTGCTCAACGGGCAGTGCTGCTACAAGCCGCCGGTGGAGCGGAGCCGCAGCGCGCCCAAGCTGGGCTCCATCACGGAGGACCTGCTGGGCGAGGAGCAGGAGGAGCGCGCCATGCACTGCGACTGCGAGGACATCCTAGAGGCGCTGGGCGAGCCCGAGGGCGAGCTGTTGCGTGCCGGCGCCGGCCGCGGGGAGGGCCCGGAGCTGGGCCGGCTGCTGCGCGACCTGGGCGAGCTCAGCCTGGGCAACGACCTGCGCTCGCTCCGCGCCGACCTCGGCGTCCGGCGGCTGCTCTCGGGGGAGAGCACGGGCAGCGAGTCCTCCCTGGAGAGCACCGGCCCCGACGGCGCCGCCCCGCCCTGCGACGGCGCCGAGCAGCCCTCCCCCGGCGACCCGGAGAGCGGCTGAGCGCTGCTGGGGGGGCGGGGGGGGATGGGGGCACGGCGGCGCTCGGGCTCTTCCGGGAGCGCGGTGTTCCGCCGGGGAGCGGCGGCCTCGGCGGGGAGTTGCGGGCCCCCGCTCCGTGCCGGCAGCACGCGGTCCGTGCCGGCAGCCCGCAGCCTCCGCGGGACGCGTCGGATCCGCTGTGCCGCCAGCGCGCCGTGCTCGCCGGGGAACGTCGGATGCGCTCCGCCGGCGGCACGCGGCCCCTCCCGGTCCGTCCGAGCGCGCCGTGGCCCCGCGGACGGGAGGTGGCTGCGGGCTGTTTACCTCCTTCCCGGCCCTTGAAGATCTGCCAAATTCCTGGAATAGCTTTCCCCGGGGAGGGAGGGAGGGGAGGTGTTGCGCCTTGTTTACAGTTAGAAATCTCACATCCGAAGGGGGCTGGTTGGGGGGGGGGGGGGGAGGGCGGGTGGGAGGGGGTGCCGTTTTCTACATTAAAGTCACTCCATCGTGCTGTCGTGTCCGAGAGGTTTGCACTGTTGTGGATTTATTTTTTACGACCGTTTTCGATTTAGACCCTTTTTTTTGGGCCCCGGTCCCGCCCCTGGTCTCAGTGCTCTAGATCTTTTGCTGTGCAAAAGAAATCTCTACTCGTGGCTGTTCACCTGTACATAGGGAAATGTATGCAAATACATTTGGTTATTTTTAAGAACACCACCATCGCGATCTCCTCTGTTTGCACATACGTGACGAAAATAAAGACAATAATTTAAAAGAAGCTGCGGCCGTGTGACCTTATTTGTGTGTACGTTGCTGAAAGGAGCTGTGGGCGCAGAGCGACGTGTCCCGCGCGGGGTGGGGATGTCACAGCGGGGAAACGCATGGGGGAAATGCTTAAGGTCAGCTCTGAGACACGCGGCTGCGATTGCCTCTAACGATAGGGACGGGAACGTGCCCAGGGCCCCGCGGCTGCTGCTCCCTGTCGCTGGATCGCGGCTCTCGTGCCAGCACTGCTGCTGTTCACGCTAGGAGCGGTCCCCGGGGCCGTCCCCCCGCAGGGTTTGCAGCCGGGCAGTACCACGCGTGGCACCACCTGATGCCCACGCTCGAGGATTTCACAACCTGCCCGGGGTCGGCAGTACGGTAGATCGACCGCGGGGACTGCCCGGGTATTTTGAGCTGTAAATCTGTTGGCAGCTCCCAGAGCGGCAGAGATGTTCCGGTTTCATCCCCAAGTGGAGGTATCAATTAGGAGATAATTAACGTGGCGCTTGTGATGTCTACGTGTTTTTCCCGGTCCTGCAAGCTGCAGGAATGTCACCCAGGAGCCCAACCACCAGGGCCAGCGTGAGCACCTTGTGCAAGCCGTAAATATCTCATTAACGCGTTGCAAAACCTGCCGCCGAGCCGGCGAGCTGCTGCGGGAACTGCCTCGGTGCGAGGAGGGCAACGCCGCGGTCCGCGGGAGATCGCGGGGATGGAGCGCGGGGTGGAGGCGATGAGGGTGAAAGTGGCAGGGAAAGTGGTGCGGTGCTGCCCCCGGGATGAGCTGCAGGCAGCCCTGCATCCCGCCTGCCCCACAGCACAGGTCACGTCCCGGCTGCTCTGAGCACACCGCCGTGTTTGCTTTTGCATCCTCTGTGTGTGTGTGCTTAAGGGTGGTTAATGGCATTAGCTCAGTCAATGCCTTTCCCCTCTCCAGAAGAGCCTCCGTGCCGGCAAAAGCGAGGAAACATTCATCCTGCACGCTGTGCTGAAAGCAGAAGTCCCCAAGGAGCCACAGCCGGGCCTGGAGCATTTCCCCCTGGAGCCATTAGCAGCCCCTGAGCATCCTCACGGGAGGAAGAATCTGGCACAGCTCATGAGCTGCAAATGTGGAGTGCAAACCTCTATGTCATATTTTTACACTGGAGCCATTGAGAAAACACAGGCAGCCTTCTGTAGGGCTGGCATGCGTGCTTCTTCATGTGTGCTGCACCCTGCCTTGAGCAGCACACATGGGCAGGCACCGCAGCACCAGTGGGCAGAGAAGGATCCTCGTGCCTTCTGCACAGCGAGGTTGGGGATGCATCTCCACTGGTAAGGAGAGGAGAGGGCCCGGCCCAACTCGGCAGCTGCCTGCTTTCCTCTGCTCTTAGCACACCCTTCTCCAATCCTTCCTCATTCCCAACAGGAAAAAATATCATTTACAACCAGAAAAATGAGCCGATGGCTGAGCGGTGTGAGCCAGGTCATGGGGCCTGTTGCCTGAGTCTTGGTCATCGCACCAAACCCACAACTCAGGGTCAGAATGCTGTGAGGACAGCCCCTCCATGCTCCAATATCAGGGGGTGCTGTGCAAGGCAGGAATGTGAGGGCAGGGACAGCGTGGGGCCAGGGCAGTTCAATCCAAGGTGACACGTGGGGCTTGCTGTCAGTGGGTTTGCAGCAGGAGGTAAGGGACTGCAGCTCAGGTCGTGCCCCACAAGGTGGGGGAGCTGCGGGGTGGGCTGGATGTTGCTACAAGCCAGCGTGAAATCCGAGTTATGCGTGCACAAAACCATGACATCCCCTCTGCCGGTGGGAGCTCTGCCCGGCAGGCAGCCACAAAAACACGGGGAAAAGGGTTACATAAGGAAGGACACGGCCCCGTCCTCCCCTCAGCGCAGAGCTCCCGCAGATGCTGCAGCTGCCCAACACCTCCAGGATCCAGCCCTGGCCGTGAGCTGGGCTGCACTCTGTGCTGAGGACAGAAGAAAGTCTGCAGAATGCTTCGTCCCTCAGTGAGGCAGAGCCTGGTGCTCTCTGCACGGGTTTAGGCACAGGGGAGCCCCACAGGTCCCGCCGGCAGGAGCTGGGTGAGGTCTGGGATTGCTCCTGGAAGCTGAAGGGCAAAGGCTGACTGCTGCGGGCATCCCTCACCCTGCTGCCTTCGGCTCCATCCCATGGGCCCTGGTCACAGGGGTGGCACATTGTGGTGCCTCCCTAGGTCTGTCCCTGTGTCTCGGCGTGTCCCCAGCTCACAGTGTGAGCTCTGCCCTGGGGAGCTTCCCCCAGCCATGCACTGTGCCGCTCCCCCAGTGCTCCTGCTCCTGAGTGGGGCTGTGGCAGCCTGCCTCCTGCAGCCACCTCTGCACTGAGGGGGACACGCTGCGCGTCACGTCCGCCTCCAGAAAGCCCCCATCCCAGGGGGAAGGGAATCATGGCTCTTCCTGCAGAGCTGCTGGGATGCATGAGCCAGCGGAGCGGTGACACTGATTGCAGCTGACAGTGCTCCTGGGGGGAGCGGCGGTGCCAAAGCTGATGCTGCTCGGGGACGGCAAGCGTCCACACTGCACAGAGCCAGGCTGCAGACACGCGCTGAGCTCTGTGTGCTGGTCCCGGCATGGAGGCAGCTCCCTGCACGTGGCTGCAAGGGCTCCTCTGAGCAGGAAACGGTTAAGGGAATTAGGATGGAAAGTTGATAAGAATAATTCAGTAGCTCCTGTAGGAAGATTGTGATTTAGCTTAATTATCATCATTACATTTTCAATCTCTCTGCTAATAATTATGAGACAATAGAGCGTGATGTGAACGCAGCCGCCTGCTCTCCCTCTCACCCCAAGGACAGCTGGCAGTGTGGGGATGTGGGGCTGAGGGATGCTTTCCTCTGCAGCCTCAGCTCCTCTCTGGGGTCCCCAGGACAGGCACCACAGCCACGAGGCAACATGAGCAAAGGGGGATGTACTGCGTTCCCATTGTGTGCAGACCCCCAGAGAGCAGCCAGAGCCATGGGAAGCCCTTCCACAACACACCACCTGCCTTCAGCTGGTCATTGTGACCCTACTGGGGGTACCTCTGTCCTCCTCATCCTGGCTTGGGTCCAGTAGCACCCTATGTCCCTGTCCTCTGCCCCTCAGAACCCACATGGATCCAGCTCTGGTACATAGAGGGCTGGGGCAGCTCTATGAGCTCAGCAGATGCTGACACTCGCTCTTCCTCGTGGCACCTCTGCGTGCAGAAAGCTATTTCAGGACCCAACACCACGCTCCCTGATGTCAGCTCCAATTAGCTCTATCCCGTAAGGGAAAGGAAGTCCCCTGACACCTCGCTTTGGTGGGACAATGACATTAAAACATCCCAAGTACTCACATGGGTCTCCCGGCACACCTCCCAGCTGCTCCAACAGGGAGAGATGGAGAATTTGAGGCATTTAATCTTTGCATTGTCCTCCACCACAATGGCATTCTCCTTCTCCAAATAACCGCGAGCTGAAGACACAACAACACGTTGCTTCCCCCCAAATAACTCCAACGAAACGAACAGAGGAAGTGCAGAGGGGTTGGAGCAGAGCCTGCTGCTGGCTGCGGGACACAGAGGGGACCCCACAAGGACCCCACAGCTCCTGCAGGCACCGGTGGGGTCCCCTGGACAGGAGAGGTGCTGGGAGCTGCTCCCAACCCCCACGGCAGCCCCGTGAGCAGCAGCCTGCACGGCGGTGCTTTCCCTCCCTGAGGAATACTGCCTGCTAAAAGCAGAGGCAGGGAAATCGCTTGACAGAATCATTTGGTAATTGTTAAAAAGAAGAACTTGTTTTCTTCATCTCGCAACCAAAAATTGCACAATGCTGCTTGCACTGTCTGTGTGTTTTCAAGTGGAAGGCTTCGGGGAAATTTAATATTCAGCCTGTAAGAGGGGGAAAAGTTCTGCAGCCGCTGTGGACTGTGTGCTGCCCATAAGCTGATGTGCAGGTGCAAGGCAGCATGGTGACAGAGGGATATACATGGAGCAAGAAGGGCATTTAGGAGCTCATTTTTACTGTGTTGTCACAAGAAGAGTTCAGGCAGTGCTGACTCGGAGCTGTTTAACACACAGCCACCCTTTATCACGGTGCAGAAGGGAGCCCAGGTCATGGGGCTGGCTGTGCAACAGCTCGTGCACAGGGTTTATCTCTTGCCTCGGTGCAACCCCCCTGGACCCCACACACAGATTTGGGACATAGAAAAATAAGAGGAGAAAATCCCAGCAGTGCTGGGGCAAGAGTCAGTGGCTACAGACACTATTTCATTCCACTCATAAAAGGCTACTGATGTTAAAAAGAAAATGGGGATTAAAAAAAAAAAAGGAACCCATAAAAACCTTCCAGCCCAGTTTTGTCCCAGTTTTAAATGGTAAAATCTGTACTTTGTTCTCAGCTGTTGTTGCAAAATCAAACCACTTTCAGCCTCTCGCCTTACTTAACCACAGGCTACCTCCGTGCAGAGCGCTGCTCAGAACCAAAGCCTGTGCCTGGCCTGGGAACCCGAGCCACGTGAGCCTTGCCGAAGGGCACACGAGGAGCTTTGGAGCGATGGTCACAAACCAGCAAGCCTCCAAGGAACTGCAGGTGCATGCTGTGCCAAGGGGTGTGCTCCTGGCCAAGACACCCATCCCAGTGGCTGCCCCCACTCTCTGGGCGCTGTTTTATCTGAGGCACAGAACTGCAGTGTCATGGAATGTCTGGGGTAGGATGGGACCTCTCCAGCCCGCTGCTGGGAGCTAAGTGAGTTGCCACTTGATCTGCTGCCTCCATTCCCAGACAGCACATCGTGCCTGGTTGCAGCTTTCAGAGCTTCATTACGGATGACGTATCTCATACCACAGGGGATGATCTTCACACAGCAGCTCTCGCTGTCTGACATTGGCTTTTACATTACAGCGCAGTGAAGACCCCATGCTCTGTGCACCCAGTATGCCCAAGGGCCAAATGCATTCCCTTTGCCTCCTTGGTCCCCTGTCCCCATTTTCAGGTGGGGATTCACGATCACGCACAGCCACAGGCAGGGATCTGTGCCTGAGCATGTGCAGCCAGGGCAGTGCCTCTTGCTGTGCCACCATCTGCCACCCCTTCCCTTGAGATGCCCCGGCATGACGAGCAGTGCTGGCTGTAGGTAGCCAGCCACAGGATGGACTTGAAACCAGGCATGATGAGTTATTTATGAGCGGCGGGAGGGAGACAGCAATAAATAATACATCGACACTCTCACATTCTGCATGCGTGTGTCTGTGGATAAATATTTCATTCAGCAGGAGTACGTGCAGACACTTGTTGATAAATAAAAATTGGAAAATGTTCCGTGGGATGGCTTTAAATGTGACTCCAAACTTGTATCCGAAGAACAGCGTGTACCCTGCTACAGCACAGAGATGCTAATTTCCCTCAGCAGAGGCTGCCTCAACTGCACTGCACAGCGCCTGGTGCAGAGCACACCCCAGAAACGTACAGCCCAGCTCTCCTTCCACACCGCTATTTTAGCATCGTTTTCCTAGCAGCAGTGTTCAGGCAGCTCCTCTAATTATACCTTGTGCCGACTGGGCTGGGGACGCAGCTGTCAGGTTCTGAACACACACACAGACCCAGAAGGCGGCACGTTGCCGTTTCTGTGTGCTGCTGAAGTTCAGTGTGCTCAGGCATGGCTGACGATGCAGAGCTCGTTAGTGCCATTTGATTAGGCAGGTGGTTCTTCCCATTGGAAGAACACAAGATACAGGGAGGGACAGCAGCAAATCCATGGGCTTTGCTCTGGGCTCAGGATGACACGCGCAGCTCCTGGGCTCCCATTTCCTCATTTCTGTGGGTTTGCAGAGCACGTTGCTCGCTGCTGGTTCCAAGTGCAGCGCTGGAGGTGGAAAGGTTGAGCATTCCTAGTCTGACCTGTTCCCCACGTTGCAGGCCTCCAGCCTCTTAGCAGTGCTCAGGCTCCGTTATATCACGAAATAAGTTCAGAAGGAAGATACATCACTCCCATGCCCCATCTCTTCCTTTCATACCAGTTTATCGCCCTGAATAAACTGGAGTAATTGTGCAGAAAATTGCTTGATCCACAGCTTGCCCATGAGGAATTTCTGCTCTGGGTAAGCGGCAGCAGTGCCCTGGCACAGCAGGCCAGGAGAGGGACTCCCCAGTCCTGCACCAGGTGGGCACAGTGCAGCATTCTTTGCTGCTCAGGGATGAGGCAAGGAAGGACAAAAGCACCATCCCCCCACAACACAGCCCACCTGCAGGCTGGTGTCCACAGGGCAGGTGCCAAGGGAAGCTCATGCCTGGGGTTGTTGTGCACAGAGCCCACCCCCCTGCCCTGGTTGCCTGGGTGTGGGGACAGGCAGAAGCAGGGCACAGGGACAAGTGGCTGAACTGTCCTACATAATAGCACGAGGAGAGCCTCCACCCTGTGGAGTTCTGTGCTGCCTGCAACAAGCAGAAAGGCAATAAAAATAGTGCCTATTGTGCAGCGTGCTGCAGGCAGGTTGTGTAACACGGCTCCATGCAGGTGGCAGGAGGGCTCTGGGGATGTAGGGCAGCTGGGCACTGGCCTCATCCTACATCTGTGCTCCTCTGGACGGCCCTGCTCTGCACAATCCCAGCTACACAATGCCTTAGTCTGTCATAAATCAACTTTCAGATTGATGCATCTAGCAATTTCACCGTGCCACAAGGCAGGCAGAGGCAGCCCAGCTGCAGCTCCGTGCACCCTGGCTTTGCTGTGCCAGTGCTGCCCTGCTCAGCAGGCACAGTGCAGGGCTTGGCTGCGTCTCATGGGGCGAGGGCCGGGAAATAACCTGCCCTGTTTCCAAGGGGAAGGAAGGCTCCAAGCAGATCCTCCTCCAGGTTTCCTTCCCCCAAGCTTTTTCTCACCCTCTGCCTCTCCCCTGAGATAACAATCAGTGATACTGTGGTTTAATTAATGTTTTTGACTCCCAGCACACGGATGGGATTTCTCCTCTGTGATGCTGCCAGAAGCCTTCTGCTCCTGCCAGGCAGCTGGGCAACCTTGGCCAGCAGGAGCAGCTCCAAAGTGTACCTGCAGCTGCCAGCCAGGCAGGGGATACGTGCTGGGGGCTGTGACCCAGAGCAGCCCCACTCTGCCTGGGTAAGGAAAGGCGTTGCAACCCACGGGCAGCTGTCCCTTGCTGGCTGTGTGCTTGGGGACCACTGGCTCCATCCCCACCATGCAGCCCAGGCCCCACTGTACCAAAATAACCACTCAGCCCCAGCTGTCGGCTCTGCTGCCCTGGGGCACCAAAATAGCCCCACTAGCAGCCAGCACATTGCTGCCGTCCAGGGGCCTTTCTGCTTTTGTCCAAGATGCTCAGACGATGTAAAATTAGATTTCCTTTAAAATGCAGCCATACTGTTAAAAGAAATGCTAATAACACATAGCCTCGGGGCTAAAGACGGAGCCAGGCCCACCAACGCCTTCACCATCCAAAGCAGCACTTGGGCGCCAAGGAGAGCTGCTCCAGAGCTGGCTCCAGCCACAGCTCACATCCCTGCACCCAGTGCAGGTGGCTGGCTCTAATTACAGGGAGGGCTTCTTCCCAGGGTGTTTAATTAGCACCGCAGGGCAGAGATGTGCTGTGAGAGCCAAGGCAGCCTTGGCGCAGTCTGGTAGACAGCGTGGCCGTGCCAGGGAGCAGTGCATGAGAGCTCACTGCATGGCACTGCAGGGCTATCTAGCCCTTAGAAGATGCGGTCTCAGAGCACCCTGTTAGGACAGGCAGGAGCTGAGCCACACCGTGCAGCACAAATCCCCTGCAGTGCTCTGGGACGAGGCATCTCAGGGCTCCCCAGGGAGTGTGAAGCTCTTACTGTGCCCTGAGCTGCTCTTGAGGCCACCAAAGAGGTCTTAAGAGCTTACAGCAGGTAAATGTTTAACCCGCCCTAAGCCCCACAGCCAGGCTGGAGGGATGGCCCCACAAAGCACACTACCACACACCTCTCCCTGCCACGTCCCCTCAGCACTGCGTTGAATTTCTGTCTGGATGTGGTAGATTTGCAGTGCAGCCCTCCTCACCCCAGCCATGCTTCTGTGTCATCTCACTAGGAGAGCAATATAACGAATGGCTATTTGTGGGCAGTTGCATGCTCAATTCCAGCTCTGCCAACTGAGAATCCTGAGAGGAATTGCACAGAGCACAGCCGGTGCCCCAGGAGTGTTTTCATAAATAGATTGGGAGGTTTCAGTGGGATCTTTAATACACAGTAAGCAGGAGCCTGTCACAGATGCAGCCTCTTGCTAAGGGACAGCAGAATCTATCTTGTTTACAACAGCAGATCAATCCGTGAAGATTTTCCCCGAGTGGTTTCTCAGTGCCATTAATGACTTGTCCCTCCTGGTTGCACAGAACTCCATTTGCCGGCGCTGGATACCACAAATTACTTCACTCCCTTTCAAGATGCTAAAGCTGCCCTGAAGCTTAATACTGCAAGTTATTGCAAGCATCTGTCCTGCTTTCTTCTGAGGTGCCATGAGGAAAACCTTGCTGCCTGGCTCCCTCCCAAGTTCCTGGGTTCCTACACTTTGTGGGATCGTGACAGTCATGGGAGACCACTGCTGGGGCTTCTGTGGGTTTTATCTCTGTGTGCGGCTGAAGAGAGGAAAGGCAGCCAGGCACTTTGGCGTGGGTCACCACAGAGCTCCCAGCATCCAGGCAACCACCTCAGGCTCCAGGTGACCAGGAGGCAGTTGCTTCCTCCAGCGGAAGGCCTAGGGCTCTGAGAAACACTCTAGACCTAAGAACTCAGCCAGGGGTAAATCCAAATTTGAATGGACAGAGCATTTCCACCTGAAAGGAGGGCTCCTCCATATGGAAAAGGAAGAACCAGGGAGATTGCAGTGTGATGCCAGCATGAAAAGCAAGCTCATGCATATGGACCTGGGATGAGAGCCTACAAACGCCCATCTCTAAATGCACCCTTGTGCTGAAGGATTCCCACGTGTGCTTCACAACTTCTTTATACAAAAAAAAAACAGTCCTGGACAGCAAACTGAGTCCTCTACCATCACGCTACATTTTCTACAAATCTCAAACCCTAAAAAAAGCAACTGATTACAAAGTTATTTAGATAATAACCATACAATTATATCACGATAATAACCATACAATTATATCACAAGAGAGAGGAAAATAGTGAGAGAATTTATGAAAAGCCAGGCTTACTCAGCTCTTAACGCAGCACAAGCTTTCACTCAGGAATTTCTGGAATGAGGATTTTAAATTAAGGTTGATGATAGCATGAAATAGTAAGCCCCATACTGTCTACAAGGCTTTTATTGCTATTAACTCCTGCGTCCTGAACAGGATGATAAATTCACTTGGTGCTGGCCGTAGGCACCCACAACTCTCAGATACGGCCACGCGCTGCCCCTTGCTGACAGCTCCCTGCAGCATCCCACCAGCTGCAGAGGCACAGGTCCATGTGACCACAGATGGTTGATCCTTCCACAACCCAACTTCACAAGTGTCCTAAATTCCTTACGCTGGATACGTAACTGAGGAGCGCAATAGCAGCTGCACCTTTGCAACCACACAAGGAAAATTCAAGTCCCTGTTCCCCTGCCCCATTCCTGGCCTGGTGTTTTTCCATGGCCTGGTTACCCTTTGGACACCTCCCAAGTTCCTTCCTGTGGTGGTCTCTGAAATTCATTTAAACCAGGAAATTACCCTGCCTGTTTTTCTCCACCGACTCCATGTGTCCAGGCTGACAAATGACAGCAGGACAGGATGCCAGCCACCACTTAACTCTTCACCACCAGAGTGAGACCCTTCTCCACCTGGCCTCCGGGTCCACGTGTGAACCACAGGGAGATGCCAGCAGCCCTGGCAGCTGCTCCTGCAGCAGGACACAGCAGCAAGCAGAGAGCACTCAATGGGACCGAAGTACCAAGGGGTGGTAGCAAGGAGCTAGGCTGCAGCCAGGCCAGGTTGAGCCCAAATGACCACAGAGAGATGGCTGCTAGAAGAAGAGCTGGGAAAGATGATTAACTGAGGCTGGGAAACAGAGCTGGCTTGATTTCTTTTGAAATGGAGAGCAGCTCCTCAGACAGCAGCAAGCATGAGCTTGCACAGCCTGCAGTAGGGAGGAAGATAAGAGCTTGTCTGGCCATAGTCCAAGCAGTGTGATGAAGCAGAGAGGAGCTCCAAGCACTGCAGTGCTGGGATGGGTTTGCTGGGCACAGCCAGAGGCTGCACACAGAGCCACAGCTGTCCTGGGCCACACCACTCCTGGGTTTGCACCATGAGTCAGTGCCAGACACGGAGGCACCGCCATAGCCACTGCTGGGACAGCCACGTCCTGCAGCAGGGCAGGGCAGGGACCCACACCTCCAGCTGAACTAGGGAGATGGGAGTGATTCACAGCTGCTGGCAGGAGCTGGGCAGGGGGACAAGAAGAGCTGCTGTTATTTCACAGCCTGCATCACACCGGTCCCATAAATCAGATGGGGAATACATAGCAGACTCAACGCTGTAGGATTAAATGCTATTTTCTTTTTCTTTGCTGGTGTTATGCCAACACCATCAAGCCTTGCTTCATCTCCCTCTCATTTCCAGGGGCTTTAAATAAAACCTTCTCCCCTGTGCTGTTTGTGATGTGATTAAACAAAACACCAGCTCCCAGCCAGAGGGCTGAGGAAGGAGCATCGCGAGCCAGCAGCTGCATGGGGACAGGACAGCTGAGTGCCCCCAGCAGAGCTCTGGTCCCCAGGACCATGGGACATGGTGACCTCCTATAGCCCACTGCTTTCTGTGGCAGGTGGCCCATGCACAAACCACACCAGCAAAGGAAAGGATGGCTTTAGCTAGAAACAAATCTCCCCTGATAAATAGCCTGCAACATTTAAAGTGTTATCTGTACAGAAAATGTCCTATTCCCAGGGAAATGGTTCACTTATGTGACAGCTGTAAAACCCCATTAATGAGAGGATAAGAGCTCTGTAGCTACTACAGAATCCACTTGCTCTTTTTTTCTTTGCCTTTAGTGTAGCTTACAATTCAATTTACTCTCAAGAACATTTGTTCAGTGTGGCAAAGTCAAGTTATGGGCAGACACCCCACTCCCAAGCAGGTAGGAAACATCTGGGGCAGGACAACAGGACGCAGCACCTCCCATCAGGGCTGCATTTCAGATGCTCAGACACAAATGCATTTTGTGTTGACTGTTGCATAGAATTGCAGCGCAGTGTCTCCACTTATTTGATTTGTATTGCCTGGAGGAAAAGGCTTTTGCTGTCTTCATGCACTCTAAGCATTTGGCTTCAAAATAAAAGCTCCAGGGACCTGTCATCACATGTGTTCTTTCCCATAAAGGAAGAGAAAGATGCAGCCTTTTCAAGTTGAATTGCAGAAAAGTGCTCGAGCTGTGTGCTGCTGCTTTGTGTTGCTCAGAGACGACCTTGCAGAGGTTGCTTTTTAAAGCAGCTGTCTCCTCTTCCTGCAGTTTTACATTAGAGCTGCCATGTCCTGACTTCCTTGCTTTACCTGGAGCTCTTTGATGGCCTTTGGAGGAGTCAGGAAAGGAGTAACATTGCTCAGGCTCTTCCATCTTGAAGAATGTTCTCAGGACTTGATCCAACACAGCCAGCAGAGTGACCTCTTCCACCACTAACATCACGA
Source organism: Callipepla californica brunnescens (assembly GCA_023055505.1). Lineage (NCBI taxonomy): Eukaryota > Metazoa > Chordata > Aves > Galliformes > Odontophoridae > Callipepla > Callipepla californica. Next base: position 11,933,084 of record JALIRH010000008.1, on the reverse strand, counting down.
GTGCTTGTGTGCACAGCACTCATGTAGCAGCCCAGTGCACCTCTGCATGATGGGAACAGGTCCTGCCTGCTGGGCTCTGGGCAATTCCCTGGGTGTCCAGTGAGCTCAGGCAGGACTTCCTCCTCCCCAGCTGTGCAGAGGGCTCTGGCAGATGTGATGTGCACAGCACACCGTGGTCAGCCCTGTTCCCCTTGGCTCACGTTCACATACACAACCCAGTGCTACTGGGAAAGAGCCCAGATCCCCAGTATCTCCCTGTGCAGGTACTGGTTTCTATCTCAGGTGTCTCAGTTCTGTGCAATGCACTTCTTGGAGCATTTGCCCCAGGCACCTGTCTCGGAGCAGTGAGTGGGATGCTGCTGCCAGAAGAGACCCTGACACTGCTACTGCAGCAACACCTGCAGTCCCATAGCACCCACCTGCAGCAGCACAGCCTCTGCCAGCCAGCCAGCTCCTTCCTTGCTCTTAGAGGGGGAAAAAAGGTATTTCAGTCATTTACTGTACACTAGAACAGAAAAATACTAATGCCATTTCCAGTTCTGCACCACTCCCAAGCACTGTTCTGCTCCAAAAGCTTCAGCTTGTTCCAGCAGCACTGCTTGTGCTGTATCAGATCTCTCACCCTCTCTCCTCTCACCCTCTTCACCTCCTCTCCCTCCTCCTCCCATTTTTTTTTCCTTTCTCCATTTCTGCTTGGAGGAGCAGATGAGATGAAGCACAGCCTTCCCTGGCTTTTCCTGCAGGCTCTGAATTGCCCAAACCAGTGCATGCAGTTCAGCCCCTGCACCTCTTTCACACACTGCTGACAGTCTGCAGAAATTGTGACTCCTTTACTCTTTTCCTGACACAGTGAGAGCAATGGGACACGAGTGCTCAGTGCACTCTTAAAGAAACCATTGAGAGAAGCTTTGTAGCTGGGGGAAGCAGAAAGCCTGACCTGACCCCTGCACTGCCCAGTGGCTGATGCTACCTACACAGCAATCACCTGCCTGCTCCCTCTGCCACCTCTAAGGAAAACACGAGCTTTGCAGGCACTTGTGGGGCCTGCAGGGAACTCTGGCACTCAGGCACACGCAGAGGAGGCCTGCAGCAATCACAGCTCAGCCAGCAGTGGGGCTGCTGACCCAGGAGCCCCTGCCTTCTCCAGCAGCTCCCTGCCCTACTTCTCTTTCATAAATGCGTAATTGTGACACAGCATTATATAATCCAGCATGTTACATCGACATCAGGGCCATCCTCACGCAGCTTACTCCACTGAGAGTTGGAGCTGACACAGAGGGGACAAACTGTTACAGCAGGAGGCTTTCTCATTCAGGGCCCAATTCCCAGAGGCCCTATGCTGCAGGGGTTGTGACCCTCCCACAGCCCCTGTGAGGCAGGGACAGGGCAAGGATGCCCAGGTGCTGCCAGTTCCTCCCCACAGCCAAGAGCCAAGCCTAAATCTACGTGATGGCATCCCAACACATCGCGCTCTGCCAGCCAGCACCTTTCTTGAAAGAGATTTGTGAACCAGCTGTCGTCCCTGGGTTTGTTTTTTGGAATGACTGCAGCCCTGCCTGACAAGTTTTTCTGATGCCTTGTAATCCATTTTCCACCAGGTTTTTAATGCCACCTGACATTCTGAGGAAAAATATTGAACGCAAACAGATGCTCTCACCAAATTTGACGCATGGGAGAGAATTAGAGACACTATTTGGCTGTTATGAGCTGCTTCTAGGGATCAGTTCCTGGTGTTGCATAATTTACTCTTCAACCACTAAGCGGCTAGAAAAATCTTTCCTGGTAAGACAAGCAGATGACAGAATTAACAGTGTCATAAACAGCAAAGAGCACGTGCTGTAATGTCAACCATCTGAGTCACCCAGGGGTGGCCACGGCCCCAAGAGCACCTTAAAGCACCATAAAGACAGGGTCAGGCTGAGAGCACGATGATGCAGAGGATGAGAGGTCTGGTGCAGGGAAGTAGGAACTGAAGACATGATACAGAGTCACCACTGATAGAAAGCACTTGGTCCTCAAAACAGGACTGTCCTGCTGCAGGATGGCAAGAGCACCACTAAATCATGGTTGTGTCCAGGCAACAATAGGAAGGACAGGCTGGAAACGACTTCTGGAGTGCTCTGGCCCAACCTCCTGCTTCCTGCAGGGCTACCACAAACACTGGAACAAGACACTTGAGTTGTGGAGATCCTCAAGCACACGGACCCCCACAGACACCTCTTTGGGGGCCTATTCCAACACTGCACCACCACAGAAAGATAAGGGAGGGGGGATATCCAGAAGGAAAGCTGCCTTGCTGATACAGTAAGCCTTCAACAATGAAGGGAAGATGTTGCAGGCACAACTGGAGAGTACAGACACACAAGATGAGGATACAAGCCGTTCAACAAAATGTGTTACAGATTTTCAGACTTCAGCATCCCCCTAAAAACAGAAGATGTGCTGTGAGTACTGGAGAACCAGCATGGCCCAGACTCAGAGTCTGAGATGGAAGTTTCAGACATCCCTTCCTCACCTTGGAAGGCAGAAATTTCCTATCTCCCCTCCTAGCACTGCTGCCCTACCACAGATCTTCCCTCCTGCTCGTCAAAAAAGAGGTTTCTGGCTCCCTGAGCCCAAATCACCAATGCCTCTCCCAGGGAGCCAGCTCCCACATACTGGTGGAGGCAGGTGTTACAGCAGCACCACACCCTGCCACATACCTGAGGACAGCCAGGAGCAGGTCACGGTGACCAAGCACTGGGTGATGCAACAAAAGAGAAAACTCTTCACTTCCCCACAGGTGGAGCAGTGCTTGTGGCTGCTGGCATCACCTAAATAGCTTGGCCAGCACCAGCTGAGTGAATCACAGAATGAAGCCCATGGATGTCCAGTAAAAAAGCCAGCAGGGCAATGCACAGGCAAGTTTGTGTTAGGGTTGGTGTTAGGGTAGTTGTCAGCTATACTTGCTTGTTAGCAGCTGCCTGGGGCAGAAAAGCTCTTGTACTAACCAGATTTGCCTTCCATCATCTTAGCATTAGCTGATTTGGTGCTGCTCATGCCTACAGACCTTCGTCACCACAGCTTTCTAGTGTATGGGGCTGTGACCAGGAAACAGCATTGCGTGCTCTGGGATGTGCCCTTCCCCTGGTGCCTTCCTATTTCCTTCTTCACCCTGAGTCAGTCCCTGCTCAAGCCCCACAAGATAGCAGTGTGTGCAGCATAGGAACTCTTTCACCATCCAGGCGGAAGTGTCTAAGGGCACGATGGGGTCAAGGAGTGAGCCAGACCTGTCCCATCCCTTCTGATGATGGGCAGCCACGGCTTCACTGCTCCCTGAGTGTGGCCTGGAATGAGCTGTTGGAGGTGGAAGGGCAGGCGCAGGTGGTTGGGGTATGAGGCAGCCTATGAACTCAACTACGAACTAAAGGCAAATGGCTGTGGTGGGCTGGTAGTGCATGGCTGCGGTTGTGTCCATCCAAGCATGAGATCTGTGCAGTGAGACAGCTGCTCAAACAGAGTGGGATGCAGGGTGTGAGCTCATGACGCAGGGGAGCACGAGCAGAGCGCACGAGGAAAAACCTCTGCCAGCCCATCCAGGGGATGACGAGTCCTGTAAGAAGGAGGGGTACTCAAGAAGTATTTCTATTCAGTGTTTGGAGGGCAAAAGCCAAACAATACAGCACATTATAAAATCTAATGGCTATAAAACACTTCCCACCCTACGAGGGCTTCAGGAAGATGTTAAACAATAGCTGCCGAGCTCGGATTTTCAAATCAGCAGCTCTGACACATGGCAGAGTGTAAAGGAGTGGGTGAGGAGCCGGCTAATGGGCGTCCCCAGGTGCTGGGATGACAACCAGCCATCACCGCCTGCGAGTAAACAGGATGTCCCGCGTCAGTGCGGCCCCACTGGCACCCGGCCGCACCGAGGGACGGGACGGCGGCCGCCAGGGCTGATGGACACGGTCCTGAAGTAAGGAAACGTAATCAGTGTCAATTAGTGCAGCTTTATGGAAAAGAGATCTCGGCTCCTGTGTCATTAGCGTTACTCGTACTGGTCCAGCTTGTGACAGCGCTGATGGAAGGAGCGTGTTTGGCAGTGAGAGCTGGGAGAGAGCGCTGGAGCTTACACAGCTGAGGACTGATCCTAACTCCTCTTAGCCACAGAATCACTAAGGCTGGAAAAGACCTCTGAGGTCATCCAGTCCAAACATCCACCTACCACCAACACTGGCCACTGGCCGTGTCCCTCAGTGTCACATATCCACGTTCTTGAACACCTCTAAGGACGACGACTCCACCACCACCCTGGGCAGCAGTGCCAATGCACCACTACTCTTCTGGAAAAATAAGTTTTCCAACCTGAAATTTCACATTGCTGCAACTCCACAGCGAGCACTGCAGATGCCCAGGCCCTGGCAGAGCAGCTCTTGTTGCTGGGGAGAAAATAAATCACAGGGAGCAAGAAAGAATACCTGGCTGATGAATACCCTCTCATCTTTGACATGCATGCATGCCAGGAATAGAAGTGTGGTTAAGAGGGTGACTGTCACGAGTGTGATTGCAGACCCACCAAGGGAAATGAACGCCAGCTCCCAGCAGGAAGTAGCTGAGCTCACTTCTGAAGGCGATTACAGGTGGCTGCTGCCTTCTCTGTCATCCACATGTGACTGCAGGTGCTACATGCCAGTGCTGCGGCAACTTGATGTAGAGCCCGAGGTACGGGCTGGGCTGACTGCTGATGGACCCCAGCAGGACACAGGGCTGGCCACCTGGGGCACAGCACATTCCTCCCCATGTCCTGCAGGGGCCCACTTGGCGAGCACCCACGGTGCTTCCCAGCACCAGCTCATTGCGTGGGCCCTTCCTGGTGCTAATTAGCCCCGCTGGCTGCTGATTGCCAGGAAGTTCTGCAGCTGAGGTCACAGCCGCTGCCCTCCAGGAGTGGGGCCAGGGCGGTCTGCGGGGCTGAGCTGTGGGGTGAGAAGCCTGGCAAGAGCAAAGGGAAAGGTACACATGAGAAATGCATCCTCACCCTCCTGCACTCGCCCACATCCCACAGCCACCTGCAGGACACCCAACACTTCAGGCTGTGTGCTGAACGAAGCCAGTCCACAAGAAATGGTGGGACTGTTTAAAGCCTTTTTCTTATTTAGTCTAATAATGATAAGCCTCCCATAAAGATGACATATGCCCCTTGGAGCACTTAGGAAGCAAGAATAAGGCAGGGAGCCTTAAATTACCGTGAAAGCTGATCCTACCTTTTAACATTTAATGTGTAAGAAGCCCATGTCCCACCACATCTCGAGAGAAGCCTCTGCATCATAAGCGTGGCCAGTAACTGCTGGAGATATTTCATGCCTCCTTCTGGCTGGTGCAAAAGCTGCCAGCAGCTATTATCTTTCATGCTATCCTTTTTCCCTCTGGAGCTGTAGGTTCAGAGATGGAAAGCACAAATCCATGCTGCAGGCACAGCTGATGTTCTCGTGCAGCACGCACTGTGCAGAGCGGGACCAGGCTGCGGCATGGCCTGGAAACCAGGAGCACATGTTTGGGACTTGCAGCAGAGGATGCCCAGACCCCAAAATACCCAAATGCAGGGGTTAAAGATGATTGTCTAATCTACCTAGTCAAGACGGTGTGGCCTCACCTTGGATCTGCCCAGGTGCAGCACAGGCATTGGCCAGCAACGGGCTCTGCACCACTCCTGTGCTTGGGTGACTTATTTTTTCTCTTTGATTTCTACCTAAAAACTCCTCATGTAAAGACTCCCAGACAAGAGAAGAATTTCTTTGTTGCTGAATTGCTCACGGGCATCAGCACAGTCAGCTCTCCAGCTCTCAGGGTTGAACAGTGTTGGTGCTGGCAGGTAATTTCACCTCCTCTTGCTCTGAAGGAGGAAAAACAGTGGAGGCCTCTGGGATTAGCTGCCCTTTCCATGAGAAGCATTTATCACTGCTCACACAGCTCTCCGCAATCTTCTTGTCCATCAGCAAACGTGTGTTGACTGAAGACCTCTGGCCTATCCGAACTCCTTCCCCAACAAGCACAGGTCACGCAGCGTGCCCCCACACACTCAGTTGTGTTTTGCTGGGAAGCAGCTGCCGTGTGCAGGGGGCTGAGCGGGCAGCGGGCCCTCTCCTGAAGACAAGGCTCTTATGTAACCTGCTTTGTTTGAACAAGAGAAAGCCAACGCGGTTGTAGAAACCACTGCAGAGCAATGCTGAGCAGCGCGGGAGGGGACCTGGAGCTCCACGTAGGAGGCAGAATGGGAACAACAAAGCCCTGTATGAAAGCCTGCGTGAAGCTTTCCTTCCGTGTTGTCCTAACGCCGCACTGAGCCGCGCTCCGGAGCGCTTCCAACAGTTGTTTGTTACGGCACTTTGAGAGGAGAAGGAACCTCCCAGGTTCTTTCCCAGGCAGCAACGAGATGCATGAAGAATGTTTCAGCATATAAAAACAGACTACAAGCGAATGGTTCGAGCTCCAGCAATGTTTGCAGCTGATAATGCTAACGCTAGACTTGTGGGACACCGCTCTAAGTACACTCGAGCAAAATGAGGAGGAATATTTGCTTCCAGCTAATTGCAGAGCCCGTATGTTGTGCAAGGAAACAAAGAACGTTCTAAATAAATTACCATTTGATCTTGAAGGTTGTGCAACAATACTTCTTAGCTGCCTTCTCTCATCATCAAAAGAATTCGGGATTACAGGGGAGATTTCATGTTTTCAGCTCTGGAAAGGCAGAGGCGTGCCCCGACAAGCCGTGGGTCTGCGTGCCTCTGCCATCTGCAGTGCTCTGCTGGCGGTTCCCAGCTGTGCAAGGCAGAGTGCAGGGCGGGCAGTGAGCTGGGACGTGGGGAGCACAGCCTCACCCCAACCCAGGACAGCCTCCCTGAGCTGAAGCAGCAGGTGGGATGGCTCCGTGCTCCGAGCGGCTCTCCAGCTGACATCCACCACTGTGCACACCACCGTGGTGATTAATTACTCCTGTGCTACCAACCTTGGAATTCACTCGTTTATCATCTGCAGCCTCGTTTATCATTTCAGAACTGCTGCCCTGTGTGCTGTCCAGGCTGTGCTCACACCCCGTGCTGCCCCATGCTCAGCTCCTCACTGTGGCCCTGCTGCTCTTCCTCTTCGTGAGACCTGGTGAAAAATTACACAGTTTGATCTGTGTGCAAAAGGCTGCAACATCTACTCTCTGAAGGAGAAGTTGGGCAGAAGTAAATGAGTTGGGCTTGTAACAAAAAGGGCCCCACACTGCGGCACAGTGGAGTGCCTGACTGTAGGGCTTCTGCAGGCAACACGAGCTGACCACCCCATCCTCCTCAGATATGGAGCTTGGGGGAATGAGCACGCCTGTCACTGAGTTTGGACCGCGTACACGAGGAGCTGTGCCCTTGTCCCCTTGCACTGCCCAGTGCCTGCTCCCAGCTGCAGAGCTGCAGCACTGGACAGACCTCGGCAGGGGCAGGACAGACAGAATGTGCCATGCTGAGCCCTGGGCACCTCCGCTCAGGCTCACGCCCTCTCTTGCATCACCACGAGGCTGTATTTTGCAGGCAATTATAAAGGGCACAGAGGGTATCAATTATGGTTTTCAAACAACTGATCTACAAAAGGCAAGTTATTTCAAGAAGGATAAATGCAGCTGAGACCATCACGTATAATTCACATCTGCCCACAGCATTCCTGCCCTGGTGGCAGCTCCAGCTCCCGTCCTGCCCCAGATGTGACTCAGGGGACAGCAGGCTTTGCATTCTAGTGCTGCTGCCTCCCCAGCGTGGGCTGCAGGGATCCTCAGGCAGCAGGGCAGCAGGATGGCACACAGCAGCACCCTGGTGCATGGGGGAGTGATGTTCTGGTGATGCTGCAGGCACGCACCCACCCAGTGCTGCTCCTGCCTGGATTTAGCTGACACATAAACTCATTAACACTCTGGCACTCGGTTTTTGTGATGAGTGTATGACAGCCTCGGCACTCCCTCCTCACCCCAGTGCTATTTAAATGTTCTCCCTATTATTATTCGATAACGCATCCTATTACATATAGCTCTCGAGGGAAGAGGAAGATCAAACACTGTGCATTTTTTACCACCTTTGTTCTTTGCTGGAAAAACTTCACCGCAGCGATGACTGGCAGAAGAAATTTAGCGGCAGCTGCTGAAAGGTGTTTGCGGATTACAGGTGAGTGTCTCAAGACAGCCTGCACCATTGCACTTGGTTTATTGTGCCGGGCACTCAGGAACTGTGCTGGATGCCCCAGACATCGGCATCCTCTGGTCCAGAGGTGAGGGGCTCCATCCCGTGTGCCCCTGTGTTTTTTCCCTACTGCTGCTGTGCTGGTAAGTGCTCTGAATAAAACTGCTCAGCACGTACCTGGAGATGTTCATCTTTGCCGTGTTCCCAACCAGCCCCACGGGAGGGCTATGTACCCAAGAAGGCCCCGAGCCTTTCCATAGCTGCAAAACACACTTAGAGAAAGCACTCTGCAGGAGATAAAGGGAGATCCTCCATGCAGTCCCCCCATGAGCGTGGCCCTGCGTGCTGCCTTGCTTTAGGACCGTCAGCATCAGGGTGACAAGTCGCAGCTGTAGGATGGCCAAGCACCTCTCACGTCAGGCACAAACCTGCCAGAGTGCACCGTGTCCTGAACTCCGCTTTGTCTCAGTTTTCCTTTTATATTTTTTTTGCTGCCCAACAGGCAAAGTGCCTCAATTAACTCTGCAATTTTAGGTACAATGAAGCTAATTCCCGTGAAATATCTCCATGATGTAATTTGCTCAAACTGCTTCCCCCATTAGCAGCTGCTTGGCAAATAAATAAGTTCCAGAGCAAGCGAATTTCACAAAGCCAACCCTGACAGCATTGAAACGAATAACAGGACCAAGCAGCAATTTGTCAGCAGTTAGTAATTAAGCCACGATGGTAGGAGACGGAGCTGCTATAACCTGGCTGAAATATCCCCAAGCCAGGTGCCCCTCTGAGGCTCTGCAAAGCGTTAAGGGAAACCTCACAAAGCAGTGCAGAAACCTGGCAAAGACCTGTGTGAAAAGGAAATCTTACTGCCCTGGACACCTCCTTCCTCCCTCTTTCTGCAGAGTTAAGGTTACCCGCTGCTCCTGAAGGCAGAGGGCTGGGTAAGAGCCCCACTCGCTGTGCTGCAGTGGGCACTGCTGAGGAGGGAGAAATAATACGTTGGCTTTTTTGTTTTGCAAAGTCAGAAACTACATCTTAAGGTTGAAGCCTGTTGTTACGTTTTGTGTTATTCCTGGCACGCTGACCGAAGTGCGTTCAGTACGAACAGCAAAGAGCTGAAAAGTAAATATCGCATCCTCTGGGAGCAGAGAGCAGGGGAGGGCCGTTACATTGCTTAATGGATCACCCCCAGCGCCTGTTTGGGTTAGGCTTACAGTAATTGCTCCCTAGGTGAGTTTATACCAACAATTGATCATTTCAAATGGGAAAGAAGTACAAATGAGTAAGAGAATAAACACTGACAGTGTTACGAAACGCAGAAGAGGCGAGCAGCAATCCCAGGCAGCTCGAGCACAGCCCTGAAAGCAAAGCTGACCGGGCAGCAGGGGATACTGTTAGCTCTGCACGCAGCTCCTCATGCATGCTGAACAACACCGAGCACGGACAGCACAAATATGCCACACACACATATCCACACGCGCACATGCCAGCTCAGGGACCATCCCTCGGGCACGCAGACCCAGGACAGGTGGGTTCCAGCCTGGAAAGAGCTTTCTCACACACATGGCTGCAGCAGTGTCACACTGGCACCACCATCCCTGCTGGCACTCGCCGCTCTCACACACGCATGCTGGGATAAGCACAGTGCCTGAGCAGGGTGCAATTTATTGCACCACTCACTCAGAACAGACTGGTGATTAAGCACGGCGATAAGCTGCACAGGGCACCGTTTTCATCTGCCCAACTGATACATGTCAGCTACTTATTAATCAGGATAAAAAGAACACAAAATCTCCTATGGCACAGGACTTCAGTTGTGCCACAGAAAAACAGCAAAGTGTGTTTTATGTTTGCAGCTTTATTATAGTACAAAAGGTTAAAGGCAAAGCTAGAAAAATGAACCAATTTGTACACGCTCGCTGAATGCTTTTAAGACAAGATACGGCAGTAAAGCTTTTATTGCTAAGAAGAACAAGTGGAAGGTTTTAAAGTTCATCTAGCATTCAATTTTTGTTCATAAGTAACACAAATTTAAAGCAGCTTTTCAGTTGTTAAAGCCTTCTTGCCTTTCTGGAATGCTGAAAAGAAAGATGACCTGAGGACAGTGTCTGCTCTCGAGACAGAGCAGACCGATGCTCTGCGTAAGTTGCAGAAATGGGTCACCAAGGAATGCCTGAACAAAACCTGACTGCCTGGCTCTGAAATCCAGCTAACAACACAGTGCTGCACAGCACCACGGAGCCAGCACCCCCTGCAAGGTGCCAAGGCAAGGTCCCCTGAAGGCCTGCAGCAGTCCCTGTGCTCGGAGGCTGTGGTGCAGACAGGCAGCGTGCTCTTGTCCCAGGCTGAGCCATGGAGCTGAGCCCAGGCACCTCGTATGTCCCGTGCCAGCTACCAGACTGCACCTTCTTCTGGATGGGTGGGACCACAGGTAGTGGGAAACCGAATGCTTTGGAATTGCCAGGGATCGTGTCCCTGGAGCCTAACAGATTGGGCTGGCCATGATTCAGGAGGGACCACTGTGCAGCCCCCACAGCCTGCACAGCCTTGCAAGGACCGCTACAGTCAGAGCTGCTCCTGGAGGGAAGGGTGGCCTAGTCCTCAGGGATAGGGGTGTTGCAGTTCCCATGGTAAATTTTGACCTCACCCTCGCACCGAAAGTACTGCTCAAACACATCGCTGTATCCGTGGTCCTTCCACCACGTGCAAAGCTGGCGGTTCCACGTGCAGTCGAGCACATGGAACAGTTCTGGATGCTCCATCCCCACCATGGTGAAGAAATCCTGGTCCCCAAGGTGACCCTTGAAGTGGTATTTCTCCGTGAGCTTCTGCACCATGGCGGGCTCCAGCAGCTGGTTGTACAGCTTGGAGTGCCTCATGGCTTCCAGGTTGAGGAGCAGCACGCCGCTGTTGAAGCCGGGCTGCCCATCAGGAGGGGGCTCCCCCACCCTGGTCTGGGGGTTCTCACGGCGGTACTGCCAGAACGTGTGCCTGGGGACAGACGGGAGACAAGAGCGGGGTCAGTGAGCACAGCTGAAGTGCAGCCACCACCAAAAGTGTGGGCAGGCTGGAAATGAGCCCCAACCCCCACCAGCCTGCTGCCTCGTGGCTGCTGCTCTCTGCCTCCCTGCATCGGATATTGTCCAGACCTCAAATCGCTGTTCTCTCCCAAAGCCTCTTTTGTGTGCATCAGCATCCTATGGTGAGCGAATTGGACATGGGATTGTGTGGCTGCTCACATGGCTGTGCATGGAAAGGAAATCACATCCCTCATTCTTAGGTCAAATGACCACGCATGCCCACTGCTGTGCCAGGTCCCACAGCCTCTCCTGGGCCACAGCCCTCCGTGACTTACACCACAAATGCGTGGCAAGGGAGGTGATCCCTGGTCCCGGAGTCCTGTTGCAACACAAGGTGTTCAAGTGAGCTGCACAAAGTAGGTCAGCTCTGTCTGCAGGACAGTCTCAGGCGCTGGCGTGCAAGCTGCGAATCTTACCAGCGTTTTTTGTTTCTCTTCAGAGCACTGGTAAAAATACTGAACAGAAGTGGGCTAAGTACGATAAAAAGAAACCATCGGTGTCAGGATTGCTGCCCTCGCCCACTTCACCTGCTGCCCAACAAGCTGGCAATGCTGGTTGGTGGAGTGTGACCGCAGCCCCAGGCCCTTCCCAAGGACGTCCATGTGCTCCACAACTGTCCCAGCAGCGCCGGTCCCTCTGCGTCTCTCACTGGTGAGACCAGCAGACGGGAAACGTCAGGGACAGAGCTGAACCTGACACTGAGCCAAGGGTTTTTGGTGTCTGATAAATATGCATACAGTGATGCGTTTTCCACGTTATCTGCTCTTAGATATTGAGGTTCAGCCTTTTGCAGACAGCCGTCCTTATCTCTGCCACCCATCAGCAGTGGATGAGCATGCTGGGGCCGCTGCTGCACAGGGAGGTGAGGAAGGGGAAGGCCTCCACTCACTGCCTCGCCACAGCGTCAGCCACAGCCCCTCTACGTGAGCCCCATGTGCAGTGCAGGAACCGCTCCGCACTGCTTCACACGGCAAGGAGCCATTAAATGTCCCCTCAGCTCCGGCAGGAACCGCAGGACGAGAGCTCCCAGCGGAACGAGCTCAGCCCCTTCTTGTTCCTGCCAAAAACGGCCTCGGAGGCCCAAGTTAACTCCGTTCCCATGGAGACCTTCAAAGCAGCATCCCCCGAGCAGCAGCCCCGTCCTTCCCAGCAGCCCCACCAGTGGCCCAGCCCAACTCCCGCGCTTCCTGCGGGGACATTGTTTGCGCCAGATACGATGCAGGGCTCTGCGAGCGGCGGTATCGCAGGCTCCGCTCAAACAAAGTCTCTGCTCAGGACAAACACGGAGTGAACCCCAGCTGCAGCGCTGCAGGGACAGCCAGCTCGGCCCATGTGCCAGCACAGCCACGCTGAGCTGCGGCTGGGGCTGCACCCACCTGTAAGCACTGAGCGGCTGGGCCAGGAGAGAGCCCAGGGCCTGCAGGGTCCCCTTCCAGCACTGGCTCTGGAACACCCAAATGCTGCCCACGTGCCCAGCCTCACTGCTGGAGCACCACAGCAGCACACAGCAGCAAGGCACGCACCTCTGCTCCGTAACGGCCTAACACTAACTGTAGCTGGTGTGATCTTGGCACCACTGTTATTATTTGATTCCAGGGAAGATCCAGATCAAAACCGGGCCTGGGTTTGTGGCAATGCAATAAGGTCTGAAATAAATCCCGCCAAGCCATAGAAATATTTCTTCTTTTTCTTCAGAATGAGACATCCAACGGCAACGTTTTGTTAGCTAAATGAGCGGTGGCTTCAGTGTCTGCAGCCCTGGGAAGGCTCAGATGCAGCAGCTCTGGCAGGCACGATCTCCACTAGCTAACTTCCAGCTGCCACAGAGAACAGAGTGCTGCGAGTTTGGGAACACACAGAATTAATTCAAGAGGGTGATTCAATTGGGAAAAAATTAGACTACCTCAGTAAGCAGCACAAATATGTCTCTGGCTCCTTCCACAGCCCTGGGGCAGCGAGCACACCCCACCATACACGAGCTGTTCCCACTTGCAGGGATTGAACCCATCCCATGCTGTTGCCCAAGCAGCTTCTGCTGGAGTTGAATCCACCCCACAGATCACTCCCATTCAGAAGGAAGGTCTGCTGGCTCTGAGCAGCATCCTCTGCTAAAAGGCAGACAGCTCTTCTCTCACTCCAGCCCTAACACCTTGGGCAAAGCTACACCAGGTTTTTGCACCTTGCTGTGAAGCTGTCAGGGAGAAACACTGCTGAGGATACAAAGAATACATCAAGCATGCCTGACAGCTCTCTGAATTTGTGAGGCACTGACCACAGCCTCCATACACTGACACAGAAAACAAGAATTTGATGGTATGCAGCTGGATTTAGCACCCAGAGGTTTAATATGCATCAGTGCTTGGAAGCTGAACTAATTCAGCTGTAAGAAGATGCAAGGAAATTCGACTGGAACAGCTTAAGAGTCCTGGTTGGTACTCCTGCACCAGAAAAATTTAAATCAAAACTTTTCTTGTACTGAGCTGTGCTCAGCTCTGATGCTCAGGGAATCCCAGGGCTGTGCAGAGAGCAGACAAGCAAACCCCCTCTGGCCTTTCTCCAGATGCCCAGGGTCTGCAGCCCAGTGCAGGGGTCACAGTGGGGGGCTGGGAGGCAACAGTGAGCAGGTGAGTGATCCCGATGGAAAAAGTGGTTCAATTAATGGTGTCAGCCACAAACAGAGTTTCTACTTCCTGAGAAATAAGGGCAGGAGAACCAGAACTGTAACGTGCCACTCCTTCCTTACGAACTTCCATTCAGATGCTTCAGGTTCGGAACTCTGAAATTTCTCATTTCATTCGGGGTGTTTATACTGTTCCCTTTCATCTGGTTCAGGATGGAATGGGTTTTTGAAAGTGCCAATTGCCCCTAAAAGGAAGGCTCAGCTTTGAGCAGCTGTCTCTAGGCCTCCCAGGGAGGGGGAGCAGAGCACTTGCTGCGGGTTCACTGCCTCAGTGGGAGAGCGCAGGCAGCATCTAGATCTCAAGGGGAGAGAAGGGATACAAGGGCTCTGCCAGTGCAAAGAGCAGCTACGTCCAGGGAACAGGCACCTGGCCACTACAAAGATGACTTGTGGGTACTCCAGGGAAAAGGAAGCACGATTTCTAGATGTGGCATTAGAGGGAAGCTCCATGTGCAGAAGCAAGACCCAGCCTCACACTTGCGAGCTGCTTGGATGTGGGCTGGAGTGGTGCACACAGGTCTGAGCGCAGCTGTGCAGTGCCTGGCTCTAGCCCATCTCTGCATATTCTGCTCTCTCTCCTTATCCCCAGTAATGCCACGAAAGCAATCACTATTCTCATAACCCAATGAAAGTGACTGGCAGAGTGCAGTGCAGAGCCTGAGAGGGAGGTGCCTTTCCAGCTCCAGAGCAGTGGAACGGATCATTTGCTGCGCGTTCTTCATTCCAAAAACACACGCTGGCCAAGCTGTTGCCAGGCTGTCTGCAACAGGGCGAAATTACATCCCCTGCAAGTCACTGGCTGCAACAAAGAAAAGGAGAGAGCTGTGGCCCCCAGCATCAGCCTGCTGCAAGCTGCAGCTTCCCAGCCCAGTGCAGGAGAGCAGATCTGTATCAAATGACCCGAGTCTGAGCAATTCCCCAGCGGATTACCCCATGATGGCTAATCCAGGTAACAACGCAGGGAGAGGAGACACACAAACAAGCAGCAATTGTTCCAGTGCTTCCTCCCAGTCCCAGCCAGGCTGACACAAAAGCCATGCTCTGCCTCACAGCACGTGGGCAGCACGGCATGATGGGATGAGGAAACCATAACCTTCCTTTAAGCACCAGGTCCTGGATTGCAGCGTCCATCCCCAGCTCCTGCAGCGAGGCAGCAGCCTTGCACACAGGCCAGGGCATCCCTGTGGGCACAGGGCTCAGGAGTGCCTATGCTGTGTAAAGAGCCCTGGTGAGAGAAGAGTTGCCTTCTGCTGTCCCCAGCAGGCACTGCTGGCTGCTACAACCTGTCCCCTGCCAGAGCTGGGGACCACCTGCGATTTTCCTTCTTCAGGCTGTGCTCTATATAACGTTCCCTGTGGGAAATAGGTCTGCAGGTGCATTTCAATGGGGAAAGAACACATGGAAACATCTCGGTGCTTCTGGAAAAAGTGTGTTAGCAGGTGCTCCGCAACAATAGGACAAGCTGTGTAAAACAAAAAGTTCCCCTAAGACACAGGAAAGACATCACGAGGCCCACGTGGCAGGACAGTACCTGCCCAGGGCAGGGCTGGGGACTGCAGCAGGATGGACAGTGTGCGAGGGATGAGACTCACAGGGCTGCTCAGTGGGAAGACCCCAATCCAGAACAAGGCCAAGGAAGAGCTGGTGCTGGGGCTCCACATGCCCACCCAGCTGCAGCACTGCTAGCTTTGGTGGTTTGTTGCTTGTGCCCCCAGCACAGCAGCCTCCAGCTGAGGCAGGAAAGTAGCCCAGAGACCCCAGCCACCACGGGGATGAAAAGCAGCAGGAAACTGCTTGCTGGAGTAGGGGAGGAAAAAGGAAGAGAAAGCATTTCAGGGTTTGTTAACCACTGGGCTGACTGTGGCCCCTCCAGAAGGGAGGGGAAAAATCCTTCCCAAACGTGACCCTGCGCCTCTGACACTGACACAGTGTGGGGCTTCAGCTGCCAGCATCCATCTGCAGCCCAATGCCCTGGGCTGTGTGGAGGGGCCATGCTTTGAGGCGCTTTTTATAAACAGAGCCTGCATGTGCGAGGAAACATCTGGAGAGCAGCACTTCCAAGCATTCAAACACGGGGCCCAGATAAAAAACACTTCCACCAGGACTTCCCCTGCTGGCCCAGCACATGCTCCTGTGGCCTGGCCCCCTGCACAGACAGCCTCCCTGGTCACCAGCCCTGACAAGGCAGCCTTCAAAGCAAGGTCACAAAGCAGGGGACTCTGCCATGAAGCCAAGGCATGGCCCAAGGTTACTGTCTCCTTTGGTTATGGGGCTGCTATGAAGGGATGGACTAAAGGCTTCCTGACCAAACGTGGGGAGGTTTCATCTGCAGCAAGCATGGCAGCAGCAGCCATCCACAGTGTGCTGTGCTGAAGATCAGGGCCCAGGCTTCATCTCCAGGACAGCAGCAGAGCAAGAAAGCTGGTGCAGGATCAGCAGAGCCACAGGGAATTGTGGAGCAGATCGTGCCCTCAGGGGCCCTGCACCACGCCGATTCACACAGCCCACAAACACTGCCTGTGTACCTGCACCCACGGGAGATGCTCACAGAGCTGCAGCCATGCCACACTGGCTAAAACAACAGCTGTTAGATCTCGCTACTTCTAACCATGTAAACACTGCAGGAGTAAGAGGTCAAACCTTTCTAAAGGAGCCCAGTTTCTGCCATTTCAGCCACAAACTGAGCAATACTGCGCAAACAGCAATGCTGCTTGAGCACAGCCAGCCCTCTGAACACTATTTGTTCCTGAGCAGACAGATGTGCCTTTAACCCATCACTACTTCTACACAGAATTGCCATCTCCATTCTGGTTGGTGGTGCTGCTGTTCCTTACTGCCAATCAGAGGCAGCTTTCCCAAATCACGCCCAGCAAGAAGCGAGATCGTGGCCAAGAAACCTCTCTGTGACCTCCTCCTCCTTTTTGCTGCACTGGAGCAGCCCCACAGCCCCTCCTGTGCCAAAGGATGCTCCCCTTCCCTTCAGGCACTGCCAGGCCTGGCCAGCACAAGCAGTCCTGCTGGAGAAGGTTTTGTAACAAAGTGCCCTTTGTTGCTAATTGCTGATTTCCCATGTGCAAATGCTAAACCCTTTAAGGAGCTGAGGAGACAGGTTCACTACCAGCCTGGTCCAGAGCGCCTTAGCTAAAGCTGAGCAGCTTGTGTAACCAGGAAATCCCAGCTTCACTGCTACGGAGCACGGCTCATGCAGAGATGTGCCACAGGTCCAGCACTCAGCCTGGGTTTTCCCAGCCCTCCATCCAGTCCATGCGTCTCCATCACCAGTCCTCACCTGCAAACAATGACAAAGCGATGGACTGAGTCCCTCAATGAGATTCCAGTAATTCCCTGATAAATCTCCCATGCAGAGCACAAATGATGTCTGCACACCAGCAGCCTCTATCAGGATGCAGTCAGCATGCTGAGCGTTTACAAGGCTGTATTTGGAGCAGGAAATCAATGCTGGGTGATTACACTCCTGTGTGGACTTAGCAGTCTGAAAATGGCCTTGCTTAAATGGCTGATTAGTAACAACTTGTGAACATGGATCATTATTTGGTGATTAATAGAAGCAA
The DNA here is from genome assembly GCA_023055505.1 of Callipepla californica brunnescens. Taxonomy (NCBI): domain Eukaryota; kingdom Metazoa; phylum Chordata; class Aves; order Galliformes; family Odontophoridae; genus Callipepla; species Callipepla californica. The sequence continues at coordinate 11,915,569 of JALIRH010000008.1, read as the reverse complement.
GTGCAATACTTTTTGCTACCAACATGTGAAGCACACAGTGCCCTGCTTGGGGTGCTGCCAGCCAGAAACAGCCCAGTGAGGCCTGCCCGCACAGAGAGGGGTTGCCTCTGAGCCCCAGACAACAGTTAGACACCAGGGGACCCTCAAAAGGACACTGCCAAGCTGACTGCTTGGAGCTGGCCCTGTGCACTGCTCCAGAAACATCTCAGATATGCAGCAGAGCCTCTCAATTTCCTGCTGTTTGTTTGTTTGTTCCTCTATCAAAGGGCTTCAGTTCCTTGGAAATTCCTTCTCCACCAAGCACTGGTGAGGAGCCCGTGGAAGAGGCCTGGCACCAGGCCCTGGCAGCAGGAGCAGCCACATCTGCTTCACCATCTGCTGAGATCCTGCAGGCATCATGGCCCCGCAGCTCTGCAAAGCCTTTCTTGGGGTGCACAGAGCCACCAATACCTGTACCATGCAAATCTGCGCTGCTACACTCCACAATGGAAAGAAATACCTGTGCTCGCAGCAAACAACAGAGCTGCACTCAGCCAAGTCATCTTGGAACTCCGAACAGTGCCCTGCTCCCTTCCAAGTCCCCAGCACGGGGCTCAGCTGCACCCAAGAAACACCCTCTCATACCACTTGGTAACTAGGAGATGCCCATGGCAAAAATAGGCAGGCTGGAGATGAGTCTCTCTGCTGGATGGTGACAGCCACTGTACCTAAAAAGAAGGGTTTGGAGGCTGAAGGAGCTGCAGGAACATTGGGAATACCTCAAAGACAATTTCTGAAAGTCCTATGGCAGCGCAGGAAGCTCCTGCAGCTGCACACTGCATCCCCAGAAGTAGTGAGCTGCTCCCACCCTGGCCAAGAAAATTCAGGCAACAACTCCAGCCCCTGCTGAGGGAGTGTCCCCTCCTTGCCCCTCCTGGTAGCTGAGTGCTCCTGCAGGTGGGTGCTTTCATGGGAAGGGAGAGATGCCAGCGGTGTGACACTGAGGCAGGCAATGAACCTGAGACATTCAGGAGTGGAAACTGAGAAACTCAGGAACTGAAGGCCAGTACCAGGTAAAGTAACCACTGTGTGCTCACCTGACACCCTCTGGTCTTGGGTGTGATGACCAACAAAAAACAGCAAACTGCAGCAAAGTTCTGAGCCAGGGAAGAATGAGAAGCATGGCCCCAGCCGTGGAGAATCCCAGCTGCCCTATCCCCACACACAGGTAGTGTGGTTGTCAAAAGAAGGGTCTGTAATGGTCAGTATCTCAAACAGGACTATAATGGTGCTAATATTAATAGTATTCATGCTAATCGATGCACATCTGTGGTTGTTAGATCTTGTCTAATTTATTCGTTCTTTTTAAGTGACACTGCAAGTTCAGTTGGCAATGGGAGAAAGCGAAACAGGTCCTACATATTCACGATGAGCACAGATGTATGCAATGAAAACGTTTACCCTCTTGGATTTCAGATACCAGAAAGTAATGCTGAATTCTTTAAATCAGTTCTGCTGCCAATTCCTTGCAGGTTCTGCTTGTTCCGTAATTTTGTCTTTTTCTTGGTAGCGATTGCCAAAGAATTCCTAGAATCTTTTCCCCCTCACATCAAGCAGCAGCACTCGCTACAAATCAATTCAATCCTCTAAATGGTTTAAAACCCAAAGTGCAACAGGTTCTTGGCTCTGACTCCCAGCTGTGAGCAGGCTGCCGGCAGCACAGGCGTCACCGTGCCTGGCAGGACACAGAAAGGCAAACTGCAGCCTTCTCCAATGGGACTGAGAAAGGCAGAGCTCCCTGCTCCCCAGGGGAAAAGCTTCTGGAAAAGAGCAAAGCCTCCAGCACAGGGCAGCCTGCCTGTATGAGGAGCCCATGGAGCCATCAGAGAAAGCAGGCAGGAGAAGCTGACTTCTGGAGATGGTTATTCCCTTGCTTAGAAAGCTTGATCCCAAGCAGCCCTCCTGCACTCCGCTACAACTCCTCTCTGGCTTTACTCGATGACTGTTTTTATGCAGCTGTGAAGCCCTAAATATCACAAACACCACAACCACTCTAACTGCCACACAGGGAATTCAGCAGCTCCACCTTGCTGGCAGCTGTCAACTCCGCTTTCTCTTTTTGAATGCAGAGAGAGGGTACAGGATGTACTGTCTCAGCACAGACATCTATCAGCCCAGTTTGGCTGCAGGATCAGCATTAGCCTGTTCACAGCCCAGGCTAACTCTCTTTCTCCTCTAAACATTTGACAAACTGACTTAATCCAGCTGCCACTAAGCTTCCAGTAAACATTAAACACCAGAGGTGACAGGCGTCAAGGTAAGAAGGTTGCACTGATTCCTAATGGATGTCTGAGGGCTATTTTGGCTTTTGGCTGAGCCCTGGTTACCTTCCTGGCTATCTGTGTGGCTCTAAGCCCATCTGGCTTGTAGATTGACAGGCTTCCCCACTCCTCCAGCAGCAGAAGGGGCTGGGGGGGGAGAGCAGTGCAGTCTAGCCCTGGTAGATGCAAACAGATACAGAAGAGCACAATCAAGACCTGTGAGACTAAGCACACCACACAGCTACAGCAGCTCCTGCATGACCACGGTAAGAAAAAACGCCTCTCACGTTTTTGACTCCTATGAAAAAGTAACCTATCTGAGCTCTCCCTAACTTTTAGGAAGAAGCAAAGGCAAATGGCCTTGCAGCCATAAAGGATTCAAGTGTCAGTCCTTTGTAGTCAGTAGGTGTCCTTTGATGTAGACATTCTTTCCTGCAAGAAAAACTTCTTGAATTTCCAGCACTGCTGATATCCAAGATGCCTTCGTCTTCAATATCATTTTGTTATCAGGGCCAGCAGTGATAATCTCATCAGGGAGGAGAAATGGAGACTGCCCCAGCTGCACCTCGGACCTGGGAAGGTCTGAGACCTCTCGAGCGGCAGCACAGCCCTCCTGTCACCCTCTAGGCTCTTCCAGGCTATGCCAAGGGGGGACCTCAGCATCTCAGCTGCTGGGGCATTCGCAGCAGCAACTCCAGGAGACAGCCCACATCCATGGGCCACCCTGCAGCCCCCTGTCTGCAGCAGCACCCTAATTCAGGAGCCTTGGCTGTGTCTCAATGGAGATGTCTGCTGTGCCCATTGGACAGCCCCAAGCCCAGCTGCTGGAGCCCATGTCCCTGCAGACCTTACCTTCTCAGGGATCTCATGTGTGCTGCCAGGCTGTTCTCCGGTCCACAAACACATCTGGTACGTGTCCAGGGGACAGTGACTTGCTTGTCCATCTGACAACCTGCTGGCAGGATGCATATGCAACATCTGCCTGCATGTTTCTTAGCAAGGCTGCTGACACCAGAGTACAAGAGAGCCTGCGCTTCAAAATTTGTTCAGAATCTGGCATTGTAGCCCCAGCACAACATAAATATTTAAAAAGAGCATCATCACCTGCCCTTTGCAGTCTGTTGAGCAGGTCGCTGCCAGCATGCTTCAGTAGCTGAAATGCTGCAGGGGACAACAGGATTTTAAATGAAGATTATGATTGCGCAGAAGCGCTTCTTTGCATGGAAAGCCTTTTGGATCAAACAAACATCAGATGCAGATTTTAATCTAGCCATCAAAACCTCTTTCAGCGAAGCATGAGGTCCCAGACCTGGCCATGGCCTGGATCCCATCCAGGCAGGCACATGAGCAGATGCCTGCTAGTGCTGTGAAGAGGCTCTGTCTGCATCCCGAGAGGGAGCAGGAACCAGCTGCAGACATCCAAGGGCCTAGAGCACAGCACTGGATGTGCTGTACTCCTTTGGAGTGGAGTGCAATTGTGGGTACTCAGCCCCTTGCAGGCTGAAGCTCTGCCTCTGCAACAATTAAATCCTAGCATGTGCATTGCAGGAGGGCCAGGAGATCTCTTTGCTCACAGAAACACGTTTGTCCAAGACAAACAGCACCCGGGCATTGTTTCAGCATGAGTCAACTGAATGGAAACACTCCAGTGCCATCCTGTTTTGCTGTCTGGAGGTTTCCCCTACCTCCAGGATGTGCCGGCAGGCTTTGGGACATTTCCTATCTGCTGTTCTCTTGCTGCCCTGTTTCCTGTAAGCATTTGCATCCCGTGCTGCGTGGAGCCCTATCCCAGAAGTGAAGCACTGTGCAGTCCCAGCCACTGCCCGGAAAGCACAGCCTGCACTGGCAGCAAGCAGGCAGCTGGATAGAATTACTTCTTGGAAGGTGCTGCATCATTCACCAAAAAAAAGGCTCTGTGCACACACATCTACATCCTCTGGTGTGCCAGATACTTAACAAACAATTAAGACTGAGCACCAACCAGTGACCCAGCCAATCCCCATCCATCTTCCCAACACTGTGTAGGCAGGGGAAGAAGGCACACAGACCTTTCACAGGCAGCAAATGGCTCACCCAGCCCTGGAGGGGTCAGTCCAATGCTCTGTCAGCAGCAACAGCTCAGGGAAGCTCTGAGCTCCTGTGCAAGCAGGGAAGGTGGCACACAGGCAGAGATGCGTGCACAGAAAGCTGTGTAAGGAGGGAGGGAAAGACAAGAGGGTACCGAGGACCCGCAGCTGCCCTGCACCCCAGCAGTGCTCCCCCATGCCCTGGCTGATGCTCCCAACCTGCACGGCAAATCACAGGGCTGGAGCTGGCACCTCTGCTTCACACCTAGGGCATGTTTCTATTTTGCTTGAAGTGTAAAAATAGCAGTTTTGCAGAGGTGCTCACACTTTGTCAGCTCGCTTTGCTGTTTGGAAGCCCTTGAAGGAAGGAGGTGTGAGACCCTGAAGCAGAGGTCCTATGGGGGGAGGCTCGTCCCTCCTGGGGTGACCTGCTGACACGAAATACCAAGGACTTGTTTGCACATGGAGAACAAAACAGCACAACAAGGAAAGCATAACATAGCCCAATCTGACCCAGAACATCAAAACTGTGCCGACAGAACATTCAGCCCCAAAACACAGCCGGAGAGGACTGTTGTTCCTGGGCTCATTTGTACCCCCTGCTTGCAGCACGGGTTGGAGAGCACAGGGTTGCCTCAGGTCAGGTATTTGCTAACAACATGGCTCAGCCCTGCCTTGTCCACGCTGTACTGCAGACCTCCCCTTCAGCTGAGCACCCTGCAGCTTAACTCGGCACCCCCAGGGTTGCCCTTTGTACAGAGCACATCCCAGGAGCTGGCCATCATCCCCACTCAATAACACACGGAAATAACACAAGGCTGATCCACGCACAGGCAGAAACGTGAAGCAATACCACCTCAAACTAATTGCAGGCAAACAGATGCTTACGTTACCCTGTTCGCTTAACTCTTACAGGCTGTGCTGCTAACAAAAGGGACCTGCCCTGTTGGGCAAGGCAGGCTTAAGCTCACAATCTGACACAGCCCCACTGTGGTGCTCAGCTGTAGCTGTTCTCTGTATTCTACTTTAAGCTCTAACAATTGGATGTAATTAGCTGGGACTGGATTTACCATTCTGGGTACCAAAATCCTGCCAGGGCACCCAAAGCGGATACAGGAGCCCTCTGTGCTCTGGGTGTGGTGCACTGCTCAGCACTCAGCACCTGCTGTCCCTTGGTTCTAGCTTGCTGCCAAGCCCACAAGCCAGGAAAAGCACAGAGATGTCTTCTTTCTGAAGTAGGAGCAACAAGAGTATGTGAGTATCTGCAAGTGAGTATGCTCTCATTTGGCTTGGGCTTCTAGGAAACGGCCACTGGTGATGAATGGCCACATGGGACTCCAGCAGCTGAGCAGGGCTCTCAGAATGGAGACACTACAATGAAACTCATACCCCAATAACAGTCTCCCACAGAGCCCCAGCATCCCCCCATTCTGTGCAGCTCGGTGTGGAGGGATTGCTCCCTGTTTTGCAAGCAGGCTGTCCTACAGCAGGCCTACAGAGCACACTGCATCCTCTGCCACATCACATTTGCCCCAAGCTTAGCTCTTGCCCAAGAGCACTGCTGGACATGTCTTAGCAGGTTCACTTATTGATCTCATTATTGAGGCTTCCAGTAGGGAAAGAAAAGAGGAGAGAGCTCTTAAGCTTTTTTATCTTTCTCTGAGAACATTTCCATTAGGATTAGCAAATCTAGCTGAGCTATCTCAGATACTCAAACTCAGCTCAGCTGAAAAGTCATTAAGGCATTCTGAGTTCATGATCTGACTCATTCTGGATTGCTGTTACATCCTTGGAACAACACACGTTAAGTTAAATCAATTTCTTTAAGTACCAGCCTAGAAAAATCTGATCCCACTCAGCACAGCACCTGTTCAAATATGTACCTCTCTCCTTTCATACCCTCTCTGAGGATCAGAACATCTCATGATGTTTGATGATGACTCCACATTCAGCCACCCCTCTAACTCAGTCCGGCTGTGCTGCATGTGGCTCTGCGGGGACGAGGCAAGCAGCAGCAGGCGGGGTTAATAAGAGGCACCACGCTGGGGCAGAAGGCTGTGCCTGACTTCTGCAGACGTGCTCTGGCAACAAAATGCAGCACGAGCCACCAGGAGCCACGCCAGTCTGTGCAGGGCACCGGAGCTCCCAGCAGCCCTAGGAAAGCCTGTTCACCTCTCGCTGATTCTGCCAAATATCTGTGTGTGTGAACAGAAAATCCAGATTGCCTAGTTGGGATTTTGTCTAGCGCACGTCTCGCACCAGACACAGACAGCACTAAATAAACCCTCGAGCACAGCTGGAACGAATCCACCGTGAGCACGCTCAGAAAGCAGGCAGCCTGCCTCTGCCAGGCGGCTCCAGAGCTGTGCATGAATGATGGAGCAGCACCAGAACGCTGGAAATAGCTGAGGCAGAATTGGCTGCTGCTTCTGAGAGGCTGAAGGTCTCTTCTGGGAGTGACGAAGTCCCAAAGGCACCTTCCCCCCCCCCTGAGATCTCAACATCTGCTCAGCACACAATGGGGCTATCTGCATGCTCACAAGCCCAGATCATCAAGAATCATCCCCTGTAAGCTTCTCTGGGGGAACAACTCTTCAACAAAATGTGCAATGAAACTGAAAACTGTGCCTACTCGCTGCTAACCTGCCAAGACAAGCACAGGGTCAAACTCTGAAGGACCTGCAGGTGCACCACTTGCTATCCGTGTGGCAGGACCCACCTCCCCAGTGTGTTGGTCATTTTTGGGGTTTCCCTGAAGATTTCTCATAGGTAGCTCAAAACACCGTAAGGGAGTTAATGACAGAAGAATGCAGGCTGCTCCACCTAAGCCTCACGCCAGTGGGATTCCCCGAATACTAGCTCAAGTATTTTGTGGAAAACATGGGTGGAAATCTAAGAGTGTGAGTAAAAAGGGGAGGTGCTGCCTGGGTCTGCCTGGAACATCTGCTGCCTGGGTAGGGCAGTGGTACAGCCCAGACCTCTGAACCCCAACGCACACACCGATGTGCCAAGCTTCAGTCAGAGCACCCGAACAGGAACGGCTGGCCAAACACACCTCTAACAGGTATTTGGTGAATCTATTTGTGGATTAGGCACTTGTTATCAGGAACTTGGCTCTGAAAGCCTTGTGACAGTGTGGGAGAACAAGGAAATCACGCCACACGTATGATTTGTTCAGACTGGCCTGGAAGTTTCAGATTAAATTCACCTGCGGGGATTACAGCAGAAAGACTGTTTCATCCCAGATTTTGTTCCAAAGACTGATCAGAGTTGAACAGAAAATGCAAAAGCCCCTCTCCCCACACTCGTGCCCTGGGCACACGGCTGTACCTGTACACTGGCTGCATTTCCCTGGCAATCCCAATGACAGCTCTCTCCTGGAAGTTGTCAAACTCCTCAAACAGGTCGCGGATGTTGGCCTTGTACTTCAGGTCCAAGTCTACCTGGATGATCTGTGTTATTTCTGAAAGAGTAAAAATGAGTAACGTGAGACAAAACCTTAGCCAGCGATTACTGATGGTGATGCAATGAATCACACGTGATGAAGATTTGGTGCACTCAGCACAGACTCAGCCGATTCAGGGCAGCGATCCAGACATGACCTCTTTCTCAAGCTACCAACCTTCTGCCATCAGGATGGCACTTACTGCTTCATCCTGGAGGTATGGACCACCACCGTGGTTCTTCACTCGCTGCCTCCCAATGTGGGGGACAGACTGCTTGTCACCACTGTGCTGCTGACAGCACCATGAAATGGCTCTGCCTTCAGCCTCCAAAGCAACTGCTGGGAATGGAGACCTGACACGAGAGCAACCAGGCACACACTGCTACTTTCCAGCACAGGAATGTAACTTTTCCATCTCAAATGCATCCATCACTTCATGTTTGTGTTTCAAGCAAACACTGGGCTGTACAGCAGCGCTGAATTTTTTGCAAATCCTGCATTAATCCCAAACTCTCAGCAATTGGCCATATCTAACACGCTGTCTGCATTTAAGATGGAAAAAGGCCCACGAGGTTAAGTAAGAAATACACTGCTTAGTCTGTGAAGTATCAAAGCAGAAATATAAATCAAGGAGAAATAGTATCTAAGCTACAATCCAGGCTGTATCTCAATTTACTTTTTTAACCATTCATCATTTGCTGTTTGCTGAAGGGGAAGGCCACGCTCACTTCACCCCACAGAATGGCAATCCCCAGGCCCACCTCGTGTTTACCACTGCCATAATCCTCTGTTTGCAAAGATTTAAAACCCAGGCGTAGTAATTCACCATAGGCTAAAGCAGGTCTCGACCCGAAAGCAATTTCCCTCAGCCTTCCTAACCGCCTCAGAAATTGCTAGCACAGTTCGAGCAGATGAATAGGCAGAGCGGAGGATTTCTGAAACAGGGAACAAGATATGGATCCCAAATACTCAAATCTAATTCTCTGGTAAAGCTTTTCCTGAGCTAAGCACAAACCCCCTGAGCAGTACACAGCACAGCAGTGCAAAACCCCAAATCCATAACACCACTGCCCTCGGGCACACCCAGACCTGGTCACAAAGCCACAGCTTGCAACTTGTTCTCAAGTGAGGGGCAAAGACAGAACTGCTGGATGGATCAGGAGCCCCCAGATCTCACCTCAAAGCTACCAAACCCACGGCTCGAGATCAGGAGAAAGGCATCTCCAGCGTGATACGGCACAATCTCAGCCTAAACAGGGAGGAGAGCTGGAGATGTCCGAGTGCTGCAGGGCCAGGGGAATGCTCTGGGCACCGTTCCCGGCCCTGGCCGTGGCAGGGAGCGTTCCAGCACAGCTCACCCCAGTGCACAGCAGCCTTCAGCTGGCTCATCGGGTTTCAATTAAACCAACCACAAGGCACGTCATCTGATTGTTCTCCAAAATTACAGATGAGCACTAACTGCAATTAATCACAACCAAGAATGAAAGCTAAGCTTGGGGGGAAGCTCTCAGCCCCTGTCTCCTCCATTTTCCCATCCCTGCCTGCTCCAGCACCAGCACCCTGCTCTGGTCCCCATGATGGGATGGCAGAACCCTGCAGGGAAAAACTAACAAATTAGACAGAGAGCACAAAGTACTTTTCCTTCTTCTTCTTCTTCTTCTTTTTTTTTTTAAGCAAGCATTAACAAAGCATTAACTGAGACAAAGATGAACGTGGGTAACACTAACCACCACGCTGCCAGATGCAGACTGCATGAACAGATTAATGGCTGAGAGGAGTTCTCTGCGATTGCTGCCTGTGACTGGCAAGGGGCCAGCACTAATATTCATGATTTATCACTGTGTTTTGTCCTTACACCAAGCACTTCACCCTGACTGCTACGTGGGGGTGGAGGAATCACATGCTCTCCCCACTTTGGCACAAATTGCTTGGAGGGGTCCAGCTGGAAATGTGCAAAAACAATGACAGTGCTTTGCTCGGAAACTGAGTTTTCTAACTTTGTCACAGTATATTTTACCCTTTGCTCCATTCAACTGTGGTACTTCCAGCCACTGTGCATAAAGGGGAGTAAAGCCACTCAACGCAGAGGAGATCTCCATTATTAGTGACAGTTTTATGACACAGGCTGGCCCCACTTAAAGCTTGTAATACTTTTCTGTAGCCTCCTAACAGTAGCCACAGAGGGCTGCAGCCTGCAGGCTCTGCTCACATTCCCACTAAGTCACGGCCTTGCAGGCTGGGACACACCACCCCATGAGGAGGACAGCTGCAGTGCTGACTCAGCACACAATGCCTGGCTTTGCCATGCTGACTGGAACCTTCCAGCTCAGAGCCTCCATCCGACTGGTGGAAGACTGGCTTAAGGAGTGCCTGATCCCAGAGCAGGGCCTGCTGTGCTGGAAGCTGCTGCTCTCCTGCTGTGCAAAAGTGAGAGCCAGCAGCAGTGCCCAAGGCATCTTGTACTGAAGCTTGGCTGCTGGAGGAGAGGGGGAATCAATGTTATTTCAAAACAGGAGAGATGCTTGTACTGAGCCACTCTCATGTGCACACTCCCTCTTTCCCCTGTGAGCCTCATTCCAGCAAAGAGACACAGACAGAAGTCACTTCCAGGTGTGCTGGCATCCAGAGGGCTCCCCTAGGCCCTGGCAGAGTGGTGCAGGCATGAGGACAGGCACGGGGTGGGTTGTTCTGGGCAGTGCCAGGAGCACCTCTGGCGTGAAGCAGCTTCTGGAACAAGTCTGATGCACTGCATCCCTCAAGAGCAAATCACTCTCCTCAAAAGAAAAAAAAAAAAAGGCAATTTACCCTGAGTAATTGGGTGAACGTGCCTGGCAGCCGAGGTGCACAGGAGGAGGAGCTGCTTTGGCTGATCCAGACGGAGCTTCAAGGATGCTCCTTGGCTGTGCCTGCCCAGCAATGCACAGGAGCTTTGTCTGGCAGCATTTTGCCTTCTCCTGCCCCTGTGCTTCTGCTACCAGTGAGCACTGCCTGCCTGGCACTGCAGCAGCCAGTCCAGCAGCAGGCAGCCACAGTGGTCACTCCAAACTCATCTTCTACCCAAAACAAGCCATATCTGGAAACAAGGACATGCCACTACCTGCAATCACCTCAATCACATCACTCTGCAAAAAGGGGGAAATGAGTGAAAGTAATAACAAGTTGTGTCGAGTAACGAATAACGGAGAGCTGACACATCACAGCACAAAGTCCAGCAGTGCTTTAGGACAGCTTCAGACCAGCAGACGCAAGAAAACTGAAGCAGCCTGGAGCTGGTGCTGCTCTCCAGCTACTGATGGTCTCTTTGGAGGGCTTATGACAAGCTAATCAAGGGATAAACGTGCAGAGGGTGGCACACAGCAGCACCACACACCAATCTCTGCACCTTCTCTGCATCACAGCAGCAACATACAGGACCAGAGGCTGGTGCTCAACCCACTGCCCTGCAAAGCAGATGTGAGATCAAGCTGACATTCCTGATTCCCAATGGTGCCCTGCCAACCAGCCCTGGCTGGCTGCACGACCCAGGAAGACATAGTGGCATGCAGGGATAGACAGTGCTGGTTGCAAACAGCTCAGACTTCTCTGCAAAGAGAGCAGTGGCTGCAGCCAGCAGTGACTTTGCCCAGCCAAGGGACAGGAGTGTCCCCTGCTGGCTGCCCTGTCTCCAGAGTAGGGGTCTGCAAATGCTGGGCACACTGGGACAGCTTCCTCTTTGCTATTTTCCACTGCTTTGAGTTTGTCTCTGACTCTGCTGATGATTTTTGCCAGCCAGAAGTTACTCTCCTAACAAACGAGAGCTCCCTGCTCCTGTGCAGCTCTGGGCACACGGTTCTGCACAGCACCTGCAGGCACAGCACAGGGCCTGCACGCTTGGTCCAGGTCCCAGTGTGCTCAGATGCAAAGGCAGAGCTTGGCTCTGGACGGGTTGGATGAGTCTGTCTGGTAGCCCAGCAAAGCCAAACCTTGGGCCCAGCCTCGAATGAGTGCAAGCCCTGCTCGGGCTGGCTGCATTCAGCCTTAACCTCATCAGCACCACATGGCTCTGCAGAGCTGCTGCGCTGGCTTTGAAACCCAAATCCTCCAGTGGGCCAGGGGGACATGGCCAAGAGAAATACCACCCCCACTATCAGTGCTAAAGCCAGACATGGGTGCACCAAACAAGGCCAGCTGCTGCCGAGAGCCTACTGTCATAGCTGCTGCAGGGTCCAAGGGCAATGCAGTGCCAAGCGGAAACGTCAGAGCCACAATCAGCCAGATGCAGCCACGCACAGCTTGCTTACATAGCCACACTCCACTCCTCTGCCTGCCCTTCGTTAGAGGCTGCCTTTGTTTTGCTCACCCCGCACTCCCGTGCTCCCCAGCAGCCTTCCCTCTGCTGTCACAGAGCTGTGAGTGCTTCCTGTTTTGTTGTGTACTCCCTTTCCAGGCCCTATTTTCTTGCCAGATGAAGTCTGCTCCTCCACTTCCAGTGTTCGTTACCACTGCTCCCCAGTGAGCCCTACCCTGGGGCAGGAGGTGAGGCCAGGGTGAGCGTGTGTGTGTGTGGGAATGTGACTTGCTGCCATCACATCTGGGCTACGAGCAGGGAGCACAACTAGTGCTGCTCTGTGGCTTGTCTTCTCCAGAAATAAACAGCCCAGAAAACCTGCTCCAGTGGGCCTGGCCAGCTTGGCTTCCAACCTCCTCGTTCAAGGCTGGCCTTCCAGCCATGCCAAGCACAGGAGTAGCTCTGCTCCTCATAGCATCCTTCCAGCCCACTCTGCCTGCCCTCCTCCCTGGGGCTCTGCCTCTAAGCAGTCTGGAAGCAGCCACCAGCCATGTCCCTGCCTCCCTGCCTGGCTCACAGAGCAGCAGGAGGATGAGGGGCAGATGCACACCTGCAGGTGTGGAGCCAGGAGCACGCAGGAGTCAAAGGAGGACGTTCCCAGGCAGGCAGAAGAGCCTTGGCTTGCTAACAATGTCATTAAGCAGATTTCTCTAACACCTATTATGCATCCAGTGGAGCAGAACAGCAGCTCCTTCACAGCAATTCTTGCCTATCAGCTAATTAAAAAATTAGGCTGTCTGCCAGCAAGACAACAAACCCCTGCTACACACACAGCAGCACTGGCACAGCACAGCAGCTGAGCAGCTCCAGCCAGCAGCCCCAGCACTGGGGCAGGCAGCAGCCTGGCTCAGCAGCTGGCAGCACACACATGAGCTGAAGCGGTGGGTACAGCAGCCAGGACCCCAGCAGCACCGCTCCACTTGCTCAGCATCTCTGTCCCTGATCCTGCATCCTGCCTGGCTCCAACCCAAGGGACAACATTTACGTCCCCCAGATCTGCAGCAGGGCTGGGGGCACGCCGCAGCTCTCAGGGCACAGCTGTCACACTGCATGCTGAGTATTTATTACACAGTGCCACTGGAGGAGGAGCATGAAGACATTTCTTGGAGCCGGAGCTAAAGCAGCAGGAAACCTTATAATCAGACAAAATAAGGTTTAATTCCAGGTTGCCACAGATTACAAAGCAGCGTGGATGGCAAGCTGTAAAGTAATGGGCGGGTGAGACGGAAAGGGAAACCAAAGAGATACAAGAAAATAAAAGCAGTAAGATAAATGATCTCACAACTTAACAGTGGGGGAAGGGGCTGCAGAGCCACAGATACTATCTGTTTCTCCTTGCAAAACCCTAAAAAGCTGAGGCAGAGCCACCAGTGAGAGGTGGGGGCCATCAGTGCCCCGTCCCCAGCTAGTCCAGCTCTGAGCAGACGTGGGATTTCAGCACAGGGTGAGTCCCAGCAGCTCCCAAGCTCTTTCCTTGCATAACCAGAAAGAGAAGAGTTCCCTCTCCTTCTCAGATCAACCAGGAGGAAGCTTCCAGCAACCCCCCCCACGCACCAAAGCAGCTGCCCCAGCCAGGCCAACACAAGCCCCCGTCTCTCTGCAGGAGGTGAAATCAACGCACACGCCTGCCCCGGCCTGACAGATCTAGGACACCCCAAATAATGGATGCCAGCACTACAGCGAGGAGCAGCTGATGGAAGTAATGAGAAGTGACGCACCCTGAAAGGCTGTGTTTGTGCTGGGCCAAGAAGGGATGGAGCAGCAGGACACAGGCACTGGGGCTGCCTTGCACCGCTGTCCCAACACCGCACCATCCCCAGCACAGCCTCCCTGCGAGCAGCAGCATGCTGCCAGAGCAGCCCCAGCACTGACAAGCAGCCCGTGGCACTCGGAGCAGATGGGCCCTGCAGCTGGAGGAACGTCCTGTGCCTTTGCCACACCTCAGCCTGCAGCCTTCACCTGAAGTTCACTGGAGGCAAGCTGGTGTCTGCTCCCCAAATGCAACACCAAACAACTGCCAAATGACAACAGGATTACCCCAACAAGGAACAATGGCTGGCACTACTGCCCTACTGACTCTAAATCCATTTCTTCAGCCCCTTTTCCTCACTAGCACTGCCACACACAAGTTCACTGAGTGACCAAAAGAATCTAAACACTCCTCATGTGGCCGAGATGGCAGGGAGGGAGGCTGTGAGTACACCAGACACCAACAGCTCTCCCTCTATCCCTGTATAAACTGAAACATTTTGCCAGAAGAGAAACCCTTCTGCTACTGCAGCACCCCACAGGAACTGTGGTTTCAGAGCACAGGGCTCTGGAGCTACAGCAATGGCTCCAGCACAGACCCACATTTTCTCTGCCTCTTACCAACATCTCCACCCCTAGAAAGCATGGTCAGGCACGGAGCATCTGGGATGCAGGCACTCCAATGCCACTGCCTCATTGGATGCTCTGATACAGCACAGCTCAGCAGAGACAGCAGCTCTTGGGGCAGCAAAAGGCCACAGTGAAGTGCTCTGAAAATGCTGATTTATTAAAATTTAATAATCATTGAATTATGCAGGTAACTGGACAGCATGCGGGGTGCTGCTGCACAGCTGACAGAAGGAAGAGGAGGAGTGCATGCTGCTGTCTGCCAGCCTCCACATTACAGACCTTTGATGCTTGTCTCTGTGTGTGACACAGATTATTGCTCCGTAACTCCCTGCATACAGGTGCTTGAGTGAGGAACCAGCACCTGCAGGCAGTTATCTGCATTCCAGGGGCAAACAAAGACCTGCAGACCCACTTGGGCACTCCTGAATTACAGCTGCACATGCAAATTCTCTCTCAGGCACAAATCTGTGTTTTACAAGGGCAAGATATAACGTTTTTGAGATACTACACCCCTGTTTTTACAGAACTGCACTAACAGGGAACAACCACATTTGCTATTTGCTCATGTTCCTGCTTAGAACACTGCTCCTGGACCCCATCCTCCACAGCTCAATGCAAAGGCTGCTCACCTTGCCTACTGCCTCTCACTGACTGCAGGGACTGCTCTGAGTGCTTGGCCAGGCTTGTGCCTCACCTCTGGCCACTGAAACGTAACCAGTCCAACTGTGGGACCCTGTCACTGCCTGTCTCTCCCTGCAGGGGCTGAGATCACTGCTGCCACCAGATGATGCAGCACGGCTTGGTGCAGTGTTCCCCACCCTGCCCTCTGCCCTCCCCCCCAGCTCAGCTCTGTGGGAAAAGCGCAAGCTGCAGCTCACAATGGCTGTTGTGTCCAGGCTGAGACTCCCGGAGCAGTCGCAAGGCAGATAGCAGTTTCGTGGGAGATTGTCCCCTCCACTGAGCTGGAGCCAGCAGCTGGAGCCTGTTCCAAGCCGTACCAATTCCCAAGCGGTTTGTGGCTTTGTCATTAACAGGCAGTTTGGACAAACATCGTTGCAATCTGGTCTGCGTTTAATAACCAGGACAACTATAGATAATGAGCTGGAGAAATGATCTGGTTCAGAGCCCAAGGCCAGGGGACACCACTGGCTCTTCCATCTCCATCCCAGGGTCGCAGGCCACCACGTCTCAGCGGTGCCTGCAGAGCACCACCCAGCTCCTACTTCCATCCATCGCATCTCTTAAAGCAAACGCTGCCATCAGTGACTTTAACAGCGTAGTCAGAAACACCACCCCACAATTTCACTAGTGAAAATCATGTCAAGTATCTTCTCACCACGTATTTTCACTCAACTATTTCCCAACACATGTAGCCTCTTACTCAGATTTCGAATGCTTGAAATAAGAAGGCAATTTACTCTCTTCCCCTCCTTGCCCCCCTGCTTTCCAAGTACTTAAAACTGAGCAAGTTGAGTGGTGTTCACCTCCTGGCTGCTAGCTAGACATCCTTATCACAGCTTCGCACCTGATGCCTGCTCTGAGAGCCTTCCACATGGGTCATGTCTAGGATGCAGCAGACATCAAAGAAGTAAAGAGGCTGGGCACAAGGAGGAAGGAACTATCCTGTTGAGCTGCTTTCCTGGAGATCTCCAAGCCTGATATGTGCTCATAAAAGATTCTGTTAACTGAATAAACAACACACTCACATTCCATCCTGCTCTGAACTGTCCCTGTGAAGATATAAAGCCTCATTAGCGGAGCAAGGACCCATCCTCTGTGTCACCCATGGAGAAATCCCGGCCATAGCTCTGCCCAACTGCATCCCATCAGTTTCAGAGAAGCAGGGCTGCCCTCCTCCCCTGCCCACCTAGAACAACACCAGGATCAACGAGCCAGGGCTTCTCGAGCACCTGGAAGATGCCACGTGAGGGCTAATCTCTTGCACTGAAGGAACAGCACAGCCCAGGGGCCTTTTCCACTCTGTGCTCACCTCAGCTTTAGTCAGGGCTTCTGCCTCCATGCTGGGCTGTCAGTGGGAAAGGAAACCTGAGGGCTTCCCCACACCCTGCTGGGCAGGGAGGAGGAAGCTTATTTACAGACATGATGCTAAACCCCTCAGGAAGGCTGCCAGCTGCTCTTACAGCTAGGAAACCCTGCTGTCTCCAATTTGTCAAATGCCATCTTCAGTCAAGTTCTGCCGAATACTCTAACTCCACATGACACATTACCTCCAAGCTGCGTTTCAGAGATTCCCCTGCAGCTAACAGACACAGCTCTTCTGGTCCAGTCAACAGAGATAAGCCACAGAGATGCTTCATTGAGAACGTTAGCCAGATAACTGCAGAAACTTCAGACAAAATTCACCTGGACTTCACTTTTTCATCCTGTCCTATTTTGTCTTTGCTCCTTCCCCTCTTGTTCAACACAGTGATTCTGCCACCAAACAGCCAGCAAAGCCAAGGCAAACAGACTCTGCCTGTGGCTTCTGCCACTGCATCACCCATTCTGGCTCCCAAATGAGCTGTTGCCTTTGTTATTTGGACAACCCAGCCCAGCTGCGGAGTGCTGACAGCACCATGAAGGCAGCCTTTGGCAGCCCATGTAGGGACCAGCTCTGCCATGGAGCAGCACTGCTGCTTGTTGGGAGGCTCACTGCCAGGCATCTGTGCCTAAAAATGCTCCCCAGTACACAGCTGCAGCAAGAGACAGCAGCTCTGAACTGCAGAGCCTGTGTGATCACTCAGAAAGAAGAAAGCTGCTTTTTCACTGGGACAACAGGGAAAGGGCTTCCTGGATGACACTATGAGAGATGAGCAGATACAGAGAATTCAACACCAGAGAGAAGCAGTACTTCTAGTGCTGTGCTACCTCCAGCAGCATGCCCACAGAAATCACAAAGCACACATGCTGCCTGAGCTCTGATTGCTCTCCCCAGTCGCTCTCCCTCAGCCACATGGCACTTTGGCATGAGATGATCTCATCCAGTACCAGAAAAACTGAATGGAAATGTAGTGGGGAAGTGAACTAGGTGGAGTAACATCTCTTTTTCACACGTAGCCAGGATGTGGCTGCAGTTTAATACGCATGAGTTGAAGAGGCAGCACGAGGAAGGTGGATGCTGCTGAGACAGCTCTCCCTGAAAGCTCTGGGGGCAAGGGCTGGGGTCCTGCTCTAAGGCTCACCGAGACCAAGCCCTACAGCATCAGGATTACAGAGAAACCAAGGCTGGGTCTTCATCCTGAGTTGGGTACAAAAGGGCTGCTCAACTGTGGATTGCTCATGTCTTATTCCCTGCCAGTCTAGTTTCTCCTCCTAGCTCACAGACAGCCTCAACCTGAGCTCTGCAGATCGCAGGACCATTTCATTCTGGCTTCGTCTTCACATTGGCAACTCTCCTCCTAAATCTGAGCCCTGCCTGTCCTCCCTGTGTAACTTTCCCATCACTTCTCCATCGCAGAATCACTGAATCGCACCATCCCCACCCCCAGCCCCTCGGGTTTGGCCACGCCGCATTAAAACAGGATTTATGAGTCGCAGGCACAGCCGAGAGTTACGCAGTCTGCACTTCTGCACGCTGCATACCAGCTCCCCAGCTGGTTTAAATCAGGTTAACTCCACCGATGTAAGACATTTAAGGCGAGAGTTACATGATTTACGGCAGCTCAGAGGCTGTTACATTATAGTTTGGCAGCTGCAGGTTTTAGATGCGAAGTTTTGTGGGCAAGGATCCAAAGCAGCAGTGAAAAGCAGAAGAGCTGAGTGGCACAAAACATTTACTCTCACAGTGCAATATGCACACAGCCATGCACATGTTCTACAGAAATCTTTATTAAAAAAAAAAACAACTGCCGTTCAGTTTCTGAGTGCCATCAATCTGCAAAGTCAGTGCACCATCACAACTGTGCAGCTTCAAGCACAGCTCCAAGTTATGGCGGGACAAAAATGCTACATCACCTCAAAATCATGAGCCGGGGAACCCAAAGCCAGGCAACTTAAGCTCAAAGGTTGTGAGTTCTCAGAAAAACCTTTGGACGTTGATACAAATGCAAACAAAACATGAGAGAATTTAATATTAAAATCACAGCATTCATTTCTGCTGATTTCTGATGCTTAAGCTTGCAATTAAATCCAGCTCCCACAAAAACTGGTGCTGAAGCTCAGGAGCCAGCCACGCCTGTGAAGACACAGGCTGAGGTGGCACTGAAATGCACCAGGAGAAATGCTAGTGCTGCAGTGTAGCTTCAAACACTTACCTTCAGCCTTAGCAAAGCCGCTTCTACCACGGATTGGCTTCCCAGAGAAACAAGGCACGGCCAGGAGGGAAGCTGAGAGCACAGCACCATTCCCATACCATGAGTTTTCAGGGGGGCAGTGGATGCGTAGCCCTCCCCGTCACAGCTTTTACATTTGCACTTAAAAGCAGGTGGGTAAAAACACAGACACAGCAGAAATGCCAGATGTGCTGACCTTCACGCAGTTCACATCTAAGATGGCTGAGCTGCAGTGGAGATGAAGAAGCATCCAGCCCTACCTGCAGACCCAGAGCAGCCCTAGGGCACTGCCAGTCCTCTGCACGCCTGCTGCCTCCTGCCAGGCTCCACTGCATGAGTGGGAAACAGGGAACGGGCTGGGAAGCCCTGCCAGGTCGTAAATCACCCGGCACTGCAGGCACCCCGCACTGCATGTGACCTCCCTTGCAAGGGAAACATAAATCAGCTTTACTAGCAGCTTCTGAACCAAAAACTAAACTCATGAAACCGTAAAATGCTCTTTAAACATCCTGTGCACCAGAGGCCGTTGCAAGCCCCTGTCAGACTGACAGACAGCAAGCAACATTTTCCCGAGACAAAACCGCCCACAGTTGGTGAACTGAGGAAAGACATCTCAGAATGTCTGAGCAGCTTTTGGCTGGTACAGTGTGTAATATGGGTGCCTTCAGCACACAGTAAAGATGCAGCAGAGGTACCGGGGCGAGTGAACTAGACAGAATTAATACTGTCATTTGTATTCAACAGACTTCAAAGCGCTCAAGATGCAGACATCACTAGACAAAAGAATTACTAACAGCTAATAAAGAGCTGGGTACAGCACATTCACTTTAAACCAGAGAATAACACCACAGCCAAGGTTAGGTGGGACCTCTCCAGCTTGCCCAGTCTTAGCCCTGCCCACAGCATGTCACCCAGAGCTCAGGCCGTCACCCACTCCAGCTTTAAGGACCTCAAAGAATGGAGACACAGCACTCTCCAGGCCTGGTCCTTCACTATCCTCACCGAAAAGCAGTTTTTTCTTATGAGTAAGTGGAATTTCCCATGTTCCAGTTTGTCCTCATTGCCCCATGTCATGAGTGACGTGTGGCCACAAAGCCAGCGTCCTCCACATTTAGCTCACAGCTCAGCAAGAGAAAGGCTTTGCCTGAAATTTGTGGTGGCAAGATTGCAGGAAATGTTACGCCTGGGCAGCAGCCAGCACAAGCTTCTGCTCCGGCCGCAGAGGAAGCGGTGGGTGCCAGCTGAGCAAGCCGAGGGAACAGCGATGCCACTGGCACGCAGCAGGAGCAGGCCACTGCCACGTGCCCAGCTGTGCTGCTCATAGGCAGCCTCAAGTGCCTGCAGCACAGTGCAGCCTGCAACTGTACCTGCAGTGTGTCTGGCATGGGGCTGGGTGAGCTGGGGGCTGGCAGTGTGGCCAGGAGCAATCTGCTGCCTTCAGCACGCGCTCAGCAGATGTTTGGGAAGCAGCTGCTGGATCCTGGAGATGTGGAACATGGGTGAGCACGAGGCCTTCCAGGTCTTCAGGGAGAAGGGCATCTGTCTGCTTCTTGGATGGACGCCATGCAACTCAGGAAGGAACGTGATGAATGGGGAGCACATCTACAGAGGGAAAACTTGACTCCCGTTCTCAGCAGCACTGAACCTCTGAACTCAGCGGCTGTTCCACTTCCAAACTGTGCTAGTGCTGTGCCTTCACCGGCACAGCGGGCAGCCTGCTCTAGCAGCAGGGTGCCATGAGGAGCACTGACACCAGAGAGCCCCCAGCCACTGCATCCACCTGCCTGTGCCCCACAGTAGCAGGGCAGTGGGCTGCCCGTGCAGTGGGGTGGCCCAGGCCTCTGTCAGTGCCCCTGCAGTGCAAGCTTGGTGTGGTGACCCTCCCCAAAAGGATGGTCTGGGAACACAGGAAGGAAAGCAGCGTCTGCTCCACTTCCTCCTTGTCTGGCAAGCAAACACTGTTCGTGAAACCACAGTGGCTCCAGGACATACCAGGGCCAAGAGAAGGCCCCTCTGTTTTTAAGCCCCTCTTGCGGAGGGCTTCCCAAATGGCTGTCTCAGACCTGACCCCATGCAGAAGCAGCCCGGCAAACACAAACCACGTGCCCCACGCTGGGAGGAGCCGTGCCCCCATGGGCAGGGCTGGGTGAGCTCTGCACAAGGACTCGGGTGTGCAACCTGTCCTGCTGAGCAGAGGGCACAGATCCCTCACACCGTGCCCTCTGCTCAGCCCTTGCTGCGCTCATGCGTGACTGCTCACATACAGCACTCTGCTTCCAAGGGAATAAACGCCAATAGCAACGAGATCGTTGGCCACCGGTCTTAAGGAAAAGCCTCCAACCTTCCTCCCAGCCCTGACCTCAGTGTAAGAAAAACAAGCGTGACCTACAAAATGGGAGAGATGGGGAAGGCAGCAGCAGTGCTGGCTGATCCAAGGCTACAGAACACGTAGGTCCTGGGAGAAATAACTGCACGCAGCTGGGGAGGAAAGTGGGGCAACTGAGCCAAGCTCCTTTTGCCAGCTGCCTAGTTTTCTTGCTCATTTATTGTTGTTTCCTCACTCAATAGCAGTGAAGACACAATAAAGAAAGTGATCAGGGGCTGTTAACCAGCAAAGCCTCCCAAGTGCTCACCAAAGCCACAGGAAGGGAAGGTGTGCTCAGTAACAGCACTGCTGACACGAGTGAGCAGGCAGCACCCTCACTGTGATGCAGCACGAGGCACCTCTTTCTGCTGACACAGCAAGGGGAAGGGAGGCTGTAAAAACTCATGACAAATAACACTGCTGCATGTGGCCAGGCAAGCTCCAGTCTCACCTTCTCTAATGTCTTGAGGTGTGAGGGCAGCACCAGGCTGCTGCATGGCACAGAAACCTGCCATCCTCCTCTGATGGAGCCTCTTTTCATGGCAGTCTGTTCACTTTGCATTCCACGCAGCACACACACACAGGCCGTGCTCACAGCTTGGCTGGGGCTCACCTTTGGGCATGATCCGATGCATTGCGACAGACAAGAAGAAAATCGAGTCGCTGTAGTAGGTCCCTGATCCCGCACTGAAGTGTTTCTGCATGTCTTCAACGATTGGAAACAGCTTCTCAGTCAGCTCGTTGACATCGTGGATTATTACCTAGGAGAGACAGCAGGAGCACCGCTTAGCCGTGACACCCAGCTGCCCCCAGCAGCCTCAGCTCCGCACACAGGTGGGAGGATGCAGAGCCCCAGAGCTGCTTGCTGTTCCAGCTGTGCCTGCCACAAGAGGCAGCTAGGAGGGGAGGGTTTTTATGGCCACTCTGTTAAAGTGAGGCAGGGATGGAGAAGCTCCATCAGATCTGTTCAGCTGATGTTTTCTCGCAGCCCCTGGTCCCAGCTGCTGACACTGCCGAAATGTAACCACAAAGCTGGCCTCCATATGGAGTCAATCAGAGAGGTGACAGCTTACCCCAGGCTCTGGCATCCTGCAGCTCTGAGGCAAGCCAGCCCACGTCATGCACCCTGAGGACCGAGACTTGCTCCCTGCCACAAAGGCAGGCTGTGACATGGCCAGGAACTGAGCCCAGATTTCCTGAACCTCAGCCCAGCGGCGAAGAAAGCTCCGCAGCATGTCCCCACCGGGGCTGGGAGGAACAGGAGGGCAGGCCACAGCGAGCTGGGGAAAATCCAGACATTGAGCAGTTACGGCAGAGCTGAGCATCTGTTCTGGCAGGACGTGAGCCCGTGTGTGCCTGTGAGCAACAAACAGCCAAGGGATGGGGTGCCCTGTGCCATATCCAGGCAGGTAGCACTGCTACGGCCAGAACCAGGACCCCAGGGCACACGGACCTCTGGCACTCCTGTGGTCTGTTAGTACTCTTGACAGAACGCAGGGAAACTTTCAGAACAAAACAAAACCTTTGCACTCTGGCTACAAACGACCAAACCAAAAACCTCAGCAGCCCACTGCACTTAGTTTTCAGGAGTCACTTGAAAGCTCAACAGTGAAGCAAACCACATCCGCTCCAAAACCAGGAGCAACTGTAAATAAACTGTGTCAGCTAATGAAATTTTACAAGCTTATAATTAATTTCAGCCCCAGTCGGATGAATGGGAACTCTCTTGCAGGCCGATGCTCATTACTACACACGCAGAAGGGTGCAGGTCACTGAATCACACCAGATAACTGGAGGAACTTCCAGCATAACGAACAGACCCGAGGGATGTGACCTGGTGCAGATTAGAGAGTTCAGCAACTCCGGGTTGGACACTTGAGGTCATGCTGCCTTCTTCAGGCAGGAGAAAGTAGGAAAATTCCAGCAGGAACTGAACGCTGGGGAAGACACCACGCAGCAGCAGTGTTTTATTTCTGCTGAGGGATGCTGAGATACTTCCCCCAGCTGCACCGTGATCCACACAGCTCCCTTCCAAACTGAACTACTCAACGATTCTATGGCTTCATTCCTTTTCCCTTTGTCAACGGTCCCACCTGAGGAGATGATAAACAGCACAGCAGGGGGAAAAATGAGTCCAACCCAATCCCAGTCACCTCGGAAATGGACAGAGGAATGCCAAGCACCAGTGGACAAAATCGTGGGAAAAGCACTCCTGAAAGTCCAGACTTCTTCCAAAGAAAACAGTGGAAAATGTATTCCCGTTGCCCATCCTCTGGTGAAGCACTGCTGCAAAGCAAACTCGGGACACAAGGAATCTCCCTTCCGCAACCGCAGCGCTGCAGAGGCCTCTCCTCTCCCCTGACTTTAGCACGGCCTGTTTATCTGTTGCTAATTTTGTGCTTCACTATTTATTTGTGGAGCAGCTTTCAGTAAATCCTTGTAGCTAAATCTGGCCAAGTTCACTGAGGACATTAAGAAAAGTAAGTTCTGTGGGTTTCCTGCACGAACACGTATTTTATAAACACATCTCACACCGAGGAAGGACCTCTTCAGTTGGCTCACCAGTAAACAACTGCCATGGACTCGGTTTCTCTTTTTCTTTCCCTTCTTCTAGTGCAGCAATCCCATACAACCAGGGTCACTGCAGCTTGGTGGCTGTGCCGGACACACGGAGGAGAGCTCAGGCTAACCCCACAGCGGCTCCCAGGGGTCCTCATGGGGGCAGCAGCAGGGCATGGCACAGGCAGGTGCTGCGAGCCCTTTGTGCAGCCCTGCTGCCCGCTTGCCCTCACGGCTCCATGCAGCGCCGTGCTGTGGAGCTGCAGCTCCATCTGCTGCCCGCTGCCGGCACGGCTCGCGTCTGGGACCCGTGCGTGCAGCCAGCGATCCCAAGCCAGTTCAGGACACAGGCCCGGCTCCGAGGACCTGGGGCAGCCCAGGCCTGCCCTGAGAGTCCCGTGCAGATGCTGTCCCGCACGTACTGCCGTGTGCACCCCAAAGCACTCCTGCTTTCTGTGTGCACCCCAAAGCACTCCTGCGCTCACTGCCCACACGCTGCGTGGAGGCTGCGGACCCAGATAGTTCTGTAAGTACCTGACGCTGCAAATGTGCCTACGGAGTGATGAGAACTGGGCTGTTACCTCCCCTAGGGGAAGGTTTTCTGATTCCTTCCCTCTAGCAGAGAGACCGCCTGATCCCAGCTCTGCCAGGAGGGCCGGGCTGGCCGAGGACACAAAGGAATAGCACAGCTCGGGGCTCGGCAGCCCTGCCCCGCAGCTCTGGCCGCTCTGCGGGCGCTCAGCCGTGCGTCTGCACCGGGAAAGCAGCGTAAATATCAGGAGAGAGCCGTGCGAGCACCAGAAGAAGCCAGGAGAGGCCTCAGGGCAGGGATGGTCACCGCTGGAGCCACCAGGGCCACCGGCGGGAGCGGCTGGCGCCGAGTTCAGCCAACGCTAAGGGAAACGCTCCCGCGGGGCCCGACGCCTCAGCACGGCCACGGGGCGGGCGCTCCGTTCCCCTCCCCTTCCTCCCGGTCCCGCACCGCACCTGGTGCCGGAAGGCGGCGCCGCGCAGCGCGTCCCGCAGCAGCCGCTGCGCGATGTCCCTGCCGGGGCCGTCGGTGACGAGGTGGAGGTGCAGCGCGTCCCCGCGGCGCGGCTCGCCGTGCCGCAGCATGGAGCGCAGCGCGGTCTCGGCCTTGGCGCGCAGCGCGGGGTTGCGCTCCGCCTTGGTGAACATCATCAGGACGTGCAGCGCGCGGCCCGCCTCTCCTCCGGCCGCCGTCCTCTGGCGCCGGGCCGGGCCGGGCCCCGGCGGCGTGGCGCCGGAGAAGCTCTCCCCGCCGCCGCCCAGGTAGTAGAAGGCGCACACGGCCACGGCCGCCGCCAGCGCCAGCGCGCACGGCTGCGAGCGCGCCCAGCCCATGCCGCCGCTACGCGCCGCGCGCCGCCATGCTGCGGCCCCGCCACGCCCCGCGCCGTGAGGCGGCGCTGCCGGCACGAGCCCGCCGCTACGGCCGCGCGCGGCCCCGAGCGCCGCGCCCACAGGGAGCACCGGCACCGAGAGCCGTAGGAACTGGAGATCAGAAACGATTCTGGCCCTTCAGCGTGAACAGGATGATAGTGAGACCCCACCTAACAGTGCGAGACTGCAGAACGCAAACGGATCTGCAGAGCTATGGCGAAGAAGCTTTTGTTGTTGGGAAATGATCCTGCAAAGTTTGACACGTTTTGTGGCTGGGGAGGAAAATACCCGTGTGCATCGGGTGCCTCAGCAGCAAGGAGACAGAGATTATGCCACTAAGCTGTAGGAGCTTTACTTGACAAGCAATCACACTGAACACTGCCTGTCATGTAGGCAGCAAAGGACACAAATCTTCAGAGAGAAAAAACATTTAAAGTGTGCACTATACACAGCCATATCTTACACGGTCCTTCTGTACATAAGGCATTTAACTTCCTCTAAAACCTAACTAAACATCCAGTGCTGTTAAATTCAGACAAGGAGGCACATTATCATTTCACAGACAATTATTTTAAAAGGTTAAGAATCATCTGTGAGCAGTAATTTCTATGAAGCCGCTTATTATTCAACTAAACACACCCCTGAAGTGAGCAGAATCTGCTTTTCCTGGCGTAATCAGACCACACACATTAAGCAAAAACTGCTTTTAAGATTCTTTTGCTTGGAATACTTATTGCTCACTTCTCAGCTGCTATTAACTCTGCATCAATGTCATGGTTTTATCATGAATCATCCAGATTAAATGCACTGCTAACCATTTTTTGCAAAATGACACATACATGAAGAGCCTTGTTAAATATTAACATGATAGGAAGTTTAATTTTACCATAATCTACAAAAGTTCTTTGCCCAGTTCTGGTTATTAAGCCAGCTTGGAGAAAAACCCATTCATTCCCTACACACCCTTGAAGAGAAGGTCAGCAGGGTGCTGTGGCTAACAGGACCACAAAAACTCACACGGATGTTGTAACTAAACATTCTCCTCAAGTTTTCCGTAGGGTAAATACAGCATGAAGAACTCCAGTTTTTACTTTAATGTCTCAATTTTCATGTTCAGATGTCAAAATACTGACAAAACCCACATGATGTCCAGCAGGATTACATTTATTTTTCCCCATGAAAGGTTCCAAGTGCTCATTTAAAAGTTACTTCCTTCACAGCAAGTCTCAATTTTAGAAAGGGAAATTAAAAAAAAAAAAAAAAAAAAAAAGAAAAGAAAAATTAACTACTCTTAGAAATTTGGTCCTTCGGGATATACACCTATTGTGACTGACCTGCAGTCACCAGCATAAAGGCCAGCCTGGTGTTAAAGCTTCATGCTGCCAAAGAGCTTGGAAAAGGGAAAAGCTTCCACACCTGGTTATTAACAGCCTGCCTCTAAGCAGTGCCAGCGTAGGAACAAGAGAATCCTGTACGTTACAGGCCCATAGGCAGAAGGATAATTCAGCAAGTCATTACCTGATTTCCCTTCCCAAACAGTCCAAGAAAATGCAACCTAGACCTGCTCGTCAGAGGCGCATCTTTATGGCAATAGTGAGACAGGTGACAGCAGAGGATACCCATGAGCACAGCCGATGCGATCCTCCGCCCACCATACAGTGACTAACAGATGAACTTGGTACTTGCTAACAGGTACTATTCAGGTACTACTTCTATACTGAGCTAGCTGGTATTCCTTTTTTTTTTTTTTTAATAAACATATTTTTCAGCTGCTGAGGTATATGCGCTGTACAACATAAAAACCTGTATACAATTCCCCAGCTTCCGCAGTCTACAGCTACATTTAGAGTGGTCATTTTATCCAAACTAACAAAACACGTGTAATTCATTCTGTTAACATAAAGACAACTTGCACTACAAGGAGCAGGTTCTTTGCCTTCTTGACGTTTAAGGCTTCTGGGAATCTGACTGCTGGAAACGGTTTAGCTTCTCTGGATTATTTGATGCCATTTGAGAAAAGTCACGAAAAATGTCCTGATAAATTTCATCTCCTAAAAGAAGAGAAGAAAAGAAACTGTTCATTATCACAAAGTTTGAAACGTCACCCATCACTACACAAATGCCCTGCCATGCTACCAATCACCGTAAAAACATGTATCGATGGTGCGAAGACTGCTTATAGATGGAATGATGCTGATGTGAACTCTGAGACTGTTTAACTGCATGCACGTTCTGTAGAAGCAAATTAAACAAAGCCAAACTATACCTGAAACAGTACCTCAAAGGCAGCCGCACAGAGGGAAGTCCAGAGTTAGAAAGGAAAAGTGCACGCGTTTTAAAGCAATGTAAAACAAAAAATGTTTATTAGCTATTGAAGAATAAAAGTCAGTTTTGAAAGGTCTTGCTAACCAAGACTCCTCAGAAAGTCAGAATTACAGTGTAAATGAAGCTTTGCTTGGAAACAGACGTCAGAAGTCCAACAGCCAGACAGAACTCCCCAAGAAAGAAACGATTAGCAAGCAATACTATAAAAAGGAATCCTAAGTAATTAGGGAAATTGTTGGTCATAAAAGCTTTTCAACTACTACTTAAGCAAGTATAGATTTTTTACTGCACCATCAGACACCCATTATATCCTCTAGGTGTATCTCTAAGAGTAATGATATCTTTCTTCAACATTTTTCCATGTTTATTATCCCTTTGTGTTTAGGAACAACCTGACAATGAGCGTGGGTCTATTCTGGAGAAAGGGGGGGGCAGCAATTTGCACCTGCTCTGCCTCCCCTTCTCTCTCCAAATTGGAAAATCACATTCAAGAGTAATTTCTTCTTGTGTCACGGTCAGGTCACTCTTCTATTATTTTAAAGTGGTAGAAGAATTCTTGTTTATTTGTTTGTTTGTTTTCCATTCGTTGAAATGTTTTGGGCCTTGAGTCCTCGTTTCATTTTAAAACATTAACCACACCCAATTGACTTCAAAGGGAACGAAATGCATAAAGCATTCAGTCCAGACAGGAAATATCAGCCATCCAGACTTTCCTGTCTTCCCAAAGCAGATGACCACATGGGACAAGATCCCAGCATGACTGTTCCCTGCTGACAGCTTAATTAATAACATGACAAAGAAATCAACCTAACAGTATCTACCATCATAGAGGCTGAATGCGATTCTCAGCCCCTCCTTTCCCCCACCAACACCAGGACGGCACAACAATCCACCACTCATTTCAAAAGGACAGTTTTCAAAAGGATTTCTTTTGTGTGTAAAAGATTGTACTACAGCGAGAAGTTACATTGCTCTGTTTTTCAATCTTTTTAATGCACATTTCCAATGCTGTGTGGATTTTAAAGGACATATTCGGAGCTACTCTGCTAGGAACAGCTCATTCCAGCAAAATTCTCTTTTGGTTTTCAGGTTTAGTTTCAAGTACGTCCTAGAGATGAACAGGCACACAACACACCTTATCACAAGTTTCTGGTAACGGCTTGCACCAGAGAATAAGCACAGGATGAAAGAAGTTGAGATCCATCCAAAGATTGGGTTTGAGGAGCACAAATCAGAATCAAACTAGCATGATGCAAGAAAGGAGGCTTTTAATACAGACAGGGGTTCCAGTTGTGAGCTAGTACTGTAGTTCAAGTTGCCATATTTAGTTCTTTTAAATAAACTTGAAAGAAAAAAGCTATTTTTGTAAGATACGTTGTGGCTCTGTTTTTGACTATATTACATAACAAAAATATTACATACAAAAATAGAGTAAAATAAAGTGCCCCTTTAGTTTGTATGCTGCATTAAAATACTTAATGCTGTAAACCTTATTCTTTTAAAATCTTGCTTTAAAGTTTAATTCTGGAAATTCCCTTTCCAAGCAATGTTTTCGCTAAAGTGCAGATTGTATGTACAAAAATACTGAAACACTGCTTTACCATTTAACACCAGAATAAATGAAAAGGCACACATGATACATTCAAGAAAAGATAGGAAGAAAGAGTAGCAGTACTAATATCAAATAGTTAGCAGGCATACTGCAGCACCAGAAGATGAGCACTCAAGTATTATACGAGAATCAGTACAATGGTGCATATGGCTTCTACCACCAGAAATGAGCATTTTATGGAACGAGCTAGTTTCAGCCAGTTCCCACTCTAAGAATATTATTCTGGAAGACCAACTATACCTTGCAAAGCAACACAGACATTCCCTAAGTAGCTCAAACCAGCCAGGTATATTAAACTCAGAACTGCTGACGCTATTGGCTACAATAGTAATTGCTTATCAACTGGATTACTGAAGCAGAGGAATATTCAGTTTGCTTCGTTGTGATGACAAACTCTTACATCAGTGTTTAGCCTCGTATATCTCTGAGCAAACATACCTGTCTCAAAAATCCTAATCTTCTTTGAGAAACAGTTTTGGAAAAGAGGATTTTAAAAAGAAGTGTAGTGCAGATAATTCAGCATGTCTGTGCAGAGAAAAAGACCTGCCCTGTCTACAGCCACATAAAGGGAACATCCATCAGAACAGCTGAACCAGATGATCCCCAAAGGTCACTTCCAACTGAACTACTCTAACAGCAGAGAGGGGCTTTGTGCTTCCACTCACACAGTTGCACAATCCTAGCAGGCTAGCAGACATTAACATTTAAAACACTCAAATACTGGTTCACCTTTCGAGGAGACTTCAGCAAGTAAAGAATGGCTGCATCCAAAGGGACAGTCAGAACTTCTGGTTGGAACACTGGCCTGTACAGCTCATGGTCAGAGTTCTAACAGCTACTCTAACGCTGCCCTCTCTCTGATTTGGGGCAAGCTTTATGCCTTGTGCTGGCTCCACTTGCCATGATCAATCTTGCCCCTTTACAGCGATCAGAGATTGTCTGTGCAAAAATATCTGGACCAGACTGCATCAGCTGCAGTCTCCAGATTCTACTGTAACTGTTAACAAGGTCCAGGTATCTCTGATGAAAGATATACCAAGCTTTGTGTTTTCTCTACTTATTTGAAGAATCTGTCCAGAACACCTTTAAACAATATAACAAGGAAGACAGACTCCCCTCATCTTCAGTTTAAAGACACAGACATTCATATTTTCATGTGCCAGAATTTCTTAGGAATTCAAGCCAAAGTAAGCCTTAGAATATTTAGGAACCAACTTAGGCTTCTGTACTACAGAAACACATTTTCTGCCTTATAATAGTTCTAGATTTTTTCACGGCAATTGAGTGATCCAGAGTATGCATTTATGACTTAGAACATAACTTCTGAATCAAAGTGTCATCTCCCCTAAAATAAATGCATTCCACTATTTGAAACCAGTACTCTTAAACACTTCAAATAAAAACTAGGAAAATGAAAAATACTCCAGTAGTTGTTACCTGCAGCCTATCAGCCTCACATTCAATGTGGGCAAGCAGCCAATAGATGCCTTTCTTTCACATGTGTAACCTGCTGCATTTTGAGTGGAGAATTCTTCCTCATCATGCTCATAACTGAGTACTTAGAAATTATTTGCTGCTGCTCCAGAGAAAGCATGTAAAAGTCTGGGTGGTCTGTACTACTTTCACTGCCTTCATTTGAATTTCCTTGGAATTTTGTTTAAAGATAATTTCGAAACACATCTGCTCTTCAGGAGTAGCTTAACGATAGGTGGAAGTTTTGGTCATTTGATACCATTGATCTGGGACACTGGACACTCCACACGGCCCCTTGAATATATTCCAGCCCCACACTGGTGGGAGGAACAAGTGCACAGTCCTTATGAATCAATGACAAGTACTAAGGCTTGATGAGAAGTGAGCCAAGAGTACTTGGCACTCAGCCTTAAAAAAGGCTTTTCTTTTGCTACTGCCTGGGATAGCATATTTTTATGATGGCCTTGAATAACCTGACAATTAACCATGCATTCATTATTGATATTCACATGAGATTAAATTAGGTTCTTATGGAAGCATATCATAATAGAGGAAATGGCTTGCAGAAATGTCATATCAGAACACATTATAAACGGGGACTGAATGCCTGAGAATAAGTTGCACATGGTCAATACATGATGTTATTTTCTTGTATGACTTGACTCAATTGCCTGATACATATATGTTTTTAAAAAATCGAACGGTGAGAAGATATGCTTAGAAAAGTACGTAATTAAGAATGACTGTCTTGTTTGAGATATTAACTAATAGAATATTTTTTAAAAGGAAAATATAACACTTTCAGAATTGTCTGGAGTTATTTTGAAATAGTCGATACACATTTTTACATAGAATTTTTTGGCATAGAATTTTTTTTCTTAAAAAAAAAAAAAAAAAAAAAAAAAAAAAAAAAAAAAGAGAGAGAGAAAAAAAGACGTCCATTCTACAGGAAGGAGATTGGTATCCTAAAGTAAGATGAATCTCTCAAGTGTTTCTGAGCAGCCTGGCTTAAAAGGCTGCCACTAAGTGTCAGATAAATGCTAACACTAACTTCAGTTTCAGAGAAATGTCAGTAGGAGAAAACCAAACAGCCAGCAGTAAAAAGGACTGGTAACAGTTGTACTAACAAACTACCTTAACTATGTGCTTTAAACACTCTTCTTTTAGGTCTCCTAAATACTCTGACAAAGCTGCACCATAACGAAGCTTTAACGTGTATATACTGTTTAAAAAAAACTATGAAGCTATCTTAAATCTTCTTCAGACTCTAAGAATCTAGCTGTAAACTGATAAATTCCTGAATACATTTCTTATACTGCATCTCAGTATGGTTATTAGTAGAGTATTGACCTGGCTGTCCATAGAGGCCTTCTGATTCACGCATTTCTTCATTCATCCTTGCTAAACGCAGCCTGTGATTTGGGAAACAGAAAAAGAACAAGGTCAGTGAAAAAAGACTGCAATTCCAAGACCTACAGCATGCTCTTGAACCTCGCACTGAGGTCATCTACAGGTAACGCACTCAGTTTTATTGTGCTCACCCTGTTTTTATGCACAGGAATTTTGACATACTTTGCATTTTTAGATATGAAGACTTGGACACCTAGTTCAGAATGAAACACAGAACTTACAATGTCACTATATCTGCATTTGCGGCTTCTACTGCTATACTCAATGGATCTTTCCCATCTTCATCAGTAGCATGCTGGTTTGCTCCTCGTTTTAGGAATAAGCACACTTGCCTGTTTAGAGATAAAATTTAAGAATAATTTCTACAACAATTAAGGAAAAAAAGGCAAAAAAAAAAAGCAGGATGGAATATATTTTACTTAAAATACCAAAAACCTTTTGAATGTATTAGAATAGCACCATTCATCCATAATAATAAGATGCTAACAGATAATTGAGCAAAGCCTTTAGCTATCTTTAAAAAATGTCTATTAAAAAGTATTTAAACCGTCAAACCATGCTAATGCAGCTAAGAGTTGAACCCCTCAGAAGGTAGGCCTCTTCCTTCCTGTATCATCTGAGGTCACAGAACCATAAAACTTCACTTTTACTATGATAAAACAGAAATACTGAGCATGATAAATTAATACCGTAAAGAATCCTTAGGTACAGATACTTGTTTTACCAAGTAGAAGCTCACCCCATTTTTCTTTGCTCCTTTTCATCTATATACCTGTATATATGCACACACATGTACGTAAATCACCTACATAGGCAGGGCATGATGACTAAGCTTAGACCTTAAACTCTCTCAAGCTGTCAACTTAGCACTCAGCTCAGAATTCATGTATGCAAAGAGAACACGCACCACAGAACAGATTATGTCCTCATTTGAATTAAGCTGGCACAAAGTTTCAGTTACAAGGTCTGGTTCCAACATAAAAATGTGATTTAGTACATGTCAAAATGAAATTTATGTGAGAGATCAACCAGAAATAGCACTGGCCCTCACTCACCACTATTTCTCACACTTGTTTCTCATTTTCACAGGAAACATGCTATATCACATGAGTCTTCCCCAGAAGCCCACATTATTTCAAAAGTAGTACCAAACATACATTTTTCCAATGTGGACTGAAGTGTTTACAGTCATGCATCTTCCTGGGGAAGTGATATTTTAAAATACTCTCACTACAGAAGTTTAAGGGAAAAAAGACAAACCTCTATGATCTAAAATATATTAAAACACCTGAATACATGGGGTAATTGAAGAAGCTTTGCATTAATAAAGACAGTAACCAGTAACTATTGTCATATTCTGGAACAACGAGGTACCCCGTGTGTCCTAGAACTGTGGCATGGTGTAGGGGCCCTCTTCCTTTCATGTCCCTGATGTTCACATTGGCACCATTCTGCAGCAAGAATTCACAAGTAACCAACGAACCCTATGGAAGAAGAGCAAAAGAAACAATTTAGCACCAGATCTCTAGAATCAGAGTGAAAACCATCCTGCCTTCTTACCACTGAGTCTTATGGTAAAAGAAACTAAAGGGACTGCTTCCGTATCACTACTGAATGCTACTAGGTGGTATAACCACAAAACAGCATCAACAAAAACAACCACACCAATACCAGGGAAAAACAGTTCAGAAAGAACTTTGTGAGAACCCTGTAAAAGAAATTTCAGTATCACATTATCATACTCAAGCAAAGCAAGTAGTTCAAAAGAAGCAGTGACACAGAAATATCCCTATTCTTCCCTCTCCCCTCCTCCCACAGCAGTCAGGATGCTGTATGTCACATACCCCTCGCACTGCCTGAATGAGTGGAGTTGCTTTGTTTTCTTCCATATTGACCCAATTTACTTCAGCTCCGTGGGCCAATGCTTCTGCCATATCTGGAAGATTCTTCTCAAAGGCAGCTCGATAAAGATGCAATCCTGGACTAAGCTGTCTGGAGTCACAGAACACAGAAGATTCTTGCTTGTCCCCTTCTGAAAGAAATTTTTGAAAGAAAAAAGCTTGTCTGTAATCCCTGTTTTGTGAGGTACCTCCTGGAATTGTAACCAAAACATCTCTGGCACGAGGCAGCTCAGGCTTCCCAGAAAGGTCTGCATTGGTGCCTCACTCTACCAGAAATCTTCACACATGCCTTTAGCTTATTCCAGCACTCAAGCATGGACACTTTGGAATTCTGCTCAGAAAACTTTCTCTTCATATTACTGGTATTTGTGAATATCCTTCAATCTACCTATCCCATGTCATTTCTTAAAAAAAATAATTATAACTAAGAAGTGCATCTTGTCTCAAACAAGATAATAAATATAACACATTTCCTGCAGAGATGCAGTCATACAAATATATCTATTTGCAACAGCTTGATACAGCTGAATATATCAAGGCTAGTTATTGTTTTGAGAGGTTTTTTTAGGTATTTTTCTTACACATAAATGACTTGCTGGGGCTGCAATCCTTTGGACTAAACCAAATCCGTTTATCTCAACAACAGTTATACACAGTAAATTGTGGGAAGACATTTTATACATAAGCTTTCATGAGTTACTTCATAAGTGCTTCTACAATGCAGTCAGATGATTTAAGGCACATGCTGGTTGCCTACAAACCACAGCTGTGAACTACTGTATTTAAAACGTACCTCAGAAGTGTGCTGTGATGCACAAGTATAAGCCTGCTTTATAATTAAACGTTTAGGATATTTTTATAAGCTACACTCTATATATCTGTTAGTCCAGGGTACTAATAATAGATAATTTCATCAGTTTATAAAAGTTTCAGATATTTGGGGTAATGTTTAAAGGTATGGTTGCTTCCATATATGTAGTAAACGAAAACTAAGCAAGAATGTTCAAGTAACACACAAAGCTTATAATCTGTGACTTAACAGGAATTCCATCTCCAACAACGTAACTCTTTATGAAATAATTATGCATCTCTCTGGGGACTTCTCCATGTCAAGATGAAGCAGTGTTCAGTTCTGCTAGAAAAAACTTCTGGCTCAATATCATAGACTGAAAAATTCACTGAATTTATTTAGGAGGATTTGATGCCATTCTTGCTGCCAAGCACGAAGGAGAGAAGGACCACCCAAGCAATTATTACCCTTATTAAAATACACCTGTACCATTAGGTAACAAACCCTTTGACAAGAACATGCTAGCAAAAAAGAAGATTAAGTCTTTGTGTTAAAATACGAAGCCTCACGCACCTGGTTCATACAAGCTGTTAACTGACACAGTAGAGGCAAGGTGTTCTCTGCTGTCATCAACACTTTGCTGGATCCCACTGTCACTGCTTCTTACTGTTTTGGGGAGAATTACAATTACTATGCAGATTATAAGTTACCCACTCCTCACAGACACCATGATAATAAAGCAAGCTCTTATACTTGGTCCTGAATTTTTTTTTTCTCCCCATTGACAAGTAATTATTCATTATTCTTACGACACGTCCATTAAAATAAATCTGAAGACACACACTTCAACTATAAAATCCGTAACAATAGTGCCAAGGATTATTAGGAAGGTAGAAAATCAGGATAAGTAAAAAAGCTTAAATTATTTCATGAAAACACTAAGCAATGCAGTAGCCTGGAGACAATGGATTAAAGGCAGGGAGATGGCCACAACACACAATGGATCACTAGTGCAAATACTGAACATGCCACAGCTGTAGTACTTACTACTACGTAGCTTTGAAGAGGTATCAAAGTAGGAGAAGAGTGAATCTAGTTCATCAGGACAGAACAGAGACTCCCGCCTCGCCTCGTCGCTACTTACAGCAACCGCTGGGACATGCAAGTTAGCAAAGCACAAAGCAGGCAGTAAGGAAGGAACAGGGCAGGAAAACGTTATTGGAAAAATTAAGGATGAAAATACGGAGGAAAGAAGGTGGTAAATATGTTCCTGAATGGTAAGCCCCCCAAGTCCACAACTCTTCCCACCTAAAAAGTGCACATTTCTCAACAAGCCTTTTCTTCCCTATACCTCTGAACTAGGCACGACCCATTGATAGAGGGTTTGGACTACTCCGCATGGGGCAGGAAATCAGTAAATACAAAAAGCTTTAAAAGTACTTTAAAAAGAACATGTGTAATGCAGCTAGGGAGAGAGATGTGTAAATACCTTTTGGAGATGCTGCGCCTTGTTCTACTGCCAAAAGGGATTTCTCAGGAGCACTGTGCCTTTTCTCTTCCCGACTTTGAGGTATAACTTTTGTTCCAGACTCAAGTGGAGATACTGCTGCTGCAGGCTGCTTTTCTACAAATTTCCTTTCCACATATTTTGCTTTGATGTACGCCTCCTTCTCTTGTCTGTCACATACAAAAATGCCTGGAGTTAGTAAGCTCAGTTTTTATCATTTTTAATATGAGAACATCCATTTCATCCTAATGCCCGGAATCAAACTGCACTTCGGCACTGCACATAGGGGCACTTAATGACATTTGCACAACAACAAAGAACACTTCGTCCAACTCTGGATTCTTGAACATCAGGACTGCATGAGGGAAGAAAATGAAAGCCCCATGTAGGTACAACCACCAGCTGCAGAATGCAAGCTATGTATTTTTTTCCTGAAGCCCAGTGTTATCTTCATGCAACACACCACTTGTGCCACAATGATGAAAGAGCTTATAAAAGTACTGCTACTGAAGTCACTGAAAAGCAGTTATCATTAGAAGGGATACTTAGCAAATCTCCTACAGCAGTAATGTTATTATAATATCTCCAAATTGTCAGTACTTTATAAATCAGGGTTTTCTACTGCATAAAACAGCAAGCAGCACAGAATTGGAAAGCTAGTAAAAATGTCTTAAAAGACTTATTCTTCACAGTGGAACGAAACAGTAGGAAACTATCTTCAAACAAATTAACAAACAGAAATGGTAGACAGCAGTACAGCCACTAGAGTCAGAAAGAGAGACAAGAGCATTCCAGGGGATTAGGGAACAAAAGTCAAAGAAAGAACAATATCACTGTAAACAAAAGTCACAACCACAGGTTCCTTCCAGGGGCACCTTACACAAGAGCTGGCTGAGATGGCACAAAGCAAACAGGAAACAAAACCAACCTGCACACACTGATGTGGCAGAGCAGGACACTATAGGGCTGACATCAAAAGGAGGAAGTGAGGTCAGAAAAAGAAGTGCACTACAGAAGCCAAAAGGAGTACCCATAAGAAACAGGAGAGAGAAGTATACTGGTCACAGGGAGAAAAGTAAATCAGAGAAGTGTTAAAAGCAGTTAAATGACAGCACCTTTTTCAAGCTGGAGGCTAAAGAAAGTAATAAGACAAAGGAAACAAGCACAGCTATTAGAGTGCTGGAGTTGAAGTAATCCAAAGTAAGACTCAGAGGAAAAGAAAAAAAAATCAGACACCAGGAAGGTGAAGTTTAGTTGCACCAGTATTAAGTGATGATGCAAACTGTTTAATTTAATATCAGTCATAGCTATAATGAAAGGATGAACAAATGAAAGTGAAGTGCATTACTACCTTTGGCTTCCAGGCTGAGGCTTCTTTACTCCCACTTTTTCCAACTTTGCTTCATATATTCTATTTATAACATCATTTCCTAATTCACACATAAGCTATGAAGAAAAATAAATAAATTCAAATACAATTGCAAAAGGCTTTATCTACTTATCTAGTAGTTTTACTTTAGACTAGTTTTTAAAGCTCAGTGTTTTCACCAAGTTTTGTCAGTTCACTTAGAAAAATAAGCATGGGTTTGTTTCATGATAAAGAAATATCACCAAATTGAGGGACCAAACAGAATAAGATTACAATAACCGTACATATATATATATATATATATATATTTTTTTTTAAGTACTATTCCCTTCCAAAATAGGATTAAGAAAATGAATATCAAGAATCTTTATTTTTTTCTGCAATCATAAAAACACTGTGGGCCTCAAAAGCATTACTTTCCAGCAGCTCTGCTGTTAGCCACTCCTATGTGACAAGACACAATTTGCTCAACTCTGTTCCACCCTGTCCAAGACAAGAGTGGAGAGATGACTTGCTTCAGAGTGGAGAGATGACTTGCTTCAGAGTGGAGAGATGACTTGCTTCTAACACCAGGTAGAATATTAAGGTCTTGAGTATGTGAACAGGACATGCAGCGTAGCAAGTATTTTTCTTTTCATTTTCTTTCCCTCCCCTCATTATGAACACATAAGTACTAAAAATATTTAGGGGTCAAACAACATCCCTGCTCATATTGTCTTTTTATTGCTCAGAACAGAAAGGTAATGTGCAAGTAAAAGAGCACGAGCTAGAAGCATGTGCAGTGCATCAACTATCCAACTGCACACGTGCATCCATGCATCGGTTCCTATTTCTGTATTTCAATGTCTATGATTTTAATTTTCAAACTAGAATTCTGGCACACGTACAGCACCCAGTAGCAGACTCGCGTAGTCTCCCAGAAGCCAGGATGTGTCTGAAATCAAGATCTCATTCTAATAGCTGGCATTCTGATTACAAAAAATATTCATGCTTTCACCTGACACAGAACTTGAGATTTTTCAGCCCACTGCACTATTCTTCTGCATTGTTTTCACATGCTGAAAGTATCAGATCAAACTTAGGATTTCAAACTGAGTTTGTGAACCTAAAAGTGTCACAAAGAGTTGTGACTTGCAAGTTTGTATCAAGAATGTCTATTAATCTAGCAGATTGTATAAAAGAAGCATGAATTAACAAATACATCGTCATTATAAATATTTTCCACTCAGAAGCAGAAGACACACTGAGTACAAATGCAAACTTTTCTTGCATGAACATTCAGATACTTTGGCTTTAGAAAAACAACCTAAGTAGCAGACAAACTCCTCTTTCAAAAATAACATCATACCTTCAGAAGTTCAGGTTCCCATGAATCCAGGGTTAACGATCTTACTTTTGAGAAGTGGACTCCTAAGCTCCTAAACAGCAAAAAGAAACATAAGCCTGTACAGGTGTGCTCCATCTGATTTCATATGATTTTATATTGGTTTATGCAAATAAAGCATGTTTCCTTCACTCTGTTTACTAAAAGGGCTCTCTAACCTCGCTTTAATATCTGCTTCAAGGGGCAAACACCACATTTCCTATTTAAATCAATTACAGTTCTGAAAAGCTCCCCAACCTGTGTATCCCAGAGCACTCGATGCACAGTGTGATTCCAAGGTTGATGCTGGCCCAGCGAGGATCTGCCAACCCACAGTCACAGCAGGCAGCATTACCAGGAATACACTGAACTCGCTGTAGAGCACTTTCTCCCTTTAACAGCTTCTCTTTTGTCTCACTGCCAGACTCTAGGCTTCCAGTAGAAGGGGACGACTTCTTTTCCTGTTTCTGAAAAAGAAACAAAAAATACACAAGAGAAGAAAATCCTATGAATACTGAAATACTGACAGTACACTAGAAGTCTAGAAAAAAGCTTTGCATTTAAAGCCAAAGAAATCACAGAACTGAAAAATATCTTCAGCTTTTTAGAAAAAGTACAGAACTGAGCTTGAGTCAATAATCCTACGATTTAGATAATGCTACAGAAAAACTTCAAAACATACAGGCCAAAGCAATTCTAGTGAGATGGAATTACAGACAAATTAGACAATTAAAGCCTTCAAAATTTCATTGCGTTTCCACTGGAAGACAAACAATGGATTTTATTTTTAGTTCCCCTCTCTCAAGAAGTTCTCTCTATTTTTACTCCTCAAGATCTAAACACAGTTACTGTTTTTAAACTCACCTCAGATTCATCCCCTTTCTCTCTGTATGCTGTAGCAATACTGGTCTGAACAGCCTTAATCCACGCCTGCCGCAGCTTTTCTGAGTCAGCTTGGAGCATGCAGCTTCTGTGAGGAATCACATAATGTTCTCAGAGCCAGAGACCGAGCAAGCAGCTTACATCAAACAACATGTTCTTCCATTAAACTTAGAGCCTTGGCAAAGTTTGTTGCTGTCAGCATGTGTATGTCACTTATTATGCACCGTGTAATAATAAATCCATTTGTTTCCAGAAAATAATGCAGCTGACCTTTATGACCAGCAAACTCCTTGTTTCAAAACTATTTATAGGTAATCTTAAAGCAGGGGTATGACTTTTCAAACAACCCAGAGAACAGCTTAATCTCCTATTCCTTTCTTATTCCAAATCTCTCATCCTCCCATATGATTTACCTCCACAGCTGTCTACAGCTATCGGTCCCTAAAAGCTTAATTCATTCACCAAGGCCAAGAGAAAATGATTGGAAAGCCTTGACAAAAAACAAGAAAAAATATTTTTTGCATGGACAGTCAGAGAAAAACTCATTCTCATTAGCTACTTTCTAGGCTACTAAGCAGCTTGATACCAGATACCACTACTAAACCACAACAGCTCCATGACTACAAGACATTTATACGTAAAGCGTAGGAACACGTGTATATTTTAATGCCAGAAGTAAACTAAATACTAGGAATACTTCTCACAGCGTCACTTTCTCCCAGCCAGAGTTTCAAAGAACAGAATTGTTCAGATATTCTTCCTGTTTTGGTTTGTCCCAAGAGACACGCTCATCTTGCGTTTCAAGGCAACTAAATCTAACAATTTAATTTATCCACTTCACACTTAAATAAACATGCTCCATCACTTCTCCTTACTTTGTTGGAGAAACCACCTCGAAACAGAAACGTCTTTCTATGTCTTCGCAGTGTTTAACTGTGCAAAGCCGCAAGTCTTCAACAACTACTGTGGGATTATCCTAGGAGAAAAAAAATAAAGTACAGATGAAAAAAGTTCCTGATACCCCCAAATTATTTCTCATTTAATTTCACTGCTCCATATACATTTTTCCTTTGAAAATGAAATTTGAAATTAGTGATATTGGACACACTTGGCAGGAAATATTTATTTCAATTTTCATGCTTGGTTATATTCTGTGAGAATTTTGAGGTTGTCTTTGCATCTACAATCCAAACTACTGAATAATCAACAGTTTAAAAACCAGTATTCAAAGGAGTCCCAAGATAATTCCAAGATGTGCTATTAACTTACACATAAATCAGACAGATTACACCTAAATAAGCCACACATTAAGTGCCAAGTACAAAACCCAGGAGCTCTGATGCAGTGGTTGTTACAATTTGATTCAACTCCAAAGACATCCATTTTAAACTAATGCAATTTTAAAGGTGCTTTTTGTAATATAAAAATGTATCAAAATCAACTGCAATCCACAATCACCAAGTGCCTAAAACGTACTAGCACAAATTCCACCACTTGTTTCCAACCACAAGAAGACCATACCCCCTGAACTGACAGCACATCAGTTACCAAGCAGCAGGCTCT
This sequence comes from Callipepla californica brunnescens, assembly GCA_023055505.1. Classification (NCBI taxonomy): domain Eukaryota; kingdom Metazoa; phylum Chordata; class Aves; order Galliformes; family Odontophoridae; genus Callipepla; species Callipepla californica. The sequence goes on along the minus strand of JALIRH010000008.1, from coordinate 11,874,258 downwards.
GAACCTGGGCTGTTAATGCTGATGACCAATGAATAACCATAAACTTCCCTTTACTTACTTATTGCCTTCTCCATTCAGTTCTCTACTTCTACTTTTTTTTTCCCCACAAAGAACAGTTACAGCTATGTGATGCACAAACTGATTCTAGATGAGTAAATCAGAGAGACACTTGCCCAAATGCTAGTTGACAAAACTAACTTCTAGGCTGGGGTAGAGCTGCTCGAGCTGCTGCTGTATACAGCAGGTGTGAAAAGCTATACTTCGCCACAACAGACATCAACTGCTAAGCCTTACGCTTTCACTATTAGGTACGTGGACATAGCATCTGTAACAAATACTTCTGTGTCATTTTCTCCTCTCTCCGATTGCAAAATTGGGTTTGTGAGCCCAGCCAGTAACTGGAAAGAGCAAATCCTTATGGACTTGCCCAAAGAACACTATGCAGCACTCAGTCTGCCAGCAAGCATACACAAGCCTTTTGTGATCAACAGCTCTCAAGGCTCCTTGTGAGTCTTCTCTGTAACAAGGTAACAAAAATAAGCACAATAAATGAAGTGAGGCTCACAACTCTCTAGATCTGCCATACATGTGTTTATCTCATTTTACAAAGAGAAAATCTAATTGAGAAAATGAAGTAGGTTTTTCAAGACCACGTAGGACGTCCACGCCAACTTTCTGCTTCTTTCTCTGATGAACCAGGAAAACCAACATCCACATCAAACTATCCCAAGGCAGCTTTTCATACCTACCTTAAATTTCTTCTGGTACACAAGTTGGTTGTTCTGTATGGAGAACCAGCGCCTATTCAAACAAAAAGACATCCAAACAATATGCAACTGATTTCACTGTATTTACTTGAATCAAATATGCTATGATACAGTCTATAGAGAGACTGGAAGTGAAAAAGAATTTGTGGTATTAATTCTGCAGTCAGTTTGGACAAGTATTTCAGGAGTAAAAGGAAGAGCAGAGACAAAACAAAAAAAGAACACAAGGTTCAAATAATTTGAATCCTGAACAAAAACATTCGTGTTATGACATTAGTAAAGCTAAGATACAAAACATTTTCATTTCAAAGAACATTTACATCTGTATTTTAGCAGCACACTAAAACTTTAAGTAATTCGATAACACAAATTAAAATAGTTTAAATAATGCAAGTACTAAAACATTTGAACTACTCACTCCTGAAATATTTTCAGGAATAGAGCTAACAAATAACTTACCTAGCCATCAGACAGAACTAAGTATTGCTATGCCATGGAGGTCTCTCTATATTGGCATTTCTTAGAATTTTAGATAGAAAACATTGCATATAAACACCAAGCAACTACTAAGGAGGTTCTTAAGCATTAGTTTTACAGGAAACAATTTAAAATAAATTAAGGTATCCAATAAAATCCAAAAGATAACACTTAAAGGAAAAAAAATTCCTCCTTCCTTGTCCAACTCCTGCTCAGATGGGATACAATTCACAGCGGATGGACGAATAGTCGGTGTTCTCAAAAAAAATTCTGTGCATCTCAGATCTAGAACTATGTCTATCAGATCACTGAGTATGAAAATAGAAGCAAACACGGCCATCTGCCTCTGGCTCTCCTGGGGATGCACAGAAGAAAAGGGAACCAGTCATCACTGGTTTTGAACAGAACAAAAATTTCATAATACAAATATCAACTCAGCCCTGCAGCGAAGTTTGCATACATTGGTTTTGTACAGGTTCCTAAAACAAACCTGTGTTCACCGTAACATAATGGCTCAGTTACCTCAGATATCCCATTTATACATACTGCACATCCCTGTTTTCTGCACTGCCAACTAGTCTGAGTGCCAACAGTGCACAAAATACTGTGGAATACAAGATATGTTGCAGTACAAACTTGTGAATATCAAGCTATGGTTGACTAAAATTAGTAACAAGAAGGCTCTGTAAGTTTGTTCAATCACCAAAGGCCATTCATAGAAAGAAGCACACAAAGATGGTTAAGAGAAGAGAAAAGGAAAAAATTAAGATATATGAGACAGTTAAGATTCCAATCAGGAAAGCTTGCATTTGTTAGAAAAGTTAATATTTAGTAGACAGATGAGATTCTACCTTTTTACAAGTATTCTTTCAAATGTTGTGCAGATATATTCAATTTTAAAAATAACAAAAGAATCTCCTTTCAATATTGGATTTCCACCATAACAGCCATCAACTTTTTGCATTAAGATAATCAAGCAGAATAATGCAAAACAGTTTCCTGCACTGGGGAAACAACATCTTTAAGGGAACTTGCCAAGTTCAGTCAAAAAGCATTTTGGGAGCGGGGTGTGGGGGGGATTTTTATTTTTTAAGGAACTTTCACTGAAGAGGATAAATAACTGACAGCACAGCATAACTTGTAGCTCGCATTTCTTGAGGGTGATAAGCGAATATACTTCAGAATATGCTTTAAAAAACAAAGGTGCAGCCTTTCTTCCATATCAGCACCATAGCCATTTTACTTGGGCCAACAATTTGATGTTGTTTTGAACATTTAAAATAATTCATAAACAAAGTACTGTAAGAAACAGAGTACTGGGAGCTCGCAGAGCTAACAGGCAGGAACTTATAACCCATAGCAGCTGTACTGAAGGGGCTGTTGTGGGGTATATCCATCTCCTGTCTGTGCAGCTTTAGCAAAACACGCTGTCATGCTGAAAGTCATCAAAGTTTCTTCAAATGCGACCTTCTGTCAAATGGTAGGAGAAAGGCACAGTGAAAGAGAAGACTCATCAGGGGAAACCTCAAAGCAGCTGGCACTGCCCCATGGAGTCTATAGGAGTCCTTAAGTTCAGCTGTTTGGGTTTACAAACTAAATAGCTTCCAATCATTCCCACCTGTGCAATTAAAAAATAAGTGTTTCTTAAATAGAAAAGAGCACCATTAATTAAAAAGCATTTCAAATTTCCAGGAGCTACAAGAAGTACTAAAAAATAAAAAATAAAAATATTTGAATGTCACACTGAATTGTTCTTATCAATTTTCAAAAGGAAACTATTTTCTTTATCCGTTGCCATCAGCATTCACATCAGTGATTAAGAATGCACAACATTCAAAAGTTACATTTCTATTTCCAGTGTAGTTGGTGAGAAAAAACCCATCAATCTACAGAGGAAAAAGTCAAAACATTGATCTCATTTGCTCAGAAGTCTGAGTGCATAAACTTTGCTTTAATTCCTTTTCAGCTAAAACTAGCTCCATCTTACTAATTCTTTTAGAAGTGTTGAGCAGCAGGTTGGCATCCCAGGCAGAATCCTTCTGTTATTTTCTTAGACTGAGCCACTTTACATCCATTGCAAGTAATCAAAATTAAATGCAGGGTTAATTAGAGCTTTTTGCGTGCCAAAGAAACATTGGGAACGTATAAAAGAAGCTGGTTGGTACCTGATGTGATCTGGCTTTTTCCTGTCATGTGAAAAAATGGGGTAGGATTAAAACATAAGGGAAAGGAGGAACAGGAATGAAAAATGCAAAATGAGCAAAATAAGCAAAGAATTAGCATGATCTGAAAATACAGCCGAATTAAAAAGGAAAACACCTACCTAATGCATCCAACTTAAAATCATTCAGAATGTACTGGCGTTTCATAAATGTTTTTCTTAGTCACACATACATTTATTAACACAGACCCTTTTTAAATCTGAATTTCTAAGGACCAAAGGTTTACCACCTATTGTTGCGCAATAAATTCATTTGATTTCATTTCCCAATACCCCCAGAAAATATGTGTACAAAAAGATACCACCTAAACATGCATACATTCCAAAAGCAGGTCTCCATGCCAGTTGCTGTGAGACTTCCTGGTATCAAGACTGAATCAGCCTTCCCCTAAAGTATCTGTAAGTAGACACATACACTATACCTGCAGATACAATATAAAGAAGATTCCAAAACCTTAAGCTCTTTCAGAACAAAGTAATGTCAAACAGCTCTCATAGTTTTCTTTGCAACCTGCTTGCAAACTATTTCTCAGGCAAGCACCATCCATAATTATCCTAAATAATTTTGCATACTTGATGCAAAAGTGCAAATTAACTGCACTCTTTGGGCAACTGAACCATGCTGACAACTGCCCAAGGAAGAAACGACACCATCCTAGCAAAAAATAATTGGGATTTGAAAATTTTCCCCCCACAGCAACCGGTACTGCCCAAGGACAATCCAGAACAGAGGATGCACAAAGTATCACAACATTATCTGATGGAATCACAGCGATGTGTCCAAGCCAGGAAAAGCTCACTGTACCATTTCTTGGTCTACATTTTTAACATTGGCAAATTCAGTGATTTTTATGTCTTCTCATAACACTGTTGTCAAGGAACACTTTAAAGAGCCTCAAGCCATCACAACGCCGATACTTACAGAGGGAAAAGACAAAATACCACATTACAGCTGGCATTACAAACAGCAGGCAGTCAGGATAAGCAACACTGCCATCAGTTCAGACCATCAGGAAACTCCAGTATTTCCCTCTAGAAGAGTTATCATGGCTTTGTTTCAGCTGGTTGATTCTCCATCCCTTGCCTTCTCATGAAAGAGAGGCACATCATGAAGCAGCAAACTACCTACCTGACAAGGACACTGAAAGTAGCCTGTCTGTCACAGAGGCCTCCAATTTCTGCTCTGAATTCCCTCATATAAAATACATCATTCTCTACATGTTTTCTCCTTCAATATTTCTTTGTACATTTTTATACTCAAAACTGTTTAAAGTGGAGACAGTGGTTTCCTGTGGCTGGAATCACACTCCAGCCTCTAATGCATGTTTCAGTTTCAGACAGTATTGCCTCCATGAAGGTGAAATTGCAATACTATGGAAGTAAAGCATTCCATCAGTGGAAACCAGCAACAGAAAGGCAAAAGCCACTTCACTGCCTACAATGTAGCAAGCAGTAACAAATCTATTCGGAAATAAAAACAGGATTAAAACTTTTGTTTTATTAAAACATGAAGAGTGGGGATAGAACAAATTACTAACAGCTGTCTTCATTAAGAAGGTTTTTATTTTATGCAGCTTAATAGTAATAGCTTCACAGCAGACAACAATGGGTTTGGACTGTATGAAGTACAGAATTAAAATCACGGCTTCAATTTCTAAGCCACATTTATAGATGGCTTATCAAATGTTACTCACTGCCTAGTTCTGACACATCCAACTAGCCTATGACAATAAGTTATGAACTTCAGATTAAGAACGATTAAAGGCTTAGCTTTACTGAACTGTGAGTGTTCACAGGATAAATAGAAAAAATAACATGCATATATAAACTATATAATAAAGTAGGTTAGCTCTGACTCATTGCTGAGCTGCTTACCTTGGCTCTCTTAAATGACATTGCTCAAACATTTTGATCATATATGCTCAAACATGTAAACTTACACTATGACTTTTGTTAATTATGACTTCTCTGTTACATTCCCGGTCAGCAAAGCCTTTATAACACGCAACAGAAGGATGTGAAGCAGGAGTTTTGTTCTCAGTCACTTATCAAGAGGCTGCAGATAACCCTGCAAAACACCTCACAAGAAGGACTCTCTGTACCTGTTGTAAATTCAGTGGGCAACAGTTTCCTGCCCTGTCACTGCAGAGTTTTCCCAAAGTGTGCTTACACTACTTAGTAGTTTACCTCCGACCAGAAATGTGCTTTTGAAACATATCTGCTAGTTTTGTCCCTTCTTCATTCTTAGGTGCCTCACAGAGTTGTCTTGGAGAACTCCAGATTCATGTGGATGAAACCAGCACAGAAGGTACACCACAATTACAAATAATCAGACCACAGGACCAGACTAGAGGCAGACCAAGGCAAACCCCATAGAGGAGCTGCACACTGCTTGCTAATGTAAATGCACCCTGATCAGCTGCAGCTGATTTAGGATTTAGGGGAAAAAATCTGATTTTCTATTGACTTGTGACATTCCAAGATATTCAAAGAATTACAGAATTAAGGTCGGAAGAGCTCACAGATCCAAATGCAGACTCTGATCTCCAAAGCACAGCAAACTGCTTAACAGAAGCACTGCTGCAAAACTGTGGAGTGACAGATAGTAAGAGCAGCTCTATATCAAACTAACTTCACAATATAAGAAACTCTACTGGAAATGCTCAAGAACACATTTCAGTGAAAAAAGCATACACCATTGGAAATGCAAACGAAATCCAGTTCAGTAATGAAAACATTTAAACAATAGTAAAATAAACATCTTTAAATAGATAAGTCTGACAGTGTATTCTGAATTCCCAACAGGCCCATCAACAACTACAGAATGCAGAAGTTACTGCACAGCATAGGAACTGTAAAGAACAACAATGCTTATCTTTCAGGAAAAATAACAGCCCTTGAGTCCTTTAGTACATTTCCCTGCTTCCAATAGCTTGCAACTTCTATTCTACACCATCACTTAACACTTAATTTCCCAGCATAAACATTCAAATAGCATACTACGTATAATCATAACAATTGCTCCGTTTCAAAATAAAAGATCAAAACACAATTAGAGACCCAGACTACAGCCAATAAAGCCAGCCTTCCATACATAGGACTTCTCCAAATCTCAAGATACTTTCTTACAAAAGGCCTGCAAACCTCTAGGAGAAACAGTAAGGAGAAAGGGCTAAGAAGTTTTCTCTACATAAACTCACAGAGCAGTACAAGGGTTCTGTTGGATCTGTTGAATCAGTAAGCTGCACGCACAGGTTGTAAGTCAGACAAGAACTGAGCTTAACAAGCAGTATCTTAAAAAGCCAGAGGTTCTGAGTAATTACCTGTTCCAAGTCTTGAAGGCATTGCTGGCTCGCTTGAACAGATAGCCTTCCATAACAATACCATTGGCTGCATCTACATTGTATTCTAGTTTCGTGTCGTCACCAGAGTAATCCTAGTACAAAGGAACAAGAGGAGAAAAAAAACAAACCAACACATTGTAGATTCAATTAGAAGTTCACGTATTGGCCACGTTAAGAAGAGTAATTATTTAGGAATAATGTTTAGCTTGCAACACCCGCCAGTCATGCCATGCCATGACTCTAAGCCCCAACAACTTTTTTGAAAAGCATTTTCAGGAGATCAGATGCTGGAGATGATGTTTATTTTAACAGATCAGAAATCATTCTTTATTTTACTAACCATCTTCTCAAAGTGCATGAAAGAACAAAGGAGGACAAGGAAAGTCTCTGAATCAGAAAGGCTGTAGTTTAAAAGCAGTAAGTAGAAGCTGGCCACTGTTTCCCTTGGAGTCTCTCTGGGAGTCCAACAGCATTTCTGCATCTGAGTAGACACTCAAATGCATTTAACTTCCAGTGTCTCCCTCAAGTTCTGTGCAAATGTAAACTCATAAATAAATGCACAGCAGAAGGAACAGTGATTCTTCTCATTCACTGAAAAGTCATGGCAGGAGACTATGAAGTTGGCTATTTGTTTATTTAAACCCCACAAATAAATAAACAAACACATTTCAGTCAAAGATTAGGAGAAGAAAACTCATCAACTTGAAGTGGTGGAGCTTTGTGAACAATAGAGACAGTGCTGCTAAAGTATATAATTCCCTATAGATTTGGGATTTAAGGAAGTATCTCCAGGACTTATCTCTGTAGCTCCTTAAATAAGACAAGAAATACACCATTTTCCTACTTTTTCCTTACTTGTATTCAGACTGGCTTCATTAAGACTGAACTAGCTGATCTCAGGTGTTTATTGAGCAAGGGGATAACTGCTGCTAGAGACACACATGGAATTATATCATTTGTTATAAACAGTATCCAGAGATCAAAAGAAATTTCATGCTATTACTGAATCTCATGGTTAGTAAAATATGTCCTTAAGTTAGAGGAGCAACATATGGCTTCTCCTCATAAGAAACATCACTGAAAATGAAGTCTCATAACTCCAAAGACCTTTAAATATGAGAGAGGCAGAATATTTCACAAACATTTTTGAAAATGCAGGCATTTTTCCACACAAACTGCACAGCAGCAGATTACATGTAGTAACTCACGTGTTCTACTACCCATCTTAATAGATGGACTAAATTTGAAATGTAAAATTTAGAGTTTTTAATTCAGTGGTAGAAAATCACCGCAAAAATCTGAAAGAAGATAGATTACAAACAAAAGGTTCTCAAAAATCACAAATTTGAGCATTATTCAGTATCTCGAGCTTGATTTTCTGTGTGTTTTCTAGATCGGAACACACTGAGCATTAAAGACTTTAGAAAGCTTTTATCCTGGTAGCTTTACCATAGTGATACAGCTTATATAAACATATGAAAACATTCTCAAAGCGCTTTAAGTCCTTTCTGGAAAAAAAGTCATTTCCTTTCTAAGGAGAAGAGGGGAAAAAAAAAAAAAAGTCAACCCCTCCCCATTCCCATATCACAAATTTCTCTAACTTACCAGCTCCCAAACATAGTGAAACCTGCTAAAGATTTGCATCTTCCTGCCTCAGTGACTCCTGCAATTCCTTGACTAGTGATAGATAATATGCATTTGCTCAGTCTTTTCTACCCACACTACCATGCAATCACATTTTCCTTCAAGCATGGAAAACATCTGCAGAAAACGCAACTGTCCTTTCCAATGAAACTAAATTAGGCTCTGAAGACGCGTATCGTCCTAACAGGATCATTTATGTTGCTACCTTCTCAGCCTAAGGAGTCTGGAATAATAAGCCTTCCTCATGAAGTGCAATTGGTGTAATTTTTAATGGCTTTCCTGAATGACTTGCACCTTCACAGAGCAGATCGAACAGAAGAGTACGCAGACATACATCTCTAACAGTACACACACTACAGCTGGGGGCAAGAGGGGGTAAAGCTTCCTTGTGCTTCTTCCATAAAACTTCACTGAAAGTGGTAGTCAGTAAAACATTTAACTGCCTTCGTCCCAATTAAAGAGATTAAAGTAGAAAAATAAATTAGATAACCATAGTCTGATCTTAATCTGTCTTATTTCATAATTAAAGAACACGGAAAAGAGGTCACATCATAATTTATTTTTATCCTGGATCACGGAAAGGTTTAATGAATCACAAAAAATAATCAGGGGTGGAGAGAAATACATCCTTATCTTTCCAGTAACCCGCATAAGAGAATCACATGCTAATAAATCCAGGCACTTTGTGTGACTCAGAATCTTATATTCCTTAAACAAACACACAAGGAATGTTTTAAATATCATTTCTTTGCTCTTTAGGAGCTAATGAGGACTAGAGGATGCATCACCTAATTGGAGTTTAAAAAATTAAACTAGTATTATGAAATTTATACTGTAGTGTGATACCATACATTTAATTAAGATTAAAGGAATTAACATCAATGATTTCTACTTTAGTATCAATTTTCAAAGCTGGCTATCTAATGGAAAACATAAAAGTGAATAAATACAAATGAAATATACAGCATGCTTTCATTGCAGTTTCTGGAGCTGATGTTTGTTTATAATTTAAAAATCAACAAAGAAAAGCATCTGTGAGGAATAGAAAATAAGTTGGCAGTGGAAAAATTTTCTGCATTTACAGCTAACCTGGTGGGACACCATGTGCTGCTCTTGACACTGTTGCAGCGAATGCATTTTTATACCAGCTTATCAACTTCCATAGCTTGCATATTTTCTATGTGTCTCTCTGCACATCATTTTTCTGCAACTAAAACACCACGAACCCTAGTTTTCAGTGGCAGAGCTTTAGGTTCATTTCCAATACAAAGACTGCTAAGATACCATGACAGTCACGTGAATCATTTTACTCAGAAATCATCAGGAGCACATCAGTATTTTAAACTTGAATTTGTAGGCAAAGACATTGTTTGACATTTTGTATTCTGCTTCTTTATAGAAAAACAAAAGTGTTTTTTTACAAGACAGTAAATAGGGGAGAGTAAATAGCAAAGAAAAGAATAATATGAAAAGTTACTCCAGTAAATATCAAAACAGAAGACATTCACCATGCAACCCCTCCTTTTGGGAAGCTGCTTCCATTCCCATCCCATAGAAGGTTGCTATGCTCAAGATGGAAGTCTCTTGAGGAAGGGCCCAGAACAACACCACATTCAAGTAACAAGGTTTACAGTCCACGATGAAGGGCCAGAAGTCAAAATCATCACTGAACATACAAGCCACTTGAATTACTGGCACATCTTTACTTTTGCTAAAACAATTAGTCTGTATTACATCTCCACAGCAGTTCTGGTTAACGACTGCTTGAAGACTGTGGTAGTACTGGGTTCCCTATTACCTTGTTTACTCAATTCACTCTCACTACAGCTGCTTCCTGAACAGTTCTTTACAGGTAGGGTTCTTTGTTTATCTTTCAAGTGAAAGTGGGATTTGAATAGAACTAAAACACTACTTGAGGTTTGATGCAAATGCCTCCTGTGCCACTGCCCTGGTTTTAGAACAAAATGTTGCTCTGTCACAGAACCGAAAGGCCATAATGCTGTTCACAAGTGATTTTCAAATCTCCTAAGTCAACACATTACTTCAGTAACAGCAAATATCTACTATGTGTTACTTCAAACAACGAGGAAGAAGAAAGCATTTCTTACACTAAAATAATGACTTTGTGCACAATTGTTGAGTAAATAGAGCACAAATTTTAATTAAAAATCAGACACCAATTATCTTAAGAAAACAAATTATAGTGTCGACCAAATCCTTCCGTGACTTTTACACTAGCTACTCTGGTAACATGGTATTTAAAGAAGATGATGATTTTAAAGGTGTGATGGGTTATTTAATTAGTGCAATTACTCCGCATGCATATGCACATATATGCAAACACAGGTAGTGGGTGGGTAGGTGTGCACACATGCACTTACCTATAGATTTCAGAAAAGGAACTGCTGTCTATCCACACAATGAAGAAAAGGCATCATTCTGAAGCATCAGATTAAAACTTCAGTATATTAAATCCATAAACACTTCATGAGATATTCAACTCAAGAAGTTCCAATAGTAATAAAACACGTAAGTATTTGGTACTGGAAGATTTGGGAACATATTCTTAAGGGGTAGCCCAGTGAAAAGCAACATGACAAGAAAATAGAAACAGGCTGACATCCTGGTCAGGTTGAATGGATGACAAAGTGCTGTAAAGAACAAGGTCTGAGGTCTAAGGCAGTTCAAGATTCTGAACTCCTGATGCACTGGAAACAAACTTGGTGGCAAGGAAGGGAAAAGCAAGTGGGAGATAAAACAGACAGCATGGTTTGAATAAAAATTGTAAAATATAAAAAAAAAAAAAAAAAAAAAAAAGAGGAGGAGCTGTAAAAGGAATTTCCAGTAAAGCATGCCTTCCAAAGCCTAGTTACATTAATCTATGCATTATCATAAAACACATCAGTAACTACTGATAAAGACAAGAGGCAACATTTACAACATGAAACACAAAACTTCAGAAGACAACACACAATACAACTGAATATACTGAATCTATTCTAGTGACAGCATAGAATTGCCATTTAATTAAAATAATAAATTAATAATCTCATAATGAATGCTGTTTGCTCATAAACATAAGAAAAAATAAATAAATACACACAGGTGGCTATAGCTTATCTAGTTTCACAAAGCTTGAAAGATTCAAGAAATACTAATACTGTCAGAAACAGTTTACCTGTAGAGCAGCCTTCAGCAGCATTTAAAGAAAAAAAAAGAACATAAACACTACTGGCAACAACAACCACAATACATGGTAACAAGTTATTATTTCTTCGGTCAATTAAATCTAATTGTCCACAATTAAAATCCTTCATCAAACACTGCTATTTTCTAACAACAAAAAACCCAACTATTGCCCACTCCTAGAACTAGCACTACTGAGCCAAACAAATTCAAACTTGAACACAAGCATTGACCTCACCTGTTCCCCATTTCCCAGTAACATTTATATTGACTCCTGCTACTGGTAACTACACTTGGAATACCAGCATGTTTTCATTACTGAATTTATTTACTCAGATTTCACTTATACTCGTAATGTACGACACCTGAATGGATACAGAATGTATCTGAATGAGAGTAAGAAGTGCTCTATTACCTTTAAGCTGGTATCTAACGAATTTCAAAAGTACCTGCAGTATTAGCTCACTACCAGAGAGTTCAGCATATAAATATATATTATAACTTCTACCACTATACCTGCAAAATCAATACTTATCTAGAGCTTCCAAGTCATCCAAAAGTCATTCCACCCATAATGTGAATAGTATACATTTTTGTCAGTAAGCAAAAATAAGAATCATACATAAGATCTGTCCAAAACAGCAACTTAACATTACCATTTTCATATTAGTGTATAAGTGAAGTTCTTACATGAGAAAGCCTATACAAAAGTTTACTTTGCCTCTTCATAGGCAACAGCGGCTGCCAGGCTATAAGAAAGTGATGTACTCATTTGGCACAGTTCAGGAGGAAAACAACACAAGATTGTATGACTGTGCAGTGTATCTCTCTCCCACAGTATACAGGAGAAGGAGATAGCTACTTTTACAGATATACTGAATCCGAGCTGAGATTGGAATTAAGAACTCTAATAACACGTTTAGGGATCCCTAAAGAAAAAAAAGCAGCCTTAATATTCTATTTATGTTGCAGTCGAAACTAAGCATAATACCATATTCTGTAACATAGGAATGAGTATCTACAATCCAATCTTATGCTTTATGATGTGTCTAATTCTCTGTGCTCAAGATAACATCTTTCACAGTTCCAATGCAGAGATACACTGTTGAGCATAGATGTCTGAGACATAAAAATGGATGTGCAGTGTACCCTTTACATTCCCTGAAGTACCTTTTGTTGAATAGTGGAGTGCTTTTGCTCCATATCTCTCTTCTCCTTCGCAGCATCTACAGCCAACTGATCCAACTGTAAAGAGAAACAGAAAATGGGATCTTTAGTTTTCAAAAGAAATTTGGCTCTGTAGATTCCATAACGCTGACAAAAAAAATAAAGAACGAACACATTATGTCTAGACATTTCATTATTTGTTTCATTTGCGTCGTAAAAATCACCTCTCTGGTTGAATTGTTTACCTTTAATAACCACTGAAGCCTTGTTTAAAGCACTGCACTATCATCTTGAATTAACCTCTATGAAAGGTGTACATTTCTTGTGAGCTTTAGGAGAAATGTTTCAAAGAACAGCATGGTGCCAAGCATATGCGACTCCTATACCGCATTGGTGCTCAGCCTCTGAAGGGAATGACTCATGCTTTAGCTGCTCCTGCTGGCTGACTGGCCTATGCAGCAGCACCAGCTTCAGCAGCCAAAACTAGAAAGAGCAAATGATAGTGATTTTTCCCTTTCAGAAAGAGGAGGGAACTGACCCGACCAGGCTTTTGTATAGGCTGTTTTCATCGAGACACCAGCAGTACTTGAGCAAGGCTCCTTAGCATCTTAGATGGGACCGTTCAAACTGCTTCTCATTTCAGAAATAACTGATTCTGCAGGGGGACTGTCACAATAGAGAGGATTTGATTGGACTTAGCTTCCTTACCAAGTCAGTGATAAAAAATAACACTAACAAAAAGTTGGCATATCTATAATGCCACCATAAAAAATAAACTTTTGCAACCGCAAGGGAAAAATAAGGCAGGAAATTTAAGATATCCCCTTAGACAGTAAGTTTGTTTGTTCAGGCTTTGATGTTTAGACAAGGAATAGGGTGCAGAAACAGATGCCACCTGACAGACCAGCTAGCTTGGTATCTTCACAAAACACTGGAGGGACCGACGAGCTCCCCTGTATCCAGCTCCATGATCCCCAGTCACGTTGTTGCCGGACAACAACACAGCCGCACCACCTCCGGAGCAGTGCAGCCCACAGCTCTGCATCTGAGGGCAGACACTGTTCTACCTCAGGGTTAAATGCAGGAGACCAACAGCATGCAGCTCCAGTTTGCCAGCACAAGTCAGTCATGTGGCAGAGAGCACCCCGTGACTAACGGAGCCCCTGATTTACACACCACTTACATCACCTCCGCCCACACCCATAACCACAAACAGAAACCTCTGCCAAATCCAGTCACGTCCCCCACTGCTCTAGTTCCCCTGCTTGAATGATACAGATGAGAATTAAAAAAAAAAGAGGGACACCAAAGGGCTCTCACACCCCTGCATTGGACAGCCCAACAGTTATAAACCACCAGTCAGCTGGGACTTGTGTATCTAAGTCCTGGCTCTGTCAGTTTCTCAGATTCTCAACATCTCTTTCCATCTTTCGCTTTTCACTACAAAGACAGCACTGCATCATTCCAGATCCAAAACTCAGACAACAACTTACTCTTTCACTCTGGTCAGCAGCATGTCAACCATCAAACAAAAAATCCAGCAACCGACTACTGACAACTGTAGTAATCACATCACTCAACCATCAAAATCCCAGTCCTTCTACCAATGACTGGTTAATGTCATGGTTTTATGATTTTTGATATTGGTATTCCACATCCACAGCCTTCAAAAAGTTTGATTTCTCAAAATATTGCATTAACTGGCGAACATATTCTATACAGACACAGTTCTTTAAGTGGTACTCCATGCAGAACTAAGAGTGAGATGTTTAGCTTTTGGCATCCTCACCCTAGAGTGAAAATTCAAGTCAGTTCTGTTTTTAAACTAATACCATATTTCATGTGAGAAGTGCCAAATATCAAAATTTCCATGCAAAAACGTATATTACACTTGCGTGCCATTAAAGCTTCTCTTACAGTGATCTGATTCACAAGTGATACTACACTGACTTTAAACACTCAGTACACAGAAGATGCTCAGTTCTATTCTGTGATGTAAACCAGCTGTTTTGAAAACACAGAAGAATTATACACAACTGTACTACTTAAGATTGTTTTAGTTTTACTATTTCATGTGCTATTAAACCTCATATGAATACAGAAATTACCTGAGAGTGAGAATTCATTTACTAACAAAAGCAGCCAAGAATATCTTCAGACAAACCTAACAAATGCTTGCTTCGTGTTTCACCACACCTCCCTTACTGCCCGTCAAACACAGAGAATTGAACCAAAACAAACTGAAAAATCATTAACAGTTAAATTTTCATGAGCAATTTACAAGCCTGTATCTGTTACTTAAAAGCCAGCGTCTACCACAGGAAAATTCAACAAGTTGTACAACTCTAGGGATTTCAATCCATCTTTGTTCCATCTGCAAAAAAATTAAACATTCTCAGCTTTGGTTTTCTATATTTAACTTGTCTAGTTGCTATGATACAGGAACCAAAGTGAGCGTTACAGAAAACTCATTACTAGACAGACGAAGCAAATGGATGATCAGCCATTCAAAATTAACCTCGTACTCCTGACTCCAATGATCTCAATTAAATACAAACATGAAACCTAACTGGCAGCATAAAGCACTACCAACTACGTGACTTTTGTTTGCTTTCCTCATCTCCTAAGCAGGTACAAAACAAACTCTGTACTATCAAAACACTGTAGTTAAACAACTACAACCCAAATGGATGGATGTGAAAGAACAAAAGGCATACAGCCAGTGCTAAGGACAGTCACATGCACCTGAACCTTTAACTTGCTACCAGTGCACCTAAGGCCAAGGGCTGCAGCCAAAGCAGATCTTCCTTTCTTGATGGCAGGTCAGAACAAGGACATTTCATAAACATTCAGCAACACATCTGCTTGAGATGAATGCAGATGCATCTATTTGCTGTCATTTATTTGCTTTCATACACTGACAGACATTCAGAATTTGGGCTGGCTTCTGCTGTGTAGATCAGGTTGTAAACAGTATGGCTGTTCCAAGTCTTCAGGTAAGAGGCAAAAAAAATCATACAAATGACTCCAAGCCCACTCAACCTGCACTGAAAGCAAGTCACACCGTTGAGCCTTCTCCCTGAGACAGAGACAGATCTCCAGTCTAAAACCATATGCTCTAAACCAATTTTGCATAACCACTTTCACTCCCTGCTGTGCACAGTCAGCCACGGTCCCTCTAATCTTTTGATGAATCCTTCAGTGAAAACCCAGAGTAGCAATTATGTGTCCTTAAACTTGAAGAATGAAGCAGGGCAAGAAGGACTCAGTGTATGAACTCAAATGTGAATGAATTCAAATCACACTTCTGTTTCATAGTCTAATTATAAGCTGCTGTTATTAACTTATTTCAATATACTGCGTAACTTATGCAGTATATAATGCACACAAATAGGAGGAAACAAAACAAATACTACTTTCTATTGTTAAATAAATAACATGACATTTGTAACACATGGCACATGCAAAAATTTTAAAGAAGAAAATCCAGAATCCAGAGAACCAGTGTAACTTAAAGGACAGTATACAGTTATGTTTAAGAACATAAATACTAAATGCAGTATTAAGTTCAGGAAAAAGGCAGCGTTCTAGCAATTTTGATTCAAACCACTCAAAATAGATTTGTATGCTCTGTCTGCATCACATTACATCTTCTTTTTTGAAGAATAAATCTACAGTATGCCTCACACGTATAGGCAGATCAACCTTTCTTCCACATCAGCATATATTTATGAATTAATAAAGCATTATTTATTAAGTCTTACCTGTGCACCCAGATCTTTCATGTAGGGCCCAAGCTCACTGAAAAGATCATAGCCTTGATGGAAAAATGTCAAATGGGCATACATAAACGATAACATCTAGAGGGAAAAAAGACATTTTAAGAAGGTTCAGCGTTAGACAGATATTGCATAAATGCCCCTTAACTAATCCATGTGAACAGAACTTAAAAACAAAAATTAAACAAACAAACAAAAAAAAAATCTGGGGTTTCTGCTGTGTTGCATCCCACTAACCTATGTCAATAATTCATTCAACTTCCAGTGTTGTAAGTAAATACACAAGGTAAAGGCAGAAAAGAGCCAAAGTATTTCAGAACATGTTTACAGAATTCATCCCACTAACAAATTAATGCTAATTGAGGACAGAAAGTTACATTAATTCTTGTCATCTAAAAATCTGGTAGTGCCCGTTTAACTAGCATTTGTACAATGTGTACAATAGAAAGACTACATTACTTATTTACCAACTATCCAAAACAATAACTTCTATGAACACAGCTGAGATAAGACTGTCCAGTCACAAAGGAAACAATTTGGGAAGATTTAGAGCGCAATGACAAGCAGCTATACTGCTGGGATCCAACAGAACTTTGCATTATTTAAAGAAATTAAGAAAAATCCAATTTTAGACCTTTGAAAGAAAGGCACCATTTAATTCTGTGGTCTGTTTAGCAGTCAGCATACTAAAGCACATTGTATATTAGCTGACTCTAAGCTATTTATATAAAAATACCATTTCTGTACAAATAGCTTAATCCATCTTAGAACAGACTATGAAAAGTATTTATAAATGACTGTAGTAGACGTAAATAGCAGAATTCTTGGCAAGAAAAGTTTGATTTTAACCATGAAACACATCCCAAAGAACAATGAAAACCTCATTCAAGTGTTCAAATCCAAACCAAGAAATTTGTAAAAGTAACTAAATTTCTATGCCAGGTTATAGTAGAGATCAAGCTGACTATCAAAGTGCCAGCTGTGCTCATAACAGGTAAAAGGACAAATTCATTTTTAATATACTGCTTTGCAGCCATTTATCATTTTGATGCATTCAAATACATTCTATACAGAAATCAAAGCACATCTTACCGATTTTAAGATTTCTGATCTTCTTTTAGACTGAAGAACATTGATCTAAACAGGAAAACAAAAAGCTGCTGATTTCATTCAGTTTACAAATTTTCCCCCACAGAGGTAAACTTCAGGTTACGTCCAAATAATCATATCAAAGCTTAGACATCAAACAAGCAGAACTCCATATCTGATTTCACGTGGCACTTCTAGAACTGTAGGAGCTGTATGTGAGTTTTCTAATGATTTTAAAGTGATGCAATCATAAAAAGCTTGCAACGCCCAAATTCTGCAATGATACTCCAAACTTTCCTAGGCAATAGGGGAAAATTAAGACACTTCACATCAGCTAGAAGGAATAAAATAAACCTCTGAAATAAGGAAAATTTGTACTCATTTTCAAGAAACTGAAGACTTCAAATACCCTTTTTGACAGCATGAACTAATCCTGCTCACTGAACTCAAAGATGCTGACAACATCATTGCCTTCTGTGTCTAGAGAAGGAGGATGGGCTGGGCCATACTTATTTTTCCCTTCACTGGACACCTTCTGAAGAGTTCCAGAACTGGGATACACACCCAGCCACTGAAACTAGCAACATCACAATAACTTCAGTCACATTTCACATGTAATTCTAAGGTGGCTGAACTAACTGGTCAATGGCATTGCTCTACAACTTGGGATATTTCACTTTGTATAGATAAAAGAACAGATTTAATTTTTGACATTCACTTAATTTTATCTTCTTTGTCTCCTAATCTTCAAAGTTGTCATCCAGATCTATGTTGGCTTTAAAGGCCCCATACAGCAGAAAAAATAATGCGTAATTTTGTAATTTAACGCTTCTGTATCAGTTCAAACATTCCAGCAGAAGGAAAGCTTACTGAAGCTATAATCAAAACCAGACTGTAATTCTACACCCAAACCAGAATGTAGTTCTATAGTTCCACAGTTGGTATTTTGGAAAACTGTCTGCAGTGAAAATAATTAAATCTGTACAGAACAAACCCCCAGCTCGAGGGATAAAATAAGAGAAAAGCATGGGATCTGAAATGTAGTTTAAAGTCAACACAGCTGCAAAGAGACTGCTATTGTGAAGCCACTCTTACAGCAGAAAAGAGTCGTCCAAGCAGAAGGGATTCCTAAGGGTGAATTCATTTTTTGCCTGCATTAATTACGAGATGCTGAAACTTTGCCTTGCTACTATAAAGGCACCTTTATCATAGGAACTGTACGTTAGAACACTCAAATTCCAGAAGACAAATGAGCTGCAGGTCAATGGGCACAAGGACCCAGCCTGCAGCAATAGCTGCCCATCTCCCCACAGCCCTCCAATACGTTGCACTGCCACGCCAGAATGATTTCTATCATTCGTATTTCCTAGGCTAGGTTACAGTTCATATTTTAAATATTTAAGGAACTATAGCGTAGCCAACTTACAAAATACATTTAGGCCAGAAATGTCAAGTTTGACAAGACAGCATTATTGCTGCACTTACCTGAAGAACATAATCCAGAGCTATGTGTCGAAAACATTTCCGTGTTGCAGTCAAAATATTGGTTGCTTCCTCTACTTCATGTTGCTTATTTCTTTGAACTTGGGCATTTTTTACCAGAGCATTCTCTTTTTCTTCACTAACTTTTTCAAACTGTTTCTTTGCATCTTTAAATTTCTTAATATCCCTGCAACAAAGGAAAAATGGATGGCAAATTGATTCCAAAGCATGAAATAAGTGTTTAAAGATACATTAATCTACATGTGTTGTGACTGTTTCTTTGCTTTCACATTCTTTAACAAATGCTGAGATCGAATAAAAAAAAATCAAAGCATTTCTGCAGCTTCTCTGTCCCTTTCTGAGGAAAAGAAAAAACAGAAATTTACATCAACGTATCTGTGCTCAGTAGGAAAAGCCTTAGCAAGCACTTTTCTTCTAAACTTGCAGAATGACAACACATCATTTATGGTTAGCAATTTAAACCATTACCATTTAAACATTTCTGCAGCTGAAATGAAAACCTCTCAGATTTGAGTGACTTTTGACAAAGTCAAACACGCTCTTCTCAACTTACAGCTTGTGAGATTCAGGAAAGATGTTTCACCAACTCACTCACATCAGATGCTTTTAATTCATTTTTACCTATGGTTTTCCCACAGCAAGTGCAAATTAACTTACTCTTTAACAAAAGTCTGAAGCTGTGCTTTAATTGATCTTTGGGTCTGGTCAAACAGGATCTGAAAGAAAAGCATTAATACGTAGTTCAGTAACTTCGGGGTATCTATAACTTTTCAGCTTTGAGATGCACATCAACAGTGTTTAGGAATCCCTACATCCTGTAATCCATTCTAAGCCATTGCTATACTCAACTTTTTGAAAATCTAAGGCAACAGTTTCTGAATTTATTCTGTGTGACGAACTGAATACTTTTTCATGTTACATGTCATTTTTGTAGTTAAAAACATCTTGCTTGAATAATCTTTGCCAAACTCTACTGTGTAGTAAAAACAGAAAAAAAAGTAGTATAGCAATAAGAACAAGCTGATGATATCGGTCCACACACACACATTTATACAGGAAGGCACAAAGTTGATAATTAAATTAATGATGGCACAAGTTGTTTCTTGATGTAGCACCCAGGTAAAACAATAATTTTCTTAGTTCCTCTGAATGAGGCATCACTAGATTTTCAGTGATCGGGCACCCTTGGAAAAGGCAGCTTTGAGTCAGTGTGCCAGAACTAGCACGGCTGTACATCTACTTGTGGCAACACACTGTTGGCATAGCATTGAGATGTTGAGATGTATGCTCAAGATTCTCAATGCACAGTCAGAAAAGTAGACTGGAATCACATTTTTCAAAGCAACAGCAAAAAACCTAGTAAGTGATGTCAGAGCAAAAGTGTACATCATGTTCCAGCCTGTTCTGATGGTATTTGCACTCAAGTTCAAGCTCAGCACCAATGGCAATACAAACTTCACACTGCATCACCAACACAACAGCTTTGAGCCACATTATAATTCAAATCCAGTTCTTGTCTTTTAAAGATGACTGGCAGGCTCTGGTTTGCTGCTGTGCTGAACTGTATGCTTGATTGTGACATCTCGATTGAGTGAAAAGAATACAGGGAAGTGGGGGTTATCCCAACTGAACAGAACCTCTTCCAAAATGTAAAGATCTGAGTGCGAGATAATCTTGTGGAAAGAACAAGTCAAAATTTCATTTTGAGTCTCCCTGTACACAAAAGATGGGATTAAAAAAACAATAAACAAACAAACAACCATGCAATACCAAATATCACAGCAAGCCCCTTACCAGCTTGCTTTTTCCTTTTTCAAGAAAATGCCAAAGGAGGGAAAACACAGCTGAGTTTAAGCCACCAATTGACAGTGGTACTTATTCTGTCACAGTTTTCGATAGTTTTCAAGACCAAGCGGGATAAAAACACTCAGCAGCCTGACTCAACCTCACAGCTGATCTTGCTTGAGGCAGGCAGACAGACCTGCACCCCCTGAGGTCTCATCCAACCTGAATTATCCAACATCTAACAGTAACACAAGGAGCATTCGGAAGATGCTGTTTGTATTTTCACTTTGTAAAAAGAGGAAGAAACAGATAACTAGAACAGATAAAGCTCTTCTTTACAAGCTGGAAATCACACTGGGACTACTCCCACTGCTGACATTTAAGCATGCCAGTGCCTGAGGAGTGCACCAATCAAGATCAATATACAATGAACGCAACCAGATGGCAACTCCACTGATTACTGGACTCCCAGAAGCATGAGCCTTGCAATTCTACTTACAGTAATAAAGAAGCAAGAGGAAAAAATGTCAGGGAAAAAAAAGAAAATGCATATTTTTCTCAAACGAATGGAAAAAAACTGCCCAGAACATAATTTCACTAGGCTTACAGCCTTCCCAACACATTACCTTTCACACACTGCACACCAAATTTGAGGAAGCTGCTGTTCACTATAAGCTACACTGCCACTGCCAAATCTGCACACATGCTGCATCAGTCTGGGCCTCAGCCTTTTTTGTAGCAAAGATGCTTACTGAAAAACTGGCAGTAATTCCCATCTCAGCAGGACCTTCTCCTACCCCTTTCCTCCCTTCTCTGGACAGCGCCTGATTCTGTTTTTTTCCTCCTCTAGCTTCCCCTCACTCATGAGAACTCTCCTGCCAACTTGGTCAGCGCGGAGCTGACACTGAGCTCATAAGTCCTGCTGAACTAAGTAGATTCTCATAAAGCTAAGCAGGGCCACAGTGTAAATCTGGCAAAGCTCTACTTTAAAATCCTGTGCTGTGCCTCACTTCCAACATTCGTGCCTTTTGACAAGAGCCACTGCTCTACTCAACATGCTTGAGTACAGCAAGGAAACGGAGGGGAAAAGCAAGACAGAACTCACAATTAGCTCTACATCCATCTGCAAAGCCTTCTTATAATACATATCCTTCTTTGCTATCTGCACTCAAACTGCCCCAGAGGAAGAGATGGGATACACACAAACTTAGCCAAAGCACTGCAAGTCACAATCGTGCAGAACAAGAATAAAAGCAGGAACACTGGGCCTAGGTCACGTCAGTCAAAAGGAGCACACTGTAATGCAAAGACATGGCTAAGAGCAGCAACCAGCAGCAAGAACAACAGACAGTAAGAGACAGACAACTGGATTCACCTGTTCTAATCTGCAGAAACTGCTGACACGAAAGGAACCCTTTCCAACGTCTGCTGCTTTGAACCTTTGCATTGCTTCTTCCTGCCAAAATGTCACTGCCCACTTACTCTCATCCTTAAACTAACACTTTATTTCGTTATACAAGGTGCAGATATTCAACTGGCTTTGTTTCTCTCCCCTTCTAAGCATGCATCTCAAACAAAAAACACACACACCCCACAGCCTTATGGGACAACCTTAGGCCGATGCTAACAAGCTTAATTTCAGCTACAACTGTTTGAGTTGCATTTTTCACTACATTTTAAGTTCCTTGTGACATAAAGAAAACCCTTTGGCAGTAGGGGCCAAAGAAAGAAGAAGAAAACAGAAAAAAGAGCACCAATGTAACTGGAGTTGAGCCATCACAGTTATGCTCCTGCCAAAAATCACTTACATTGTGATAATTGATCATTTCCTGTAAGGTGTCAGAGAACTTTGTCAAGTTAGTCTGCAAAGAGAGAAAAACAAAGTTGTTTTGAGGTCAGTCCTACTAAATGCACAACACAAAAGCAATGCTTACAGCTTTAAAGAAAATAACTTAGGAAAAGTTTTCCCTTCACATGATTATTCAAACTAAAACCATTATGTTAGCATAACATGGGGATACAATCAAGCAAATCTATTAAAGCTACAAACAACCAAAACAAAAAGATTTTGCCACCTACCTACATATAAAGGACCAAACTGAAGCAAAGCAGGAAAAATTCAAGTTAAGTTGACTAAACTATGCAAAGTTCACATCATTTAAACACAATTAAAAATATTACACCACTTTGTATTTATTAACGTTTAATAGTAACTCCCAAAACCTGGTGAGTATGTTGTAATCATCAGAACATACACATCTATAAGTGCTGCCTCACACCTGGTATGGTTAGCACAGCCAATATGAATTTGCAGAAACAAAGTACCAACTAAAACCAGAAAATAATGCTCGCTAACATCTTTGGTGAAAAGCTTTTTGAACAGTGAAGAAGAAAAACTGATCAGAAGTAAAATTGGGCAAAATTTCGGGGATTTTGTCATTGTGCTACATCTTAAGTAAGCATCAAGACAACAAGCTTCAGTGACACTCAGAGGCTATACTGGAGCTCACAGGCACTATGTATTAAAACCAGTGTGAAGATGCATTCGTGCAATCGATGCTGTTACATAACATGCATTAAACATGCATGATATACAGAGATGCACACATAATTACTGCTGCACATTACATAACTTCATACTCATTTCACACTAATGCATGGGAAATATCACGTTTCCCAGATCAGCTTAACAAGACATCAGCCTGAGGTTACAACTTGATCAACGTGAACTCTGCACATCTGAAATCTAAATTTCTATGGATTAGAACACACTAGGCCCAACTCCATAAAAGATAACTCAAGGAACTCAGCCTTATAGAACTGGCTTTTAAACTTTGTAATGAAAACAACTATAACAAAGTAAACAGGGCACACCTGTTCACTGCTCCACTCCTCCCAAGATGACTGCTCCTGTCTTAAGATATTTTGGGATTTGAAAAATCCTCATCATTGCAGGGTAACGCTGAAGTGAAACATGTATTTGCAATGCACAACTCAAAAAGCTCACTTCTGACTCTTAAGGTATATATCAAAGATAAATGAGCAGCAGCCCAATAGTAGAAACCTCAGCTATGTCTCTTGTCAAATGTTACACTATGCCCCTTCAAAGTTACATTTTTCCAAGTCCACTCTGACCACTAACTTACCTCCACCAATGCATCTTTACAGGAATATTGTGCAAGGTCTCGAATTCCATTCATAAACTGCTTGTTGGCCATACAGAAAGCCTTCCCAGTATCAATCATCGCAATGCAAAGCTTTACCAGCTAAAAAGAGGAAAAATGGTACAGTAAGCAGTTTGTTTTTATGAGGTTTTGCTTGTTTTGTTTTTACTTCCTCTAAATACCACCAATATAATCTTTCTTTTTCCCTCACATTTGGTTATGTCTCATTATCCTGATCAGTGTTCTTCTACCAGGGAAGAGGAAAAAACAGATAATTTTATCCAGAAATCACAACTGTGAGTCGATAAAGCCTAGTGTAATATGACCAAGCAAACAAAAGGTTGCCATCCAAGTATAGACAAACCATCACCTTCAGGCCACAGTCACTTAGCTCACACTTTAGATTAAAGCTTTAGACTAACTCACTAACGCTTCACATTACAAGCACACTGCTTAAACACTTACCTTGTGTACTAGATCTCTTGCCAGAAGAGTAAAAGGATTTTTTGGGTTGTTTCTGTTTTACAGTGCTAGAACACTGTCCCAGGGTAAAGAGTGAAGGGATTTCACATGAAAAAGAAACTGTATTTTTGGCACAGAACTCCTGCAAGAAATCTGAACTTGCAAGGCAAAGTCCTGTATGGAAATGGAGAACCCTTCCCCCTAGTCCTCCAAATGAGCCTTCTATATCGGTGGGAAACACAAACTCCCAAGACAGATGCCCAGAACCTTTAAATACTTGCAGGGCTCACCACCTCTACAGCAACAATGTCTCTTACACTCATCAGCATCCCCATCATTGGCACTGGACATTTGAAATTAAGTAACTTCTATTTATTTTGAAAAAGCAAATGGTTACAGTATTAACCACAAACCAAAAACACTGTAACAAGAAAAGGAAAACCCTTTGGAGTTGCCACCAGACCTAACACCTACTTCATTTGTCAGCATGCAGCCAACACACAAAGGTTCATAAGCAAAAAGCAGCTGAGGAGATCAGCAAATGACATCTGCCTACCATATCTGACCACTGGCAGGAAATAAATTCAGACATTTAGCAAAAAATGAAGAAACAGCCTTCCTACAGATGTGAAAGAAAAGCAAGCCACGTGAAATGCTGCAAAGAAAAAAAGAAGCCTCTACATACTGTTGGTTAGAAGAAAAAGAACAACAAATGGATTGCAATGCACTGAAGGGATGCTACTACACAATGTACATTTTACATACGTTCACAAAGCAGGACAAATCTTACAGTAGTTAAGTCCCCTAGACTGCAGGGCAGGATGGATGTATACGCACACACCACCTATCAAGATATAACCGTGACTGCAGACCACAAGAGATACCCAGCCAAGCTCTCAGTGCATGGATAGCAAAGCCTGAGAAAGCTGAACGAGCTCTCCTGCAGCTCACGGGGCTGCCACATGTGAGAGAGGGTCCAGGCCACAGGGTCGGCAGGGATTGCACAAGCCCAGCCCCAGCTGCAGGACGCCGGCCACGCTGCCTTACCCAAGCTCGGGTCCCTGGGGCCCCACTGTGTGCTCGGCCCACATCCATCCCCTCTGCAGCAGCCACTTCCCAGCTGTGGACTTCAATTACACAAACCTAAACAAGGATCCTCTGTTTTCCCCAAAGCAGACATCGTTGAATTAAAAAAGCTTACCTTGTCAAGTTTCAGTTCCAGTTCTGTCACATCTCCTTCTACTTCTTCTAAAGCTGCCCTGCATGGTTAAAAACATTTACATGTAAAACTTGATTTAAAAAATACATATACTTCAGGGGGTGAGGGAAGGGATAAGGACAAATTCATTTAACTGATTTATTCGTATTGCAGTTTCACTTCACAGTTTCAGGTGTGAGACACCACTGACTTCAAAGGATTACAAAAAGTGCACGGAAAGAAAAGACAGTAAGAAAAAGGGAAAACACATTACCCGAAAAACAGTAATAAGTCAGATAGCTTACTAAGAAGGATTTGAGATCAAATTATGTCATACCTTTATCACTGCCACATTAAAATGCTTCCTCTACCACTGGACAGCCAGAGAACCGTTATAATAACAAGGGAAAGAAACTAAACCTGAGTGAAATTCTGTAACCTTTTGGTGCTGCTCCAGGTGCAAACAGGCCCCTCATTTCTTTTTTTTCCTGCAAAGCTACAGCAATAAGAATGAAAAGTCCCACACTTGCTATCAGCTGCACTCACAGGACAGCTCAAGAGTTACAGCCCTTGCTTCTAAGTCAAGGCTGGGCCAGTCAAATTTGAGCTTCCACTAAATGCTGCATTATTAAAGAATAACTTCTTTTGGTTTGGGGGCTGACATTTCCTTGGACACCCCTTCCCTTACTGCTACCTGGACAAAACCAACAGGAGACCATGAAAGAAGGCACTTTATTCAGAGTTCATGAGCATAAGTTACATCAGGCTCTATCACCTTGAGAATTTGCATGTATTCATTTCTGGTAACCACTGCTACACAACAAAACCTACCCAGTGGGGCTTGAGTCACAGAACACTTGGTAGGAGCAGCTGTATTCCCAGCCCTTGCCCCATCACCAGGCACCTTGCTTTGTCAGCTTCTCCCACCTAACTGCCCAGGGATGCACGCCACTCACCCACCGTAGCTTGCCCTAGGGAAAGCACGAGGGAATGGGAAGCTTTCAGCATTGGCTTTTGGAAAATTAGATGGGATAAATTTCACATTTCAGTCGTCATCCCCTCTGCCCTCCCCAAAAAACCTCCTCCTGGAAAAAGTGACACTACAATTTGGAGCAGGAACTCCTCAAGCCAGCTTTAAACCGAGGAGAGAGCACCCGGGACTGCAGCTTTACTGTCTCTTCCTGCTAATTCCATTCCAGTTCACATGAGTTCAAGCCAAAAATAAAAAAATAAAACATTAAAAAAAAAATTGGATCAGCCCCAAACTAAGGAAAAGCAATTTTATTTATTTTAAAAGAACAGATCTGAAAAACATTTCCAGTTGCCTGCAGTGCTCCAACACTATGCATGACATTCCCAGCTTTTTGCAGTTCACCCCAATAGAGAATTACATTCCTATTCAGTATCTAAAGGCATTCCCACAGTGACATCCTACTTCTATAGCCAAGCACATTCCCCTGCAGTTACATTCTGGCTTCTGGTGCTCTCCAGCTTCATGCCATAAAGGATTTGGGGCAACATCTCTCTTACAAAATTCTTCCATAAACAGCTATCTTGCATTTAAGTCTACAGAACTGAATCTTCTTTCTGAAAGAATTATGGAAGAGAACACAAACAAACAAACACTTCAAAAACAGGAAGAAAATGATAAACATCTCAATATTTAGAATATTATTTTGTATTAGTTTGCTTACAATCAGTGCAGCCGATTTTATTTGTCTCTCTGGCATCGACATGAAAAGCATGATTAAGTCGCCTGTTTACAGAATTGCTGCAAGATCTGATAAGAAAAATGTTTTGTGTGTATTTAACTAGCAGGGAGTTCTAGCTCCACAGGACTTAATGAGCTAAAAAGTTTGAGAGAGATTTGAGATTAAGAGAGGAGATAAGGGCAGTTAGAGCAGGGAGAATGAAGAAAGCACATCTGCTCAGCAATTACAGTTGTACTCGGGGGGGTGGGTGGACACACGGCCCCTCATCACTCGGTTCCCTGCAGATGGGACACAGCAGCCCCAGCTCGGGCTGGCCCCTGCTAGCACAGAGTGATGGTACGTCTGGGTGTGGATCAGAGGGGTCCAGGACCCAGCTCTCTACACCTCCCCATTCCTCTGCATTGAACTGCCATCTTTT
This sequence comes from Callipepla californica brunnescens, assembly GCA_023055505.1. Taxonomy (NCBI): domain Eukaryota; kingdom Metazoa; phylum Chordata; class Aves; order Galliformes; family Odontophoridae; genus Callipepla; species Callipepla californica. Next base: position 11,846,342 of record JALIRH010000008.1, on the reverse strand, counting down.
ACCACTTCCATCATATAAAAATGAATAGAAGAGTTACTTTCATACACACACATGACTGTGAGCTTAAGAATGGAGAGCACGCTCTCCCATCAGAATAGAGATACAGGCATCTAATAATGCACAAACATGACAGTGCCCATTTATCCACGTCAATTAACTGCATACTGGGTTAGGGAACACATTAAGAACCCTTTATCAGAGCTGTGCTACATCAACATTATTTTTTCTTAATTTAATAGTTCATGAAGCCACAAAACACAAAGGTGCAGATCCTTCTCTAAAACATCTGTGTCAGGGAATCAAATTCACTGAAAATTGTCATGATTGAGTAAATCCCACATCTTCAGCCAAGACAAAACCTCCAGCTATAAACACAGGAAATGGTCACAAAACAACACTGAGGACCAAGTGCCAATTGTGACATGTACCAGGAATGTTGCTGCTTCGAAGCAGGGACCAGGGTTTGCGTCAGGTTAATCTTGGCCAAAAGGCTCTGGCACCAGGATTAAGGATCAACTCTTCAAATCTGCCTCAGCGTATGAACCAAAGGCAAACATCTGCGGCTGTGGGATGTTCAAGCGCTGCATGGCAAAGCACAAAAGCAGAACAGCTGCTTAAGGGTGGGGGACAGCTCTGTAAGTGAGCAGTCTCCCAGTTTCTTCATGCTTCAAAACAAGGACTCCCAGGAATGCGTTTCTCTCCTCTCCTTGCCTCTCCTAAAACTCAGCCCAGTTTGCTAGAATACAGCTTCCTGTACAGCTGTACCGCAATGCAGAAGGAATATGGGATATGAGGGAAGGAAACTCAAAACCTGACTTGGTCGCACTGGGCAGCAGGACAGTGTCACTGGGCACCTGGCTCTGCAGGTGATGAAGGATGGCGGAGCACTGCAATCCCACAAGTGAGCACAGGAGACCTGCTCCCAGGCTCAGGCACTGGGGGGGACCAAGAACCCCAGGAATTGAAAGAAGACAACAGCTGAGCTCTGCTCTAGGCCAGTCAGTCACTCACAGGCCACGAGCTGCAGGCACACCTTAGGGAATTAACTTAGTCGAGATGTGAACACCACATACTGCTGAGCACCCCACGGGTCAGATAAGTGCCTGCCTTGGCTTGTATGACCCCTCCTTACCTCTACATGTATAAGATGGCAATGGTCAAGGCTTGTAAAGGCAGCTGTGGCACCAAAGCCACACCTAGCCTCACGTCTTCCATTTCTTTATCCCATCCACTCTTTCTATCTTCCTGGAAGCAAAGAGGCAGATGCCGAATACAAGGCAATTGGAGAAGTCAAAAGTGCTGAGGACAATTAATGATCACTGCTAATTCTAGAATTAGTACAGCCTGGTATCAAAAATTATTCAAAAGAATATTATTTCCCCCTGGGTTCCCTTTCATTTTAATTAAGGAAAGTTTAAAGTCTAAATCTTAATCTTGATATTCACCACCTAAGTATGCTTTCAGAAGAACAGAAATACACTAAAGCAAGTGCTATTCAGACTGGGATTTCTGAATACCTTCATGTATTAGGGTTTGTAGTGGGAACAGCAGATTCTCACCTTTACAATTCCACCATTATTACCACTGAAGCATTGGCTTCAAATCTTGGAAAGATGTAGATCTCCCACCTGCACATATTCTGTACAGAATCAGTCCCTAGTGCACTCCTGATTTCATACCCTTTCAACTAACATCCACTATGGTTCAATAGTGTAAAGCTGACATGAAATACTGGCCACAAATTATCAACAGCTAAATCAAAAGTACTTGAAAACACATTACCATATTCAGGTGTTTTGTTGTTTTGTTTTTAACTGCAGTACTGTTACAGGAGACCAGTCAGTAAGGAAGCAATACCATGCCCCACAGGCAGTGGAGAACAATTCCAACTTGAACAAAGACCACTGAACATGAACCAACAAGTACAAGGAACAGTGATCAACTCCCTTTTGTCCTCTTCAATTGCACTTTGTTTTATACCTTAAGGACAGTAGGAAAACTGAAAAGCAGTTACAAAGCTATGCACAGCTCACTAAGGCAAAGACCAGAGCTAGATAAAGCTGGTTCCTAACTGATAAACTAAAAGTGATTATCATTGTAACTTCCCAATACGGACACTATGGGAGATCAGCTGCAAGCTGTTCGTGCATCCCACTGATATACATGTGCACAGAAATCAGTCGATATTACCAAGCACTCGTGCTGCCATTTTATATGGTACCAAAATGAGATTTAAATCTGTACCGTCCAGATCTGCAGTGCCCATCGAGACTCACATTTAAAGGTCACCAAGACAATGACTCCTGATCCCAGTTATCCAACTGGAACAAAATCAGCCACGGAGTTGTTTATGAATCACTGGTAACAGTGACTGCATTCTGCATTCTTAAAGACAAAGGAAATAGGAGCCAATCAGTCACCACATTTTTCCAAGAAAGAATTCAAAGCAAGAGAACTTCAAAACTCCTCAAAGACAACTTGAAAAGAAGTCCTACTGAATGTGAAAAAATGGAAACAGGACAAGATGCGGAAGTGCAAGATAAGGATATGCACCTGATGACTTCAGCAACACCTCCTCCTCTCTGTCCTGTCTGTCAGAGTCCACCAAGTGACAGCAAAAAGGCCAGCAGACATTAATCAGAGGACAAACTACAAGCTGCAAATATGAGCAGCGACACCTTGCTGTCACACTCCTGAAGCTAAGCAACTGCTTGCACATTGGTTTAGAAACAGCCACACAATAATGTCTGAGGGTAAAAATCAGGCCTGGGGAAACACAGTTCATCAGGGCCTAGTGCCATGGCACAAAGAAACAGGAGGCTGCCACCAGTTCTTTACTTCACCTTGACCCTCTGAATGGCAGATCAAAGAATGGTTTGGGTAGGAAGGGACCTTTAAGATCCACCCTCAGGCTTGTCAACTGTTCCCTCCTTCCACTATGTGTTTAATTTGACCTCTTTAATCTATAATTGGATATTAAAAGGTATCTAGAATGAACTTACTCAGCAAGGTAACAAGGAATACATTTGGTACACGTGAAATGGTATGAGAACATCACAGATTAAAAAGGACTGAGGGACAGAAGACACACACTGACTGATATGGCCCAAAAACCATGAGTAACACCAAGGATGTGTACAAGAGTTGCTGAATGACTCATGGCATGACCCACAACCATGAGTGTGGTCTGAAGAAAGGCTGTTGCAGCCCATCACTGAGCTCATTGAAACTCCGGTTTGGCACCACAGCGATTTTTCCCTGCTGGCACGGAGCCCCTCCATGCAGAAGGACAGATGACAAATGCTCCAAGACATGCTGAGATGAGCTGCCTCAGTCACGCTAGTATGCCTTGCACTATTAATTCTTCAGTCATTACCACAAAACTCGTTACCAATAGCTCAGAAAAGCCTCACAACCTGAACTGGAACCAGAAACGACGTTCAATCTCCACTCCGAAATCCTATGGATTTTCTATGAGCTTGCAACAAAACAGGACAAACCCCTTTAAGATGCATGCTTCACTTGATTTATTCCTTACTGCAAGACTACACAGGCTCAAAGGATAACAAACATGGTAAACAAAGTAATTGCCCAAAAGGAGGAAGTTCTGTTGCACTCCAGGTACAGGGCTGAAAGTCACACTGAATGCCACTGGACATGCAGCAAGACCAAAGGCACTGAGCAGCCTGCAAGGACAGCTGCCCGCTGGCCCTAAGTCAAGCTTCTCCCTCACTACACTGTTGCAGTAAACTGACAAAAATTTGCAATAGTTTTATTTTCCCAATAGTTGTGTCTAAGACTTTTTCCCCCTACATATTTTACAGCTCAAGCAAGCCTGACAGTAAGCCTAATTAGGAAATTAGAAACATTTTTCTTCCACAAAGATTATAATATTTGGGATTTCCTTCATCTTCCAACTTAAGTGCTTTGTTCACTATGGGAGAGCTGTTACCAAGATGGGACACAATGTCAGCAGCAGCCACGAACACTTCTCAGACAACAAGCTGCTTACAGTGCTAGGAGTAAACTCAGGTAAGAATGCTGCACATCACAATCTCCATCCTGGACAACTTCAACTGGTAATGCCAACACCAAGAATGAGTCCAAAGCTTTCTGGGAGGCCTTACTATCAGATAAGGAGGCAGGGCTATCATCTCAAAATAGTAAAACAAAAACGACAGAAACAAGCTCCAGATGCTGAGGGTGCCATGCAGAAACTTCTTGCTGCTAACACCTGCAAACATCAGGAGCTGCTCCCATCTTTAAACTCTCAGCAGCTATCTCAGAGCTTGTACACAGAAGAAGCAGAAGAAATGAGGGTCTTCAACATTTGAAAGCACAGCCATAAAGCAAGGTGAGCAAGAGGAACCACAAACATTACCACTGAGCAGCCAGCTGACAAGGAGAAAAGATAGGACACCTCACCATCTACACACTATTGGCTTCAAGATCTGGAGTCCCAAGTCAGATGCTGGTAGCTGACATGACTCAACAGCCAGAAGCAATAACAGTCCGAGAAACAACTGAGGAATTCATCCCTGATTTGTAGAGGCAGCCCTTATGTAGCTCTGGTACAGCTAACGACAAGTTATCAGTGCCTGAAAAACAGAAAAAGGAAATACCAGCAGATTCCCTTGGTCTAAGTTGCTCAGTGCCAAAATGCCCAGAGCTGCTCACAGCCAGACTTAGCATACCCACACACAGCACATCCTGAAGGTCAGAGTACTCCGTGGGCACTGAAAGGCCTTTTCTTACACACCTCCTATAGTGTCCATGAGTGTTGCACTACCTTAGATCTCAGGTGAATAAGGCAACTTCTGTCCCTTTCTTTAATTTCCTCAGCTTCTAGCTTATACTGCACTACAGATAGAAAAGTACTGTCATGTTCAACCACTGTAAGAGGCCAATGCCTTCACAACAGAGCTTATGGGGTATTAAAATGGCTAAGGAGCATTAGATCTGTAGATCTAATGAACTACACCCTGGTAGTATTGTGTTCTACACCATTATTTCCAAAGTTCACTTTATCTCAACATACATGGCTAAAACAAATCAGGAGCAACCTCCAACCAGAATGGCAGGAGCACAGCCTAAGTTTTCCCTTAGTAAAGTGATGGCTATGCTGAGATGAGATAAAATCCACTTTTCTTCTTCAAGAAAATGCAGAAAGAATGGGCCTATCTCATTCATGAATAAATTCTCTATAAAGACAGGAGTTGTAACAGCCTTACTTGAGCACTACAGAGACTGTAGATACTGCTTACATTGCCAGGTAAGCAGTGGGTCTTGAATGGCTTTTGTCAGCCCCAGTACCTTTCCACCTATATAGTTCATTACTTTTCCTTCTTCATCCACTCAGATCTTACTCACATGCCTTAAACCTAAAGCATATTAGAAAATATAAAAAAAATGCAATGGAAAACTATTGTAATGCTCAACACATTCCTTACATAGAATTTCACCAGAAGAATCCAGCAACACACAGCATGAAAGTACTCCAAATAAAAACCAAAACCACACACCAGCCACATCCTTCTGCCCTAACACACAGCAATCTCTCTGCCACTGCTGCTCACCAAAGCAGGGCGAAGGTGGCGGGGAGAGCCCTGGGAGACAAGGTCTGGCAGGGCACAGGGCAGCAGAGGACACCACAAGCAGCAGGAGGGGGCTGGAGAGCCCTGGTCTGCAGGGACACCTCTGGGCTGCCCAGCCCCCAGCCACATTCCTCAGCCCTCTGCTAGACTGAAGGGATAATGCTCGGGCCTGGAAGCAGCCTGGGAACAGAGCAGGAGCACAGCTGGCCTCCTCTTTGTCCTATGTGGGGAGCAGGGGTCAAACTTCAATCCACAGATTGCCATTCTAAACATCACCGCACAGCTTTATGTGACCCATACAGTGCTACACGAGCTGCAAGTCCTTATCCAAAGAGGTACAAGCTCCCTAGTGACTGAAAATCAGGATATCTGAAAAGCACAGACATGCTAGCGTGTTTGATATCTACGTGTTCCTCCTTACACAAACATTTCTTCTTTAATTCTGACAGATGGAATACATGTCGCTGCACGCAGCTTCTCCAATTTCTCTGTGTATCATACCCACCGTACAGTACAAAAATACATTTTGGAGGTTTAGAAACTTCACAATCACACCATGCAAATGGACTGCCTTGTGTTTACGCACACAAAAACGTCAGCAGAAGTTTCCTGTGGTGACCTACTGAACACATACTAGATACTCCTAAGAAAATCAAGAGCTCTCTGCATGCACGCTACACACTGCTGGACTGCACATCCCGCGCAAAGCCACAAGCAACTATTTTAAATCCCCATTACTATTAATGTTCTAATGCTAAAAAATACTCAGCAGCACCGTGCTTGCAGCATTCGGCCATCTGATCTTCAAGCAGCAAGCCTCAAGCTCAGAAAAAGCCCTGCCACATCAGCAGCCAGCCAGCCTCCTCCGACAGGCCTCTGCTCCGCACGGATCCTTCTCTCTCGGGCACAAAGCACTCAAAGAGAATGCCTTGCAGCAAATTGTTTTCTTAGTCTATGCTGGCGTCCTGTCAGTTTGGAAACAGAGAGGGCACCGTTCCATAAACAGCTTTTGCCCCTGCAGAGGAGTGCTTGGCAGCGTAACAAAACAGTGCGTTTACCCCAGATCTGAGGCCTGGCTACTTTTAATTTTCACAGCTTGAACGCTACCCAGAAAATAACCATTCTACTGAATATGCGAGGACTCCTTCTGAAGGGATCACGAGGCAAAGCAGCATTTAATCTGCTTTATTGCACTCTGCACACTTTATGAGCACAATGACACTACCTGCTATTTGCTTTGCTCTCAACTTAATCCTTCGGCCACAAAAGGGAGTAGCAACCAACGCAGGATTTACACTGCCCCACGGACAGCTAAGGGAAAACTCCTACAGATATTAAAATAAACATCACAGTCCACACGTTAATCTTTATTTCCTCCAACATCTCCCACTCTGGGCAGCTCCATTTGCTGCTGTTTATTGCACGAGCTGCTGCTCTCCAACAAAAGCCGCCTGTAGCACAACCCAAACCCAGAGGGCCCCCCAGCACACAGCACGCCATCGGCTCGAGTTTACTTCTGCAGTCACCACGTTTAACCTTCTGGACACTGCACATACAAGGGAGTTAAAACAAAAGTCTGTCGGAGCTGAGTCTTCTGCTTCCTGCCCCGGTCAATGTAAGGCGGTGTGAGACATTCCATTAGGTAACCACACGCTGTATTTCTGCACTCCCTGCTGACACTGCTGCACTCACAGCCCCGCGGAGCACTACAGCAACTGATGCAAGAACCTAACCTCTCTGCATACAGAGCTGCACGATGATCCTCCTGCACACAGTAACACACTGTTACTGCTTCCACTCAGCTCACTTCTTTGTTTTTTTTTAGGGAAAAAGACACAAACAACCCCTCCCAGAACAAACAATCACCAACCAACAACAACCACCCCACCGCCGCGTTCCCACATGAGAATCTCAAACCAACACCAAGAAAACATCTGAAGTGCCCCTCAGAAATCTGGGGTATGGTAAAGAAAAATCAAATGGAAAAATCTTAATAACTATAGTCAAACTGAACTGTAATTACCATTAAAAAACTAGTATTTGTAGAATGTAATTCAAATGGCCTCTTTAAAAAACAACACCACAGAACAATTTAGGTGCACTAACAGCCTGACCTCCAGACACAGATTCCTCAGTCTCCATCAGGAAGGACTGCGACAGCCTAGCATTAAATCTGGAAGACTCAGGTAAGATTCCAGTGTGAGAGATTTGGAAGAAATGTGTTCGAAAAGGCGTTCTGATGAAAATTCATTGCTCTGCTACAACTGCCCCGGATGAAAATGCTCTTTGCTGGATCCTCTATTCCTGATTTTTTTTTTCTTAGGTCAGTGATTTTCTTTGTGTACATTTGAAAGATGCAGTCAGAGCTGGAAAACAAAGACGTGGCTGGCAGGTAGCTGAGAGCAGCATTCACACAAGTGAAGGATGAGGCAGCTGGAAGCACTGCTAAGTAACTCCAACAGACCACGAGCAGTGCCATTCCACGTGCTGGTCTGCTATCATTCACCAGGTATTATAAGCACAAAAACAACCGCATCAGTTTGCTATTACCTGCTCCATATTTACAAAGAAGTTTTCTATTTTCAGTTACTGTATCTTTCTTACTTTCTCCTTCTGCAATATTTTCCAGACTACCCTGCCAAGTTAGTCACAAACCCGCTTTGCAGTCCCAGCGCCGAGGGCAGAAAGCTCAGAGAGAGAATTCCTTTCAAAACTGCACCTGGAAGGGCTAGGTGGGTCATGAATCTACTCAGCACTTCCCTCCCATCATGGGAGGGCTGGGACACCACCTCACTCAGCACCTGGAGGCCACAGCACTGTGCCAGCCCTAATGACAGGCAGGCTACGTTCTCTGGCAGGCCAACGTGAGTTGAGCTCAGCAAGGCACTCTCTTCTGCTCCACATCCCCATGTGACACAGCCCTTCCCGTCACGTGGGGAACAGATGCTTGTTGACTGAACTTCGGTTCTACAGTACGACGTAGAGAAAAACAATCCTGAATGCAAAAAACTCTACATGGAACAAGTGACCTATTCACATACCCGACCTAAATCATCCTCCCCAAGCTGGATATGCAGTGAGGTGGTCTCTCAATAAATATTAAGTGATAATTAAACGGAAAATTGAAAGACACCAAATTTAAGGAGGATTTCTTTCAAGCTATTGCCTTTTATAAGCGTTATAAATTCATACCTAAAAGGTACATCGATCTGGTGGCAGAAGTGATCAAATGCAACACCTAAAAACAAAGCTCACAGGGCAGATTTACACCAACAGTAAAAATCAATGGTTTTAAAAGGGCTCGTTCCCAGCAGGATTGGTACATTTATAAACATAAGATACGCTAAAAACAAACCAAAGTGAATCAAGTCCTTTATCCTAGAGAAGGAAAGCAATGTTATTATCTACACATCCTATTCTTCTTGTTGTATGTGCAAGTAAAAGGGATTCAATCTTATCTAATGGCAAATGAGTTGCACAAGATGCTGCTGGGAGGTAAAAGCAGACCCGGATTTCCACAGCAGTAGCAAACAGACCTCCCCAGCACGTCCCCACTCTGTGCTGCCCTCGCAGAGAGGCCCAGCCTGGCAGGACCACCCTTACCCACAGCTTTGGTCACATCTAACCAAGGTCTCTCAGGCAGAGCCCATTGAAGAGGATGTGCCACAGCCACCCCTCCTCCACAGACTGCCCATTACATATATTCACTAAGAGTGATAACTGGCAGCAGTTCCATGCACATCCTTCCATCCAGCTCCCTGCCCCATCCTCTGCTCCGCAGCTGGGTCTTGGGAACTCAGCTTTCCCTCGACAGCAGACGCTCACCAAAAGAAAATAAGTCAGCAGCCGTGACAGAATGACAGAAAATCACCTCAAGAATTCCAACACTCTCCTGATGTATTTTAAAGACTAGAGCAGATGAAAGCTTTGCTTTTCTTCTAACAACTTCTAACAATTGCACACATCACAAGCAGCAGGATTGAGATGCCCCTCTTATTTATCAGGACTGTTAACTGTCACAACAGATGCACTCCCATGTCACCAAGCCACACTTGTCCTTCCCAGAGATTTCTGTTCAAAGCACTGGAAGTGGCTGTGTGCTTCATTTACCGACAGAAACGATAATCATCATAACGAGCTCGAAAGACTGTTCCAAGAAACTCTGAAATTCTCACTGCTTTGAGATAAGGAGAGCATATTATTTCATAACACTATTTGCGTATTAAAGAGCACTCCAGGAATTCCTGCTTACACACAGGGAGCTTGTCAGCACAGCTGAGATCCTGCTGCCCAAACGCTGCTCCAAGGCCCCTCCCTCAGCAACTTCTTCATTTGATGGGCAGTCACCAACACACTGCGGGAGAACTGCAAGCACATTTCCTTGCTAACTCAGTGGTTTGTCCACGCTTTGAGAAAGGGAGTCGTGGAGGAAAAGCACATGACCTCTGTGAGATTATTCTCAGAGCTCCAAAGGAAGAGAGCATCAAAGATGTGCTTCAATTCACAGCCTCCTCTACTGCCCTTTCAGAGATCAGTTTCTCAACCCTGAGTTCCCAAACACAAACGGATTTGGTATGACTCAGCTCACAAACCCAGCAATGCAACAAGCCATCCTTGCTTCGGGTTTTATCATTCGCAGATTTCTTTATCCACTGGGAAAAAAACGTGCCCTACCAAAACACAACACACCACACAGCCAGTGTGAATCCTCAGCCCATGACTGATCACTGCATCAGCCACAACTCGTGCTACTGTACATGCACCTGATGTAAACTATCAAACCTAAGCAACCATGGCATTCCCAACCAGTCAAAGCCAATGAGAGAGCAGCACCATGTCTGTGAGAGGCAGATAAGCAAGGAAGCCAAGCTGTAGGTTGTAGTGTGTTTTAAATTTAAGTTGTTCCCCGCGAAAAAAAAGGGATTTGGTGACTCATGAACTCTGATTCACCCACTTCCTTCCAGTTGCCTCCACAGCTACAGATGTCAGTACGCTTATGACACCTCCGTGCCCTGCTCGCCTCCCAGCGCATTCGTTTAACCACTCTGACAGGTGCAGCAGTGACAAGGAGTGGGACTGCACCCACCTGTTGAGCAGGGCCAGCAGACAGCCCCAGCTCCACTTTGCCATGAGGAACACAGCGCAGGGACACCGCTCCCTGCAGCAGCGCAGCACACACCGACACTCACCAGAACCCAGCGCGTGGGGAAGGTTCCTGAGCACCCTCGTTAGGTGAGCCACAGGAACGCTGAGAATGCCCAGTGCTCTAACAGCAAATACACATTAATAATAAAAGATATAAACGTCCTTCCCCCCCAGCAGGATTCCTGCTTCGTGGCTTTAAGCACTTCCTAGCGCCCAAAGGTTGGAAGAACGTTTTGGAGGCACCGAACGACTTCACCATAAGGTTTCCTGCAGTTTCTCCAAAGGCAGCGGTGCCTGGGGCTGACAGAAAGACCACTGAGTATCAGAAGACTGCGGCAGGGGCTTTGGCACAGTTTCTCTCCTTGAAGGTAAAGGGCCAAGAGCGGAGAAAAGGAGAACTGAGGGATAAATACGATGAGAACTCAACATAACTAGAAGAGATGGCACACTTCTGCTCGCAAACCTCCGCTCCCGTTTCTTCCTTTCTCAAGCGCACCGTACACCCAACAGCCATCGGTACCCAAAGCGAATTACGTCTAACCACAGAGCTCCGTGACGAAATCCAGCCGGTCTGCGATCGCACCGCCACCGAACGGGGCGGACCCGGCGGGGACACACAGGAAACACCGGCAGTGCGGCCGTCACAGAGCGGCGGGGCCCGAGAGCAGCTAGCGGAGCGCACAGCGGGGCCCGAGCGCGGCACGGGGCAGCGCAGCCCTCCTCCGGCACTGCCGCGGAGGCAGCGGGTCCGCCCCGCACGGCCGCGCCCCGCTCGCCCCCCGGCCCCGCACACCTGAAGCGCGGAGAGTCCTTCAGGCACTCCTCGAAGTCCACGGTCACCTTCATGCTGCCCGGCGGCGGGGCTGCGCTGCGGAGTGCGGGGCGAGGCCGCGCCGAGGCCGGCGGCCGGGCGGGGCGGGGCGGGGCGGGGCTACGAGGGGGCGGGGCTCATGGCGGGGAGCGCGGTCCCGGCGGCGGGGGGCGGCTGCTGCTGCTGCGGGGACGCCTCAGGAGAGCCCCCGCGGCGCTCCTCCCGCTGCACGAACCGACGGCTCGGCGGCCAACGGGAGGCGGCCGTTAGCGGCAGCGGCCAATAGAGAGCCGAGGGAGGCGGGCACTCTGCGCGCCGGCGCGGGGCGGGGAGCGGCAACCCACGGGAACGGGGCAGCGGCTCGGCCAATCGCAGAATGGAAGAGGCGGGCACAGCGGCGAGAGCGGCCAATGAACGCTCTCTGGGGGGAAGGCGCCAACCACAGAGGCGCCGCAGTCATCACTTCCTCATCGGGCTCCAGAAGTGACAGCCAGGTTAGCCAATGGGAGAGCGGCCGGCGCCAATTGGCCGGCTCCGTTGCCACGACGACACGAGAGGCCAATGCCAGCTCTCGACACCACGGAGGGGGCGGGTGCCGCGCTGCCATAGGCCGAACCGCCTGTCACTCACAGCAGCCGGCGGGAAGGGCGCGGCGGCGCCCGCGGGCGCTGTGAGGAGACAAGATGTCCCACAGTGGGCAGCCCCGGTAGCTGCTGAGGGGACGGGTGGGAAACGCGCGCACCAGCGCACACCTGCACAGCTCCCTGGCATCTCATGATCCCCCTATCGGTGTCAGCGCTCTGCTGCCGTGTGCTCACACTCAGAAAGCTCACACCCGAGATGCACGTATCTGTAAAATAACTTTCATTCCTTTATTCAAACGGCACATATACAGTGGACAAAAACGGTTTAAAATAGATCCATATATAATTATATGGACTTTCGCAACATATCAAATTCGGACTAAAATTAAGATATACACTGTATTTCATAACCAAGCTTAAGCTTAAGTGTATACTTGGTGTAGTAAAGCCCAGGAACTATTTTGAGCACTAGAACATTCACCAGTCAGATTCCGTCGTCGTTTACAGCAAGGTGGAGGCTCAGAGCCCCTCTCTGCCAGGGCTCTACGACCACACTGTAAACAAGCATCTGAATTAGGCAGTTTCCCTTCCATCCTTTCGAACACCCTTCATTTTACAACAGCAGCTGCTCTAAGTCTCGTTGGATGCAGAAAGATGTAGACCAGTGGTTTTCAGTATGCAGGTTACAAACCCAAGTGAGGAAGTCACCAGCGGTTATCCTTAAATAAAGAAAGATGGAGTCTAGACACAGCCCAACTTCAGTCCCGATGTGGATTTTCCTCCATGGCTGTTTCTTTTTCAGGTGCTAGTAGCACAGGCACTCTCCATGCAACTGGAAAAGACTAAAAGTGTGAAACGAGCCAGACAAATGACAGCTGGTGTGGTTTTAAGAAAAGAAAACATCCAGTGGAAGAGAAAATGACAATTAAATTCAAAGTTCAAGTTAGCACATTTCCAGTGTAAAACACTCCCTCCACCAGATGTTAGTACTGCCTTAGTCAAAAGCAAATAACCGATTCCAAACACTGCTCTGAAAAATAACACAACTCTTCTTCTAGAGTCTATGAAAATACAAGTAATAATACACCAACATCTACTTTAAGAGGTCAATATTTTATAAAAATGCTGTAAAACTTGAATCCCTTTCTCAACTGCTTAACACACCTGATAACAGCTTGCGTGTCAGTTTGATATACGCTGTACCGTTAAGCTCTCGAATCCCAAACTCTTCCGTAAGAGATAACACGCTTGGAGCACTGTCAAATAAATAGTGAAAAAACAGAGATACTGCCTGTGTTTCAAAGCATGAAGAGTAACAGTACAATACGCAAGATAATCAGCATTATACATACAGGGAATGCCATTCTGGTTGAACAGATTATGAAGCAGTATTCTCCATGAAATACGAGGCACAGGAATAAATCAATTAGACAGGTTGTTTTTTTTCCTGCCTAATGGACAAGTCTAAAATTAACAATCTTGGCAACACAATATTGTAACTGATATGCTTCTTAATATTAAAGAGCCTTAATTGCAGAAGTCATGAAGCAGTGTTTATGTTTGTGTCTCTGACAAGCAGTTACAGTTCTGGACAGATTTCTTCTATGCTGCGTGCTCTGCTTTCCAGCTGGTCATGAGTAGCATGTGCTGCATAAGAAAGATGACAAAAACAGTTAGCTATTCACACTTCTTGGATATTTAAAAAGCAAAACCAAAGCACACAAAAGTGTACTCCGGAAGTCATTTTTGCTTCCTCAAAGGTAATGTTTGCAATCTATTTTAGCACCTTTCAGTTTCAGAGTGCAGAAACTTTCAGGGTAATTATTTCACCCTCATGTTCTGAAGACACAGCCACTGCTATTGTTCAGCACACCAAACACTGGATGCTTGCCGCCCCTGAAACTGAGATGATTTAACCCAAGACTTGAGAGATCAATTTACAGAACTAACATACGAGGTTCCTGAAACACAAGTAAGCATAGCACCTTTCAGGTCAAGTTTCAATTCCACATAAGACACTTAAAGCAAAACAAGCTAATAAATGAGGTAGCACAGTCCGATGCATCCTTCAACTCACAGCTTTGAAGCAAAGAACATTAATAAGTCAGAGAAAAGATTTCTTTTCATTATCAATTTTCAAATGCAAAAGCCCACTGCCTCTGGCTATTATTTATAAATAAATTAGCTGCCTAATGCAAAGATCAGAGGAAGCCATGTTCAGTCCTTCTTAAAGAAAGCCATTTAGGCTTATGCATAGAGTTAGGCTTGGTTCCAAGTGCAATTTAACAAGCAAACAGCATGTCTGACAAGCAGAAACAATTTGCACAGGCTCCTAGTCTTCTGGCATACGTCATTTTTAAGGTGATGCTCACTATAGTTAAGAAAACACAATGGATTCTGTATCTCTCAAAGTCCAACAGAACACACCCAGTCAGCTGACAGCTGAGTGGATCAGCACTATCTGAGTAAGATTATCATAGCAATGAACGCTAATGAACCATAAGCAGAGAACAGTTTTATTGCTTGTCAGTGGACACTCTATAGATTACACCCTTGTACTTGCTGAAGAAAGATACCGTGGTGTAGTAGAAAACGTCTGCATTGAAATCTTTAAGTTAAGTCAACCTACATTTGGAATCCTTCCTTCAGTGACTTCAAACAATTTTTAAATGAAAGGTGTTTCTGGAGAGGAACAAATGTCACTGTTTTGCTGGCAACGTCCATCACATTGTTTGTGGAGTCATAACTAAGGAGTAGCCAGAGAAATGCCACAGAAGCTGAGATGCTGAAGCAAGCAAGCTTAACACAGTCTACTTTAACTTTCCTGTTTTCCCAGCAGCTTGGCTGGCAGAATCCATGTATGGGATAAGGTATGGTTACTTAAGGCAAGAAAGGAACGACCCATCTATTTAAAATACTTGGTACCCCGAGATGAAAACAGGGGCATAAACGTACAAATAGTTCTCACCATTACTGACTGGACTGGCCATCTTCATTTCATACAGCAACAAATCTCAGTCTGTAATCAAGAAGTGCAACTTAAATTAGCAGACTTTGTGATACCTGCCAGAAAACTTCTTAAAATCCTGTCTCGAGTCTTTACCCCCCTCCTCAGCACATACATAACAAAAAGGAAAACTTGCAGTCATCAGGACAGTACTGTTAGTTTTACCGAAAACCAAAAAAGGAAAGAGTTAGAAGGCAGACAGGAGCATTGGATAAAAGATGCAAAGAACCTTGAAGGGATCTTCATAGATTAAAACCTTCAAGTGAAAAGGGGGTCTCAACTTGCCCCCGAACTTCTCAGGAATCAGTGGAGCCCTAGAGTCACAGCAGACACCAAGAAACACTTCATGTCACATCTCTGGAGTTATCTTTGGTACAAGGGACACAAGCTATTCCACTGGGACAAACAGACATTGCATGCCAGCTCTAACAAATGGTAGTCACATCACCAGGTGATCTCTACAAGTTCAGAAGTCAATGGGAGAAAAAATTATATTAAACTGTAGCTCCAATACAACACGCAGAATAAAACAGACATTTCCTTTGCAGGTAAAAGCAAATGTGAGAGCTGTTAGTTTAACAGAAGGAAGCCAAAACAAGCCATCTCAAGAGTTACTGCCTGCAACATCCAACAAACTGAGTGAAGGAAACCCTCCTCTGCTCTATAAGAAAGCATTTTAAGACACAATTTTAAGTCAAAGAACTCTTTAAAATCCATCCAAATGAACTACAAACTTTCCATGTAGCTTCAGAAAGCTCCAAAAACATCCTAATGCATTTACAGTCCTAGGGAGGGAACTTCAGGAAGATTATTAGCATTTGATCCACTTCCATGAAGGAAACAACCAAACTGTGATACTGTTTAAATATCCAAGTGCCTAGCATGATCAAAAGTATAGAATGAATGAATTCAAGTAGCTAGTTTTAAAACCTGCTATTTGAGAAATGCTCCACAGCCAAAATAAATGAATAAAGAAATAGTAATTAACTTTTGAGAGAGACCTGAGATTCTTTTGCACCCCGTGAATAAAAGTGAAATAATCAAAAGATACCACCTCGGAATAAAATCCTGACATCACTGTAATGGTTATGTTGCTGAACACTTTCCAATTCAACGTAGGGAATTTCTTAAAGCATGGGCAGTGGTAGAAGACAGTTAAACGTTTATCAACAGTTTTTACCAGATCCCACTGTCCTTAGAGCAAACCTGCCACAAAAAAAAAACCTGCATGTAATCAGTTTGAGGGTGTACAGTTCACCAGCCATTACAGAAGTGAACTCAGCACTTCACCTGTGGAAAACAGATCGAATACAGAGACCCAAAGCTGTGATAGCTGACACAGAGATTAGGAGATATCAGAACATTAGGGCTTGTTAAGCTAAGTATCACAAAACAGAAGTGAAGAATTAATTGAGAACCACATCAAATTAATGGAGAGTATTTCTATATGCCATGTTACAGAGGTGAACCGGTTAGTTAATGGACTGATAAACTGCTGTACAGTCATATTTATAGAATCTATTGGCCACGAGTAGCCTAAAATTGATAGTTACCAGTTGTGGCTCAGAAGCTGCTTATGAGGCAAGGTGGAATGGACTTCAACAATAGAGATGGAAAAATGCTGCAAAGGTGTGCCTTCTGTTCCCTGGAGAATGCAGCTGGAGAGCAGGGTTGCCTCTGTTTTACAGCAGAGTGCAGACAGATGATAGCTTCAAGCCTCGGAGAAAGGTCATAATGTTGCCTACTGGAGTACTCCTTTCCCCTGGAGAGTGAAGTTCTAGTAAATAGCCATTATAAGGCATATGAGAAATTACCAAAGAAATTTGGTCCATGAATGGGTCTCAGACTCACATACTGAATGACCCTCTCGAAGCCACTATGAAGGCATTAGCCTTCCTCAAAGATGTAATGGAGGCAAACTGCAATCCACAGAACTTAAAATACAAGAAGTCAACTTGGCAAATCACATTTCTATTTGGTGGAATTCAAACTTATTTTGGAAGAATTTCTAGTTCACGCTAGAATAGCAATTGTGAGCAAAGCTAAACCCATGCAGCATCTTCCCAAGTCTGCATGCTGTTCTGATGTCTCACAGCCTTGCCAAGCAACAGATGAATGAGGCTTACAGATTTCAGATTCATCACCACTAGTCTCATAAACAAGAGATGTCTTTTTTTTAATGCCAAGAAACTTGTTCAGTGAGCTGTTCCAAACAGATGTGTGTACTAAACAGATGTAGTTATTCACCAGAAGGCCACCACAAAAAATCAGAGTTCTGTTATACAGTCCCAGAGAGATAATTAAAGATGGCAGAGAAGACTCCAGAAATAGCTGCCAGCCAAGGGTCCCCGACTTCCTTCCAGCAGCTGTGCTAAAAGGTTCACACCCCATACAGAAATGAACATCACTACTTAAGGACAAATAAAACTGTTAACGAGTTCAGTGTGCAAGTTATCGCAAGACAGGTAGAAGCTTATTAGATATGCTGCTCTCAACATGGAGGAAGCACTCAAGCTAGTTTCCCAGTGTCAGTTATGCCGCAGAGGCAGTACTGGCCTGAAGCAGAGGTGTTTGTTCTTCTGTTGTGCTATAACAAACAAAAGCTCAGACTAATTAACAATAATGCTTGCTTTGGTATCATACTACAAATCTGCCTATCACGACAGCAGGCAGCATTGCACATTAAGCATTACATGCTTCATACTCTTTCTATTCATTCTGTACACTTCAGTTTATTCGTCCCAGCAGATGAAGGACAACCAATGCTTACACATGGCATTTGATTAATGAGCACCTCACCATGTTCGATAGCTTCCGTATTCATTGTTTCTACATCTGGAGCATCATGCATCTCTTCATCCTCTTCCTCCTCCTCTTCATCCTCGCCATGTAGTTCTTTTGCAATTAGCTGTCTTGCAAGTTTGATGTTTCGTCCTTCATTGTAGTGCATTTTCCTCTTCATTTCAAACTGTTTCTTTTTTTCTGCAGATAACAAAAAAAGCAGCCTATATATATTTATTTTTTCCACTTTCAATATCAATTTTCTCCTCTTCATAGAGGTACCAGTATCAACTGCTTTGTAGGTCTGTTCTATTCCTGCCATGAAAATGTACTGTTTACATGACCAAGCAATCCTTGTTTTTAAATGAGTTTGACTTGACAAAAAAAAAAAAAAAAAGTAGTAATTAATGGACTGGAATGGCTGGAGAACATTTAAAAGAACTGCCTGCAAGCATGAGGAAGTCTGAATCAAGAGAAGCAAGTAGGAACAGTGTAAAAAATTCCCAAGTTTCACAAACCTTGTTTCTAAGGAAACTGAAGGGCAAACCAAGACATACTGGTGGAAGAGAAAACCATTTTCTGCAATGTCCAACGTGACTCCTGGCCAGCTATCAGAAGCTAGTTATAAGAGATATATTTACCACAAGCAGAAGAAAACGTTCTCCTCTTCCCTGTGGCCTGAAGTTTATCTTTGTTTTGTACATCCAACATTCCCCAAGTAGATTTTTTAATTAAACTTTGTTTATTGTTGACACTGTTTTTCTCTTCCTCTAGAACTGTAAGGTTACACACAAAGCTGATGACTGGAGCCAGGAAAGGTGAAAAGCAACAGCTAAATGACATACACTTGAAACAGCAGAAGCTTTACTGCTTACTTAGCTTTATTGTTTTCTAAGTCAATGTAACATTACTGCTCTGTTGAGGACTCATGAGAGAGTTTTCTTAGGAATAGTTGCTGATATCCTTCTGGATCCATCCACCAACTGCTTTGAAAATAATTATTAAAAAAAAAAAAAAAAGCCCACAACAAAACCAAAACCTGTATATTTGCAAACTGTAGAGTCTTAACTAGTAGTACTCACTGAATTGTTACATCTATCTGAAATATATTAAAGTTAAGAAGTACTTCCTCACCTCCAAAACAGAAAAGCTTTCTGAGAAGTCCAGGTTTCAAGAGGAATCTCTGTATGATACACTTGCTTACAAGGGGGCAGAGCCAGTTACATTCAACTCCTCTTCACATATATCAAACCAAACAGTTCTGACTGAGCATCTGATCTGCTTGTTTCTGATCCTTTACTTACCCTTCTCAAAGACTACGTAACTCCATTTTCAAATCACAAAAGCCTTTCTTAGATAGTACTTTTCATTCAATAATCCTTCCAACTGAGAGGCAGAACTGCACGTATCAAAAAATCCAACAACAAACCAACAAGAACAAAAAAGATAATAAAAAAGCCACCCAAAAAACCCCACTGACTTATGCCTACCTCGTTCTTCAGGTGTTAATTCTTCTTCCTCTTCCTCCTCCTCACTGCTTTCCTCTTGCCTTGCTATAATCTTGGGCCCTCTTCCCTCAGCTGCAGCAGCCAGCCTAACAAAGAGAAAATACAATGTCATGAACAATTCAGATTTTCACTGTATAAAATACATGAAATTTCAGAACACACATACAAATTTAGTTCATTATTTTTGCTGTACTTATGTATATTAACAATCTGAAAGAGATTTTAAGTACCAGTGGAACTATCGACCCAGAAAACTACTGTTTGACAACAGCCAAAATTTGGCCTCCAGATAAAAAGGAAATACCTTTACAAAAAGCAAAATGCTCCAAGACAATGATTTTAAGATTTATTTGATTTTCTATGACAATACTTACTTCTTACTCAACACATCTGCTCTTAAGGGCTCCGATTCTGAATCACTCACTGCATCTTCATCGTCATCTCCGACCATGCTTGGAACACAAACAAAGAGAGCAGCCTTTATCAATCATCTGTTGCTTGAGATTCAGTTGGTCAAAGTAAAAACATTACAGTGCTCAATTAAAAGACTCCTGTCATACTTTAAAAGCTTTCCATTTAAATATTGATGAATGACAATTTATATTCTAGTACACAGATGCTAACTATAAAAAAAAAAAATCAATTCAAACAAGATATTAATTACAAGAGTGAAAGCTGAGATGCATATTCCTTCCAGTACAGGTAGGTCTCTAAAATTTTACTCTGATGGTCCTTCTTGATGGCCATAGGCCTTTATTCAGAAGCTTTGTAATTCTGAGTATGCTGCATGTATCCAGTAGGACAGCACTGTATGATCCAGAAAGTCTGCTTCACTGCAAAACTGCTCTGTCAGCTGCCCTCATGTTGGACAGCAACTCAGAAACCTACCTGTGATAAGGAGTACTAGGCTCATCGATTTTCATCAAGCCATAATCCTTGCCCGCTGGGTGGTACGTAGCTATGATGTTCATTTCGTCCCATTTCTGAGATTTTTTACTGAAACAAGAAAGCAGAGTGTTTTGTTTTTTGGTTTTTTTTAATGCCCTAAAATCAGTTCATTCTGTTTGCCCACAGAGAATGAATGCTGAGAGTGACCTTTGGCCTCTATTCTACGCTATGGAAAAAGAGCGTTGTTAAGACACAGGGGCATGTTCAAAGTATAAACACGGTTACTAAGCACCACTCATACACACTTCTGCTGGGTCACGACACGTTAC
This sequence comes from Callipepla californica brunnescens, assembly GCA_023055505.1. Lineage (NCBI taxonomy): Eukaryota > Metazoa > Chordata > Aves > Galliformes > Odontophoridae > Callipepla > Callipepla californica. The sequence continues at coordinate 11,825,695 of JALIRH010000008.1, read as the reverse complement.
ATTGTGACTTACCTTCCCCTAACAAATCACCGTATTTAAACGAACCCAGTGTTCATAAATATGCTCACACACCTGTGCACATCTTCAGGAGACAACCAGTCCCGTCTGCTCACTGCCCCATTAACCAGCTGCTCATTTCAAGTCACTGTAACAGTCACTCTTCCTTCTATTACAGCCCATAGCACTTGATGCAAAAAAACAACTTCCACTTCATGCTTGGTGAGCTGCTAGGATCATTTGCAGAACCGCTGCACAAACAGTAGCAACCAACAAACAACTTCCTGCAGTAAAACTGATTGGACTGAACACGGTGCGTATTAATAGAGCTTCTGTCATCTTCAATTGGAATCGTAAAACAGAACTGATTCACAGCTGGGTCTAAGGAAAGGGAGTTTCATGCTTTATACAGCCAGACACCAGTCATGCTGTGATACTTAACAGTTTCCTCAATTAGTCAGAAAGCCTATCATTTTATATCTGCAGGAACAAAAGCCCACCCAGACTGACACAACATGGAAGCCACAAGGGAAGCAACCGCCTTGTGGAAAAGTCCCTGCTCTGCTGATCTGGAAGCCACTGAAAGGTTCCCTGGGCAACCTGATCCAGTGCCTGATTTAGTGGCTGGCAACCAGCCCGTGGCAGAGGGGGGGTTGGAGGCCCCTTCCAACCAAAGCCATTCTATGAAAGATTTAGCCAGCAGGACCTACCAGGTTCCACATTTTTCCTGAAGCATTAGCACAACCTTCACAGGAGTTGGCCTTTCCCTTACATTAAACCAAGAAATGTAATCTTAGAACAGCACTAAATTCCACTACAGGTTTCTTTTCCTTATAGGGGGGACAGTTGGCTGAAAGAATTCAGCTCACGTACCCTTATTTAAGTACAGACTGCTCCAACTACACATCACCAGACGTGGAATATGAACTCAGCCTCAGTAATACTGCTGCCTTTAAGCAGAATACAAAACTGATAATGTGAAATTCCAAGGACAAACTAAATTTAGCCTCCATGGAGAGCTCTCCATAATAAAATGGAAGAAAATAGAAGGGACAAAAGAAACAGAAGTGGAAGAGTTGATGCTGAATCCTATGTGCCACAAACACTGCACACAAGTGAGCTTAATAGCTTCAGCATCAACTAACCAATGCCAACATTGGAAGTTTCCTATTTAATCACTTTGTTCAAACTGCAACACCAGGACTGCAATTTGAGCATACAAAACACAGAGTGCCTGCAGGGTGGAGAGTCGTGAGTTCACGATGACAAAGCAACAGCTCTAGTCTAGGAATGGCTGTTACTCAAACCTACCTAGCTGAGGTTCTAAAAATCACTGTTTAAACACCAGCTGAACACCTGCTTCGAGCTCCCCTGTGACTAACGTAATGTGAGCACGTGGTTACAGAGAGCACATGAGAATTTTTACCAGCCATAGCAGCTGGATGGTGGCATAAAGGGAGAGCTTAGTCAGAGTGGAAGCATCATACACCTTGGTGCTCACTGCGCTTGCTCAGAGGACATCCAGGTTGAACCACCACGAGTTCACAACACCCGATCTCTGTCTCGTATATCAGTCTGGAAATCAGATGGTCCAGAGCTGGCAATTCAGTTACTTGCAAATACAACAGGGAAAAAGATTTTGGTGGCCTCGTCTTTCCACACTCACATATTTAAACTTACATTTCAACATGAAAAGCCTTAGCTGTGGAACACACGCCCAGAACACAACATTCAGCTCGGGAAAAAATGATCATGAATGACAAAGAGACACGTATGTCATCACACCCCTTTGTGGAAAACAGCATCACAGGAGGGTGACTAAGTGCTCTAAAAAACACACCTCCCTTGAATGCCTCCAAATTAGAATGCTTAAGCATGCCATAGCAGCCTAACACTAACAGTAATACTTAGGGCCATCACCACAAAGCACATCCTGACATCCCTTCTGAGGTCCAGGTTCATATCTTTGTAAGTGAAATAGAATCTTCCTTAGTAAAATCTGATTTAAAAGATGAAAAATTCCACAAGCGTCCATTTGTGTTCTTTCACGTCTTCAAACGTATAAATCATTTATTTTAAGACCACAAGCCAATGGGTCAGAGGTTTCTGCTGCAGCATTACTTGAAGGAACACACCTCCTGGCTCTCTTGCTCCTGCCTGTTCCAGCACAGCTACTTGCAGGGCTACCCAGCAAACCCGGCCAGGGAAGGGAGCCAGCTAAATACAGCCAGCACAACGCCATGTCAGATGCTAGAAAAACTCTAACAGGAGTGTGAAGGCAAAAAAAACACTTTGTATCTGGTTTGCCAAGAACATATTAAGCCATCATCTCAGCTCTTCAGACGCTGTCCCAGTGATGTCCCAATTTTGCAAATTTCTCTCTTGAATCACATCTTCATTAAGGGCATTTTCCAAAGAACACTGCCATCGCTAAAATAGCGCAAGGCTGATAATGATGAAAGTACAGCACAGCTCTTCTGAACACGGTACTTCAGGAGATGACAGCTGACACAATGAGTTCCTTTATATACAGCTATTTTTAAAGGCACTCAGATTTGAATTTAACATTAGAGAGAAGCAGGGAGGCTGCTGATAGAGGTGCACTAAGAAAACAGATATGTTAATTTATAAACCAATTTTTCAGTCTTAAAGGAAAATAACCGCAGTACTGCATGTAACTCCTTCAGAGTGCAAAACAGTGCTACTCCTGACTGAGAAAAATCACTGTAATGAAGAGCTGCCAACCAGAAAATAACAGCTGCACACAGTCTAACTTTAAATATCCCATTCTGATCTTCCCAGGGAATTTTCTAACGCAACGTGCCAGGTTTAGACAGCGTATTTTAACTTGCAAGGCGATTTCAGAATCCAACAGTGCATTTATTGATTCACATTGGAAAACGCACAACAAAAGATGGACTCCTGCCTACTTAACTGCAAAACCAACTGTACCACGCACTCAGGTTGGCAGCCTGTACTCTAACTGCTGCTCATCCTGCAAGGAGGTAGAAAAGAGACTCCAGCAAAATGAAGCAGTGGCTCCAACAGCCAGTTCGACTTTACGCCTGCTGCCAGAGGAAGCTTCTCTAAAAAATACTAAAGAACAGGAAAAAGAAAAAAGTTACGACTTCTGTTCCTACTCACATTTAATTCCACTGCAAAAAAAACCATCACGTCATCGCTTCGGCTGCAGTAATTTCCCACCGGACAGCAGGAACCTTTAACACGGGCAAGAGAGCAAACCAAAAACTTTTCGCCCTGCCTCGCAGACTCGGTTTGCATTAACGACTGAGGAACCACTACGGCATAAAGAAAGCCACGCGCCCATTCCACCGGCGGACACTTGTCCCTCCCGCTGCCCGGCTCCGCTCCCCGCCAAGCGGCCCCGCCGCGCTCCGAGCCGCCCCGCGGCGCCGCTCCTTCGGCCGGGGCGCGGCCCTCACCCGTGCTCGTCGTCGTCGCGGGCCGGGCTGGCCTGCCGGGCCCCGGGATCCGCACCCCCCGCGGGCTTCCTGCCGCCGCCCTTCTTCAGGATGCCCTTAATGGGCGCCCGAGCCGCCGCTCCCTCCGCCGAGGCGGCCGGCACCGACGGCGCCTCCATGGCCGCGCCGCCCGCCCGCTTCCGGTCCCCGCCCCGAGCCGCCGCGCGTCACGTCCGCCGGCTCCCGGAGAGCGTCGCGCCTCCTCCGGTGCGGCGCCCCCCGGCGCTCGGAGGACCGCCGCTCTGCCTGCCCGTCCGCGGTGCTCCCGCGCCACCGCGGTGGGGCGTCGTGGGGCTCCCGCGCGTGAACGGGGCTCTGTCACGTGGCCGTCGCCGTCACGCGGCGGTCACGGGCTGCGCGGTCATCCCGTGTGCATCTCAGAGCTCGGCAGGGTGAATGCTGCCTCAGGATGTGGGGGGGCTGAAGCCCGAAGGAAGCCAGGAATGGGGAGAAACGAAGGGATCTGCCCCACAGTGTCACGCGGGGGGAAGCGGCCGCGCGGCTGTCTGCGTCCCCGTGTCCCCCTGAGGCTGCAGGAGGGGCCCGCGCTGCGCCGTGGGGTGATGGCAGGAGGACTGAGGGCGTGAGGGGGCGATGGCGTGAGCCGGGGGCGGAGGAGGGAGGCGGGGCAGGCCGGGCCCCTGGCAGGCAGTGGCTGGGAGGCGCCGCACGGAGGCACGGAGGGCTGGGAGCGGGTGCTTGGGTTCGTTTTTAATGAGTTGCATCGGTGCTATGTGAGCAGAGCTGCAGCGGGCAGGAGGTGCTGAGCAGGGCAGGCTGCAGGAGCAGGACACGGCATGCCCCGGGAAGGGCCCGCTGTGCGCTGCGTGCTGCGGCTCTGCAACGCCTCGCTGGGGATACAGGGGGGTATGTGCAGACCCTGGGAGGAGCTTGGTGAAGGTTCTGGGCATTTGGAGGCTTGTCGGGTTTTAAATGCAAAAGACCAAATATGAATTCTAGGGAGGAAATCACGCGTGGCAGCAACCTGCAGGGAAAGCACACTCAAAACGCCTGGCCCCAGCTGCGGCACTGGCCCCTGTGCTCCCAGCAGACCTAGAAGGATCAGAACCGAAACTGGGTGCATGATGAGAGTCTCCCCTGCATCTCACAGCTTTTTGCATCCACGTGCTGCAGGACCCATGGCGGCAGCAGAGCCCCATGCCTGCACATCAGGGCTGGTCATCTTCCCCCATCAGCTTGCAATCAGCCACACTTGCAGAGGTCAGGTGGGGTGAGATGGACTGAGAGGAACAGTGACAGCAGGAGTGACGCACAGAGTGCCCAGGGCTGGCAGAATACTGTGAGCGAAGGGATCATTGCTTTGCTCTCTTACACAGCGGCACTACTGGCTAATAAAGGAAGCGACCCAGTTCGTAGCTTGCCTGCTGTGCGGGGCAGGGTTACATCTCAGCGGGGCAGTTGAGCTGATCCGTGGGCATCATCTTGTCAGTGTCGATCTTGTAGGACTGGAGCATGCTCTTTAGGTGCTCTACAGTGTCTGGGTGCATGTCAGGAGATCGGGACATAATCCAGGCGTAGTCAAAGTGGAAAAGCCAGAGGATGTTGGTGCAGGAGTACACCAGCGAGTAGTTCTCATAGTCAGTGGAGATGACCCAGTACGGGGCAGAAGGCATAACTGGAGGAGAGAGGCTCAGTTACATCAGGGGCAGCAATCCCTGCGCAGCAGGAAGACCACAGCCTCAGGGCTGCCCCCACTTTTGCTTCTGCAGAGCTATGAAATTGCAGCTCTGGCTGACAAAACCCCATCAGGACTCCTTGTTCTGCCTAGAGGGACCCAAGGATGCCACAAAGCCTTCAATGGGAAGCTCTAGATGTGGAGTTTATGCCATGACCCAACTTGCTTGTCCGCTCCTTTGGCAGGGTGCAGTCCATACTCATGTGCCCCAGGCTCCTGCCTGCTCTGAGCCCCGTGCCCTCACCCCACTGTGCTGCCAGGCCCTGGGGCAGGCTCTCCCCTCACTTCATGGCCCCACGGAGCCAAGCCCACTCCCATCAGCAGTACTTACACCAGTTGAAGCGGACACCCAGCTTGGCCGGCTCCTTCACATCGGTGTGCATGATTTCTCCTTCGATTTCATTAATTTTGCCGTTGGGACTGAGGGCAGTAGGACACAGGGAAGATATTGTATTCATCCATGCTTGGAATCACATTTCAACTGCTAGATTTTATGTGCAGGAAAGTACCCCTCCATATACCCTTGTCTATCAGCAGGGGCTGACCCTACCACTGCAGGGCTGTGTCCAGCAGCACTCAGGACACACCAAGGATGCAGACCTCCCGTGCAGGAGAGGCAGAGCCCAGCATCTTTTGCAGTGTGCCAGGGCTTTGCCAGACCCTGCTGGTTGTGCGTGTTCACCTCTGTTTAATCACCTGCATTTTTTCCAGGTCAGCACACTGTTCCGCACACCAATGACCCGTCCCTGCTCGGTGAGCTGGGGTTTGTTCCACTGCAGGTGCCGAGCACGGCCCTGCTGGCAGCAGGCTCTGACACTTGGCCACCCGTCTGATAATTGCCTTTATCCGCCACGAGTCTCAAGACCTGAAGGCTGATCCGTGAGGCAGGAAAGTTTCACTGCTTCTTGTGAAACAGGAACGCCCAGGACAGCAGTGCGCAGTCCCATCGGCTCCCTGCCTGCATCCTACAAACAGCACACAGCTGTTTGCCAGCACAGGAGCTGCAGGGACAATGCTGTGCAGCTAGAGAGCAGCTTCCCCCCGGCCACAAGGCGCCTGGTGCCATGCTGTTGTTCTTGTGAGGCAGAACAAAGTCCCCATGCCATGCCAGGGAGCGCGGGGACCGCGCATCCCCCCACTCGCTCACGCGCTCCTCCTGCCACTGGCACCCCATGGCACCAGGGCTAGCATGGAGCCTGATACATCAACATCTGTGCTTGTGCCTCCCCCAGCAGCCAGAAATGGGGGATGTGAAGAAAAATCACCCCCTGGGCCAGGAGGAGGGGTGGTGGGAGCCTCACCCTAACCCTCACCAGCACAGCCCACACATGAGCACTTACAGCATCTCCTTGTTGATCACTTTAAACTTCCCGTTCTCTCTCTGTGAGTAGTTTGCCTGGACGCAGCTTCCTTTCTCAAAGTTTGAGGGCAGCTTTTCTATCTCGTACCATTTTCCCAAATACTGAGAAAAGAAAGTCAAGAGAGAACCTTGAAGCACAGGGGGCTGAAGCAGAGGTGGCCAAGCTCTGCTGGCAGCACAGCTGAGCCCGCTGGGTTTGTGTGAGCCACGGGCATTGCAGCAGGGCAGCTGCTCCTGCACAGGGCTGGGGACTAGGAGAGGAGGGCACCAGCATCACTGGGGCATCCAGGTGACCACCACCCCACAGCTGGGCACTGAGCCTCTACTCCTATGTCATCTAACCCCTCTCACTGCCTGCCGTGAGGTTTAAGAAGCACTTCACACCTTGTTGATATCGAAGTCCTGCTGCACTGGTGGGTCTGGGCATGGTCCCATGTGGAACATCTGTCCGTTCCCCAAGCCAAGGAGTCCGAGCAGGACTGAGAGCTGCACTGCTGTGCCCAGCATGGCCGTGCCGGGATGCAGGTGGGCAACAGACCTGGGGAGGAGGAAAACAGCTCCGTTTGACCCCAAGATGGGGCAGGAGGGACAGCACAGCTTCACAACTCCATCAGCACCAAATAAAAGTGATCCAACGCCTGTGAGGTGCACTGCGAGGAGGCAGAGGGCACGTTCCCTGCAGCTCCCCCCAGCCCCGTGCCCCGGGCATGATGCTGCATCCTTCGTGATGTACTGACCGGTGCGGAGCCAGGCAGGATCTGTGCCACCCACCCCACACACACCCAGCGCCAGGCCCCTGCCCACGTGCCCCACTCGTGGGGCTGCTCTGCGTCCAGCAAGGAGCAGCAGTGGCATCTCCCCAGGTTCTGAAGACCAGCCCAGTCTGCCTCCAGCTGCAGGGCACGGCCTCTCTGCGGTCAAGCGCAGCATCTCCTAGCTCAGACACATACCTTGGCTGATGAGGCGCAGTGATGCTCCGCGGGGGACCAGATCCGCACAGAACAGCTCTGTGAGGAGCTCTCCACCCCTCGTTTTATAAGCGTGCCGGGATTCTCATTATTCAGCACCGGTACTAGCCACTCCCTGGCCCTGGACGTGTTTTGCTTTGCGGAGGGCCGGTCAGCTGCCTTGGATCTGCAGCTGGTACGGGGCCAGGGATGGGCTGCGCCTTGGCTGCTCACCCATGCAAACAGCACCCCGGGTCCCCGCGCTCCGCTCCGTGCTGCCGGGCAGCCCGGGCCTGCCGCACACAGCCCTGCGGCTGCACACTGCGGGAGGGAGAGCCCCGCAGGAGGCGCAAGCGGCCCTGCCCCATTCCCCTGGCCCATCACTGTGCTCCTGGCTGAGATGTGACCGTCCTGCCCCGTGCAGAGCCTGTCCCACGGGCCCTCTGTGTGCTCAAGGGCACTGGATGGGGTCTGCGCTGTGGCGTGGTGCTGCCCTATGGGCCAGGGTCCTCCTGCTGATGGGGGGCACCGGTTCCTCACAGCCACCTCTGCCCGGGGTCTGCCCGGTGACGTGGGCCGGCAGTGTGCGTGATGCTGGTGCAAGGCAGCTCCCGGCCGTCCCGCTCAGTCCTCGTGCACGGGGAGGATGGAGTCACAGGAGGCATTGCAGGAGCCCCGAGGAGCCGTGAGGTCTTTTGGCAGTGTTTTTTCCAGACGTGTCTCATCCCGAGTGAAAGGTGTCAGTGTAATTAGCTGTGCTCCGACCTGACGGCTCTTCCAACAGGTGCCCGGCAAATGGCTCTGACAGCAGAGCAATCATCTGTGAGTCCGCCCTGCCCGTGTCTTATGCAAGGAGCTGGGTGCCAGCCAGCTGCCCCGTGTGGTTAACTACAGTCTTTAATACCTTATCTCTGCTGAGACCTTCTGTGTGTGCCCTTACATGTGTGTGCGCATCCTAGGGAGCCCCTGGCTGCCCACATGATGCCCCAGGAGACACAAAAATCCCTCCCAAAAAACCCAAGCAGGGACAGTCAGGCCACGTGCCCCTCTGGGTGCACTGAGGCAGAACCGAGGTGAGCCAGCAGATGGGCACTGCTGCTGGGACTGCCTGCTGCCCGGGCTGTCCCTCTGTTTCCACCCAGCCACGCAGAGCCAAGTGTCAGGGGGATGCTGAGCCTCCGGATCAGCCTAACTGTGGGGTGCAGAGAGTTCATCTCCACCTGGCAGGTGGCTTCTGGCCTGGGGCAGAGGAGGGGGGCACATCAAAGGGCAGGAAGCTGGGGCAGGGCTGGGAGCACAGGAAGGAGGAGAGGTGGGGAGAAGTGAGGCCAAGAGAGAGCAGGAGGTGCCCGGAGCGCTGCCTGCAGGAATGGAGCCTCTCCCTTGGTCTAGTTGATAAAGCATGCTGCTGCCTGCTCCTCACCATGCACCCCAGGGATGCCAGCCTAGGGCAGCAGGCACCAGAACCCCTCCTCGCACTGAGACCCTGAGGCAGGGAGGGGTGTCCTTCAAAATGCCATCTTCTCCCATCCATGTCTGCCGTGGAGAGCACTGCAGTGTGCAAACTGACTGTGGTGCTGGTCAGAAGCTTCAGGTGGAAGTGAAATTCATGAAGTAAAGGCTGTGGTGGGTGCAGGGCTGGATGGCTCCTGGGGCTGCTGCTTGTGGCAGCGTGGTGGAGCTGCCCTGGGATTTTGACATCCCAGCTGCATGGGATGGGAGAGCAGCCCAGAAACTGCCCAAGACTGCAGCAGCTGGAAAAGCCTCTGGTGGAGGCACCATGGGGACCAGGAGCTCAGCCTCTGCTGTGGGATGCCAGCAGCTCCTGCCCCAGTGCCGGGGCAAGAACATCCCAGGGCCAGGACTGAGTCCCAGCACAGAGACAACACTGTGCATGAATGGCTCTTCCTCATACAGAAGGTTCCTTCCTTCCTCTTCTCTGTCTTTGCCCCTGCAAGTTCCTTTGGGTTGTTTTTCTGCCTCCCCTAAAGGAAATGTGGTTTGGGAAGGCCAAACAGGTCAAAACATGTATAGATACAAAAAAAGCCTGGAGGGGAAAAGGCAGAGAAAAGAAGGGCAGGTGGGAGTTCTCCTCTGTTTCTAGGAGTGGCAGAAAGTGCTTTGAAATCTGTTTGTGCAAAATGGTGTAAAAATTCCAATTACGGCTTTAGTGCCAAAGGAAGTAATCAAGCTCTGGAAGCACAACGTGGCCTCTGGGATGGAGGAATGTGATCCAAGGTGACTGCACGAAAGATGTTGTGATTCATGTGTGTACACTGGTGGGTAATTTTCCACCTTGGAAATTATCCAATTACATACTGAAAACACAAGAAGGCAGAGAGAGCTTTAAGGAGTTGTAAAACTGAACAAGAAGTTGCTGTTCCAGGGCAGTCCCAGTGGTGCAGGCTGCAAGGGAGGCTGCCCTGGTCCAGGTGGACACATCCCTGGGGGGAGGTCAGTGTGGTCCCTGCCTGCCCAACAGCATTAAAAAATGGACTAGAGTGAAGAAAAATAAGGACAGAGAGGTATGGACCGGGCAGTCTCTGCAGACAGGACTACATCAGTGATAAAACTTCGTCCCCACAGCGCTTTACACCCTGGATGTGCTCACTGTACAGAGCAGAGCGCAGGCAGTGCTTGATCCTGGCCTTCCAGCCTGAGCCAGAGCTGCCCCGTGCCACTGCTAAATAAGGGCAAAGAAATTTATCTTGCATTTCACTGCTGTGCTTCACTCGCTGCGCTCGGTACCAGGCACTGCACGTGTTCAGCCCCATTTGGAGGAGCAAGGAGGGGTGAGGCAGAGGGCAGAGGAGTCCTCCAGGGCCGTGCAGCAGCTCCCATGGCTGTGCCATGCTGTGCAGGAGCAATGTCTTTCATTCTGCCTCAAAAAGCGATTCTACTTGGACATCAGTTGTAACGAAATCATTTGAGCAGCTTTACGCTGCAAGTCATGCACTTTGGATTTCCACCTTCCATCACCTTGCAGACAGCAGCAGAGGTGTGAGGAAGCTGAGCACAGGCTCAGACCCCTCGCACGGTGTCACGCTCCAATATAAAGGAGGGAGACAAGGTTCTTCAGATTATGTGTATACCCAGCGTGAGATTAAGAAGCAACGGTCCAAATGTTCGTCCGACCAGTTTATTACCAGTATTGACCAGGGACATGGGGAAGGGGAAGGCGGACGCTGTTACCAATAAGAGTGATGTCCTGGAGAAGCGGCACCGGGTCAGCACAGGAGAAGAGGCACTGCCTGCCCCGTTCTGCACGAGAAAGACACGGGGCCAAAGCACCTGGCACTGCACTTGGGGTGGACAACCTCCCACAGCTGCTGGGAGACAGAGACCCGCTCTGCTACTGCTGTGCTGGCAGTAAGCACTGGGAGAAGAACCACCTCGAGGGAGGTGAAATTATCCACCCTGAGAGAAGTGAATCGCTGCACAACGGATGCGATAACCACACCTGATCAGCGGTGCCTGGAGCTGCCTCGTCCCAGCGGGGCGATGCTGTCGTGGCTCTGAGCGGGGGATGTGCACGCAGGGGTGCTCACGCTGAGGAGTGATGTGAAAAGCTGCTCACTATCGAGACGCTGCCAGAGTACACACTGCACCTTTGTGCACCTTGAGCTTCTCTTGGAGGAGGACTGTTGTTTCACATCACGGTTCTCAGTGAAGACACAGCTGTGCCACCTCCCTGAACACATGCCAACGGAGAACGTGATCCGGCCGTGTCAGGAGCATCCCTGAGGCTCTTCCAGCTCTGCTGAGAATGAATGCACTCCTCCCGGCTCTGGGCCAGGCCCCAGAGGTGGCTCCGGCTCTGTTGCAAAGCTCTCATGCTATTTGTAGCACCTCTCCCATCCCCAGCGTTCAGGCTGCTGGCTGAGAAACACACCAGTATGGGTTCTGGTTTGTTAGAAAGGCATTTCTCAGCACTGTGGTCACAGAAGAAGCTGAAAACTCACGTTTTGAAACTCCAGCCAGAAAGACAGGTGCTGCTGCTGCTGCTGCTGGTGTCTCGCTATTTACAGCATCGCTGTACCTGGGGCAGCCCCCGGGCTGGGAAGATTAAGACCCAGCACACACGGACCGGTTTAGAAATGAGCGTCCAGCTGAGGTGCGCTGGGTGGCACTGTTGCAGTGGGTGCAGCTGGGCCAGCAGCAGTCAGCACAGGGCAGGGCTCAGCTGCCTCGCAGAGCCCATGGAGCAGCTGTAGTAATCTTGAGTACAATCTTCTAATCTTCATTTTACAAGTTGAATCCTTTCTTTTTTTTTTTTCTCAGCTTATAATGGTGATGTTTATCTTTGATTTTTTAATCAAGGGCAAGATCCAGCAGAATTTGTGAGTGGTGGTTTAACCCAGCGGCTCCAGCTAGCAGAAGCTGGTAGGACAGCACATACATTTACAGCTTCAGCACCTGAAACCCTCAGCCTCGTCTTCTTGCCAGACTACGTGAATTTGTCTAACCCTCTCAGTCTTTCAACTGAATGTTGCTCTTCACCTAAGCAGGAAGCAGCAGCTGCCTGTGCAGTGCACTTCAGTACTCAAAAACGACCTGAATGGAAAGGTTCAAAGATGGAAGGTTCGTTAGCCAAGACTGAGTGCAGTCCTCAGATACATAAAACGCAGTTATGAAGGGAGCAGGCTCCTGTCTGCATCCCTCACTGCTGGAGGTGGTGTTTGAGCTTGGAAGTCCAGGAGCCCTGGGTACCCAAGCAAACAGAGGAGTGGCACTGAGGAGAGCAGCCCTGGGGGACATCCTGTGCTGCGTTCAGGGACACGCTGTGTGTGAGAATTGCTGGCCGCCTGTTTGAGCTCTCCCAGCCATACACAAATAGAAAGCTCACTCACAGCAGCGGTAACAACTTCTGATGCCCAGAGGAAGAAGCATACATTCTTATTCTCTGTGCATCTCCCTGTACAGATACACATACACAAGACCATCAATGAAGGGTCTCCATAGCAACCTCTTGCTTTTCCCCTCTGCCTGTGATGAACCACTTCCTCTGCTGCTCTGCTCTTGCTGCTTAGAAGAGCTTTCTGGTTTATCTGGACTTCTAGAGATGATCTTTATTTACTCTACCCCCAATGAACCTCACCCTCTTAACTCTCTCCCTGTGCTGCCAGTGGAAGTTTCACATTGGGTGTAAGCCAAGTACCACGGGTGCCCTGAGGTCAGGGACACACACTGGGACTTGTCACTGTTCTGAGACTTGTTTTATGGTTCAGACAGAGAGATCCTCGAGCTATTTGGAGCACCCAGACAGCTTCACAGAGTTCATGTGGGAGGCTGCAGGAGTACTCTTGCTGTGTTAAGCCGGACCAGAGCAAACATGACACACAGACAACCACTCCTTGGCTCCCAGAGGCATCACAGAGAACTAACCCGATGTGAACAGGAAAACAAAACTATTCTGCAAAGACTGAAGGAGCTGTATGTCTTCCAAAGCATCACAAAAACATGAGGGAAAGAGCTGGACTGCCATGGTCTTAGCAGCTGGCCTCTAGGAAGGCCACAGCCTAACTCCTCACAGGATACCATGGCAGCAATGAGCATGGGGTTCCATGGGATATCGCTTAGCTTCTGCCCTTTCTGTCCTCCAGACTTGAAGATCATTCTCAAAAGGAATTAAGTTAGCAATACCATGATCTGCCCGCAATGACTGCAGAAATGCAACCTGCTACAGTGACCTAACTGCCTCAGGGAGCAGATTTTAAACCAGGTTTTCACTGAGCACCGAACTGCTGCTGGAAGTTCAAGATGGGAAGGGTCCTGCTCAGTCAGCTTGTCTCTCCCCTGCTGGATCAGAGCTCACGTACTGTCCACAAACATCCGATACTTGCTCTTCCACGTCAGCACTGTGCTCCTCTCACCCCCAGCCATCCACGCAGAGCTCCCACTGAAGCACAAATCAGACTGGGTGGTGGCAGCTCACCCAAGCACTTCCTAGAGGGGCAGATGAAGGGAGCTCACATGCTGTGAAATCCTGACACCGGCTCTGGCATGAGGTCCTTGCACGGCCTTGGGAACTTCTTGGCTTGCAAGTCTCAGTTCTGCCTGTAAGAAGAGCTAATCCTTATTACCTGACAGCTGTAGCATTTGGATTAGTTACATGCAGAATGCTGAGGCAATGAATAACTTGCATCAACGCTCTCTCACCAGTGTCACTTGCGGGAAACCACACAAAATACAAACACTGGTGATGTGTGTTTGCAGAGGCCTTTCTTCAGCTGCCTTTTGCTCATGAAACATGGGACCTGTGGAACTGCAAGAGCACTGTTGTTCTGGAAATGGCATTTGCAACACAGGCAGTGCACTCACTGAGAGACACAGACACAGCTTCCCTGAACTGGATTGCTGAGAGGACCTAAGCGAAGGCAGAACAACGTAAGAGGCTTTTTGCTTTACATCAGAGACGGATCACAAACAATCACCAGTGAGGGGTTCTCAAGCACAGCTCCAAAATAGGGATCTTCTGGAGAACCTTATCTACAATTCCTTCTTCCCTCCCTCCCAGCAGTCCAGACTGGGAGCTGCTGGAGGAAGGATCTCATTATTGTCACTGCCTCAGTACAAAGCCACCTTGCAGAGAAGAGCTGATCTGGTTAACTGAAGCCATCAACTCAAATAGCAGCTCAAACATCTCGCTGCCCATTTCTCCAAGTAAACTCAAGCAATTTCACTGCCTCCCCTTCTCCTCACCCCATCTTTTACTTCAGTGCTAAAAAAATACCAAAAGATGTGTATAACCAACCAACACAAAACTGCTCAGGACACTGAGATGTTCACAGGGGGAAAAAAACATCACAGAAATGAGCACCGGAGACATGGACATGTGCTTTACAAATCTCACAGTTTATTTTTCTCTGTGCAAATTAGTGCTATTTAACATTACTCACATTTCACAGTGCAAGGACAGAAGTGATTTCAACACTGCCTAAACAAGCTGCAGTTCAGTGGGACTGCGGAATCATTCGGGGTACTGGATCCCAGACAGTCCCCATGTGATTAGGATCTGAAATAAAAAAAGAACTGCATGGCCAGCATTTTCAGAAATTATCTGTAACACAAGCTACCTCCACAGCATATCCAAAGCCTGCTGCCTCCTTAGGCATCACAGCATTCACAGCTGCACCCAGTCTCCAAGCAGTTACAAACAATGGCATATAAAAGTTTATGGCACAGTTTCAAAGTCACAGCTACCTGAGATAGATGAGGAAAGAGCAAATTGTAAGCTCTTTTCATATTCATTTAATCTCACATAAGGCAAAACAGAATAAAATTTAGCAGCAGAATGTGGAAAGCTGACCCCCAGAATGAGAGGGCAGATCTCCACTAGCTGCTTTGCTGGTGGTCTCTGCTTGGAAAGAGGACATAAGGTGTGAGGTTTGGCAGCCTCAGCACTTAGAAAAATGATTGAATGCCCTGGGTATGGCCAACAGGAGAGACCCTTGGGGGTATTTTGCAGAAGTAGCTCCTATCAGATGTCATGAAGTTCTGAGGAGACAATCATCTGTGCATGGAAATTTCATTGTGCAACATTAAGCCAAAAAGAAGAGCATCACCTGAAACATCCTTCCAGAGCTTGCAGTCAGGCCAAACAGACTGCACTGTGACTTTTCCAACTGGTACCTGACGCAGTGATTAAAGGAGCCAAATCTGTTTGCTGCATCAGATTCAAGCCTGTCTCACAAAGCTCATCAGCAATGGGTGGAGAGACCACTGGCTGAGGTGCAGCTCAGACACCGTGAGTTATTGCAAGGGTTGCTCCCTGCCCAGTCTGCCTCCGGTTGCTGGCTCCGGCAGCTCCTGGTCGCAGTGCTGGGAGGGAAGAACCTTTCTTTGTAGTTAGGTAAGGAGGCTGTTGAGAGGCAGTCCTGCTGTTTTCGTGGAAAGAGCAAACAGTTATGGAGCAGCAGAGCTTCCTAACAAAATAAGGCTGCGACTGACCCATTTTTAATCAAATGGAAAACTGCTTTTGTTTCCCATTTTAACTTTTTCCCTTTGAGACATCTCATAGCAACGGCTTCGCTCTGCTATTACCAGCCTATCCTTGTAAGGAAAACCAAGAGCCCATTAATGAGTCCAATTTATCACTAAGGGAACTCAGTTGACCTAGTTACACTAGCAACATATTTGACCTATTATGTTAGCCTTCCTCTGTCTTCTCCACGTTTAACAGCAAAACACCTTTCAACTTTAATAAAGGGCAGCAGGGAATACAAAGACACGTTAGGAAAGAGACAGAAAAGAGAGAACTTTCCTCAGCATCCCACAACGGAAGATGTGAAGACATAACCCAAACCAAAGGCATGAATTTCTAAAGAGGTGATGCACCAGCAATTAGCGTGGATCTAACCAACTCTAAGCTGTGCACATGTACAAGCACTGGAAGGATGCCTGAAGGATGGCCACTCACAGCGTGGCTCCAGGAATGTAGAGCCAGTCAGCAATGGCAGTGGGCAGATGAGTCATGACCTGCAGTCTCATCCACCAGGAGGTCTCCATGGGATTGTAGCGGTTGTTTGGGTGTGTGGAAATGAGCGCCGTGGTGATGTCATTCAGGACAAGAGACATGTCCTTCAGGCCACTGTTAACAAAGGACTTCATCAGGGCCACGTGGCGAGTGAAGTACTCCCTCCCGTAGTCCTCCTGCACGGTGCTGTTGGCTCCACTCCACAGCACCTCAGCCTGCTTGTCGATGCTGTCCTCTGTCAGGATGCCAGTCGCTGCCACGAAGTTACTGGGCTCGATGAGGATGACTTTGACACCCCAACGATACATCTCCTGCCGAAGGCAGTCAGAGAAGGCTGCCACGCCGTACTTGGAAATGCAGTAGCTGGAGCGAGATGGACTCACCATCCGCCCTAACATGCTTGTGATATTCACTACACGGCCTGCAGGGGAAGAGCAAGGAGAAATGACAGACCAGTCGTTCCCAGTGAGGTCAGCACGGGCTGCAGAAGCAGCAGTGATAACATCCTAGTAAAGGTGCTTTGTTGGATGACACTGATTTGTGAAATCTGTATCTTGAAGCACTGCCCAAATCCTCTGTCAGGTGCCTCTCTCTCCAGACTCAAGCAGGCCAGCCTCAGCTCTGACCTCTTCTGTGGGTGGTATGTGCCTCAGTATAGAAAAGGATATACAAAGCATACAAGACACCTCCTTCCTTCTGATTTCCAAGTAAGTCAGTATCTGTATCTCCTCAGCTGTACGCTCCTATACCAGTGTCCACCATCAGAACCAGCAGAGGAACTTGCAGCACGAGCACTGTAACCTGCTCACCCCACTGGCTGGCCAGGGCTGCCTGCAGCTGAACATGCTTGGGATTAACAG
The DNA here is from genome assembly GCA_023055505.1 of Callipepla californica brunnescens. NCBI lineage: Eukaryota > Metazoa > Chordata > Aves > Galliformes > Odontophoridae > Callipepla > Callipepla californica. The sequence continues at coordinate 11,808,877 of JALIRH010000008.1, read as the reverse complement.
AGAAGAGAACTGATTTGCTTCTGTCTGTGGAGCAGCAAAGAACATTTGTTTAAACTCCTGTCAGCCTAATAGCAGAGCCTGGCAGCTTGTGCTAGATCGTGCACTGCATAGGGGCAGCAGCAGTAGTAGTCACCCCTCCGTGGGGAACTGTCCTTCCCCGAGATGTGCAGGATTACAGCTTCAGCTGCACTTATGAAACAGGCCCTTGAAATCTCATCAGCTATTCCTGCAGAGAGGATTTTCACAACCACGGAGTATGACACCTTTGTGCAGCTTAGAATTTTAGCTGAGAACCAAGTGGGTGGCTCTACAGAGCAAAGCAAACTTCGGAGGGACTGTGAGAACCACTTATGACCTGATGGATAAGTGGCATTTTGTAGTAAGATGGGGCTTATTTAGTGGGTACTTACTTTCTGGAAATGGTATCTGAGCATTGTGCTCAATATAGCCTCTTTCTGTCCTCACAGAACACATAGCTGTGCCAGCATTCTCCCACACATGCTAAATAAAGAAGCTCTTCAGAGCTTTGCTCATATGTATCTTCCTCCCCTCCATAAAACAGAATTTTGATGGTAACCATCTTCTTGCATGAGATCTAAACCGGCTGTTACGGACTCATTTATTCCATGACTACCCCTCTGCAGTCATCTGTGAGCTGAGTAACATGAAGGGAAAGATTCAGCTGTCCAAACTTAAGCACTCGTTGTGACTTTGGAAGCCAGAAGTATTTTGCATGGACTCCAGTCACTATTTCTAAAGGTGGACCAAAGTTTCCCTGTCATATCTGCCAGCAATGCTTGAAGGTCTTTGATATCCTGGCATGTTTAGGATAACACCTGCTGTGTAGTGCTTAGACAGACCCCCTGTCTGGAACACACTGCAACAAACAATGCTGTGTATTTTGCCTGCATGCCACAGATGCCCTTCTTAGCATTCTTTGAAACAGCTTGATTCATAAATCTTAGCCACATTTCTTTGCTGTGTGGCAAAGTTTTCCTGAACCTTGCCACACTGCCCAGCATATACCTTTAGCTCTGCGAATGAGGGGCAGAAAAGCCTTCGTCACCCTCACAGTGCCCCACAGGTTGATCTCTGTCACCTCCTTGTAGCTGTCTAAACTTGTAAATTCCACCTCTCCAAAGGTTGAGACACCAGCATTGTTCACCAGGCCCCACAGACCTGCCAACAACAACAAAGAAATGGTTAAAGAATACAACAAGGAAGAATGACACAGAGAAGCAGCTCTCTTTGTTCAAAGTAACCCAGCTCCTTGACAAAGAACCAGACACTTTCATAGAAAAAAAGTTATGGAGAAAAACTCTGCAAGCAGAAAAAAATAAACTGATACCAGATATGAAGCTTGGTTGGATATGGCTGACCCTCTTTTATGCCTCCCGTAGGTCCTAGGTTTGTGTTCTCTCATGGATTTCATCATGCTCTCCTGCACTCAGAAGAGAGCTGGACTTTCCTCCAATTAAACAAAAACAAAAACAAAAAACAAAAAACAAAACAAAAAAAAAAACAACAACAACAAAAAAAAAACAGAAGGAAAACAACTATCTTAGATTTCTCCATCTACTTTACAACTCCAGGATGTGATGCACTGCTTGGGAGAGCATGTGGTATTGATCTGCAGGATCATGGCCCAGTTACCAGCTCCTGTACTTCAGTCCAGATATTTGGACTCCCTCAGTATTAACTATTGCAGGACATGGCAAAATTACAACCAACCCTTAAACTACTGGAATTTAAAAATGAAATTCTGTGCATGCAGTCCCATCAAGATTAAATAGACTGCACTTACCACAAGTAAGGGGCTCCTGCACTCAGCCCCTTACATGTCCAAGACTTAACAGGTCACTGAGCATTTGACCCTTCAAAGTGATTACTGTAGCAGTCCCCATGGCAAATATTTTAGGACGGAGTCCAGACTTTGTGAAATTGCTGAAGCACAGGACTACACAGCCATAAACTGCAGAAGGAACAAACAGAAGAGCTGGAACAAGATAAGAGTTGTCCTAATTAGATGTCCAGCTGTTGTTACTTTTCATGTAAGAAGCAAGCTCGAACTGGGTCCCCCTTCTACTTTCTGACCTTCTTCTTAGTACTAAGAACACTCATAGAAGTAGGAAACAATATTCGTGTCCAGATATTGCTATTGAAAGTACCCATGTCATGCCACCCTGATAACAAACTTATCAAACTCTGAAAAAAAATTGGGCTGTGTACCCAGCCTGTGCTCCGCACCTCCCCTGCTCTCATGTATGAGAGTCTTCCAGCCTGGATTTATTTGCAGTGAGATAGTAACCATACGTTTTATTAAACGCAGTCTAAGCAAGCATCCTCCTGGTTCACTTTAAAAGCCAAACCTGCCCTTGCTAGACTGGCTTTTACGATGGCAGTGGTAACCCTCACGGTTCTTTTACAGGGAAAAAGCTTCTGGTCAGCCCACAGAGGAAGGAGGAACAGAGGAAGGAATGTCCTACTCCACTACAACCTCCCTTCACAGCCCATCCCAGTCAGGCCATGTTACACACAGAATAAAGAGCTAATACTTAAATGGTCACAAGGCTGTATGCAGGACAGTGGTGTGTTAATAGAGCACAGCCTTATCACTATTACTTCTTTAATGTCAATAATACAGTGGGAACTACATAACATTGAAGACAAACAGTGGCACTCCCAACATCAGAATGAGTTTAGCCTTATGTACACAGTGCAGAGGCAGAGAAGTCTAACACAAGAACTGTTCTCCTCCAGGGCCACACTTGGTGTGCAACTCACCTCAGTGTGAATGCAGACTATACTCCAGTACTCTACTGAGCACTATTTATAAGCAAGCTCCAAACCTCAGTCACATGCCTCCTAAAAAGAGGTCTTTACTGCTTTGCACTCCGTGCTGCAGCAACCAACTACAGGGTAAGGCTCTCAGAAGCAGGAGGAACCGGTCCAACTTGCTGATCAAGGACACAAGCTTTTGCTGTTCATTCTGCACACAAGATTTTGTGAACACTGCTGCATTTATAGAAGCAACAGAGCTGCGCCCTTCCAAGTGGGCGCAGTGGGAAATGGCACTGTGCCACCACTGCTGTTGCTGGGCTCTTCAGGAAAAGCTTGAGAAGCTGTGAAATGTGTGACGAGGGCTGGATGATTGCGTAGGAAGAAAAATCATGCAGAGCATGTGTGGGAACAGAGCTTGTACCTAACTCAGTTTCACATGCTTGTTTTAGGAGGAAGGGTGTGCTACATAATTAGCAAGAAGATTAGAGCTGTTATTTACTTGCTGTATGCATTTATATGAATTAGGATGCTGTGCTCACGGCAGTCTCATCCCAACCTTAGGAGCAATCACCCTCCAACCACACAACCCATTAATGCTGGAGACACACATGTGAAACTTCAGACCACGTTCAGCCATACACTGTAGCGGCTGCCCAGATTGTTATTCACACAGAGGTTACATAGAAACCCAAGAAAGGGCAAGAAAGCCTTACAGCCTCAACGTGTGGGAAGAGGTGATGTGTCATGCAGGCTCTGGCTGTAAGCTCATACCCCATTGCCAGACCACTCACAGAAGCTGTCTGAGGCCAAATCCAGGAGCCAAGCTGTGCTGCAGCAGCAATGCAGTCAGCTACCTTTTTCCCACGTACCTCTGCTCCGCTCAAGCCAGAGATCAGTGCAAGGGCAGACATGGAGCATCCTGTCACCTGCATCATGAGCTGGTGCTGCTCTCATGGGCTGCTCCTCTTCTGCCTTCCAAGCCCCACACACATTCCCAAGAAAGAAGAAACATGCAAAAGGAATTATCTTCTTTCACTGGCTCCCAGGATCCGTGAACAGGGCTGTACCAGTACAGCAGTAAGGAGCCAGGGGCTATGGCCTCTCTACTTGCAGGACTGCTACAGAAACATCTGTGTAGCAGGAGCACCAGAAGGGAATCAAGGTCTTGCCACCCTATGGCACTATGGTCACTCAAAGAAATAAGCTCCTAAGAACTTGCTGCCACTCATCACTTTTTATGGGATGTAGGGTTTGAGCCTTACCATCTAAGCTAGCCTTGGTTCTTGTCCTGGCACTGATGCGCTGGCCACATGGGAATTCTCACTGACCCAAAAATAGCACTGCCTGACTGACAGGCCTCCAAGTTTGCTAATCATGTTTTGGCATTGCATAGCAGAAACAACCTGGCCAGAGCTGGGCCTGATCCATAGGAAGGATTCTCTGAGTGCACCAAAGGATTACCTGGCCCAGAAAAACACAGATCTCCACACACCTTCCTCTGAATCTTTCAGGGCCATCTTCACATAATCCACAGCCTGAGCCACCTCCTGGTCGCTGCATACATTCATCTGTAGCACTTTCATGCGGTCTGACTTCATGTCCTTCAGCTTCCTGGCTCCGTCTCCATCCTTATCCTGCTCAGCAGAAAAGAAAGACGCCTTGCTGAGGTGGAAGACATATTCACAGGAACAGGAAACACCACCTACTGAAGCTGTATGCAGAATTGCAAACCTGGTGCAGAAATAGGCACACAATTCACACAAACCACTGTGCAACCCACAGCTACAACTCGTTCCCTCCCTTACATCTACATTGGGGACCCACAGCTCTCAAGGGCCAAAGCCCTTTGTGTTTGCTCCTCATGTGAAGGGTTTCACAATCATCACAATGTCAAAAACTGCGTCAGCCTGGGATAAGTACAGGTGGCTCTGCTGCCCCAATCCCCTTGCTCCATAGGTAGCACAGCAAGCATTTATACATAAATCAGAGGCAGTTTTTCTAGGCTAAACAGCAAAAGGCCAATTAGGCCTTTTATTCATCTAATTTCAAAATATTGTTTGGCTTCTAATGAGATAGTACTGCCAGGCAACAAGACAGTAGGGTCACCTCTGGCATGCCTTCCAGGAAACAGTTTGATGCTACAGGACGCAGCAGACAGCATTTTTAATTTAAGCTATATAATAGCAATATTTTGCACTAAATATGCAGCAGAACAGGATGCACAGGAAAGCATAAGCACTGGAGACATCTATAATTTCATCTTGTGTGGTTGAAGTATGAAAGGGGGAAGATCTGTCCAAAGAAACAAGAACAAGGCTCTTTGCTCTGCAGACAATATGGCTTCCTTTTTCTCCTTTTCCCTTCTTTAGTCTTTCCTATCAGACCCTTCTCATGACTTCATTTTTAAAGAATGATATGGAAATGTTTAAGAGAAGTAATGTATATAAAAGAATTAACTTAGAATAGAATAATGAAGATCTATAAGCCCTTAGTGTCTTAACAGCTTACTGCTGTCACCATCAGACATTCCATTATTATTTAGTGTTGGTTTTTTTGTATACCAAACCTAAACGTGGTTCACATTTCAAATTTGACCTGGTCACTTCCAGACAGGATAGATAGCCACGTTCAGATAACACACGAAAAGATGGAACTGAATAGAGCACAGATCAGCCACGCAGTTCCTCAGTAGGCTTGAAATTTAGTTCACCAAACTACTCCCTGAATTACAGGATCTGCCTTGTTAGGGAGGAAGGAGTTATGAATAGGTGAGTCACATGCCTGGCTGCCACTCTTCCTTTAGTACTTGATACTGACACCCACCCACAGCACAAGGGCAAACAAGGAGAGCAATGAGCTGCCTCCACAGCAAAGCTAATGCAAAAACTGGAATCGCTTGCTCTTCTACATGTATCTCAAGCTACATATTCTATGAATACAGCATAAACCACTCTGCTTCTACCTTCAGCTCAGTGAACGCTGACATGTAATGAAGGAAAAGAGCTGAAATCCCATCTGGGTACTGAGAAAAGCAGTATCCCTGCTAATACGAGCATATAATTACCCCAGATTTATGACAATAGTAGGAATCTGCTTCTGCCCCCATGGCTGCAGATCACGTCACAACTGACCTATTTCGAAGTATCACAAGAAGAAAGACTTGAAGTTTTCTAGTGCACAGTGACTCTTATCCAGCCACGAAAGGAATCTTTAAAACTGACATTACAAGTAGTTAATAATACAGTCAGCAAAATGCTATATTCCCTTTGAAATGGGTGAAGGTTGTGCAATGCCTCACTGTATTTCTGGAAGATGTTCTTGCATCTCAGCTCTGAATTACACAAAGTGACTTTCAGACACATAACTGTGAATAAAGCTGAGTTAATTCTGCTTCTGAAGAGGTCTGCTGTATCTCAGTGCAAACAAACAATTAACTACAGCTGTAACCACAGAGCACAGAACACACCTTCCTGCGTGCTGGGTTTTTTTGTTTATCATTCACTCTTCACATCATAAAGAAATAGTTCTGCTGTTTGGTTGGTGGTTTTTTTGTTTGTTTGTTGTTGTTTGAGAAAAACTTGCAGATCAGTAACTTAAAAATCCAATATAAATTGTATTATTCACACTGAAACAAATTTTCCCGTACTGCCAATGCAAGCCCATCTGTAAAGCTACAATTTAATCACTGTTGACAAAACACAGTGATCTTGGAAGACTGACTTCAGCAAGAAGACACAATTCCAGATGCTGTTTAGCTATAAAACCAAATCTTCAGGGCACCTCAGGTACAGTTCTTACACTCCCATGGTTCTTCCTCCCTGTTTTTTGTTTTTGCAGACAACTTTTGAACCTGGCATTTGCTCTTCCTCACACACCGGCTGGTTCCTCTACCCTTGCAAGCAATCCTATCCAAGCTACCACCAAAATGGGGGGCAACACCCTGGTTCCAATGGCAGCACTGGCCCTGGTGAGGGTATGGGCACCTTGCAATGATTTCAGTGAGAATCAAGAAGCAACATGCTCAGTGCAGAATACCACCCATCCCACAGGCAGCCCTCCCACACCTCATCACCGTGCTCCTTCTCCTCCAGATGTGCCTCAGACCTACTTGCACCACACAGCAACTCAGGCACGGCTTCACTGTGACTGCTCCTCACAGTGAGAGTGACACAGCACAGCAGAACACGGGTTGACTCATGGGGTTTGCATTCCTCTTCCACACTTCCTCGGGAAAAAAAAAGCTTGTATTTGTCATTACCAGATTCCAGCTATTTGTTTTCAGATTGCAACTGATTTGTTGGCATCATTTTGAATCCTACTCCCTCAGGGACCTGCAGTCCTCTGTGCTTAGCACTACACACATATTTATTTATTTTTCCTCTATGTGAACTCTGTTCCAGAGGACTTCCAAGAAAATTTCACTGGGGCCAAACAGCAGTCACAGACTTAGAACGTAAGTTTGCTCATCAGACTATGAGGGACTGCATCAAAAACCTTATTTGAGTTGCATTTTTTCCTTCCACTTTAACCACGCTGCTGCTTAGCCAGAATGAGATTAGGCTGACATGGCACAACCTGTTCCCAGTGAACTCATACAGAGCACGTGACACTATGATCTGGGCATTTATCACACTGACAGTTCAGTATGTTGCTTCAAGGTAAGCTGCCTGGTTGATAACTCCAGAGGTCTGCCTCCTTTTGAGGGACAAGTACAGCATCTGCCCTTTTTCAGCCTTCTGGAAATGCCCTAGCCTTCAAGAGTTCCTGAAGATATCACCCATGGTAGAAACCTTTGGCTCATCCTCTCAATGCTCTTTTGGTACATTTATTACATTAAGAAAAATCTATTGCCCATGAGGGTGGTCAAACACTGGAACAGGCTTCCTAGGAGGTAACTGATGCCCCAGACTGGTCAGTGTTCAAAAGGCATTTGGATCACGTCCTCATTAATGTGTTAACTTCTGGTTAGGACTGAAGCAATCAGGCATCTCTGATGGTCCCTTCCTGCTGAGCTACTCTATTTAATCAGTACTGGTGAATTTCAACACACACATTGATGTACATACTCTTTATTCTCCCCTTTGTCCTTCTTGCAGAACAAAAACCCTTACCTCCTCATGAAAGCTGCTATCAGTATGCATCTGAAAAAAATCATTTTTCAGCGAAATCAAAGACAAGACTAATTATTTCAGCACTTCCTATTTTTCAGTTATTCTGTAATTGATTTCAGTGCACTTTTTCATTTAATTCTAACACATTAAAGGAAATATTTCCTGTGGAGTTAGCTGTCTTTGTTAAACAAAACTCCTGCACCTGATTCTCAACAGGTCTAGCCCAACTTGCCTGCAGTATTCTTGATGTGCCTTTAGTTTTTACTTTCTGTTCATTAAAAGCTCCTAATGGACTTCACAGTGTACTGACTTCTATTTAATGCAAGAGCTTTCTGTGACTTGTAGTACACCAGGGATCCTTTAATTCTCAGCATGAAAGGAAGTAAGTGAGGTTGAAGTAACTGTGAACAAATAGCCAGGCACCTACTGTGTGACAACCGTCCCGATAGCAGCTCTGACCCTGCAGTGAACCTTCAGCAGGTTGTTCTTTTTCTCAGGTGTTTCTGATGATAGGATAAGGTTCCTTGCATTTACCCAAAGCAGTTATGTGTACACTGCCAATTCTCATAGGGCAGCTGCATCCTTAGCCACACTGCATATACACAGCTTCACTTACTAGCAACAATCACTCACATGCTCATATCTTACTCTTCACCAGTGATGTTACCTAACAGCTCCCAGCCTTCACTGCTGTTTCTTACTTCATTTGGACCCATCATCCCTTTCTGCAGTGACTATATGCTTCCTCTTCTTGGAAGCATTAGCTCTAGATTTAAAACCTTTCATCCCAAATGCATTCTACCATTAGGTTTTTAGCAACCTCCTGCTCAAAGTCCTGAGGACTTTTTCCCCCCCATCAACCATCTAAAACCCAAAGCTGTTCCCACTCTCCACTTCTTCAGGATCAAAGCACTCAGCTGACATCTTTAAAGTCACTGATAGGCCAGCTATGATCTCTGATGAATTTTCCACTTACACTGTGGAGATCACAGCAATTTTGACTACAAGTAAAAAGCCACCAGACCAGATTAGAGAGGATGCCAACAGCTGCCAGGCCTGTGTGGGAACAAGTAATACTCTACAGTCAGAAATAATTATTTTTTAGCATGTCAATAAAGTGAGCAAACAAGGTTCACGTTGGGCGCACTTCATTTATGTGGCTTCAAATAGAGATTGTTCCTCTGTCATGCAAAAGCATGCTGCCTCCTGGAAGAGCCTCCCCAGAACCACTCTATCACCTCCTTTCTGTTCCTTACACCTGCTCTTGTGCAAAATGAGTGCCTGACTTGCTATCATTACAAAGACAGATACCCCAAAGTAGCAAATGACAGAATTACTGGAGGATTTACAGAGCCTCTGCATGGAAATTTTCAAACAATGGCAGCTTTCCAACAGGACACATTTGCTCTCATGTTACACAGTATGTCAGCTGATAATAACTTTCCCTGCTGGTCAGGAGGAAGAACGTAACCTCCTCTGAAATCACACAGGCATGGATGGCCACGTTGTTTTTCTATTGTTCTTGCCCTTCATAATTTTCATCCATCTGTGGTCATCACTCTGAGCATCTAGTCTGGAACAGACACGTTCAAACAAAATCTATTCCACTGAGAAGCAGTAAGAGACCAAAACAAAGAAAAACTCCACTATTCAGTGTCATCTGCTAGCATTAGAAGTGATGATGATTACACTGCCAACTGAATTTACTTATTACACTTGATAACTTCTCTTTTATCTTGGCTTGAGGAAATAGGTAAGTCAGTTTTCCTCTCAAACTCTCCCATGTTCATTCTGACACACTGCACCAAAAGAAAATAAAACATCTAAGAAATGAGAGACTGCAATAAGGATGTGAAGTACCCATTAAGAAAGATGGCATTTGACAATACTGGAAAGAAAATATTCTTTTTGGCTAAGAGTCACCAGTAAAGTTCCCAAAGGAGAAACCTCATTCACCATTTTTCACCAGTGACTTTCATCCATAACACAGGAGTGTGTATGACTAAAATTAGAGGTACAGAGAAACACGGTACAACATGGATGGCCACGAAGAATGGAGAAGAATGGGATGAAAGATACAGTGTGAAATAGAGTACAGATGATAAGAAAAGCCAGTTATGAGCCTGACACTCATTTAGATAGGAGTGTTTAAGGCAATGGAGGGCACTTAACAGAAGTTATATGGGCAACTTTGGTTAGACTAGGAAAACAAACGTTGAAAGAATTATTGTAATTACATCACAGAGATAGGATCCAGAGAAGAGCTGAGAAATGAAATCTTTTGATAGAGAAAGAAGTGAGCATGAACTATCTTGAACAACTCATGCTGGAAATTACGTAAGTTTTGATAATTAAAAGAGAAAAAAAAAAAAGCATAAAACTTCAGATGGAAGTGGACCTTGCCCAATTTATAGAGGATTACACATGATTACCTGCAAGAGCAGGGACTGGACTGATGGCTCTGCCATCAGCCCCTTCAGATCCAGGGAGCCTAAACTGATCTATTACAAGTGGTACCACCTACCATGAACAAATGACAGAGGGTGAAACCTACTGGTATCAAAACAGTACAGCTAATTATTCATCTATCAAAAAAGCAGACAGCATTCAGAGAAGCTACAGAATCACTTCAGAGATAAACCCAATCAAGGTGGCTTGGAGACAAATTTGAGTAAAATGTCCTTAGAGAAGAAATGAAAAATAGCAAGAGAGAAGAATGGAAAGCATGGTGCCATAGCAATTTTGAACCATCAGATCTATTGTGTATTTTGCAGCGTGCTGATTTCCAGCAGCGAGCTCAAACCTCGCATCGCATCGTGCAAGCTACTGTACAGACACACAGTTGACAAACAATTCCTGCCTTAAAGAACTCAGAATTACAGGAACAAGATTCAACAGGTGGATTAAGCAACAGAAGATATATAAAGATCCCTGCCCACCTTACCTCCCACAGGTTTTGGATTAGGGCAAATGAAAGCTGCAGACTGAAAGGCTGTTAATTGAGAAAAATTATTCTCCAGTCACAGAAGAATTTTCAATATTATTACTCACCGCTAGCAAGCATCCAGCAAAAACAGTAAAGCCCTTTGCATGGAGCTGTTTTGCCAAGGCATGCCCAAAACCTTTGTCACAGCCTGTTATGAGCACCGCTTTCCCTGCAGCCTGTATGGGGAACAACAACAGTATGTTATCATCAGACACTGCAGTGGGGCAGGTATCAGCAGCACTGAGCTGCACAGCAAAGGAGCAGCTTGCAGACCTGCAGAAGGTGCTGTATGGCTGACACACAGGCTCTGAGGGACTGAGCTCACCAGATTTGAGCTATCTGAAAGATGGCTGTTCAAATTAGCAGTCAAACATCCTTGTGAAATCCCGAGAAGGAAAGACAGCCCCCATAGAACACCTCAGAACGTATCCAGAAGAGCTGGGATAACCTCCCTACAGACTGGAGAGAGCTCAGACAACCAGCTCAGACCCGGTGCACCATTTTGAACAAGTATCACTCTGAGTGCAGCAATAACCTAAATGCAATGAAGCCTGGACATACTTCTCTGCAGCTCAGCTCCCTTCCCCTGCGCATGGTGGTGGGCACAGATATGTCACAATGACTGCTGACCTGTCTCACAGCAATCTAGACTCAATGATTTTAAGGAGCTTCTGCTGGGTCAACCAGCATAAAGGAGATGACAAGATTCCTGTGTAGAAACATTAACAGCTCCCAACTACCATGAAATCCTAAGCTTATTTTATCACTGTCTGTAACAACTTGTGTTTAGCTAGGGCATCGAGATAACTGCACCTATCAACTATCAGTGGCCAAAACTGCACAGAGGTGTTTTAAAATAAAATCGTGATCTACCAGCTCATAGGCAAATCAGAAAGAACGGCACAGAAAAAGTTACAATGACAGTATGGCACCAGTCCAGCCTGCACAGCAGCTCTTTTAACTGCAGTGACTATTGTCTGTACCCTTCTTACTCCCACTCTATGCAGTACTTTCCATGCTGTATTTCAGCACGCAGGAGCATCTCTACAGCTTAGGGCTTTCTTTTGAAGCACTGAACTCTTATCAGGAACCATTTATCAAATCCTGCAGTTCTCTCCTACGTTATTATCTTTTGACTGACAACTAAATTGAGAGAGAAGATTTGATACCGCATCTGCTTTGACATAACAGGCTCGTGATAGTTCTGAAAACAGAACTCAAAATCCCAAAAAGAATTCTGTACCAAAACACCGCAAGTTCATCCTCTTTCTTTGCTTGAAAGCCATCTTACCCTCTCTTTGGCACCTCTGTGAAGCAGTGAACTCTTAACACGCATCCCAACCAGCAGCCACCCAAATGCAGTGTTCCAGACTGCTTCAAACTGACACCATATCTATCAGGTGATAACGTGACACGGCAATAAACATCTGGAGAATGCAGTAAGGAAGGGAGGTCATTTCCATCCCTGTGGAGGTATCCAAAACTAAAATTCCCCACTGCCATATTAATGGCATCTGGAATACAAACATTTGTATTTTATAATACCTATGTAGGAATTGCACTATCTTGCCCAACTGCTGCTTCAGACAGAAATCAGGCAACCCCCAGTGCTCTGATCCTTCATCTTGCTGACACGTGGTAGTGAAACAGCAATAAGGGATAATTGCAGGGTGATAGTGATCAGTTACTGCACATACTTAAATGAGCCCAAGCAAACAGCAACAGGCAAATGAGCAACGCCCTCTCCCATCCACAAGTCTCTGTTTCAAAGAAGAGTCAAGAAATGAAGCTGAAGTGAGAACTGATCAAAAGCCTGTTCTGCACTTATCATATCAACATCCACACAAATACCGATCCCTATAGGTGGACAAAAATGCACACAGCTAGAGGCTCGTTCCACTGAAGCTTCAAAGATGGCTACAGCTAAAGGACACACGGCAGGTGAGAATTACATATAGTGCTCACTCTTAATCTACACAACTCCAAGAAAAACAAGGATCAGTAATAAACCAGGTCACAGATCTGCCAAGGTTCCTTCCCATGTTAATTCAGCAACCTGGCCCTTAAAGAAAGGACCTGGTCCTCTTTTCACTCTGCCTTACCATTTGCTTCTGAGTCCTGAAGATAAAGGACTTCCAGAAAGCAGAGAGAATGAGTAGGACATAAAGAGCTCTGATCATATGCAAAGAGCAGAACAGGCAAAAGGAGAAGCACAGCCCTCAGCCAGAGGCAGTTCCCTCATGAGCCAGTTTGGTAAGTGCAGCTCATGTGCATGAAATAAAGAAAGACCCATCTGTAAATGGCTGGGCTGTGTTCCTATCTCCATCAAACTGAACCCACAGCAGCTGCTTTCTCTGGTTAAAACAAACAAAAACCAGCATAACAAACTAACCACCAAAACAAAAAACAAGGATGTGGAAAAATCCTCCCAGCTACCTACAGTAACTAGAAAGGTGAGCAACAATTTACAGTGCAGAGGGTTGCTGTGATTGTTAATTATTTGCTATTATACTCAAAGGTACACACACTCCATAAGCTTTTCCTGCTAGGATACCAGAGCTTTGTTAAACAGTAGAAGCTTTTACCCACATAGGTGATCTATCCAAAGTATACACACTTATTGCAATAGAAGTTAAGCAAAGCAAAGGAAAGCTACTTTGTCAGCCTGTCTTCCCACAATTTAAGAGACCACTAAGCTTGCCCTGACTTTTTCCTTTTCCACTTTGTGCCACGTTAATTTCTGCATCCTGTTGCCTTGGATGACCTCCACAATCATCTCCTTCTTATCAGGTACGTTAAATTGAATATAACAACAAGCAGTTACATTGTAAACCTTCCTCATTCCTTATTTCCAGGCTTAGGAATTTGGGGCTTTCAACCCCAGGAAAAGGAACTGAAGATATTTTCTAAAGAGGTCTTTTTCTCCCAACACGCATAAAGCCCTGCCTGCAGAACACCCAGCAGACACAAGATTCCTTTGCTAGAGGAAATCTTTGCTAAAGGAATCTCTGAATTATTAACTTTCCCACAGCTTGGCCCGCAGGGATTGCCTGGTTACGATGCACAGGCACTGCCTCTGTGCAGTACAATAAACATTCATAGGGCAAAGTCGTATAGGCACGTTAAAGCACGAGGAGTCAGGCACAAGTCATCGCGCCTGGAAGGCCTCCAAAGGCAAAGGCTGGGGGACAGTTTGTGCACCATCCATCACCTTCATGATGGAGAGACACCAAACTGCTCCCCGGGTCTCTGGAGAAGGCCACGGTGCCGTCCTTACTCGGGTACTGCTATCACCAGAGGGTCCTCGTGGCACTGAAGGCAGAGGGGTGCGATGGCACAGAGAGCAAGGAAGGGCAGCAAAGAGAGGACAGAGCTGCAGCCGGGCTGCTCCAGGCACCCAGCCTACAACCAGGGGCCGAGCTCACCCCGGCACCCTGAGAGCGCGCCAGAGCATCCCGCGTCTAAACACCGCAGGAGGCCGGTTTATACGGTCACTCTATTCACGGAGCTTGTTTGCCCGCGACGTTCACTCCCTAATCGAGAAGGCCGCGTTCAGCGCTCAGTCTGACCGCAGCGCTCAGCTCGGCCTCAGCACTACGGCAGAGAACGGCCCAGGCGCTGCCGCAGCCGCCGGGACGCGGCCCTCAGCGGCCCGGCCGTCCCGGTACGGCACTACCCGCCAGAGGAGCGAGGCCGCCCCCGGCCCCCCGCCGCGGTACTCACGGGCAGGGAGCGGCGGAGCCGCGTCAGGAGGCGGCGGGCCAGGCACGCGGCAGCGCCCAGCGCCAGCAGCACGGCGGGGCCGCGCATGGCCGCGGCGGTGCGGCCTCAGCCTATGGCCGCCGCCTATCGCCGCCGCCGCCCGCTCCCGCCCCGGCCCTTCCCCCGGCCCGCCCCCCACCGCGCCCCAGCCGCCGGGTTCGCGGCCCAGCCTCATTCAAACCCAGCGCCCGGGACGCCCGCCGGCCGCAGGTAAGGGGCTCCCGATGACCTCGCGTGCCCGTGGGGAGGGGGCGGGTGAGCTGGGCCCCTTCTCTTCTTCCTCCTCTTCCTCCCGCGGGCCGCGCGGGTAGCGGTGCCCGCCGACATCTTCCCTCTCACCCCCCTCCCCCCCCAACCTCGGCGGGGCCGGGCCGAGCGGAGCCGGGCTGCCAGAAGTGACAGCCGCCCGCTGCTCCGTCCCACGCCCCCGCCCGAGGACACGTCCCCGCCCGGCACCGGTCCGCGCCGCCTGGGCCGCGGCGGCGTTTCGGGGCTTCCCGGAGCCGCACGGTCCCTCCCGTAAGCGGAGCGACGTAGGCGCGCTTTAATGCACGGTTTCTAGACCTTTCTGCGCTGAGCTGCGGCCAGCAGCAGCTCTTTCGTAGCAGTTCACGTGTTGAAGTGCAGGCCCGCTTAGCAGCAGGCCCTGAAACTGCGGGATTCAGCGGAGACGTGCATAAAGCCCAAATGTTAGATGCCATTTTGCAGCTGCAGTGAAGGAGACGGTGCTCTGAGCTGGGGTGCGTGCTGGATTGGTTTTAAATAAAACGAAAACGAGTGAAATGGACTCTGTGCTTCATTCTGACTCTTGAGCCATGTTCTCCCACGAGTAACAGGGATTCCAGTGTGCAGCCCAGTATCACAGCTACTCCATTACAAGGAAATGCACTTTTAACCACGTGGCTGCGTGGCACAATGTCACCTGTGCCTTGAGCTTCTGCTTGTCTTACTGCACATCATAAATCCCATGAGTAAATAACTCAATTCCCAGTTGTTTCAGACACACTGAACAAGAAAAACAGATGTTTTCTTTATTTCTTTAAGTGACTTCCTGCTCATCAGCCTGCATATGGTCTTCTCCTTATTTAATAGCAACTTGAGTTGGCTGAAGGTTGAGCCATTTATCTCAGGGTGAGGAACTGCAAGGAAAGATGTGTTCCTTTGGACTTTATGTTGTCTTTAAAACATACACAGTCAGCACGACTTTCAAAATAATTGAGCAACTAAAGGTGAGGCGCTATCTTGTCTTGCAGAGCTAAGGAAGAACAGGCTCACTGTAATAGAACGTGCTGTGTGGAAACATGTTGGCAACCAAGCTGTCCCGGCCTCTCCTGAGCCTCCCTGTAAAAACCCTCAACATCAAGAACCCAGGGAACAGCTTCAGGTAAGTAACTTGGTGGAGAAGAAGAGTGAAATGTTGAGTGAAGCACACATCGAGGGCTCACTTGATTTCAGTGGGGCAGTTTATTTACAGAATGTCAGAATGGCTGAGGTTGGGAAGGCCCTCTGGAGGACATGTGGCCAAGCAGAGCCAGCCAGTGCTGCTTGCTCAGGACCACATCCAGGCAGCTTTTAAACATCTCCAAGGATGGAGAGTGAACCTTTCTTGGCATTCCCAAATATCAGTAAGTAGGCCTTGGTGCAGTACAAAGGACTGTCATTTCTATAACTTTAATAAGGAGAATTAATCATGTAAAATGAAAATGTTCATGAGAACTTCAGTGAGAAAGAAAGGTAGATTGAATAATAAAGTTATTTTCTTTTTCTGAACATAAATAGGCAGAAAATTACCCAATTAATACCAATTCCTTGCTCTGAAACCCACAGATCTTAGTACCAGTCTGTGATGAGAACCCTGCTAGTCCAAACTCAGCAATCTACATACTTTCACGTAACAGTGTGTGTGCCACTAATTGAAGCCATTTGATGGTCTGTGCTAAGCAAGAATTGACACCTCCAGTGTTGTTCCACTGCTGTTGATAACAGCACCATCACTATCAAGGTTGGCTCTTGAGACAGAGTTGTAAAGAACAAAGATAGCTCCTCTAACAGAGTTATAAAGAGCAAAGATAGCTAATCTGTTAAAGATTTCCTATACTGATCAGCAGCAGACATCTGTTTTATCAAGTAACCATAGATCAGCTCCCTTCCCACCTAGCTCAAAGCTTCTGCTCTGTTAGAACATTTCTGTAGCCTTGTTTTCTGAAGATGCAGCTCAGAAGCCAGTGTCCACAGATTGCAGTTGAGTGTTGCATAGGTCACCTTGGGAGCACCTGTAGTATCTGAGCAGGAAATAATTGAGTGATTAAGCAAATTCAGCCCGGAAGAGGAGCTCTGCTGGAGAATAGATGTTAAAGGAACCAGAGAGCAGCTAAAATACAGTGTACCTAGAAGAAAAAAGCTGTGAAAAAGCTGATACAATCCAGAGGGGTGGCTGGCAAGGTCAGAATCAGCCCAGTATGTTCACTAGACCCAGTTTTGCTGGATGATAACAAGACTTAAGATAATAAGATGTTACTGGTAACAAAGCTTCTCTAAATGCCTACTGTCCTGGAAGGAATTGTTCCCTTGCTCCAATCTGTATTTTTGAACACACTGTATGTTCCTCAGAGTCAAACATATATGCAGAGGGACTTCAGATCTGCATGGCACATATTCCTCAAAAACATATCTTTGTTTTAATAGCTGCTAAGAGGGGATATGAGATCTAAGAGGATCTAATGGGTACACACTGCAGAAGGAATGTCACAGATGACAGAAGGGTGGAGCTGTGTGTAAAAACAGCGAGACGATTCCAAGCAAATTAAACATGAGGATGGATATCAGAGACAATGCCACAGCAGCATGCTTTCAATAGACAAATGCATAATTTCCACTACCCTGCTTTATGCAACTGGGAGAATGTTGTTGCTGCTGAAAATGAAAACACTACTGCCCATTTTGCAGGTGGAGGCAGCTCTGTGCCTTCAGGCCAGGAGCTATTTTAGAATTCTTGTTTATATCTGTGCAGATGGAAATAGCATCAGAGTCTTTTGAGAAGGAAATGTTTGCTACTGTAAGAAAGAGGTAGGCTCAGACTAAGGAGAACTGTATGAGATTGTCTTCTCAGTTGACAGTCTACATTAGATATAAAGGCAACACCATATTTTTTGGTATGCATGCTGCACCACCAAGGTATGGTCAGGATGTTCCATGCTTGATTATTCCTTTTTTTTTTTTTAAACAGGCCTGTGCAAAAATTTTGCTTCCCTCTCTTGTCCTCGTGTGGCAACCGCTCTTACGCAAGTGAGGTGGATCAGGTGAGTATTACTGTGGTTTCCAAGATCTAGAACTGCTGAGCTGAGGCTTTAAACCTGAAGCCTGGTGACCAAATTCTTCTTTCCTATTTGCCAGAAAGACTCTGAGCTAGACCTCTTCAACATACTCCACATTCTTTCCTAGCACAGAGATTCCATTGACGCAACACAGTACATGCTACTAAGGATAGCAGTAAACAATCAGACTGGTGGCTTTTTATTCTATTTTTGGAACTTACTCAGCAGATGAAATCTTCCACCTTAGAGTGGAGGGAATCTGCATGACAAGTTCTTAATAAAGCACTCTTTCCAGAGTGTGGTTGTAAAAAGTGATGTAAATAAGTTGGTGTGTCTTCACATCTCAGAAGACTGACCCTCTTCTTTAATAGCTGCTTCCTTGAAAGCACTGGCTTACCAGAAAAAAAAAAAAAAATAAACAGGGCAGAAGACCCCCTTTCCTCCTGCCTGGCACTGTCACAGAACTCAGCACTACAGCAGTACCAGAGCATGCACATCTTGCCCGGACAGAGTGTCAAAGGAATTCAAATGTGGCCCTTGTGTCATTGTCAGGCTTCTGGTGTAAACACAGTCAGTCCTCTTGTATCCCAAGGAAAGCCAAGCTTCAAGTTTTAACAGAGATAAAACAGAGATAAGCTGAAATGAGTTGCAAACAGTCATTACCTAATCTCACCTACTGCAGCACCTTGCTGTATGCACACCTGTTGCTGCTAAAATGGTTGATACACAGTGCAGTTCTTAACAGCACTTAACTGCCGCCACTCTTTGTGTCATGAGAATGGATTTGGAGAAGGAAAGAGGTGTCTTATTATTCAAACCCATAATTTAAGTAGAATTACGACCAATGAACAATTGGTGATAATTTCAAGTATACAACCCTTGTGATACTGCTTAGCTTTTGGAATGAAATAGAGGGTGTATGTGCTGGAAAGAGAAAGATAAATGAGCAGTCAGTAATGTTAACCTGTCGTCATCTTCAGTCAAGCTATATTCCCCAAATCCTACAGGTTGCATTCCCCAAATCCTACAGGTTGCATTCCCCAAATCCTACAGGTTGCATTCCCCAAATCCTACAGGTTGCATTCCCCAAATCCTACAGGTTGCATTCCCCAAATCCTACAGGTTGCATTCCCCAAATCCTACAGGTTGCATTCCCCAAATCCTACAGGTTGCATTCCCCAAATCCTACAGGTTGCATTCCCCAAATCCTACAGGTTGCATTCCCCAAATCCTACAGGTTGCATTCCCCAAATCCTACAGGTTGCATTCCCCAAATCCTACAGGTTGCATTCCCCAAATCCTACAGGTTGCATTCCCCAAATCCTACAGGTTGCATTCCCCAAATCCTACAGGTTGCATTCCCCAAATCCTACAGGTTGCATTCCCCAAATCCTACAGGTTGCATTCCCCAAATCCTACAGGTTGCATTCCCCAAATCCTACAGGTTGCATTCCCCAAATCCTACAGGTTGCATTCCCCAAATCCTACAGGTTGCATGGTAGGGAAGAGCAGATTCCTGCCTGCTCTGAAAAATATAGAAACATTATCTATATAGAATATAGAAATATGCTTTCTATTGAAGCAGAAACTTTTTGGGAGCTATCTAATATAGTTCTAGATCCCAAGATGGATAGGAACCGCCAGAAAATGCTGGTTTGCTTTGTCTCTTTGCCTTGAAAGCCTGTTGCCAAAGGTACTGAAAGGACAGCAATCCTGCCTCAGTAGAGTGATTTTTGGAATGAAGCCTTAGTTTCCTCTCTTCAGGAGGCACTGGGTGGCAGTAGCTGGCAGTGAACATAGTAAATGTCCCCAGAACAGGTTGCTCCTGGTCAAGAACACCATTTGTTCAGTGAATGGAAATCACCATTTTTGATTACTCAGTTCCAGTTCATTGTTTGGTTCTGTTTTGCAGATTGGCAGCAGAGCTGTGCTTATAACAGGTTGTGACTCTGGGTTTGGATTTGCCTTGGCCAAGCACCTGCATGCCAAAGGCTTCATTATCTATGCTGGCTGCCTGCAAAAGGTAGGAAAACTAAAAGCTTGACTCTTCATCTGTGGAACATGAACAGACACAGTAAATCCAGTCTTTCCATCTCCACTCTCCACAACACTTTGCCAAGGAGAGGGAGAGTTGTTGATTGCTCAGAGTAAAAGACACTCATGCTTGAATTGAACCTGGTACCATAACAAGACTGATCAGAACCTGTAAGTGATCCTATTTGAATTGCAGCATTGTGGCCTGTTTCAAATACAATGGATTCAAACCCCAAATCTGAGTTGATAGGCTTACCTGTAAGTGATTTTAGGGTCGGTCCACTCTGAACCTTTGGAGCTGCACTCATTATACGTAATTATGCAGTTTATTTTGATTAGGTATGACATCCACCAAACCACTAGTGATTTTATAGGATATGGTATGAGTTTTCTTTTATGTTCATGAGCACAACCATTCTCCAGTGTGCACTGAGGGTGCATGAAGTCACTGTGAAAACAGTAACTTCGCTAGTGTGTATGAGAATCAGGACACACACAGAGTGAACCAAAGACTGCATGACTGAGCTAAGAGCAGTCTGAGTTACCTGGTCACAAAGAATGAGAGAACACCTTAGCATCTCCATAGGAGGCTTCCCTACTTTTTCAGTTACATGGTCATATCCCAGCAGAAACAAACTTATTCCCTTTTTTAGCTCACTTATCACTGTGAATGTCTCCTAAATAGTTAAATTTTTTGAAGAGACTTTGTCAGGTGCCTTTATAAATGATATCAATATTCTTTCTGCTGTTAGTCTTGCCATTGCTAACAAGTTTTGCTTGAATCATTACATCTCTCAAAAATTGTGGTAGAAAGCATTTAGGTCATGCTGTCTTTTTGTCTTTTGTGATCTCAGTTTTGAGTCAAGGGCTTTTTTTTTTTTTTACCCCGGGCTCCCTCTACAGGCTTCATAGAGGAACAGGATAGATGCTATGAGCTACTGCTTTCTAAAGCCTCTGAAAAGTGAAAGGATAGAAGAGATTTTTTAAGAGATATTTTTACTGTGCTTTCATAGCTACAAGTTAGTATTGGAGAAGATAATACCGTAGACTTAAAGGCCACTGTTCAGAACAGCAGCCTGTTTATATATTGATAGTAGACAAAAAATTCAGAGCCACAGGGTTACTTCCTTATTTCACTTCCTCAGTCTGAGCTGTTAGAAAGACATGAGTGCATGTTTAACTGTTGCTGAAGCCTCCCTTCCATTTTGGTGTCTTCAGTACCTGTGCTGCTAAATGGGTGTGCAATGCTCTAATGTGATGGAAAGTACAGCAGTAACAGCAGAGTGGCACAACCCTAGACTGCAGCAAATAAAAACACAGCAAATCAGAATAAGCCCAAATGCAGCAGCTACCAACATGGAAACAGTGGAAGAAAAAACTACTTACCTTTGGGAGACCTCCAGAAAGCAGGGGCCTCACCTCTGCTGCCCACCATTAAATGAGTTCTGGGAAGGGGTGGGTCCTGGCTCCACCCCTTGCATCACTCAGGTACACTGCATGCACCTGAGCTCCCCTGGGTTGGCCCTGCCTTCCCACCAGGTTCTCTATCACTTGCTCAGGCCATGACTTAACATCTCCACTGCAGCATGTCAGTGGAAGGTATCGGCCTCTGACAATTTCAGCTGACATGAAGCAACATGCCAGAACTCTTTGATCAACATTTGTTTCCTCTCCAAGAATCAGCAAAAATCTTTACTGTATCTCTGTAACTGACTGTTGGTTTTTTAGCTAGATTTACATACCACGTTCCAAGGTCTGCGTGACCACAGCAAGACTGGTAACAGCAGATGTTATCAGAAAAGCACTATAAATGCCACAGTCAACAAGTTGGTGTGCTGTGTGTCTTCAGATCATATTCATTATGGAAAAAACAAGCTCTTAACCCTGTAGGACTGAACTCCAAGCTACTGAGCCGATTTCTCTTTATGCTACAGGTTTCATTAGCAAAACTGTGAGCAGAACCACATGCTATAAAACCAGTGTTATTATTGGTGGTGCTGATTTTAGGGGCAAAACAATGCTAGTATTTATTTTGGCTCCAGAGAGAAATAAAGGTGGAAATAAGAAGCGTTGTGTTTTGCTGGATATCTTTGATCTTATCCTGACTTACCCTGACTAAGAGGAAATGAGTTTGAAACTTCAGTGTTATTTTCACATGACTACTTGTCAGAGCACAGTTGCACATCAGGAACATACTCCAGCTCAGCGCACTGTCATATCCCCAGGGTATGCACTCTCCTTGCAGATACAAAGTGTGTGCAGTGCTGACTCTTTGTTCATAGAGTTTCCTAGAGTGGGCAGATCCTGAACACCTGACTATATTTTTTACTGAAGGAAATCTGAAAGGTTTTTAAAGCCACAACTAGTGGTAGCCCAAGGGTACATTTGTGCTAACAGTGCTATTTCACAGGTTTTTTTCCTAACATTTTCACTAACAAGTATATTAATTTGAGAGTTAAATTGATGCTTCGTTGCCAAAAGACAGTGGATTCAATGAACAATCGCACTGCAGCTGTCTTGTTTTTCCTCTTTGGTTAATAGCTGGAGGAGCCAGCTGACACAAGATGAAGAAGGTATTTTTCCATCAGTATCTGTTACCAGTGGACATATGTGATGTTTGTCACTGCTGTCAGGAGTGCTGTGGGATCTCTGCTCGCTTTGCATTGTGTGCTCAGGTCTGCTGGGGCTTACAGAGGGTGAGGAGCCAGGGGTTATGTGGCCAGCTCAGCATACAAGCAAGTTACTGGAGGGCTCAAAAAGAGTGCTTGGAGCCACATGCCACTTCAAGGACACAGTGATAAAGTTCCAAGCTGGAGCTATGGACCCCAGAGAGTGACCATGGAAAGAGGAAGATGAGGCAGTGATGCCAGACCTGGCTCCTCTTGCTGTGGGGTCTGAACCTTGGGGCTGACAGCAGAGGTGCACTGTTCTCTTGGCATAGCATGAGAAGGTCCTTCCACTGATGCTTATGGGCCAAGGGGTTGAGTCCTGAGCCAGGAGAGCATGGTGCAGTCATGGGGTACCTGACTGAACCACCACACATCTGCCCTTCCTGAAGAGCCAAGGGAATGACCCTGTGGGCCTGGATTAGTGTCTGGAGTTAAACTCTAGAGTCAGGATCTTGGCCCAGGATGTTCCTGTCCAAGCACCTCGCTGTATGCGGGTGGGAGGCAGGAGGGATGCTGGCTTGCTGAGACAGCTCTGTGAGGGAGGAGGAAGGCATTGTGGAGTTCCCAGTGAAACTTGTGAGTCCTCTGAGGCTGGTGTGCTGCTGTGGTTTTGCAAGGAGAATTGAATTTTTAAGAACCGAGTTCACCACTGCACATCTTTTGCCTGAATTTCTGACATGTTGAGCCACGTGCCTTTTCCACCTTGTGCTCTCATGGTGGTCCCTGCAGTTTTCTTCTCTGGGAGGTGGCCTCGCAGATATGGGGCTGGGGGAAGAAGCACACTGGCCTTGCTGTTGTCCATTCTTTCTTAGCTATATCTGCTGATTCTAGGGGGCTTGCATGCTTGCATTTGCTGATTCCCTCTTGGCATTCCCACATGTGCCGTATGTATGCTTTTCAGTGCTTTGCCATGTACACTGACTTGAGCACCAAAGTGGGTTTGAGTGAGCAACAAACAGCACAAAAC
This sequence comes from Callipepla californica brunnescens, assembly GCA_023055505.1. Classification (NCBI taxonomy): domain Eukaryota; kingdom Metazoa; phylum Chordata; class Aves; order Galliformes; family Odontophoridae; genus Callipepla; species Callipepla californica. The sequence goes on along the minus strand of JALIRH010000008.1, from coordinate 11,785,253 downwards.
TCTATTTTTGGTCACCTTAAAACCAAACTTCATTAAACTATGCATGGAATTTTTAGTGGCTCAATTCTGTATGTAATATGTTTCCTTATGAAGCAAGTGCAGTAAATGCCTTCTCTTAAAGAAAAGCACTAAACAGTGTTAACAGTTCGCTTAGGAATAAGGGAGGGTGGAGAAAAATATGCAGGAGAGACCAGGCACTCAAGTTAATGAATTTCAGGGTACTGCATGTGAGCACAGCAGATAAGCACATGAGCAAGAGGAGCCAGGAGAAGGTGTGTTGAAAGATAAGGTGGCACTGAGACAGCAGTGCACCATCACCCTTGTGGTTTCATCTACACTTCTGCCTTGTAAAAGCTGAGAAGTGAAGAGTGCTGTGATGCTTACCTACTGATGCTAACAAAGTAAGCAGGGCTAGCTGAAGGATTGAGAGCTCAACTAGGGGAGCAATCATCAGATCGTTCTGTGGAACCATGCTTCATGGCTAGACTGTTAATGGGGAGTAAAAACTTCCAGTGAGGGATGATTTTGAGGGACATGGGGCACTTCTTACAGTAAAGACAGAGATGTTCCAAAAAAAGTGTTTCAGATCCAGATTTGAGTCCTCTACAGTATCCTTTACAAAAGTACCCTGTCATGGCCAGGACAATCCAATAGCTCATAATCATGAAAGCAGTTCAGAGATAGTTAGAAACTCCTATTCTGTGTCCTTGTAGCACCGTAGCAAAACTAGGCTGCAGGACCACTGAAGTAGGACACGTAGGGCATGGCTGCCTTGTTGATTGCCCATGTGAAAGGTATCTTAGGGGCTGTCTGCAATTACATGGTTGGACTATGAGCAGATATGTATGGGTAAGCTGGGGATGATATTGCTCTGAGATGAGGAAGAAAGGAGTGGAGATGGGAAGCAGGAGTGAGAAACAGCTCATGGAGTGGAGAGAGAAGAGAGTAAGATGCTGGAGAAGATTCATGGAGAATTACTAACAGGCAAGTTGGTCAGACGTTTGATGACTGTACTCTGCAGGAGTCTGCTGGAGGCAGCAGATGTATCTCCAGTCAGCAGGAGCTGTGTGCACAGATTAGCTGAAGGGAGAGAGCAGTAGGCAGGCAGTCCCTCTTATAGGACTGTCACTCCCAGAGCTGGCAGTGTGACTGAGAAACACATGCAATGTACATGTGCAGCCACTCACCAACTGTTTTATACCACAGCACCACCACGCTATTTATTGTGCACCATATGCAGGCAAAAGCAGCAGTGGTACCACATTCACACTGCTGTGGTGGTGGATCATAGCTTGATCTCAGGGGCCTGCACTGGGCAAGAGTCACATAGCTGGGGCAGGTCCAGCTCTGCCTGCTTCCTAGGGTCAAAGCAGTTGGTGCCAGCTGACTCAATGGCAGGGCTGATGGCCAGATGGCTCAGGGAACGGTGTTCTTCTGCAGCCCTGTTTGTCTCCTTTCTCTTTGAACTGCAGGACTGTCCTGATGATGCTGTCTGCCCTGCATACTCTCTTTTGCTTGGTTTGCTGTCTGCTGTGCATTTGATCTTCTACACAACTCTTTGGCCAAATTCAAACCAGCTCTTTCTTCCCCTCTAGAATAAGGGAGAGGGTGGCTCCAAGGAGCTGGACGACATGAACAGTGACCGAATGAGAACTGTGCAGCTCAATGTCTGTGACAGCAAGGAAGTGGACCGAGCAGTGGAGCACGTGAATAGCAGCCTGGGGGACCCAGAGAAAGGTAGGCGCATTCAGAGGGCTGTAAAGTCACATGCAGGTGACAAGAGCTCCCTCAGCTGGGCTCTGAGAGCATTTTCAGGGCATACTTGAGAAACTGCACATGGGATTGGAGGGCAAAAAGCTTTAAGGAGCAGCAGCACAGAGCAAATGACCTGTTTAAATGTGCGGTATCAGAACGCAGCTTCCCCCTTGCACTGTAAGATGACATCTCCAGAAAACAAAACGAAAAAACCACTTGCTTTTTCTCAACTAGCTGCTGTAGGGGACATTAGCAGAAACTGGAGTGCTGTTTCAGCACCCTGGGATTGATGCTTTGTTCTTGTGACCTGACGTTTCTTGTGACTCCCTTTATAAAGCCTGGCCAGTGTTCAAGGATTGGCAAAGGAAGTGGAGAAGCCAGTCAAAGGATTTCGTATGAAGCTGGCTATTGTTAATGCTACTGTAGTTGTTACCATAAATATCAAAGCTCAAGGGGTAGCTGTACCTGTCTTTCATTCTGATGAGCATGTTTTGCTCCCGTATGGTGAAAATCCCAGTTGCTTTTGCATTTCTGAAACCATTCCACCCTTTGTCAAGCTACAGTTTTCCCAGTACTTTCTGGCTGTAGTGTTGAGCAGCGAAGACAGATTCTGATTGTGGTTATATTTGCTTAGAAGACTTAAGTTTCACTCTGGACTCTTTTCTGTCTGGCTTCATTGCTGCAAGTCATGAGTGCTCTGTTACGTTGTTCAATAATCTATTAGCAAAGCTTTTCCCAAGCTCAACTCATTTGTCTCAGAAGGGAAAAGATTTCCGTTTGATTTGTCTTCTAGGGCTCTGGGGGCTGGTTAACAATGCTGGGATCTCCACTTTTGGGGAGGTAGAGTTCACCAGTATGGACACCTACATGGAAGTAGCTGAAGTGAACTTGTGGGGGACCGTGCGAACCACCAAGGCTTTCCTTCCACTCATCCGGAGGTCAAAGGGTGAGTGATATCCTCCTGACTGGTGTTCTGTGAAATGGATCTCTCCTTTGCCCCATGTCTTGCTGGATGCCTGGGCTATATGTGGCCCTAGAAGCAGTTCTTCCATCATGAGAACGTAACTATTTTTGTGGTCAAACTTTCTCTTTTTTAATGCAACTCAGCACAGAGCACTGATAGACAGTGCGGTGATGTGCAGCTTCTGATTAGGCTGCAGCACCCACAGTCTCCTGCTAGCACTTTCCCTGGCCAAAATAAATGGCTTCTGAAGAGGAGAAGGTGCCCAGCTCTATTTCTGAAGCCACAGTTCAGCTGTCATGTACAAAAAGAAGCAGTGGACTTAGAATGTTGTTGTGGTACAGGAACAATCGCTTCTGGGAGGCAGGCAGTGTAAGGCACCACTGGGCTCCTGAATATTGCACCCTGTGCCTTGCAAATAACCAAGCTTGGTAACAGAGATGTGCTTTGATGCTGCTTTCTCTTGTCTGAGCTCAGCCCTGATTGCTGCTGAGCAATCCTATTTCCCACTCTGCAGGTTCTGTCCATCCTCTTCTGTGTTCCCCATAGCTCTGTGCTTTCTGCATCACCACGTGCCTATGCCCACATGCAAAGGGAGCACCCTGCAGTGAGCTTGTTCTCCTGCCTGAAGGCTGTTACATAGGACAGCAGTGCTCAGGCAGAGCCAGCAGCAGGACTGCCAGGCAGCTCTTCCAGATACACAGAGCGAGCTGGATGCCCTTTCATGAATCCGGTGGGTGTTGTGTGTCAGATGTCTGCTCCACACGTGTCAGCTCAGCTGTGCTTTCCCTGACCTCTGCCTAGGTCGTGTAGTGAACATCAGCAGCATGATGGGTCGGATGGGCAGTCCTGCCCGGTCACCGTACTGCATCACCAAGTTTGGTGTGGAAGCCTTCTCTGATTGCCTGCGGTACGAAATGCAGCCCCAGGGGGTGATGGTCAGCATCGTGGAGCCCGGCAACTTCATAGCTGCCACCAACCTGTACAGCCCCGAGCGGATCAAAGCCATAGCCGACAAAATGTGGGACGAGCTCCCCGAGATAGTGCGCAAAGACTACGGCAGAAAGTACTTTGATGAGCAGGTCAGCAAGATGGAGACGTACTGCAACAGTGGCTCGACGGACACCTCGCCGGTCATCGAAAGCGTCGCCCATGCGCTCACCTCCACGGCCCCCTACACTCGCTACCACCCCATGGATTACTACTGGTGGCTGCGCATGCAGATCATGACGCACATGCCTGCGGCCATTTCGGATCGCCTCTATGTCTATTGAGGCCTCACACTCCTAGGCTACCCCGGGGGGGATTTTGTTTTAAGGAGAGCATTGTACACAATTCCCATTTTTTAAATTTTTCTAACCTCATTTCAGAGTACTGTAGCTCTAAAAGGTTCATTTAAACATCCGACATAACCTAAAGGGCAGTAACTTGCAAGGGATGCTTCATAGGCAGGAATGTATTACATTTGCAGGAGCGTTGTTTCTTTGCTATTTATTTCATGTGATCTTTTTGTTTTCACCTCAAATGCTGAGACAAAATCATTATTTAAGTTGCAATTGCTCTGAAATGGCATCGAAGTATTTTCTGCTGATGATCATCTGCTGTCTTCAGAATTCCTGCTTAAGATGCAACCTTCACACCATATAGCAGACACCGTCCGTGCTGTAGCAGCAAACCACCGCCTCCTGATGACTGTGAGTGTCCAGCAGGCTTTTCCAGGCCTGGTCACAGTAGCCCAAAGCGAAGCAGAGGCTTTTTTAATTTGGGGATCAGAACTCAAAATACAGTGTTGAAACCAAGCAGCTGACCATGGCCCTTTTCCTTGTATAACAATACTAATAATTACTAGAGAAAGGAACCAGTCTGCTTTTCTTGCATGCTTTCTTGCAAAGGAAGCAGTTCAGTGATGGAGGGATTCAGTCTGGCAGACCTCTCCCACAGAAGTTTCTTAATCATATGAGCATTCCCGTGAGCGTGAGAAGCTTTGTTGACAAGACTGCAGTCATCAGGATTGGCCCACAGTAACATTTCTCTTCTCTTCAACAGTAGTTGGACATCAGCTCCATTTGGAGTAGGGTTTCACTCCATCTCCTGTCATTTGAGAGGGATCAGAGGGAAGCAATGAGGGTCATAGTAGCATCAGTGAATGCCATTTTTGCCAGAGACCTCAGTGTGTTACAGCAAAGTATTTGTGCAGCACCTTGCACAGAAGGGCCTTAACCCTCTCCTGGGGCTCTAGGCTCCATCGCAGTGCAGGTGTTGGTGATAATAATAACTTCCATTGAAGGACTCACTGAGCCAAAGTACATCTGTCAGGATATCTAACAAAACGTCCATAACATAATGAAGGTAACTTTTAGAGCAGTTTAATTTCCGTGATGGTTATGTTTACATATCTGTGAAACATTTGTTATGTACTGAAAGGAAAGGATAGGAGAAAGAAAAAGTCACAGAAGAGCCTTTCGTGGGGAAGTGTGGAAAGAGTTAATTTGTTTAAGCTCAAAAGGCAAAAAAACAATAATAACTGTTGTTAGTGAATTGAAGAGAAGGGATCTCATGTGCTCCAGTGACATACCATGACATGATCAAACTCCTTTGGCTTAATAAATGTGTACATGGATGGTAACAAAATTCTGAGGCTCCCTCTCTTTATTTGTGGATATTTAAGGTGAAGTGCTTATATACTTCAGTTGTTTTGTTTGTTTGTTTAATTTGGTGCATTTGACGTCCATTGTTAGACATACACACTTCATTCTGGGCTTTATTTGCAGTCTTACGTGGCCACATTTGTGCAAGGCTTTGGTACGAGTAGCAGACATCTCCTCCTGCCTCTCGTGACAGATATGTCTAACCCCTGGCCTGTGTGTGTTCACAGCTATTAAGCTTGCCTCTGTACCAGGCTCCCACAGATGACAAAGGGTTATGGATTATTCCCACAGGGTGGGAAGAGACACTGAGCTGTGAAGAGGGGAGGAGGGCGATGACAATGATTCAGCATGGCAGCATACAGCAGGACCCCAGCAAACCTAAAAGAAACCCCTGGGTGAGATGAGCCAGCTTGCAGACCTCTGTGATCCCGAGTCCTGAAGTGGCAGGGATGTGGTAGCTGCATCTGGGAGGAGCATTGCCACATTTTCCAGTACGTGGCCTTCTCTCTGGGACAGAATGTAAGATAAACCACAAGAGACTCAGCAGGCATCAATTTGCAGAGCAGAGCAAAACATCTGGATAACAGTGGCTGCGCTGCAGTATGGTTCAGAGAGGACTGTGCTGCCAGATCTGTGTTGTGGGAGGCAATGGCCAGGATGCTGCTGTGTGTCTGGGCCATTCCTAGGCTTCTCTGTGACTTTCCCTGGCACTGGGAGAGTCTGACTGTCGGCCATGGGGGCAGCAAGCTTGGTAGTATTCCTGCTGGAATCCTGTCAATCCCACAGTTTAAGGCTTTGCCCTGAGAATCGCATTAAAAGCTAATCCCCTTTGGCTTTTCTTGACTATCCTTGCAACTTAGTGCACGCTGGGTTCTGCCTGTGTGGTGCCACTGGGACTCCTGGGGTAGCTTCAGCCCACCAAGTTTGTTTGAAAATAAAACGGACAGTGCTAGAGAAATTCACCCAAAAGTGGGAGAGGGACCTTCAGAGCAGGCTGGGCTGAGACCACGTTGCTGCTGGGGAACACATCCCTCCTCTTCCTCTAGAGTTATGGGGAATCTGCTGCTTTTATTTTGCATAACAAATCAAATGGGAGAAGAGTGGTTCACTGCACAAGTCCCTGAGCAGAGGCCATCAGGAAGCCACTGGCCAGCGTGCAGCACTGCTCCCCATGCAGCTGTACGGCTGAGATCTGCCTCAGCTCCCTGGGAGATGAGCAGATTGTCACCAGTGCTTTCCGTGGTAAGACTCCATTAGCCTAAAAATAACTTCTCTGGTGTGGTGGGAGGCAGCAGAGATGGGGTAATTTTAACTACAGCTGTTACATCTTGTTCTAAGCCTTAGTGAGGAAATTGTGAAGCCCTGGCCACTTAATATCTTGTTGTTCCTTGTGCTGAGGGTGGTGAGTGTGGTGTTTGATACAAGCATTTGGTGGCCACTGCTTGCGGGGATTTCCTGATAAAACAGAAAATTGTCTCATGGCCAGGGATCTAACTGCTGTCCCTGTGGGTTTGTGGCTCACTGCTCTGGAAACAGAAAGTGAAAGGGTCCAGTCCTGACAGCGTTACATAGCTGAGCACACGATGCCTGCCCCAAGTGAACTGAATGTAAGAAGGAAATAGTTACTGAATTAAACTCACAAATGGCTCAGCTGCTGAGCCACGAAGCCCAATCCCTGTCTGTACTGAGGTTTGACTGAAGCAGACCTTGCTGCAGAGCAGATATGCAGCTGCTGGCACTTCAGGGTCTGTAGCTCTGAAAAATGAGCATCTTCCAGCAAACCAGGAGGGGATCGTATGCATAACTCACTAAAGACCCAACAACAGCTCCCTGGGAGCATCTCCCGGGGGACAGAGCACTGGTCTCACCCGCAGAAAGAGATGTGAGGTGAGAGATGTGCGGTGGCACAATGCGTTCTGCAGCTCCTGCACAACCCGTTGGGGGCAGTGGAGGACTACCGCCTCCTGTTCCACCTTGCAAGGGCCCCAGGACTTGAGTGCAGCCAGGAAAAATGCAGCCCAGGTTCCTGCTCCCAGACAGCAGCTCAGGGCAGCCTGCAGGAAGCGGAGGGGTGGGGAAGCTGGGTAAGATGTAGGCTGCTATTTTAAAATCGTGTTTGCTAACACAGTGTTTTGTTTGCTGTTTGTGTGCTTGTTTGAAAGATGACTCTTTGTCAGTGTCTGTCTCTGATCACAAATGAGTCTCTGTGCTTATGGAGCTCTACCATTGGGTATACATAATTATCTGGAAGAGGAATCGGACCAGTACGTGCCATGCAGCTGCCCCGACTGCAGGCTCACCGAGTTTTGCTCTCTCCTTCCTCCTCTAGCACAAGGTTGTGTAATTCCTGGTGTGACGTGGGGAAGCTTTAGCAGAAAAGCTCAGCAGAGCTGTCATCAGGCACCAGCTCAGTCCTGGAGAAGCAGTGCTCTCCCAAGGTGGGGCTGGCCCTGTTTCACAGCCATGGGACATGCAGGTTACCTCATCCCCAGCCCAGCTGAGGGCAGATGGTGCTGAGAAACTGTGCCCTGGGAGCTGTGCTTCCACCACGGCCACCCCAGGAATGCAGGGACTGCATTTCTGACCTGCTCCATTGTGCTGGTCCCTGGGGTGTTTGCTCCCCTCACCTCCATCACGCCAATGGAAAGGAGGAAATAGAAGAAAAAAAGCCCACATTCTCTTCCTAGACTAGCCCAGGTACTCCTCCCTGAGCACGATCTAATCTCCAGCCAGAACAGCAAGTTGAGGATAGCAGGACAGTGCTGTCATCGCCCCACGCTACCGGCACAGCCCCCAGAAAATTCCCTGGGTGGAAGTGTAAATGTTCCTATCATCATTTCTCCCTCAGGGGTGAGAGTCAGAGCAGCAGTGTACAAATGTGGCAGTATCAGGAGGGATCACTGCAGTGGTATTTCTGACTTCACCTGGAGTGAGGTGGGCCATAAATCTTGTGAGATAACATGTTGCCACAGAGACCTGCAGCCAGTTTTTCAGGCCTTAGGAGTCTGAATGCTGCCAGCAAACACAGCCCAACCAGCACACCAGGTCTGTGCACCGCTAACGCAGGAAGCAGCAGGTTTGTTGTAGCAGGAGCTTGAGGACTGGGAGCTGAGTGCTGCAGGCAACACGAGCACACAGTGATGTGCTCCTGGAGAGCACAGCCCCAGCACTGCACTGCCTCTCTGCTCCCAGCCCACGCAGATGGGACAGAGGAGATGATGATTGTCTTTGAAACGTGCTTTTCAATGAGATTTGTCCCCATTAGATACAGAAGGGAGAAAGGGAATCCACGAGGCTCTACCCAGGGACCTGTAAATGTCTTAAACTGCAGTGAGGTTGCAAGCAGATGGGATTTATTTGGGGCTGAGCTGCAACACTTTAAAACCCACTCTGAGCAGTGCCTCAGGCTGGCTGGCTTTGATCTGAGATGCGCTGGGAGAGCTCACAGGAGCCCATGCAGAGCTGCAGCAGTGGGCAGAGGGCTGTGCAGATAGCAGCATTCCTGAAGAGACTGCAGCCGTCCTGGGGGATTTCTGTGAAGGAAGGCAGCATAAGGACTTTCAGCCAGCTCATGCCCTTGTTTGTGATTCTGCTTTCCCTCACCACAGAGCAGGCTGCAGCTGCTGGGAGCAGCCTCCTGATCAAGGGAGGGAGCAAGAATCCCAGGGGTTTATTTGAAGTCCCTTCCTCTTTCTGGGGAAAAGTGGCCCTGATGTGGCTGGGGAGGGCTGATCTTGCTGGGATCTATGCACGGGGCATGGGGAGATGCCACTATCCCTCTCAGGCAGTAGGGTGCAGAGCTGGCCCTGCTTGTTCACTCACGCCCAGCATTCCCACTCCACTGCAGGGCCAGCACCGCACTTGGGGAGAGGCAGCTTTCTATTCCCAGTGGTGCCACAGCTCCTGGGAGCTTTGCCCACACCTCTGGGGATGGAAGCAGCCATGTGGGTACAAAACAGGTGAGAGGTGAGGAGCAGGCTGGTGGCTGTAACATCCCTGGGTTCGGGCCCTGCCCTCCTCAGGCCCACGCTGCCTTCCCCATGACCATCCCAGCCTTCAGTGAACCGAAACTTGGCGCTGCCAGAGGTGGGCAGTGGCTGGGAACTGGGTGGCTATCTGTTGCATGAAATATATTTCATTTTGCCAGCTTTAAAAATAGCTTGGAAATAGCTATGGAAGCACATTACCTTGAGATGAAGCTCTTCAGCCAGTACCACTAAGCTCCAGCCACCCGCAGCCCAGCACCTCTGTAATGCCCACACTGCCCTTTGGGCAGCAGCAGCTTGCCATTCCTACTCACTTGCTGGTCCGTTTATACGATCTCTCTGAGCAAACCTGTTGTCTTGGAGGTAGAATTGACTATTCAGAGATAGTGGAGTGAGAGAGGCTCCTTCCTACAATGGCTAGGGTTTGCTGACTGCCTTTGCAGAGGATAAGTTCTAAGAAAAAAAATAATAAAAGACCTTTTCCTCCAGGCTTCAAGAGCCTGGTAAAAGTCTGTGTTCATTTGTTATTTATTGCCATAAAATGTTTTCCTGACATTTGTAATCACTGCCAGTACCCTCCGATGTGTCTTAAAGCTTAATTGCCTGAACTTTTCTGTTAGCAATGAGCTAATGCGCTGACCTTCTCTTGCACCACTCAATTTACAGCAGAGCAGCCTGCAGCGCCCGCTGCCTTCCCACCAGCACCCTGTGCTGGGGAGAATCTGGGCAGAGCCAAAGCTCCAGGCTGACCGGGACGGCAAGATCCATGCCCTGAGATGAGCTTCTCCAGCCCAGGGTTAGCACTGCGAGCCCAGAGCTGCCAGGCAGGGGCTGCCTGTGCCCCCCCCCCCACAGCTCTGCTTGTGGCTGTGCATCATCCTCAGCCCCACCGCCCCTTCGCCGCCCTGCCCCACTGATGCCGGCCGCAGATGGGCGCTCAGTTCACGGCTGCTATTTGGGGGCTGCCTTCCTCTCCCATCCCTGCTCCGGAATGAATCACCGGGATGCAGGAGCTGAGCAGCGGGCCGGGGATGATGCGCCTCGCGGTGGTGATTCAGCCTCTGCGGGGCGGTGACGGAGTGAGCAGAGCTATTGTTCCTCCCCTTCATTTGATGACAAAAGGGTTCTTACCCTTTTTATGTAGAAGAAGAAATGCGAACAAAGGGATGTGTGTAACAGTGGTGATTAATGTCTCTGCTTCAGGGAACACCCTCCGGTTCCCGCAGCCTGTGCTGAGCACCAGGGCGACTTGGTGCCACACAGCCAGCCCCTCCTGCATGAGCTCGGCTTTTGTCACGCTGCTGGTCCCAGGAGCGGGGCGGCACTCGGGGACAGGAGCAGCTCTGCCCTTCAACTTTGCCCGCTTGCACACAAACATCATCAAATTCCTGCATCTGTGTGCCACCAGCCGCCCCAGCATCACCTCTCCTAAGTGCTTCGTGAGGCACACGGCACGGCCACGGAGCTGTACTGACACAGCATAGAACAAGCAGAAGTAAAAGACCATCCCGCCCCCCAAATAGGAAGGAGGGTCACCGTACATACAGTGATTTGTACCCAAAAGCCAGCTGCACGTTCTTCCATTCATTCTGAGTCCTCCCACCTGCACCAAACTCCCCCTCCAATTTCAGGCAGTCCAGCAGCAGCGAGGATTCACATTTGTGCTGCTGCTCGTGCCTCTGGGAAAGGACACCAGTGCAGGGAGAGCAGAGCTGTGCTGTGACAGTAGCTGGGGTATGAACATCTGTGCAAGGGTTGGGACAGTGCTGCAGATGTGGCCTTTCAGCAAATGCTTCCAGATCAGTTACTACTCCAATATCGTTGATGTGAAAATCAATGGGAAGCTGAACCAGGAGCCCCTACATCAGCATTTACTGACTTCAACTTTTTCTTCTCCTGGTTCTTTACATTTTCCATGTTTTCCATTAGCATTTTAGATGAAGTCCTGGGAGCTGCGTGCAAGATTAAGGCATGATTGATAGCAGCTTCGGGACATGCAGGCAGTACTAATAAGTGTGCCATGGACTGTGAATATTCATGGAGATAGATCAGCTCAGAGGATTAAAAGACATATCCTGGAGGGGCGGATATAATGGAAACAGAGGCAATCAAGGAAATGAACCAAAAAGGTGCAGCTTTATGGGCCCTTTGCAGTCACTGTCTCTGAGCCTCATTCAGCCCATAATTGCTGCTGCTGGAAGATAGCAGCTAGTAGCAGGGCTGCGGATCCACGGCCCTTTGAAGTCCGGAACAATGGACCACGGGAGGTGCCACAGTGTCTTCTTCATCTTCACCCCAGTCTACACCATCCCTGTGTCTGGCACACTGCTGCCAGCTGTTTCCACCAGCAGTGTCCCCGCTGGCCTTTGATCACAGCGGCCCTCGCGATAGCTTCAAGGAGCAGGATTAATTTGGGTACAATAAAAGTCATTTGTTGCTGATCAAATCCAAACAGCCACGGGGGGGCCCGGCAGCAGGGCTGTGAGCAGGCTGTGCCTGGCAGAGCCCAGCCAGGGTGCAGCAGCTCTGGGAAGAGCTGTTTGGCCAAGGACTGGCAGCACAAGGTGCCCCAGGGCTTGGCCATGGCTCAGCCAGGTGGGGAGCCAAGGATGGGCTCATGTGCAGCTCTGGTGGGCACATGGGTGCAGAAGGCCAGCACTTCTCTCTTAGTTGAACAGTAGCAATGTCTCAAAAATAAACCAACATGGCTCTTTATTTCAAGTATGTTTTCCCTAATTACCCTTACACAGCAAGAGCTGCAGATACATTTAATTTCTCCATAAGATAACTGTTTAACTGCTTGCTGTGTGGCTTTGCCCTAATTCTGAACCATTACAATGCCAGAACACAGCAGTGCTGTTTTAACACGTGGCATGGCTACAAACATATGTTTGTGGTCCTGCCCTCTGCCAGTTGATCTCATCTGTTTTGTCTGGGACTTTACAGTCATAAATGACTCACTCTGAGCATGGGGCTTTGGTCCCTTCCAAAGGGCAGAGCTCCCTGTACCCAGCACCTTCAGACCAGGCCTTCCTGCACTCCTGGAGCACAGGAGTTTTTGCATCCTTGAGGATGTGGAGAGGGCCTCGGTCGCTTGCGTTACCCAGCCCAGCCAGCTCTGAACAGGAAGACAAAAGCACCTTTGCCTTGTATTGAAGGAGAGTGTTCATGGAGCCCACAGCTGAGGGCCTGCTGCCTCAGGCAGACATCACGTGTAATCCCTTCCATTAACAGCAGGCTCTTGCCTGGGCTGTTTCTACACAGAATCAGCGTTCTCATAGCACCTCCTCATGTTTCTTAGTCCAGAAATCTGTCATTACCCAGAGAATCCAACCCCCCATGCCACGTGGCTGCTTGCCCCGCTCACTGGTGTTCTGATCTTCAGGCTCTCTCCACAGTGCCTGGTGCATGAGGTGGGAGAGGAGGAGGAGGAAGGAATACATCAGAATAATGAGGAAGGAAATCTGCTCCTTCTGCATTTGCTTTGGAACAGCCTCTATGAAAACCCCTTCGATGAAAGCCAGTCTGTATGAGCACTCATTCTTAGCCATGAGCATTATTAATAGACAATTGCAAAATTTTCTTTCCGCAGGAAAGGGCCTCGCAGCCTGAGGCAACATTTCCACAGGTTCCAATGGATTTGGTCACTCAGAATGGGTTTTTTTTCTATTTAATGTAGCTGTGGGCTGGCACACTGTGTGACAGGGAACATTTTCAAAGTTACGGTTTGCAGACATGAGGTTATTTAATTAGTCCTGTATAGACAGAATAATAACTGCCTGTCTTTTCTGCTTTGGAACAATTTTCTTCTCCCAGCAGCAGACTGCACGTTCTTGGTTTTTCTAATTGCAGGGTGCTTGTGTCCTCCCTCACATGTGAAAGCTGCTGCTCACAGGACAAAGTGAGAGGTCCCCTGATCTCTGTTTTTAGCTGAGTCCTGCAGAGGTCTGGAAAGCCAGGAGCTGCCCCTTTCTTGCTGTGCTGGTCTGAAAAGGCTGATGTCTGCGACCAGAGCTGTCCCGAGCTGCTTTGCCAGGCTCTAACCCTCACCAGGTCCACGCCTTTCCCTGCAGATTGGGATGTGCAGTGTAGGAAACGTTCACATCCATCTCCAGTGCAGTGACAGAACTAAGAGCAAATACCACTGAAAATCCCAAGTGAAACATCCTCAGGGAGCCAAGTTCCACCCGGTGTCAGACAGGGTGTTTCTAGATCAGCACCATGGCTCCACGTCTAGAGAAAGAGTGAGTTCATCACTCCCTGCCTGACACAGAACTGGTTTTGCGTGATTTACAGATTCTTATCCTTGTCTCCTTAATCTGCCCTTTTTCCTCTCACCACCCCCACAAGGCTTCTTTCTTTCTACCTGATTCTAACTCCTGCCTGTCTATAGGAGTTACTACCTCCATTCATACTGCCAGACCCTGGGTTCCCTGCTGACATTGGTGTGCCCCCGCCCTGTGAGCAGCCCTGTGTGCTGAGGAGCAGCTGTAGCCCGCTGTGCCCGAGCACTCTGCCCAGCCACCAGCCCTGCAGGGTGCCCAGGGCATCACATGGAATTCTGCAGGCAGTACGGCTGGATTTGCTTAGGCAAAGCTCACAAAAATAAAGTTAATTGATTAGCAGCCCAGCAGAAAGCCTTCTTTTGTAGGTTCTGTTCAAACCTCATCCTGGATGCTGATCCAACTTTCCAGTAAGGGCTTATTTTTGTGAAATTTCTGAAGCAGCACAGTTCATTGCTCCTTGGTATCACTACCCAGAGTGTGTTGGTATCTCTGCCCAAATATACACAGCTACAACATCACAGAAATTTCAGTTTAACATCCATATACTTTTGTGTATGACCTTTAGCCAATCATTCCCTAAACAAGGATGGATACTATAAGACTTGGTAGATCAAATAAACCAGAAATAAAAAAGCCCTTACTGTGGGTTCTATAAAGGTATTTTCCATGAGAAAAGCCATGTCAGGGGAATAAGAATAGTGTTTTGGCATGAAAAAGATGAAATTAAACTGGTCTCTGCTGTGAAGCCACACTGGAAGGGCTGGCTCCGATCCGCCTGCGTGCGGGCAGTGCGGTGTGAATGGCAGCCTCCTGCCTGTGCCTCCAGCTGCTGCCACACAGATCCTCAGTGCTCTCTGGTAGCACTGCTCTTTAGAGCTGATGAACCTATGGACTTCCAAAGGTGCCAATTTAATGTTTTTTTCCACTATGAACTGGTGTGGTCCAGTTCAGTATTTTTAAAAGTCAGCTGGGAGGAAAGCTGTCTGTGTTCCTGAGGTCCTCGTCTGCAGCTCATTTCCAGAAGGAAGTAAATCAGGAAGCTTTTAGTGATTCAAATCACAGCTGCATTCCTACCTCGTGCCTTCTCGTGTGTGCTGCAGACCAGAGCTGAGTTGCGCTGATTTTAGCTAAGCAATTGTTTCTTCAGACAAACGAGATCTGGAGTTAGGGCTTGGAGTTATTACAGATGAGCTTTCCTAAGTAAATTCACATAGACTGCTTACCACCTTGCAAAAATGTTTCTCCAGATAAAATAGGTGAATTGATCATCCTGCGGGCCATCCCTCAGTGCTGAGGTGAACCACCAGCAGCAGCCTCTGCTTCCCTGTGCAGACCTGCAGAGAGTCAGGGCAGCTCACGCCCCTTGCTGACCAGGACAGCTGTGCTGTGGCTGCTGAGCTCGGGCCCCACTGGCTGCAGGAGCTGTGGGGTTGTCCTGACAAGACCCACACTTTGAGCTAGGTGTCCTGGCAGCAGTCTGACAGAGCAGAGGTGCTGCATTATAACAGCCTCACATCATGGGTGCCGGTGGAGCAAATAGCAAAGGGGCCGCTCCTGCTCTCACCACTGCTATGGTAGATCAGCCCTTCTACTCTGTGGGTGAACACAATGTGGCCCTAGTTTGGATCAATCCCCTTCCTGCAAATGGGTGCCCTCTGTCAGGATGTGCTTTTTAGGCTCAGCGCTGTATTTCTGAATTGCAAAAGCACTTGTGTGTCTAACCGTGCTTCTTTGTAAGGCTCAGTGACAGCAGCACGGGGCTTTCCAGCTGGCAGCACGACACAAAGCACTACAACGCTAGCAGGCAGCAGCTGCTTTGTGGGGATGAGGAGATGGCTGTGAAGGGGACAGGCTGGGAGTGAGGAGTGAGCTGTTGGTGACTGCATCTAGTTAAATAGCCACGGGGAGCCACAGGCAACTATCCACAACAGCCATAGAGAAAGGCTCAGGTTGGTTGATGCTGAGATGTTCAGGCTCTGAAGGAGGTACAGAGATCTCTGTGTGGTTTCTGTGCCTGTTCCAGGCTGAGGACTGCTGAATTTTCTGGCTGTGCAATTAGCCTTACTCTGAAAGCTCCGTGGTAGATATTTTACTGTGTCCCTTGGGAACCTGGTTCATTAGTTCATACTTCTAATTAAAATTATACTCCTTAATTTCTTTGAACTGCACTGACCTCACTGGAGTTGAGCCATTATCTAACAGAATAGGAGCACCTGATGCTGGCTGTAACCACTACTGAACATGGTCCCTAAGGAGAACCAGAGGAGAACCTGGGTACTTGCAGCCCTTGCAGGCACTCATGCAGTCCCACAGTGTGCTGCTGGTGGTAGAAATGGGAGGGAAGAAAGGAACACAATGATAATGAGCTCCCCTACACCATAACTGGCGGTGCCTGGCTGGTATCCATCCACATCAGTGAGGAAATTTGCTGGAGATTACCAGGGGTGAGATGTATTATGTGCCGTGCAGAGGCTGAACAATGAAGTTAACCTACAAGCGAGGAAGGAGCGTGCGCCAAGAGATGTTATCTTTCCTCAATGAGCAGGATTCTGAAGGGCTCCTGACTTGATGAAAGGCAGGAAACCCAAGCTCCTATTCTATGAGCTGAGGGCTCTGACCACCGTGAAGCAATGCCTGTGTCATTAGCTTGGTGAATGGCCCCAAGCATGTGAGGACCGCGGCAGGGGTCGGTGCTGCCAGGAGCATCCCTGCTCACCTGGGAGCCACTGCCCCAAGGTGACCCTGCACTGCCAGCACTTCTTGTGCCCCATGTGGAAATAAGAATCTCAGTGTCCAACCCTTAAGGCCCCACATCATTCACTCCTTTCTGGGCTCACCCTCCTTTCATCAGCACTGCTTTTCACCACTGCCCTTGGAGCTGGTTCTGTTCCTTCCTGCTTTGTCACACGTTTTATCAGGAGTGTCTCCAGTTTGCTAATCTCCCTTTGATGCCATGTCAGCCGCCTCTCTGAAGTCCAAAGAGATGAGCTCTAAGGGGCTTCCTTTGACTTTCAAAGGAAGAAAGAATAAAGTCTGACAACGTTTCTCTTTGTAAAGTCCATATTTAATGTTGCTGTGTTTTCCATTAACTCTTACTCTTTCCCAGTTTAAGACCCAGCTTTCTGCTGCAGTCAGAGCACTGCAGCCTGAGCTTGCCTCCGCCTTTCTCCCTTAACTATAGATAACATTTTCTTTTCCCAGGCCGTATGGTAATGTCCCGGACATGGGAGACTTGTTCAGATACAGATGTTTCTGTGATCATGCCAGTCCACTCTGAGTAGTGGAACTGCTTTTTACACATCTCTGAAAAAAAAAAAAAAATCTCATACTCCAGTATTTATTTATCCTATTATCCATTTTGCCTTTACCTCATATTGATCACTATTGCTTTCCTACTGAAAACCAAGCAAAGAGTTAGCCCAGCCTGGGGCCACCCTGCCCTGCCTTTTACCCCATTTGCTCTATAAAAGAGTTCTCCTCTTTCTCATGCAGCTGAGTGACCCTTCTCATTTGCTTGATATCCCCTGTGATACACGGGTTACTCTGAGGGCTGCCAGAAGTGACAACCAAATATACCTTTCCTTCCATTCCTTACTCCATTCCAGTTGCTCTCTCTACATACTCCCTTCCGTGCTAAAGTCCCGGAATTCCAAATCAGACCTCTATTTCTTTCCAGTTTAATCTGAATTAAAGAAGCTTGTGCTGAACTGAACCATCACAAGCCATCTCCAGGAGCACCAGTCTGTGGCTGCCATGCCCTTGGAGGAATGGCAGAGTCACCTTCCTACCTACAGGCCGTGGCTGGAAATCAGTGTCACACGGCTTCCACAGTGCCCACAGACACGGGCGGCCCAATGCTTCCCTTGTGGCAGCTTGCAGATATTCGCATTCTGGTTAATTATGTAATTGAGATGTTTCCAGTGATTTAAAAGACTTCTGACTAAGCTGTTGGCATAATGGGGAAAACTGAAAGCCAGAGTCAGGGGGAATCAGAATTCAGCAGAAGCCTTTGAACCAGCTTTGATTTACATATGAATAGCGCTGAGCTGCAAAGGGAATTGTGTCCGTCCATCTCCAACAGAGGCACCGAGCAGGTCGCTTGCTGGGAACACTCCCTCATTTCCTATTAGGATCACTTTTACTTCTGTGCAATGTATTTCTGCCTGGTTTCAGAGGAGCTCACCCAGATAAAAGTCCCTTGATCCCAGCGATGCTGAGCCATAGTGCGGCGTGGCTGTGCTGCGCAGAGCAGGGACAGCCACGCAGTCCTGCAGAGTGCCCCATGCTGATGGGGGAGCCAACACCGAACACATGGAACAAGGAAGGTGCAAACATGCCCCGACTTCAGTGGCAGTGCTACAGGAGCTGACCTAGTGACCCGTGTGGCAGTGCTGCTCCCAAGGGTGCCGGAGATTAAGGACTTCGCAGGTTTTTGCTTCACATAAAGGAGGCACAGAAGCGTAACATACAGCCTATAACCTGCTTAGGAGACTCTAAGCTTTACTTACTGCTCCTTCTGAGGTAACATGCACCATGTGGCTCGCCTGAATATTGCTTTTTAAACGCAGCAGCTGGAAGGTGAGCATGTTGTTTTGGATGTAGCAGTGAAGTGACACATTTCACACACAGCATGTCAGGGAGGATGAACACTTCCCTCCCCAAAAGTTGCCTGTCATCCTTGAGTGTAACACTGATTGGATCTGTGCCTCTACACCTGTCCGTGCAGCACATCTGCCTGTTCAAGTCCTGACTCCACGCTGCAAGGCAAAGCTGTGAATTTTCATTTACAGGTGTATCTATGTTAAACACCTGGGCGATGATTTTTCTGAATGTGACCTGGAGGTGCAGTGGGTTGGTTCTTTGTTTACACTGTTGCCTGACCTCAAGAAAGGAGGGATGAGCCATGCATTTTGAGGGCTGCATACAAAAAATATAGCCTGTGCTCTCCCTCCCCACCTCCTGCACAGACTGCTGATCCCTTAGGATGGGATCCTGCACGATATCACACTCATCTCACTGGAGCTTGTTTAGGGTAAGACCATATTCACAGCAATTTATATTTAATCTTCTGCCCAGTGCTTGTGCTTTTGAGCCACTTCAGTCCATGTGCCTCCTTCTCCTTCCTATTCTGGGCTCCTGGGCGTGCTTTGATGCTTCTTCCGTGTAGCTCAGCCTTCCAAGCTTCAGCTTATATGAAATCCCTCAGACAGTCAGCTTATGTCACCATCATCCATCAGGGACAGCCGCACAGAGATCCTCAGCTCAGTAGATTTGCTGTCTCTCCCTTCCAGCTGGAAAGAGGAAATATGAACTTACCTGCACATGCAACATGGTCACATTTAAAAGAGAAAAGCGATGTAAAACACTGTGTGCTATTCATCACATACCATTTATCTTCTGCTCAGTTGCTTTTGGCTCTTACCAGACCTACATGCTATTTTCTTCCTAAACAGCTTCCTGCCACACTACTAGGAAATGTGGGAATTTCATGCCTGAAGGAGAAGGATGCAGGGCTGCTCCGTGTCAAACAGCTCTTGTTGTTCTGTGTCGCAAATTAACAGGATTATACTGGGTTTGTAATCAGCAATGATTAACCTACTGCAGAGGTTGCATGATGAATCTTCATCTCACACTGGGCTCTTCTGATCCTTCTCACAGAGCAGAACCATAGCTGCTGATGCGCAGACACACACAGTGCTTTCTGGATAGATACAGACCCCTCCTGGGTCGTGCTGCTGCAGGGATCCCCTCCTACCTTCCTGGATCGAGGAGTGAGATTGCCAAGCCTGGAGCAGAACACTGCCCCTCTGCTGGAGGCTGGACCCAGCTGGCCAGACCTGCTGGCACTGATAATTGCATACCAGTTAGATGTAATTAGATGGAGTTTATTTAACTATTGGTTGTGTTGAAGCTTTCAGAGATATCTTTATTGCCTTAAAGTTAAACTCATTAATTCAATTGCTTATTTAACCAAGCATCACATACTAACGAGGAGGAAGATTACCATCTGAGACCTGTAAAGCTTACAGAGCTTGTCTATTTGGTAGAGCTTCACCCTCTCCAAAGACCTGATCTCACTAAATCTAGAATGAAGCACAAAGTACATCAATCACCAGTGAATAAGACTGAAGACCCATGCTGGATCCCACTCTCACTGCCTCCTCCCTAGAGGACTGACAGGAGACAGCAAACACCCTGACTGGCAAACAAACATGGGGCTCACTCTTCAGCATCCATTCTTTCTGAAAGGATTTTGGATGTAAACTTTCATGGCTCATCACTGCTGTCAAAGTCCTCTCATAACCAGCACTCCCTCTGCTGTCTCCTTACCTGGCCCCAAGGCAGAGGAGATGTTCTGACAGCTCAGAAACTGGTGTTTTATTTCTGTCATTACATTTTTTCTCTTGCATTGCTAGACAATTAGACAGTTTTCTCTTCTCCTTCCCAGAACCTGCTATAATGCAAAAGCAGTGCTGGCAGAAGGGTCATACCTTCATCTACAGATGTTTATTGACAAAATTCATACTTACGCCCAGAGCAGAGCAGCACAAGCTGTGCTATCTAAGGAAATCTTCTACTGTGGTGACAATAGCATTTTCTATCACTGTGAAAGCTACATAGAGTGCCCAATGTGAAATGCCCCAGTGTAAATGTCTAACACAGATCCCTCTACCTGGACTTTTTCATGGGCTCAGATATTTGCAGGTAAAACAGTCCCATTTTTGGTAACTTTTTGTTTGGAGAGGGACTCCAAGGAGCGCTTGAGCAATGCAGAGGAAGTGTTTCCCCAACTCTACGGTGGCTCAGGGCTGTTCTGAGCATAGGTAAGTTCTGCACAGACACTTCACAGGCAGCTGCCAACCACGAGGTCCAGGTCTGAAGCAGGATGCAAGCTTCATGTTGCCACGTACCTTCGGCTGACAGAAGAAACACGAATCCATTCTGATTTCCTCACTGGTCTCCTGCTCTTATTGGACTTGAGACTGAAGCTACAGGAGCAAATACACCACCTCCAGCAGATACTATGTTGCAGCGAGACTGACTTATATGTGTAGGATTTGGAGAGAGGAGGAACTTTTTTCAGGAATAATAACAGAAAGTCATCCACTCTTTTTGAATTAATTTACACTTTCAGGAAATACTTGTCAGGCTGCATTTGTGAAGTAAGAAGGGACAGTGTATGGCTGTTGTGCATAGTCCACCTTTGAAAAGCTTCACGAGAAGCCACAAAACTCACATCTCAGCTTTAACTGCTCATTTCTCTCCACCTTGAGGGCAAAGCACCTTGTAAATTCTGCTGGCTGCTGGGAGCTCTGAGTTTCCCAGTGGTGCAGCAGCTTGTCATATTTCCCTTACTCTTTTTGGATGGTGGGTCTGTGCCCTGTCCTGTGCCAGGAACTGTTAACCACAGCATGCCCATTCTTTGATCAGAGAAACCCATCTTAACATTTAATCATAGTAGTTTATGATGCATTTAGACTGGGTTAAATGGGTAACACTTCTTTGAGATCGATGGAGTAGGTATCTTGTTCAGAATCTCAGCTTGGCTGCTCACTTTGAAACAGTTTTAGACTTCAGATGAAATTGCTTCCAGCTTCTTTCACAAAGACCCACATGATGTCCCTGTTCTGCCAGAGCGTGGCCTCCTATAGAGAGTTCTTCAAAGTCTGGTTTCAACAAAAACAAATTATTTGGGAATATAATTGCCTCTCACCCCCTTAAATTTCACTGTATTCTCAAGAGATTCCTGTAAATAGACCCCATTCCTCAGCAGAGCAGTGGTATTCTGCAGTGCTGATGGAAGCCAGCCCTCACCAGGCTCCATTCCACCAGAAACGTTTAGACAGGCAGTACTTGAACAGAGTATTGGAACAGAAATGCTTCACAGCCCAAAGCAGTGATGGAGCACCTGGTGGGAAGGTGGAGCCAACCCAGGGGAGCTCAGGTGCATGCAATGTACGTGAGTGACAGAGGGAATGAAGATAAGGATCCACCCCTTCCCAGATCTCATTTATGGTTTGACAGTAGAAACAATGGTTTCTTGCTGGAGATCTCTGCCTACTGGAGGCCTTCTGAAGGTGAGCAGCTTCTTTCTGTTATTTCTGTACCCATGGCTGTTGTGTTTGAGCAACTCCTCACTTGCTGTAGCCTGGGACCTTGCTGCTCTACTGTCATTGCTGCACTTTCTGTCACATTACAAGGATAAAACATCACATTTTTTCTCTCTTCTGCCATTTGTGTTGATATTCAGATCTTGCAGGAAACCATATGGTTTTCAGAAGCCTACCCACATACCTGTGTATGCCTACGCAGCTCATGAGTCACACTCCCTGGTTGGATGGCCCCTGAGTCATACTGAAAATCTGTGAAATTTCAGTGTCTATTTTCCATGCATGCTCTTCAGAACTTTAGACAATTCTACATAACCATTCGCATGTGCATTATTTTTTTCCCTGTTCTGTTCTCAGTTACATGGGTGCACTGGCACTTCTTATTTTGAGGCAAATCATACCTAGATGTCTGCAGAGCACCAATGGGACTTGCAGTGTGGCTGCCAGGGAGATGCGGGCATCCTCTGAGTGCACTCACATCTCTACAGCACTTCCTGGGGATCAACTCAGGCCAGTGGGACTCTAGAAAGAGAGATGCGCCTGTCTATGCCATCAGCCTTTCAGGTGCGTGGGCTCCTAGCTGGGCATCAGGCAAGGCCATCGATCTACTTTCTCAGCATATCCTCAGTACAGCAAAGGCAATGTGTGAACTTTGACTGTTCTTTTTGTCAACAAAAGTAGAGGAGAAAATCGATTATTCTGCCTTTTGTAAAGGACTGGTGCAGGAGATGTGTTACATCCCAAATTAAGAAGAGTGGCCCCAGTAATGGTTACAGGAATGCTGGAATGAGTCTACCAGAAGCTGAGCTGTTTTTGCAGCTGTACTCCAAATGTTGTCAGTGTTAGGTGACAAGCAGAACAATCCCACAGCTGACAAGGGGTGTGGTAGGTATGCTGCTCTGCTTTGAAGCTGGTTAGTCGCTATTTGCATTCAAAGCATCACTGCACCTTGTAAGCATTCCCTGTCCTAGTGCTTGTCCTGTGTCCTAATACAGTTGAAAAAAGCAGCAGAGGCTACTTCTTCCTATGCCATGTGGGAGAGCTTTGGAAGAAGCAACATGAGACTGTAGGGAATGTTGTGCAGTAATTTAATGTAGTAAAACTGCCAGGAATGTTCATTAGGACAAACAATCCAGCCCACAGGGGGAGAATGTGTTACTTCACTCCTCTGCCCAAAGACACTGCTTATGGAGGCAGGGCTTTCCCAGTCTTGCTGTAAGTGTGCCTGACCTGAAAAGCCTCAGACGGGTACACAAGACCACTGTCAGACCATTTCCAGTTCAGATTTGTATGGTTTCCAATGTTTGTTCTGATGTGGGATAAGTCCACCTCATCCTGTTTCCCTAAAGGCAGATGCAATCAGAGCAGGCAGCTCAGAAATTTATTATTAGTAATCTTATCTGAGATGCCCTATGGGAAATGTTTCTGCCCTTCCCAGGCAATGTTCAGGATTGTAGTAGGGCTGCTGAAGAAAGCTTTCCTTGGGCTGCCCGTACAGAGCTGCTCCTAGGAGTTCATTAGGATCTGCACAGTGAAAACCTATATTCTGCTATATCCAGCACTGCAGAACATGTGGTGCGAGGCTGATGATTTCATTCTGTGGTGCTTGTGGAGCTGTTCCCTGGGTTTTACCAGTGCCACTGCTGTGAGGGTTAGGCAGGGGCTGCCAGGGGTTGGCGGACAACTTTCCTTTGTGGGCATCAGCCTTAAAACTGTGTTGGTTCAGGGGCTGGTAAAATCTGCAGGGTTCTTGGAGGAGGTTTGTATGTTTTCCACATTTTCAAAAATACTTTCCACCCATCCAAGAAGTGTACCAAAATAATTTACTGCCAAATTGTAAAAAGCAATGTTTGTATTATGTGGAAATGTTAATTTGAACTCACTAGGGTAGACCACAGTGTTTACTTACTAACACTTACAGTGTGGATAGAGACATTTCTGAAGGTCCATAGGAGCCAAAAAGCAGACACCTCTCTGACCCCATCACCAGTAGGACTGGGGCCAGCAGGGCATTTCATTCTGGTGCAGGGAGTGCAGTACTGCAGTAAAAAAGCAGGACAGCAGAACCTGATAATTCCAGACTGATTGCACAAACTGAGATGAAGCACATGTAAAACATCAAGCAAGAGAGGTCTGAGGGGGCTGCACTGTCCTCATGCAGCTTCCCTTCGATGTTTGTTGTTCCGTGAGCCTCTATGGAAGGCAGATATAGTGAGTTAATAGCACCTAATTCCAGTCACAAACAGAAATTAGCACACTTTGCTGGTTTCTCAAAGATATGAGATGTTTCTGGTATAAATATGAGCAACACTGCAGGGACCAACTACAGAATTCTCATTTTTAGTTACAGTAAGGTAGGATGAAGTAAAACTGTATCCGCAGAGGCAAAGATGTATCAGGAATTCACTGGGACTATGCTGAAGATCTATCCTGCATAAATGGCATTAGCCAACAGTGATTAATGCAGCAAGCATGTTTCATCATACTATGATGTAAAGAGATTAGAAACAGAGTTGTTTTTTGTTTTTTTTTTTGGTGATGCACAGGCTCTCTTCCTTGAGAGCCTGTGCATCACCAAAATGATATTTTCTTTTGTCAGATGCCTAAATTATCAAGGAAATAGGATGAGAACTGCAAGCATACACCTGTCTTCCAACTTTTCTTGCCCTTATGAATCAGTCTTGGTATCGGACAAACTAGTTACTCCATGCGCTCTGCTGTTGCAATAGCATGGATCTGGGAAGGAATGTGGCCTTTGCTGACATCATTTTTTTACCTTGCTAAAAAGAACAACCACAGTCAGTGGAAGATTTTTATTTTTTCCTGACACATTATATTTTTTTTTCTTATTTTAAGATTATTATTATTTTCAAGAATATTGTTTTTGGGGGACAAAGAGGAAACAGAAGGAATGGGAAGCACTGGAATCAGTAGTGAATGGTATTGCAGTTCTTGTTGTCTGTGTGTGTGTGTGCCTGATGCTTGCAGCCAGCTTCCTGCTGCTTTTTGGAGCACATAGTCAGCTCCTTGGGGCCAGCTGCAGAAGTTGGTTTTCCAGCAATTTGTTGGCAACAGGGAGAGCCTGATAGGAGGCCCTTAGGAATGTATCAGGAACTGCTAAAATTTCTATTGAACTCAACTTGCAACAGTATTTCATCAGAGAATTTGAGTAAGAAAAGCAGTGCACAAGCTGTTAATCTTAAGAAGTCCTCTATCACCAAGGACTTACTGAAAGGACAAACTGGAGTCTGTGTGTGAGTCAGTAACAAGTTCCTTTGGATTCTGACAGATTCTTTTATGTCCATAAGAGTAGAAACAATACTACTGGGATTCAAAGGCATTACAAAAAATACACGATGGCTCCAAGCAGCATCCTGTCCCGAAAACGCTGCAGGTCTACAAGAGCTTTCTGCACCTAAACACGCCTCAAAATAAAACAGAAGAGCTGTGTAGGCACTGCAGGGTGCTCTGCTACCATGAGCTCAGCACTACTGAATGCTTGCTTCACCCAAGGGCAAGAGAGAACTCATTCATTCCTGTGAGCAATGTCTGCAGCCCTACAGAGCAGGTCCTCTTGTCAGCAGGGCCTGCTCAGCCAGCCACAGCCTTAAAGGTTTTCTCTCTTCTCAGAGCTGTGACAGTGGAGGACTCACCTCTCAGCTTTACTCATTAGTGGCCTCTCCCTCCTGTGATGTAAATAATACATAACATTCCAAACAAGACAAAACCTTTCTTGAATTCTCTTTTTGCATTCCTTTTTAGCACTGCTTTTTTCCATCATGTAACTATTGGTTATAGTTACCTTTATCCTCTCAAAGCTGCTCCACAAACAAACAGGGAGAAGCTCATGAAAGGGAAGGTGTGCCCGATAATCCAGTTACCTGCTCACCACAGAGGTAGCCCTGGGGGCCAGCAGCGCTGCTGGTTCCAGCAACTCTGCAGAGCCCTTCTGCTGTGCTGAGCAGCAAGCAGTGGAGGCAAAATGTAGGAAGCTAGTGATCTGGGCATCCACAGCACAGCCTGTACCCAGCAGCAAGCAGAATTGTTGGGGGAGTAGTGCAGGTAGGCCAGGCCAGCAACAGTGTTTGGTGAGAATTGCGATGTCCTAACACCTTGTATGAACACCTCACTTGTAACGTGGTCTTTAGCTGCTAAAGAAGGCACCCTCTGACATGTATGACTTTGTTTCCATCAAAAGGAAATCGCTACTGTCAAACTTCTTTTCTATTTTTTTTGACTCACCTAATCCTCTGTGTCTCTGTAAAACCAAAATTCAAAGGGTATTTGTTCCTTCAGGTGCACGTGATAGACAACGTGGTGGCAGCAGAGGTTCATAGATCTGACTGTGGTACATGAGGCACAGCCCTGCACGATCGGCTACAAGTGCTGCATTGTTTGTGCCTAGGAAACAAAGGTATCTGGACGTGATATGCAGTGATGTCAATCTGCTGTGTGCTGCTGGGCCACATGGCTAAGGCACAGATGTCTGACCCAATGTAGGGCAGTGCCAGGACTCTGGGGCAGCTCCTGCAGAGACCAAAAATCAGCACAGAGCAGATTTACAGCTTGAGGAATGTCAAACATTTATACAGTGTAAGAGTTAACTGACTAGATTTTACTTAAATTGCCTAACACCTGGTCATAGAAAAAAATCCCAAACTAACTTTCTAACCACACCTGTTACATGTGGTCCACTAAAACCCAAGGCAACTGCTGCACATCTCACAGCGAAATGCTCCTGAGTGGGATGTCATCCATTCTTGGTGGGCTTACTTCTTAGGCTGGGTTTTCACACAGACTCATTCCACACAACACAGCACCCTCTCTGCTTCGTTTGACTCAGAAAGTTAAAATAGACAGGTTATATAATGATGTTTATCTTTACATCAGGAAGTCAACTAAGAAGCTGTTAAGCTGATATTATATAACACAGTCCTGGTTACAGAAAGTGTGGAGGAAGATGATCTGGGTTGATGCGCGTCATATTGGCAGTAACTGTTACAGGTTATAACTAGTATTGTGTCATAGGCTTTTGTTTCTCATATTTTGTAGCTGTCCATTAGCAGCTAGGAACGGAGCTTTACATGTTCATAGAAATTTCAATTACACTATTCTTTACATCAGGTAAGAATAAACACACTATTTTATTTTTAAATCTAAAAACTGAAATGAAGTCACACATCACTTTCTGTTCCATGTAGTTTTCTGGTTCTTGAGGCTGATGGAATATTAAAACTCATTCTCTCGTAGGGTGGTGAATTGTCCCACTATTACTAGGGATACTTTACCACAAGAGCAAAAGAAGGAAGAGATGACATTATACCCAATGCACCAAATTCAACAGTAACTCAGACAACTTTGGAGAATGCAGACTGTACACAGGCAGAAAACTTAAGGTTAGGAAAAACAAATCACCCCAAACAAACAAACAAAAAAACACATGCAAAACACAAAGCAAAAGTTATTTCTCAGTTTCTTTGTAAACAGGAGCACCCTCATGTGCTGTTCGCACACAGCCATCAGAACAACGGATCACTGGGTCCTTGTGTTCAGATGCTTAATGAAACTGAGAGGCATTTCAGTTATGAGGACAAACATTGAACGTAGAGGTAACAGTGTAAGAACATGAAATATTACTGGGGAAACTACTCTCTGTACTCAGTATTCTCTACATTCCCTGGTTAAAATCAAAAGAATCAAAGCTACGTAAGATGATCTCATAAGAATTCTACTGAGTAGGCTTAATTAAAGAAGCTGAAATTTTGTTCGTGATTAAAACTTTGTTTTTAACAGCTGGAATAATTTCAGGTCAAAGGGCACTGAGAGAGCGGTGTATTGATTCCCTGTACCCTTCTGTGAGCAATAGGAAGTGAATCATATTACCCACAATAGAGAAGCTAATATGGGTGAGCTGGTACTTTGACTGATAATTGAGTGTGTATGACAGGCGTGTGACCAGTAACGGTGCGCTGCAATGAAAGGGACAGCTTGAACATTTAGTAGCCTCACGGAAACTGGATGTATCCAGAAAGTTTTGCAGAAATACACATACTACTCTGCCGTGCTTTCCTTTAAGCAGAACACTTCCAGAAGTTGTCTGTATCCCTTTTTAGTCCGTGTAGCTATGGATTACAATGAAAAAGCACTGCCTTGAAAAGTAGGAAATTAAGGCTGTGCTCCATGATCCAATCTTACCAGGCATCAGAGTATCCAGGTGGGTATAATGAATAAGCTAACTTTATTCCTTAACAGCCAGAGGAAATTAGGCTTCAATAGTTTAATTGCTTCCCCTGTTAGCTGTGAAACATTGCACTGACTTTGTAGGGGAGGTGGAATGAAAGCCTCTCTGCGGCTGTGGGAGATCTGTTTTAGGCATACCACTGCCACAGCTCAGCATCACACACTATATGGCATACTGCTGCCACAGCTCAGCACCACACACTATGGCAGCTGCTTTGAGGCTTCAGACACTAAGCAGATGACAAAAATAAGGCTGAAGGGATCAATGCTACTCTTCTGTTTTCTCTTGTTAGCAACCCTGATGTGAAAAGCTCTTGGAATTTGACTCATTCCTCCTCAGCAGGCAACAATTTTACTATTTTGCTGAAGTTAGTATTGATTCTAGCAATACATACCTTCTGTATGACTGTTCAACTTGATGTGAATAAATGTCACCAGGGGACTGTCCCATGGTCCCACACAGGTGGCAAAAGAAGGACTTCAGTGGCAGGGGCAGAGACTGTCACAGTCTGGGTCATATCTGTGGCCAGGAGGACTACAATGGAGGCAGGCAGCTTCTTGGTGTAATTGTTCTGGAGTTCCTATGCTGAGGGTCATTCTGGACCACAGCCAGGACTTGCTGAGCTCAGCATAATGCTGACTTGTGTGCTCATTGCATCAGTTACAAGTTCAGCACAAGCTGTTCTGTATGCTGCCTATAATGGTTTGATTTAAATGATGTTGCTTCAGCAGTGGCATAAGTGATCCTTTGGCTATTACCCCACTTCCCCCTGCTCTGTGGGAATGGCACAATTTCCTTAGGGCTCAAGCCCCAGCAAGAAAGCAGGGAACTAAGGGCAGCTCCACAACAGACCCTTACTGCAGTGCGTTGGTAAAAGTGCTGTTTGCTGTTCATAGGGTATCTCCTATTTGTGCTGGAATTTCCAAACCATATTCTAAAGTTTCATACTATGCATTCTCGTTCAGGCATTTAGAATCAACAAATATCCCCAAGAAACAGCAGTGCTGGGACCAGCCCCTTTTGGGAGTGCACTAGGGTCTAACTAATTGCTTCCTGACTCGCTGATCCCTCATCCTGACCCTTCTTCTTTGATGTTCTCTTATTTATTTGTTTCCTGGAGCATGAGTAACAGGTGAGAAATGCTGTCTCTGGGTGCTGTATGGGACTATTCCTCTATCCCTACCACAGTGACCATACATTACAGGATTACAGCTTAAAATTTAAAAAGCCTTTAAGCCCCAATTAAGAAAAAGTTGTTTCTTTGTGAGTTTTTTTTTTTTTTAATTGCAGGTTTTTGTTTTTATGTTTTGCTTTGTAATAACACATTCTTGTCTGTCAGCAAACCTACCTTATTGCTGAGATGTCTCCTTTCTGCTGGCTGGAACTTTGCTGTTCTTTGTGTACTTGAATCCCTCCGACATCGAGGGAAATATGGACCCTTTTAGAGTACATCGAACGTTGCAAACAATGCAAACAGATGAGGCCAGTGGTGGAAGCCAGTGTCCCTCCTTACTCAATGGGGTTTCATTTGAAGACTGGTACCAGGGAGTGTCAAATCTCTGAAGCTATGAGAATAGGTAATGCTGGAAATGAGGAATATATCACAGAACGTCTGTTCTGTTTCCTTCACGGAGCTACACAAACTGTTTCCTAGCAGACAGCTGTGCCAGGTGGTTCGAATGCACGCACCAAGCGCTGGGGCTGGAGCAGAGCAGGGGGCTGTGCTGGGTCAGTTGCCTTTAGTCGCGGACCGCAGCTGAACGCAGAGCTCTTTAGACCTTCAAACCCACGTGCATCGCTCTTTCAAGCCCCGGGATGTCTCCGTGTCTGCAAGTTAACTAGAGGTGCAACCTGGGACGGGCAGCCCCAGCAGCGCGGTGGGCTCTGACTTCAGCACGTGCGTTTTGAAGCGCTTTGGACGCGGCGTCCCACCGAGCCGAGCAATAAATAACGGCTCCAGCGCGGCCCAGCGTGCCCCCCCCGTTAACGCACCTTCTCCCCGTTAGCGGCGCCCGGGGCTGTGCGGGAAGGACCGCTCCGAGCTCAGCCCGGCGCTGCCGCACGTGAGGCGCGGCTGAGGGGCGGCGCTCGGCACCGGGAGCCGCGCACCTGAGGCGGTGCGCCCGCCCCGAGCGGGCAGCGCTTCACGGCGGGGCGGGGCGGTTCCCGCGGGCCACGAGGGAGCCGCCCCGGGCGCCGGCGGGACAAAGCGGCGGGGGCCGGGGTTGGGGAGGGGGCCGGGCCGGGGCGGCCGCGCACCGCCCCTTTAAGGCGGGCGCCGAGCGCTCACCTTGCCTCCTCCTCCCCCCCCCCCCCGCCCCGCCGCCTAGGTACCGGCCCCGGGCCGCTCCGCGCGCTGATTGGGCGGCCGCCGGGCCCGGTCACGTGGGAGGGGGGGGCGCGCTCCCCCCCAGCCTCCAGGCCGCCATTTTGGCTGGAAAGTTTGGAATTTCCGAGCGCGGAGAGCGGGAGGCGGCGGCGGCGCGCGCCCAGCCCTGCCCGGCCCGCTCCAGCTGCCCCGTGCCCGGCCCGGCCCGGCCCGCTTTGCCCGCGGCGGGAGCCCCGAGCGGAGGCGCCGGGAGGGTCCGCTCGGTCTCTCGGCGGGGCGCTGGGTCAGGCGGGGCGGTCCCGGCGCGCCCGGCCGGCAGGGGGTGCGCGCCGCCGCCCCGCGCCGGGTCGGGCTGAAAGTTTGCGAGGCGGAGCCGCGGCGCCATGCCCGTCAGGAAGCAAGGTGAGCGCCGCGCGGGGCCGGGCCGGCCGCGCTCCCGGCCGCGGACAAAGGAGCCGGGGCGGTCCCGCGCGTGGGGGTGGTCGCGGTCACCCACCTGTGCCGCGCTCAGCGACTCTCGCGTCCGCCCGCAGATACGCAGCGTGCCCTGCGCCTCCTGCAGGAGTACCGCTCCAAGCTGAGCCAGGCGGAGGACCGGCAGCTGCGGAACTCCATCGAGCGGGTCATCGGCA
The DNA here is from genome assembly GCA_023055505.1 of Callipepla californica brunnescens. Lineage (NCBI taxonomy): Eukaryota > Metazoa > Chordata > Aves > Galliformes > Odontophoridae > Callipepla > Callipepla californica. The sequence continues at coordinate 11,754,304 of JALIRH010000008.1, read as the reverse complement.
TCTTCCAGAGCAACCTGTTCCAGGCGCTGATCGGTAAGCGCTGCCGCGCCGCTCGGGCTGGCTCCTCTCGCCGTGGCGGTGTGGGGAGGTGGTTTGCTGTGTTGGCGGAGCTCTCGTGCTCCTCGGCGCTGTGTGTGTGTGTGCCACGCTCGCACACGTGCTGTTGCGCTCAGCGGTTTTCTGTCACTTACTTTCTGTGAGTTTTCTGCCCGGCACGCGGGCAAATCTCCGTGCTGAGCGGTCCCTAAAAGCGCTGCGTGATGTATATTTCAAGAGCAGAGTTAAAGTGACGGAAGGAAACTTCTAACGTTGCAGGACGCTACAGCGATCTTTTCTCTTTGGTTGCATAGTGAAGCGCAGTGAAAACCTCCCTAGTTCCTGGTTCAGGGTGATTTCAGTGCTTTCTCTCTAAAATTGTTAGTGTAAACATTGCTGAAATCCTTCTGTGAAGCTTTGAATGTCCTGCCCGTCTCTTAGAAAGCAAACAGAACAAAATAAACAAGCAGAGCATAAACACAACTTGCACAATCCTGTCCTGACTTTGGAACTTCTACATGGAGGCAGGGAGCTGTGCTTTCTTCCTGATTGATTGTCCCTGTGCCAGCTAAGAAAACCTCTTCAAGTATCACGACCTTCCCTTTTAACAAAGTAACTTGCATGTAAACTGTGCTATTAACATTGTACGCCATATAGGTTTCTCTGTTACTTTGCAGTTACATAGTTTGCAGGTGGCATATGTCACAAGCGTGCATCTGCGTGCTACTAGGTCGTGAATGAATTTGTGTTGTGGCGGAAATGTGAGTACAGGCAAAGCACTGCAGCATGTGAGATGCTTTCTCCTGGAGCGTTTGTTTCATCTTCATGTGGGTTTTCAGAAGTTGGTCATCTCATGGAAAGTCTCCCATATACGTTCATCAAAGATGGTTATGCAAATAGATCTGTTCCCATAGGGCACTTCAGAAAAGGGTTTACTTGCAGGAGCTCTGTGCATTTCTTTTCAGTGCTCAGTCAGTGCTAAGCAGCTCCAAGATGAGGATCTAGGCATCTCTGTATGATGTGTGTGAACAGAGTTTGTTCGTTGCTGGATGAAATTGTTGAAGTTTTGTACCAGGAAGTTAATAGTGTGGTTATGCTTTTTATTTTCACCCGGGAGATCTCGCTGTTAGTTGTTAATTGAATGAAATACTTGTCAATGGCATGGAAGTGGCCTTTGGTGTTGTAACCTAAAGGACACAGTTTATTCTAGAATCTGTATCCAGAGCTAGGTTGTCTCTGTAACTTAGCACTTGGCAGTAGCATTCTTCAATCAGGAGGCTACTGTGTGCCTGCACGGCCTGTTTTCTGATCTGTCAGAAGTTCTGCTGCAGCCAAGAGGCCTTCAGTTCTGTCTGGATCAGCTGATCTTGTCGTACACCATAGGTGTTGAGCTTCTTGGGAGCATTAATGTTAATTTTGCATTTAGTGGTTAACTGTATGGTTGTTAAGGAGTGAGCGTTTGTGCTCCAAACTTTCTCTGAAATGTAATAGCAGTGAGTAACTTCCCAGCAATTGATGCTGTCAGCTTCGGTATTCTTTTAACCTACTCCTTTCCATGGAAATTGCATTGGAGAAGTACTTGCTTGAGGCAAACTGCTCCTGGCTATTGTGTTCCTGGCAACATCTTTATACTGCCTGATTACTGCTTGGTGCCCTATGGGAGGGGGGCAGCTCCCTGAAAAGAGTAGGGGGCTCCCTGGAAAAGATGCTGTGTGAGAGATGGCTGCATTGGTGGGGAAGCCCTTGAGCTGGTTCCTGCCTGACCTCTTGCCATGGAGATTTGGGAACAGCCTGGATGAAGCTGTGCTGCAGGTTGGGCTTACCTGCACTTGTAATTGACATGTAGCTGATTTTCAGGTGTGACTTTTACAGGGGCTGTGATGTGTCTCCAACTTAAATATCCACAGCTGCCCTGGCAGAAGCTTCCAAGCAACTGTGGATTTATTTTTCATAGAGGTACTTCTTCCCAAAAGCAAGCTACTTCTAGTTTTTGCTTATTTTAACAGTAGAAAAAACTAAAACAAAAACCCCAATTAACACAAACAAAATGACTTCCATTCCACTTTTTTTTCCTTCCTTTTCATTCTGCCTGGTTGCTGCTCTGTCTCTACGACCTGCCTGCCTGTGGTAGGTGAGAATGTCTGTGAGGGCTGCACTCAGGATATGCTGACAAATTAGTGCATCTTTTTTAGGGTGGCTTTGAACTTGGCAATCAAATGCTGTTCCTTCAAGCAAAAAGTAGTCATTACTTTATGCACAGGAACGTGTCTTCAAATGTATAATGGAGGGAATCAGTAGTTTTCTCTTCCAGGAATATTGATTATTTCATCTGTTTATTTTACAGGGAGGAGTTAAGTGTTAGGCTCTTTGTGAATTTCAGTTTGGATACCGAAGAATACGTGATAAGCTCACAACTGATATTTTTCCCATGTTATACTATAGATTCCTCCAACAAATTTTAGTTCAGCAATCTTACAAGCTTGACCTGCTTCTTAAATATAACATTCTGCTTTAAAATGTTTTGAATTCGGGCGGTGACTAGTCAGTGTGAGTAGAGTTACCAAATTGACATTATCACATCAGTGTTATATCTGTAAGTGAAATAACTGCAGTAATTTCAAGTTAGCAACAATACTGGAAACCAAATGTCAGTGACCTCCTTCAAACAGCCTGTGAAAAAGCCTGTCTTTGATTTTCTGTGTTCTGTAATGTGGTATTCCCATTTTTATTTGCTTCAGCCAGCCAAGTATAATGATGTCTGGTGCTTTAATTAAATGGATACTAGCAGCCTTTAATTAAAGTCAGCTTGAGAAATAATGTTCTTTTTAAGCAAAACTCCTATTTTACTGTCTGAGGATTGTGTGCTGTATCTTCTACCTGTTGATTTCTTGTTGTTACAAATAGCTTGTTATTGATATCCTGATAATTGGTACGGTGAGTTAGGTTATTAAATGGCCACAGTAAGATATCACATAAGGAGGGATGGCAGAGGATTTAATTTCACTTTGATCCTGACTTTGGTATTTATCTTAAAATAATCAGATAATACTTCTGCAGTTAAGCCTTTAGTTTAGAGTTATATAGCATTGTTTTTATAACTATGCATCTGAAGGCTTTTTTTTAATCATGAAGAAGTTGACTGGATGAAGCTGAATGTGGTGGATGTTGTTCATGTAAGCCACCTCATTTTTTTAACTTGGAGCCTTTCCGTGTGAAGGTGTCCTGTGTAATTATGTGCTGACTACTCCTAACGCTAAATATCTGGTGTGGGAAATCTTGTAGAAAAGATATAGTGGTTTCTGTAGTCTTTGCTGAACCAAGAACCTCTTATCTCAGTGAACATGACGGTGTTCTTAACCATGGTCTAGAATGATGAACACCATTAAATAGTGTCATAAATACCATTAATTAATGTTTTTACACAACAGAGGAATAAGTGTCATCTTGGAAACATGATGAAAATTGATGGTTGCAGTAAAGTAAATGCCACTTTAGATTTATCTGACTGGGGCTGAAACTTCTAGGAATTTAAAGCAGCCATAGCTCTGTCCACATTGGCTCTCTGAACTGGTTAAGGGAATGATCCTGTGTTTTATGCTGACATAGGCTCAGTTCCCCTCAAGGTTGGGACCATCTGGGGTGGTCTGACCGTATATCTACTGAGTCCCATCTCTCTGAGTTCTCTATGGCATCCCCAGAGGCATTCTTGTTCTTCTAGCTCCCTTTCAATTACTTAACTGGTGTGGAAATACTTTACTTACTAGCTAAATTCAAGTCTGATGCAATTAAAGCTGAAGCTTTTCTGTGTAACTGAAACCAAAAGTATTTGCTCTTGGGGAAAGTTCAGTATCAGCTTTTATTTCAGAGATATGGTTAGTTCATGGAACACAGGGTGTGATGATATGGTTGACTTTTCAAACCTGCTCATGCCTAAGAGAGCTTTAGTCCTAGCTTTGTGTCGTTGTGTAAGGCTGCTCTGTAGGTAGGGTGAGGGAGGCTCCTTGTGTTTTGCTTCCTGACTGAAGTGCAGCTGAGGCACTCACAAGCTGGTTCAGGGTTAGCTGAAGAATTCATTGCAGATCTGACACTACCTCAGGGATCTGGTTAGATAGTGAATAATGCTTTTTTTAATTAGATGGAAATTCAGGGAAAATTAAATCATCAATTGTATTGGATATCTTTGAAATTGTAGACGTTAAGTAGGGTATTTTTAGATTGGAGTCTTACCCTTGCTTTATTTTTGTAATTTTTTTTTTAATTATTATTATTATTATTTTCTCCTGGGCTGGTTACATCTGTGCTCCTATTTGAGATTGAAACATCCGTGGATGTAGTTCTTCCAACCTGCAGGTGTTCATCTGCTGTCCAGAGGAGTCTCCCAAGGATATGCTGTGGTTACTTACTTATTGCAGTCCCCTTCTTGATGTTCGGGATGAGTTGCTCAGTTTCAGCCTGATTGGATGTAGAGTTATGTCTTCCTTCAGTTAAGTTAAGTACTTGATTATCTGGATCTGGATGGAGAGAGTATGGAATGAAGTTTACTTTGTGTCCGGAAGTTTGGAGCTTGAACTCAGCTATTAGTGTGTGTTATCTGTGTAGTCTGTAGTAGCTTGAGAACCCATTTTTTGGAAGAACTTCATGCTGTCCTTTTGAAGGAATGCAATGATGAGGGAAACAGGCTCTCATTGCTCCTCCTCTTTAAAGAGCTGCCAATCATTTTGTATGTATGCAGTTTGGCTTGAGAGTGAGGAAAGCTTTGTGTAAGTGCATGCCGCCTGTATTCCTGTACTTTTGACGTTTCAGTGTTTTCTGTCCTGCATGTGCTTGTGACAGTGCAATAGGATTAGGAGCCGCTTTTGGCAGCCCAAAATAGCACGCAGGACTAGTGTAAGTTGAGCAGTTATGGGTGTGCAGAGAGAGTATTGTGGCAAAAGATTATCCCTGTGGTTATCCCAACTGTGTATTCAGTTCTGAACTGCTGCACTGTAGAGTCTCTCTGCCACAGTATTGCTCTCTTTGCTCTGCTGCCATTAAAAGCAGTTATTGACCAGCGAACTCTGTCAATAAATCCGCTGTTTTCCTAGGGGCTGGGGAGAAAGCTGAACTTCTGAATTGCTGCTACAGTTTCCAGGTTCTGGAAAAGTTTATTCAGTCCAGCTCTGCAGCTGGAATGCTGTGTGCCTGGTGACTCGGGGGCTTGTCCTGAGCATCCTGTTGCCTGTGTTTTGGGGGATGGCACTTGCTTTGCAGGTGGAATGAATCATCCAAGAAGCTGAAAATCTGACAGCTGCTGAGTTGTCTGCTTGCACAGATGGTTTCCTGAATCATAACTAGGCCGAACTTGGAGGGATGTTAAGAGACTGCAGAAGGTGTAAAAGGCTGACAGTACAATAACCTCCTTAACTTCGTTTGCCCTCTAAGTTAAGGGAGACTGTAGGGGTCTTTAGTAAAGCTTCTACAGGGATCTTGTTATGTGCAAGTACCTTCCCAACAACGTCCTCAAGAAAACCTCAGTTGCTTTGGTTTGAGATTAAAAAGTCTTGTGGACAAACGGTAAAAGTACTGAAAATGGAAATCCCATTTTCAGAACCTTGTTTTAGAACGTGGCTGCAGGTACAGGTGTTGCTTTTGGGGAGATGCTGGCATGTGGTGCCACCACTGTTACCTTCAAGTCTATTAGCTTATGTTAGTAAAAGAGGAAAAAGCACAGCTGTGCACCTGTGTGAAAGCTCAGTTCAGATGTTTGAGTGAACATATCCCCTATATCCCTCAATTGTTTTTTTCCTCCCCAGAGTTTATTCCTTTGGAGGAAATCCTGGTCCGTTCTTTATTGGTGCTAATTGGGGCCCATTCTACAATTAAAAGCTACTAATAGCTCTTCCTGTGTTAAGTTTCTGTTACCTGACCGTGGCAAATACATCCTTTAAGGAAAAAGAAAAAAAAAAAAGTGCAGTTATATTGGTTGCTAATAGTTTGAAGCTGCAGTTATTTGGAGATAACGGGTTCGTTTTGGGGTTTTTTTTTCCTGTCTTGGTTTGATGACTAAGTACACATGATGTAATGTTAAACGGAAAAGAGTGTGGACAGCCAGGGGGGTGATGCCAACTTTTAGCTGTTTGATGGCAATTTAAAATCTTTTAAGTTTTTCCTACCTTAGTTCTGAATATAATCCCTGTGGGATTCTGAAGAAAAACCGGAAAGAGACCATCTGAAGGTATGCTGAAGGAGCAATTAGAGAGCAAAGGGGAAAATGAACAAACGCTTTGGAAAATGTAAGCGGACAGGCTGGCAAGGGGTTGGATGTTGCTCACTGCAAACATCAGCCAGAGGAATAGGAGCAGAGAGCTGGATCTGAGGTTAGATGAGAGCAGTTTCAACTGAATGCAAATTAAGGTGCATTTATGGTATGGAAGCAGAAAATAATGCCTTCCAGAGTTCGAGAGCTAGAAGTTAAGGGTGTGCACAAGGGTTAAAGCTTTGGGTACAGCCACCAAGCAGAAGGGTTGAGGAGGAGGAGTTGGCTGCTGCAGCTCCAATCCTGTAGAAAAGAACATGGAAAAGCTGTGCTACTACTTATATATTTTTTTTCAAGTCATGGTGATGGTGCATAGCAGTAGCTTGTGTTTAAAAAACAAATTCTAGAAAGGGCTTTGCAGGGATTACCATGAAACTGCTTTTCACTTCTCAAATATGAATATCAGTTTCTCCTGTGGAGGTGAAAAATGAATACATAAAGAGAATACTCACTGGACTCTGGTTATTGGTGTGACAGATGAATGTGAAGTTTCTGTTCACGTTTTCGTTTTCCTGTCAATTGTCAATAATTCATTTTTTCAGGTCTTGCATTTGGGTTTACTTAGCTTGAAACACCAGGTAAGTTAGGATGCAGGACTGTGACTTCCTTAGAAGCAGTAGGAACTGCCTTACACCTGAGGAATGAAAATCTGTAGCATTGGCGGACTCTTGACTGGTCTGACAGTAATCGTAACTCCACTCATATTTTGTCTGCCCATTATGTAGGACTGCTAAGAACTTGGCAGAAGCCATACGTCTCAAATTGCTCTGAACTGAAATAACATGTTGACCTTTGTTTTTCTTTCTAGTAGTTTTAAGTCTAAGTTTTAGGTGCTTCAGCTTCTTTAGCAGGAAGCCCTAAGTGAGAAAGATACCTTTGTTATTTTTCTCCCTAGGGAGGGGGATAGAGGTCTTTATAAGCTGTAATGGGATGATGTGTCTTCCTGGACAGCCCACATTGATGATTGAACTATTAGCAGTTTGGTTTGTTTATGAAGCATATATTTGGAAAAATCACATATTTGCCTCTGCTGTACTTGAATGAATGAAGGTCTGATAAGAAGCAGGCCAACAGGAGGTGGCACAGGAGATGTTCACTTAGATGGGTCTTTGGGTGAAATATTCAACTGAAATATAAGTCAGTTTGGAAAAGAATTCATAAACTCCTTGATGACTTTCAAGCCTGAGGGACCACGGTATTAAAATGCTGTGTGCTGTGAAGTCTGTACGTTGTTGCTTTCCGACCTTCTTGGGCCAAAATGGGTTTGTTCTCTGCTTGAATATCTGCTAGGAAGGAATACTTCCTTGATGTCAGTGTGGAGTTGGCTGTGTAGCTGGAACACACAAATCTTGAGAACAGGTTTTAAGGCTCTCACCCTTTTATGCTACTTCAGTGAGACCTAGGTTGAGGAGCTCATTAAATGTCCATTTAGAGTTCCAAGGATTTGATTTCTGTGTGTTGTGAGCTTGTAGAAACACTGAGTGTTAATGTTAGGCTGCAGGGTATTACTGACCATTCTCTAAATCTTAGTGGCTCGTGTGTTTGTAGTTGATATGTTAGTCTCTTAATGACTGGGCAAATAAAAAAAGAAAGCAGTGGGAAACTAAACATGAAAGAAACTTGTCAGTTATTACTGGGAAGGGGGGTTCAATGACTTCAAATTCATGTGTGGGTTTTCTGTTACTCAAAATAGTTATGAGTGACCTTGAAAGATGATGAGCACTGAGATGACCGTTTGCTTATTCGGATTAAGAGAGAAGTTGCAGAAAGGCTAGTGAGATTGGGCAGCCAAATAGCCTCTGAGAATCAGTGCAAATAAATCTGAAGTGATGCACAGCAGAGCAAGCAAACCAAACTTACTACTGGAAGCCCTGGGTTAACTGTCACCCACCTGGAACAGATACTGACAACGCAAAGAGCTCTGTGAAAATGTCAGCATAGAGTCCACCAGCAATTGAAGTCAAACTGAATCCTAGGAATGTTTAGGATAGCAATTGAAAGTAGATTGATACTGATGATTATGGGCGCTGTAAAAATCCAACTTGTGCCCAGATCTCTCCTATGATATGATGCTTTGGTCTCTTCCTTTTTTGTGGCCTTCAGAAGGATGCAATAGAAATAGAACGAGTTGGAGAAATAACAACTTGGTGACAAGAGGTAGGAGGTGGCTCCTGCACAGAGAATGACAGAGAATGCAAGTTAGGACACTGTAGCCTAAAAAAGATGACTGAGGGGTGAATAGAAGGTCTGTAAAAGTGAGGGGTGTGTATGAAGATAGCTATGGATGTACTGTAACTGGCATTAGGCAGGAGTGACTCCAGATGAGTTGGATGCTGAGTATGCTGTCTGCTCCAGGGGGTGCTTCAGTGCAGAAACTTGAGGAAAGGGAAGCTGAATGTCTTTGTAAAAGTCCATTGAGGCTTACTACATAGACAGTGGCTCAAGAAGTCTGCAGGTGGCAGATGTTTTGAACTCAGGAGTGTATGTGAGGAATATGAACATGCTTGATGCATTTGTGTACTTCTTTTCTAGATACATTTATCGAAAAGAAACAAAGCAGAAAACAAATATGCACGTGTTAGATTAACTGTTGTTTTTGTGCACAAAGCTATAGGTACATTAAAATTGAATCTTCAAATGAGCATGTAATTAATATAGCAAATACAGATGTCATTAACTTGTGTGCACTGTGATAAGCTTACAGCTCTGTGTAGTGTATGGTGTGAAGACAGCAGCTAGCTGCTTTACCTGCACGGTGTCCAGTGTAGTCTGCTGTAGTGCTGTGTACCAGTGTTTTAGTCTGTGAAATGTTAAGCTTGAGTGGAATTTCCTGGTGTTTAGTTAAGGAAAACCACCTAGAACCCACAAATGGCCAAAATGCTTAGAGGGTGAAAATATAAAGCCTGAAAACAGTGGGTTACTGTGATTATTAAATGACTTTCTTAGTTAAAAAAAGAAGAGCACCAAAAATAGCTCAGCAGATTTTTGGAAATAGTAAATGCCTGAGACATTTTGGCACTCTTCTTGGTACCATAGCATTAAAGGTTTGCTATTAATATTTTGAAATAAAACCCGAAGAACCACAGTAAGTAGAAGATTCTGGCGAGTTGTTTCATTCTTGTCAGAAAGCCAAAGACACTGTACGGGTTCTCATGCTCCTGCCTGTAACACGCTCAGTGAAGCCTGGAAACAAAACTGACTTTAAAGTATACAGTCACTACGAAAATTGTGAATTTCAGCATTTACTTTGGTATGGCATTTCTCTGACAGCAGAGACCGGCCTCTGCCTGGGGAGAGTATGCAGCTCCTGTGAGTACAGATGCCGCAGTGTCTGTGGTTTGCAAATACGTACTCTGCAGAACTTCCCAAAACTCATCTCTGTGAAATCCGTGAACAGCCAGTGTTAGGGGGCTGGTGAGCTTTTGGGCATCCTGATCCTTTAAAAGGAAAGATTTGTAGGCTATTACTGGCTTGTTTTTGTGTGTGCTGTCTGGGGTTTTCATGTGTGTGTGTTAATCTTGAGGTACTGTAATATTATCAGGTTATTTCTGATCCTTGCTGTAGTGGGCACTGGTTGATGCAGAGCTTTGCCTGCGGGGCTGTTGCCTGCAATTGTATATACATGCTATTCTATGTAAGAGTTGAAGGAGGTATGAGATATGCTATTAATTTCCTTGTATTTTCGCTATTGGATCCCTTCAAGGTAATTTCTACCTACTATCAAAAGAAAAGAGCAAACAGTTAATCCTTTTTTGTTTTTTTTTTGAGAGCTTTATGAAAACGCTCTTACCCCAAAAGCTTATGTTACAGCACAAGTTTTCATCAAGGGCCCATGAAGAGAACTATGAAGGAGAATTGTCTGATCTTTAGGTTATAGTTAGGGAACCTAACTATAAATGTAAGTAAAAAAATAAGTACTTTGCTAGCTACGGTCTATAAGAACAAGGAAAATAGCAGAACTTTTCGCATGTTAAAAAAGCATCAGAGACAGAGACTAATCCTGATGCTATTAAGTGATGTATGGATGTCTGACACAGCTCAGTAGTGTGGTGTCCTTAGATGGAGAAATAGCGTATGGGAAAGTAGGTTCTTTTTGAAACAAGCCATTCTGCAGTTTGAATAGATGGCTACCTCAGCTGGCACTGAGACTTAGGAGTACCAGAATTGAGTAGAGAGTAGATGCCCTAGATTTCTGCTGTAAAACACTCGCACAAATAACCCCTTCCCATAAATAATGTAGTAGTCTCATGTCCTGGTTGATGTGGATTGCAGCTATAGAATCAGCTGAAAACATTGCCTATTTTAATGTACAATGCAGTGTATTGGGGGAAAATCTTTACTCAGTATGCTAGATTGATGCATTAATGTTAATGCAGCTGCAAGACAAATTTGCAACTGTGGGAGCTAATGTGAAAGATAGAGATACAAATTGACTTTAAATCCCTGGTTGGTTTGCTACTGTATATCTAGGTCACTTAATGTCTTCTGCAGCCCTTGCTTTCTTCCAATCAGCAGTGCAAAGAGCAAGTGTAACTTTAAAAATTAATGTAAGCAGTTGGTAGGAATTTCTCTTGCTCAGAGAAAAGCTACAAATGGAATTTGAGAATTACAGTTTTCTGAACTTGAGAAGAACAGCGGTGCAATATCTATAGAAAAACCTGCGTGTGGAACAGCAGCAGCAGTAAGATGTCTCTCATTTATGTGGTGTTTCTCTTGTGGTGCAGCTCCATCTGTAAAGGAACTGGATATTGTGCCTGTCACCGTGTCTCTAGGCAGCTGCAGATGAGAGCTACTTATTCTTTGCTAGGACCTATTTACTGTTTGGACTAACCTTGTCAGAAGTGTTTGTCTTCTGTGAAGCTGTTGCAATGAAAAACATCAGTTATGATTTCTGTTTAGTAGCTTTTCTGCTTCCAGGAAGAGAGTTGAGGCTTTATAAGCTTTTTGTTCATCTCTCCTTCCCTTAGCCTATACCCTTTAGGTTTAAATTTAATGTATATATTTTATGTGAGTGATTACAGTTGTGGTATAAGTTTTGGACGCGCACATTCTGAGATACAAGGCACAGGGAGTTGTGTATCCTGTGGGAAGGTTTGAGTGATCTTAATGATAGGGCTTCATCTGTGATACGTAGATCAAGTAGTAGGTATCTAATTTGTTTTGTAGAATGACGATGTTGTTCAACTCAGGATATCACAGTAACTATGGAGCTTAACTTCAATTTTTTTTTTTTTTCCATATCTCTAGATATTCAGGAGTTTTATGAAGTGACCTTACTTGACAATCCAAAATGCATTGATCACTCTCAGACGTCTGAACCAATACAGCCTGTGAATACCTGGGACTTCTCCAGCCTCCCGAGCACAACAGTGACATCAGAAACACTGCCAAGCAGCCTTAGCCCAAGTGTAGAGGTATGTCATCTCTGCTGTGTTTTTTTAACCTTTGGAATGTTAGACAACAGATGTGTTAATTTGACTTAATAAACATGTTTGTATTTTTTTTATTGAACGTGCCATGAAGTGACTGTTACATGATGAGAAAATGGAGCAGGGAAGTAGATGCGTGGTAGGGTGTATTTTCAGTAAACCAGGATTTCCTTCCCTCAGTTTAATTAGTAATGTTACTTGGATTTTTTTCTGTGTCTCATTTATATTTCCCCAATAAGTGAACTCTCTTTCAAGTGTGCCTTAAATACAGACAGTACTGCAAAGTGTGAGCTTCTCAGTGACAGAGGTAGCAAGCTTAAGATGACTTGTTTTATTAAATAGTAATAGAGCTCAGGAAGAGCACTGAATAGACTAGCCAAAGGACTACTGCTGTGTCTTGTTGGCTAGCCCAGGGCTGTGTGCTACCCAGCATGATGAAGTCCTCATGGTGCCTTACTGAGTGAACCTGAGCAATTCTAGCAACTTCTGATACAGAAAGTCCACTTAGAGGCATAACATAAAGGAGTATGTTGTGCTAGTGGGTTTCTGTAGGAAAAGCAGAACAAAAAGCCCACCCCAGAAGGGCTTTGTGCTTATTGAAGCTTTTCTAAAATTTGCCTATTGAATTCCTATTATGGAATCTGTGAGAAATTCTGTAGAGGAAACCTGGATTGCTGCATCTTGTCAGAGTTGTCTAGTTGGGAAAAGATCAATTTGTTAGCCTAGCTAGGGATAAGTGTTATATATTGCTAAGAATCATTATTACAATCTCTTTACATCAAGAAACTGCACAGCTTTGCTATACCATATTATTGTCAGGATTGCGAGTCATCAAATATTTCAGAGATTAGAAGTTGAACTTTCAATGTCGCAATGAATTATTTTCCTTTGATTTTTCTTGTGGATATTGACTTTTAGGCTGGAAAACATGAAATCGCTTGTCTCTGAGATATTAGCTGCGTGAAGTTGTGTAGAGTGAGCCACTGCTGTAGTTACCTTAATGAAAATCATATTTAAAGGCTATCACCTATGGAGAAAAACAAGTAATGCTGGATGTATGAGAAATAGTATGGAAAAAAAAAGATGCATTACCTGTAGGCCTAATTTGGGAATTCCTAAGCATGGGTATTAGTGAAGGTTTCCAGCTGAGCTATTTACTAGATGAAGCAACTGTTTCTCCTGCACAGTATAGTGATAGTGGTGTAGAGTTACAAGAACAGAACGTGATATAGTGTGGATTACTTTGTTATTCTTTTAAGTGGCCCAGATTTGGACATTTGCGACAAAGGCACCTGTCTTCGAGACTTCTTGTCTAAAGTATCCCATGGAAGTCAAACATTTGTCTGACCTTCAATATAGATCTCGCATTTAGTTCCATTATTTAACAGCATGGTCGTGCATATTGGTGTGGATATTAGTTTATGTGAAACCACACTTAGCTTTTCTCAGTCCTTGTCGTACACAGCGAAGCTGAGCTGGCTTTATTAGAATACTGCTAATTAGCAGTGCTATTTTCCCACAACATAGTTGAATAGATGAGAGTTAAGTGCAGAATTTCAGTGTTAATTTCATTTGCCTTTTCTATTGTCTGTATGTCTTACACTTTTTTGAAACATAAACTATATATGACAATTACTACAATGAATGTGAAGTCATGTACTTATTTTCAGTCCTTGTTTTCTTCTTAGCTGACTTTTTTCTTAATACCCTTCCCTCAGTATTTTGAGATTAAAAACAAACAGAAATCCAAACACCACCACCAACCCGAGCAAGCCCAGGGAAACAGAAGGAATTCTTACATACTGACACACACCTGCTCTGCGTAGTACATAAAAGTTCATGTTTTTATCCTGTAAAACTTGATGCATTTTGGTTTCAATAATATCCTTTTTTCCCTATGTACTTTCTATGTATTATAAATGAGGTTTTAATTAATGCAAGGCTGTAATGAGCCTCTAATGCTCTACAGCATGTGCAAAACCTAATTATTTGTTCACTGAAACTTACTGGAAATCAGAGGGAAGCTGAGTTTAACATATCTCATTTTGTTTGTGGACAACTTCTAAGCAGAAATGGTCACTTTTAGACTTGCAAGTCTGCTGCCCAAATGAGTGGTAGCTCATTAACCAGGTATAACCAGATCCATGTACCAGATGCACTTAGATGTCATTTTAGCTCTCTTTAGTTCCACGTTGGTGGTAGGACAGGAATGGATAAGAATGGGATAGTTTTTATTGCTTGCAGGTTGTTGGCCTTGGATGTAATGCCTTATACCATGCATATTTGCTGTAGTGATACGTTTCTGCTGTAGTTACTCTGGACCAACTGAGTTTTCTTCCAGCTGACACTTGGTGTATGTGAAAGTTGCTTGAGGGTGGGAATAGAATGCTTCCCTGAAGTGGTTAAGGATTGTATTACAAGAACTTTCTATGCAGCTGACTTTGGAAGTGACTTTTTAGCAATGTGTGCTTGTATATACATGGAGTAGGGGTATGCAAGTTTAGCTTGCCTGAGGGCTTTTAATGGAACAGAAGAGTTCTTTGGCTTTACTACTTCTGGATCAAAAGTGTAGGTTTTGTAATTTCCATATATACTGTATTAGAGGAGGTTAAAGCTTTTAACTGCAGTTTTCCTGCTTGCAGTCATCTGTTTTCCGTGCTTTCTGACAGCTTTATTTGTTTTAGTTTTCAGTACAAAAAGATGGTGAGACAGAAAAACAAAAAGATTCAAGATGATGATAAACAGGACAGGAATGTTAATCCCTCCAGCACTAAGGACTAGTGAAAGGTGTATGCGGTTTCATTTGGAAGGGGTTAATCGGTGCTTAGCTCTGTGTGCGTTAAATACTGAGTTTGGAGTGAGTCGGTGATGCGGGTTGGGGAGCGTAAAGCAGGCTGGGCTCGCTTCCCGTGCTGGTCGTGGGAGAGGGGTCTGTGCAGCACAGCGCTTTTAGAGCCGCTTGCCGTGATCTGTAGTGCCATCTGGAGGTGGGATGCTTCGTGCCTGAGAAGTACGTGGTGAAACCTGAATCTGGTGGAAGTCTCACTTGACCTAATTGAGAAGCCAATTGCTAAGGAAACACGTGTTTTGTTTTCGTTTTTTCTTTTTTCTTCTAGCTCTGTAGGGTATTGGTTGGTTTAATTCAAGCTGAATAGCAAGCACTTGTTAATATCTCTGATGTAAAAGCACCCACAACTTGTCTTAGAAGCTGAGGGGGGAAAAAGAAAAAACAAAAACAAAAAAACTCTGCTGAACTCCTTCTGAAAATAAACATTTTGACTTTGATGGTGGAACTTGATCTGGAGCATTTACAGTTAGGCTAACAGATCTCAGTGTTTAGAGAATAATGGTGGCTGGTCTGTGGTTTTCCCTGTTCAAACATATGGGCATGTGCAGATAGTAAGCCAGATATTCTCTACATGCTGATTCTGTCTTCTAAGTCCTCCTCGCCAAGTTCTTTTCTCTTGTAATAGAAAGAGAACAGAAGAAGAAGTAAGGAAGGAAAAGAGCTGAAATTACAGACCAGTCAGCTAAGTCTACCAAGTCAAGGTAGAAATGAAACTTTAATCATCTCGCAGTTGTGGAATCATCTGGGTTCAGTAATGAGAAACATCAGATTGCTAAGGGTTAATGAAAACAGGGGACTATAAAAGCTCTCTGGGCAATCTGTTCCAGTGCTAGACTATCCTGACAGGAAAAAAACTTTTACTCTTGAAGTCTGTTTCAGTTGATTTCTTTTTACTAATTTTCCCTTCATGCAGATGAGCTTGCCCCTTTTGTCATGTAGCTACTGGATGACTTCTTTTAGGTCATACTGGAACGTTTTCTCAAAGCTAAAGTAAGAACAGTGCCCTCGTCTCTCTTGCACCCCTCACTTGATGGCCTGCTGCACAGCTTGCTTCAGGTTATCTACATCCTTGTCATGCTGGGGGGGTCACAAGCTGAATAATGTGTTCCAGGTGTATTAATAGAAGTGCCAAGCAAAGTGGAATAATTGTTTTCCTTGATATTACTGTGCTTCTGATAACACACTCTGTGTGCTGTTAGGTGACTTCACTATTAAAGCATACTGCAGGATCAGGCTGAGCTTGCTCAAAATCTGTACAAAGGAAGGTAATGTGAACATTTTGCTAAGAGGTGGAATTAAGCTAACTTAATTTTCTCATACAGAGCGGGAATTAGTTATGCTTACAAAGTAAGCTGTGATGTCTTTTAACCTTTCAAAGTTATTTTTTGATAGATCTATGCAACATCTTAAGGTAAAGTAATGTTGTGGGGAGAAGGAACCTGAGGTGTAGTTCTAGTGGAATGAAGAAAACCACTCATTTAATGGATAGTTTGTAGCAGTTTGCATTCAAAATGGATTATTGAAAATGGAAATGTGTATCAAATAGTTAATCAGAATCTTAGAGGAAATCCTGGAGGAGTTACCTGCCTACCTATTGTATGGGGTTAGAACTGCAGGATACTGTACTTGTATTTCTGTTTCAGTGGGCTTTGTTGACTGCAGTGTTCTCATTAGGCCTTTATAAATGCAGTCCGTTGTACCTGTCCCAAAAACAGGTGATTCCTGGAGAAATCCTAGGCCTGTCATGGTGATCATCTTCAGATGTGTCCTCAGTGTAAAGACTTATGGCTCGCTACCTTGATGGTGTGCTGTGTCTGATTGTTCTACAACCTGTTGTCATGTGTTGCATATGCATGTGTATTGCCTGCTATGTTTTTCAACTATTTCTTTCTTCAGAAATAGCATGCATGTTTTATTTGGGCATCTACTAGTGTGTAGCCTGAGGTCTTGAAGGAACTTTGTTGCTTTCCCTGTGATAACTTTATGGGAGGGGAAATGACATTCGGCTTGCTGTTATTTTCCTTTAGTTCTTAAATTTCAGACACTTTCCACAGATAAGAAAGTGGAAGTCAGTTCAGGCTGTGTGTGCAAGCAGTAGGTTTCTACTACTTCTAAAAACTTACATTTATCTTGTTGTGTTGGTTTTTTTTTGTTTTTTTTTTTTATTTTTTAACTTGCAGTAATTGCGTTGTGCATTCAGGTTCTGAGGTAGCTGGGTTAGGTTACACCATCTTAAAATGTAAATGCCTTCTTTTTATCTTTTAAATTTTATTTTATTTTATTTTTTACTAGAGGAGCTGAGATAATGCTTGCAGTGATGCTATTGCTTCATCTTAACCAGGTCTTTGAAATCTCTTCAGATCTGCTGAAGGTGGGGAACCAATGTACTCTAAAAAAGCTCAGCTGAGCCTGCTTCTCTGGTTGTACCTGTGGCAGCTGGATGTTATACAGGTTTTCTCAAAGAATTGGAGAGCAAAATTTAAATAACCATATGTGCTTTTGTAATCTGTGGGTAGATGCACAAATCTAAAAATTTATTTACAAGATCAGTGCTTTTCCAAAGTGTTATTTTAATTTTTGTGATTTATTCATTGTGTGGCTTATCTGTGCAGAGATTTTCCTCTGATTATCTGATGACATATCTGGTAGATAGTCTCATGTTGGAAAAAGAATAGGTCTGTGAAGAAAGGGGACTGCCAAATACAGTCTGAAAGAATTGGTAGGTAATTCAACATGAGAAAATCCCATCTCTTTCTTTTGTATTACTCACATGACAATCATCCTTTGTTTTTCATTTTTTTATTTTTAGTGTTAATGTCATAGGCAGTGGTGAATGGAACTGGGTAGAACAGATGTTGCTGATTGCTACTGATATGGCACAGAGCTGACAGAACAAATGTTTATTTTCAGTGGATGTGAATATGAACAGATTGCAATGCTGTTTACAAATTCAGTGAAATAATAGTGATTTTACTGTATAAGAAATGCTTACTGGCTACATACAAGTGTCCTGCTCTTTGCATTAGAAAGAGCTTTTCATGCACTTCTTGATGTTGATTCAGATTTTTGGTGTACTTCAAGATCTTTCTGTTCTGGTAAAGAAGTTTTTGAGTTAATGTATTATATTGATGCAGCAGTTTCAGTTCTAGTTTCTTTCTGTAGTTGTTTTTCTTAAGCTGTGTCTGTCTGAGCTCCAAGATGTTACACGTGCTTGGCCATTCAAGGAGTTCTGAAATTTGTCTCCAAGAAGCTTGTTTCTTCTGAAAATGCTAAACCTCAGGAATGCTTGACTCATGTTTTCAAATTTGTTTGTTTTATGAGCAGGATTTCCAATGAAAAGCATGCAGATACTGTGTTTTTGGGCTGGAAGCTGCTTGTTTATGTACTCTCTTTGAGAGCTTATCCATCTGTGTATTAGATTTATGAAAATGTGCATTACTATTTGCTACAAAAAATCTTGCTCTGTCACTACAGATTGTGTGATTAGTATCTTCCTATTCTGTATGGACTTGCCCCGTGATGACATCTGTTTACTGATAAATCATTTTTTCCATTCAATTGAATTAAAACGTGGGTTCTGGTGTTGGTGCTTAATATTGTGACCCTGTGTGGACAGCTGCCAGCTTCATTTCAAGTTGGCAGTGCACTGACCAGTAGTTCCTTCTGGTTTGTGTGTGTGTGTGTGTGTGTGTGTGTTTGTTGGGGGGGTTGGGTAGTATGTTTGGCTGTGCTTGTTTTAACATTCTGTGCCCTCTGCTCAGAAAAACTTAGTGATGATCATGATGTACTGTCTGATCCATGAAACCTCAACCGAGCAGTACCCCTTTGTGCTTTCTGAATTGCTCTCTTTTGCCACAGCTTGTGGTCTGAACAGTGGGTCTGAATAGTTAGGTACCTTTTTGACAGGATTTATTGGCCACTGGTCTTGGTAAGGGATAACAGTTGAGTGGGAAGGTGATGGTCCTTATTTCCAAGGGATTCCCAGAGAAAGACAAGAATTTAAAGAGGAAAAAAATGTGCCTCTGAATAAGTCAGCTGTAGCCATGATTAGGCTATAGAAGCTTAATCTTAGAGCAGGATGGCTGCGAGAAATTTGAGTGATGAGAAAGATCATCGATTTGAGCCCTTGATACACAGAACGTGATTGATGGACAGGCAGAGCTTGTGCACCATTGGGAGCTCCTGAATTGAAGTTTGTGCAAGAAACATATGTGTGGGCTGCATGCCTTAGGCCAGGCATTAAGAGATGTTTCTAGTGTGTGCCATGCCACCTAAAAAGGTGTTTCTTCACTTTCTCTTGTTTTTGGATCCTTGTTCTTTGCCATGTTCTCTGCTCAAAGCACCTGAACAATCAATCTTCTCAGAAGACCTGGGGATTCAAGGATATTTATACATGGAGTATCCTGAATACATTGAGCTATGTGCCTGGCTTTTTTTTTTCTTTTTTTTCTTACAAAGGAGGGTTGCAGCTGCTTGGCTGCTGCTTTGCTTCTCTGTTTTCCAAACTCAGAGTTATTATGCTTCTGTCTAGGTTCAGTCTTGCATCATTGTGAAAGATGCATATTTCTGTCTGCAGTGGGAAAACTTCACCCAGATGTTCATACTAGAAATGCTTCTGAGGCAGCAGAGACAGTGTGAATCTCTGCTTTGATTTTGACATGCAAGGTAGAAATCCTGGTCCTGATGGCTGAATGGCGTAAGATTAAAAATTGACATACAATTTAAACTGAACTGAGTATTTATTTATTTTTTGTTTGCATGTGAGCAAGCTTTTCATGCTTAATGGTCTTATTTTAGTAATTTAGAAATGGTAAAATTATTTTCTAGTGTCCTTATTTTCTCTCATGTCTTATAAAAGCACCATCTGTCTGCAAAATAAAATGTTTTATCTTAAAGAATAATCATTTCCTTATTTCTAACTTCTTTCTCTTCTGGCTTTTTTTTCCTTCTGCCCAGTGTATAATACAGCAAAGCCAAGGAATCCTGTGGAGTAAAGCTGCAGAGTTTTTCTATTTGTATATCTGTTGAGGGGAAAGTGGCATTATTGTTTGACATCATTGCTCTTGTGACCTGAGGCTTGCCAGCCAGTATTTGATACTGTTCAACATGTGGTGCTTCTGTTGTAATGCCTGTGCTCCCCGGGCCCTGCTGCTTCCATGAGAGCCTGGCTTTGATTGAGGCACTCATTTGAAACAGAACTAGTTTTGATGTGGATGTGTATGCCTCATTCAAAGTCAAGGTCTCATTGTGACACACACCCATGGCCATGATGTCACCGTGCGAGCTGTAGCTGCATTAACCTGAGGTTTGTGTGGGCTGGAGGTGACTGCAGCAGCTTGTGGGCTGCTGCCTGGTGCACTGCTCTGGCCAGCAAGTGTGGGGACAAGTGCAGCACTGAGCCTGGTAGGTGCTGGCACAGCCACTCGTGGGCATCCAGAGGATTCAGAGTGAATTAAGCTTTATTGTTCCAGATGATGTGATGTGAAGAATGGCTCTTTGAAGGATGAAAAAGGAGAGAGAACAGTCTTGTACTAATGCAATGCATACCAGGGGCTGCTTGGACTTGATTTTGGAACCTGTTTTTAAAGTGAAAGGGTATTGTGCGAATGCTCTGGGTAGATACCTGGAATGTTTTAGACTTCTTTGCTGATGCAAAATACCATTGATTTGGCTGGCTGTACATCTTGGGCTAAACCGAAAATAACGCAGATGAAGATTGAAGTTTAAAATTGTCTATTGATGTATTTTTTTTTCAAAGTGCTTCCCCGTGTAAGCATTAAAGGGGGGAGAGAGACCTAATAGGAGAGTGTGACTGAGCTGAAGGTTAACTAGTTGCTTCCAATGCTTTGTGTTCTTTTTTTTTTTGTGTGTGTGTGTGTATGAAGCTGCCAGTTTAGTGTTTTGCAGCACAAACTGATCTTTTTGTGTCCAAATGTTTGACTTTTCCCAGCTGTGTTAATCAGGCTGAGAAGACTATGCTTGTGCATACAAACTTTGCCTTGTCATTGCATTACAGCATTACAAAAGGAAATGAAATTCTAGGTTAATTTGAGGCTCAAAATAGCGTTTCTCTTGCAATATGCATTACTCCTTCCTTGCCACTTTCTTCTCTCCCTGTTCTATGTGGAATATTCCATTCATTACTGCTTAAGAAATCAGTTGTTTTGCAGCTTGCAAATGCTGAAACGATGTTAGAGGAAAAATGCTTGCTTGCAACCTTAACTATTTTTGAACAAAAGCTTAATTTTAGAAATTGTAACAAGCTAAGAGAAGCTGAACAGATTTTTTGCTGCAAAATAATTTTGTAGTGCATTTCATCAAATGAATCCCTATGACTCTCGTGTGTTAGGTAATCCTGAAAGAGGAGTATGTGAAACAGACTATGAGGAGGCACTTAACTGGTATGGAATGAGATTTGACATCTTTTGTAAGATATTTTCAAGGATAAATTTGATTTTTTCAGACACGGATAATCAAAATAGGTTAAGGATCTTTCATGAAATTTCAAGCATTTTTATTTTAGCTTGCTCTCTTTTTTTCTTCACGTTATTTCTACCTCTGAGTGAATCCAAAGGGGAACCTGGCTCACATTCTACTGTTATGACTATTCAATAAGAGTGCTTCTCGTTTGAGATGATCTTTAGCTGGGACTGAAAATAAGCCTCTTAAATGTTTGGAAAAATACCTGTTATGCTGAAACAATGGATTGTTTGTGCATTGTAACGACCAAGGTAAGACATAAAGCTTTTGATTAATACTTGTGATCTTAGAAGTTCATGAACCTGTCTTTCTGTTTTGTATCTCTGTAATGTGAACATCTTGATGGTATTCTAGTGTTGTTTTTTTTTACTGTTAAATGCACCAATTGTGGATATACGTTCTGTAGCTGTTGCTAAGAACAGTCACAGAACATAATTCTTGTCAGAGCTGATTATGCATACTGAAAAAACTTATATGAAGTAGAATGATGAATTTGTTTTTGTCATTTTGCAGTAAGATTCTTTTCCTAAAATTCACTCAAATATGCTAATGTAATAATTTGCTTTTTGTTCTGTAACGTAGAATTCTAAATGATGTTTTATATAACCATTATCAGGACATGTTTAAAAGAGAAGATGCTGAATTTAGGAAGCCCTGCTTGGGATGGGTATATTTCCATATGCTCTGTAACCTAGACATCTTGCTGCTTTGAGATGAAGGCACCCAAATAGCTTAGTGCCGTTACTTCTGTACTAGAAAGAAGTTTTGTTTGTGATTGTTTTAATTCAGTCCATGTAACTGCTAATGGAAAAATCTGATGTATAAATTCATAGTGTATTAATGTGTGCTTGTGAAATGTGGGTAGTGTGAGACTTTCTGTTTTGTTGTCTTTCTGAAGATTTTTATTTCTCTTGTTATTGGTAAACTGTTCTATGTTGCTCCCTTTCCCCTGGGTATTTGAGTAATTGCAGATTTAAACTTATATCAGTCTACTCCGGCTTCTGGTGTTATTTTTAGGTAATTTGAGACAATGTAGCTTGTTCAAAAGCTCTCAAAGAATAGGATGGAACTAAACATTCCCAAATCCATGCAACGTTCTTTAAGATAGCTCTTGTAAGATTGAAGGTGCTTATGAGTCTCTTTGATGGAGGAAAGCAAAGGCTGATTGGAATGGGTGAAGTTACCTCATCTGTCACCAGCAAAGAAGTCTTTCTGGTGTCCAAGCTGTTGTTTTTTTGGAAGTGAAACCAACCCTTTGAAATCCCAAGTTTGATTAATTACAGTAGTTTTTGGAGCTGCTGCTTTACTCCTTTTGATACAGTGAGATTGGGATCAGATAGTGATCCCAATGAGCAGAAAAATGATTCATGTAAAGAAGACATTTGAAAATTGATTCTGGCAAGGATGGATTATTTTTTAGCCTGAGTAGCCCTAAGAGAGCTAACACTTGCATGAGTCTGGCTGTTCACAGCAATGCTGCATAGAAGGGGAAGAGATCATCCTCTCTCCAACAGAAATCCTTCGATTGTCTTAGGCTGATGGTGCATCTCCACCTGGAGTTACCTACCACCTCTTAATCCTTCCTGGCTGTTTAATGTGAGGTTCTGGCCTCATTTAGCCAAACACTGCTGTACTGCTTGGCATCTTCATCTGAAGCTGTTTATTTAAATAAAGTGAGGCTTAAAGTACTGTGTGCTTCTCTGTGAACATCAGTGTATCTGATGACTTGAAAGCTGTAGTCTAATAGAAAACATTTTCCTTAATGTTACGCGTGAAACTTCTCTGATGTAAATTAATGCATTTGACATTTGAAATCAGTGTTAAAGAAATGTATGATACGAAGTACTGTTAAATAATTCCCTTTCCTCCTAACCAAGTGAAAAACATATTTCAAATGATTCATTGTTACTTTTATTTCGGTAAAGTAGAGAATCTGGTTGGGGAGATAATTTTTCACGAGTTTCAGAAATCTTTCCTAATTTGATCTTTGATCATTGTGCTGTATTTAATTAAGAAAGCTCTGTTCGTGATGGGCAAATAAGACCTTAAACTACTGCGTTTCTTCACACTCATCCAGTGCAAAGAACACTGATTAATGCAGGGCTTTTTTCTCTCCTTATGTGGGCACATTTGGTTTGATGTAGGTAGGCAAATTTGCATCACTGCAACCATGGATACTATTAAGAGCAGGCACGTGGGTTGCACTTACAGTAATGACTTTATTTAAGTAACAGTTTTAAATGAGTACATGACACTTAATGATTTTTCATATCTGTATATTTTGATTTTTCCAGAAGAGCAGTTTTGGAGCAGTCTTTGTTAACCTGCTTGTTAAGTTGTGTATGTTCAGTGAAATTGTTTAGACATCTGTTTTAAAATTTCTCAAATAATGTTCCCTAAGGCAGTAGTGCAAAAGAATGATTGTTGTGTGCAGTTTCTGTTTCAAAACACCAAGACAGCGCCAGAGTACTGTCTTTCTGGTCCAGTACCTTGTTTCTGACAGTAGCCAAAATACATTTGGAAGGAGGTGAGCATGTATGATCTATTTGCTCAGTACCAAAGAGGAAGATGAAGGTTCCTGTTTTTTGCTTTTTATTTAGTTTCCGTCCCCAAGTTGTTAAATATGTCAGGAATCATTGAAAATGCTGGTCACCTGGGCCAGCAGTGATGTGGCTGTGCAAAGCAGGAGGCTCCATGGGCCTGAGCACAGAGCACTGCATCTGTTCCTCCTCACATGCTGCCTACAGGAATGGGATCTCTCCTGTGGAAGTGACCTCACCCAACCATCAGACTCAGAACAGGCCACTTAGGGCTTTGCCTGGTTAGGGCTTCTAAACATCTAGCAGCAGAGATTTGATACCTTTTGTGGCAGTGTGGTCTGAGGACTAATTCTTTTTCATAAATACAGACCCTTTTTTTTTCTTTTCTTATGTTTTTGGTACCTTTGCCCTCACCCTGTCTGTTTCAACACAGTCTGTCTTCCTGCAGTGTACTACGAAGACCCAATGTTGGTCTTTGCCCTAAACTCTTCTTAGGTGTAAGAAGGTTGCTGTTAGCTCTGCCTGAAGCTTTTGTTTCTTCAGGTTCCCCAAACATTTCCTCACTGTTCTCTGGCTTCTTGTTGTCTTGGTGGCTTTCCACAGGCCTTGTCCCAGTATTTCAGATATGCTATAACAAAGTCTGTGGAGAGACATAAGGAGAAGTTGCATTATAAGCTTTTGATTTTTGGAGGTACTGTGAGCAGACTCAATTGTTGGAAGGAAATAAGAGTGATGGAGGCAAGGGTGTTAAAATGGAAACCATTGCTATATAAACTTTCGTGTATAAACCTGATGCAGAAATCTCTGGATGGGCCCAAAGGAGGTTGTATTCTTGAAATGGAGAAACAAATCTTCAATTTTTTGTGAATTTAAAATTACAGAGATAGAAACTCAGTTACATGAGAAATAAATACATAAGAAGCTTAAATACCATGAGTATTAGTCCACAACAGCCTTTCAAAGTTGGAATCTCTAGTTTCATTTTGCCACCATTTCTTGTTTTCACTAAAGAACAAATAGATTTCCAAATGTACTGGATTGCACATAGAACATGGTTGTCTGCTGAGCCAGTTGAGTAGTGCAAATAAGATACCACTTGTCTTTGATATGCCATCTGGTTTTGATGTTGAAGAAATGGGTGCAGAATCAGTCATCATGAAAACTTTGGGAAGTGAAAGAAAAAAAGCCCTGTGCATCACAGTAATGTTGGCAGTGTTGGCAGATGGTATGAAACTGCTTCTGTATGTAATCTTTCAGTATAAAGCCATGCCAAAGAAACAGCTGCCTGCTGGGATGGCTGGTAGGTGTCAGAATGAAGGATCTGCCTGCAGACTAAGGATTGGCTCATTGGCATTCAGAATAGGAGATGAGGTGTGCTGTTAAGAGTGAGGAATGTGTACTGTAGGTGGACTTAAAGGGTATCTGACAAAAAAAGATGAGGAGTACAGGGAGAGAATACTGAACTTGTAGTCATGCTGGGAGAAATGACATCCCCACTGCAGGTATTTGTTGTGCTTGTGAAGACTACTTGAAGTTTTATTGCTCAGTTTGGACTTTGGCCAGGGATCATATTTCTAACTCTTACATAGATAATAAAGAAGTCCAGGGTGAGCCAGTGAGAGATTGGTTAAGTCCAAAAATTGGAGCTAAAGAACTTAAAATAAAAAAAAACAAAACCCAAACTATTTCAGATTCCATGGACAGAACTGAAAGGTGACTTGTGTGAGTTCTGTGGATGAATAGGTTTGAAGGTGATGAGATGAGTACAGGCACCAGGAGTGAAGAAATTGAAGATGACACGGGGTGACAGCAATGGAAATGATAGAGCGATCTGAAGCATGAAATCTGAAAAGCAGTATGAAGAAAGCATAAGAAAATATAGGCTAAAGCAAATCATTAGGAAAATGTCTTACAGTCTATCAATTACAAAGATACAGTAAGCTTTATTCATTTGACTTCTCTTCAAAGGGTTTTTCTTAAACCATCATCTTTTTGTTGACATGGTATTCTACCATCCACCAATGCTCTGGAACACAAAACCCATGAGAGTGGGGCAATTACTCTGTATTTAATAAACTTGGGTGGCTCTATTTTATATGGATTTGTCCATTTTACTACAATGCACATAAAGTACAGGATGAAGATATCATCTGTGGCATGTGCTTCATATTCAGGTTGTCCCTAGAGATACTCTGTCTACATGTGTTTGCTTATTCTTTGTAAATGACCGAAGTATTTAGAAGCTTTAACTTGATAATTTAATTATGAAGTTACTGGAGTTGCATGGTTCTTCAGGCAGGCATGCATCAGCAGAATTTATATTTGTTGTAGTTTGTCTGAAGACATGGAGTAGTTAGACCAACTCTTGGTGCACTCATATGAAGCTGATGAATATTACCAAAAGGTTTTGAATCTTTGTCCTTATGTTTGTGCTTAATTAGCTAATTATTTGTAGTGGAAATTAGTTACATCTGCTTACTGCATGAGTTCTAGATGTGTTTGATTAGCAACAAATGGCTGTGAAATACCCGTGTTTCCAGCACTGACTCTGGGATCGTGGTGTGGAGAAGATGCTGAATGCAGCAATAAAAAGGTGAATCATTTTCTGAAATCTGTCCTAAGTAAAAGATTCTTTCAAACCCTTTCCTGAATGCCCTTCTGGAACTGTATGTTTATTTCAGAGGAACTGGTGATCTCAACGTGAGTAATTTTTC
The DNA here is from genome assembly GCA_023055505.1 of Callipepla californica brunnescens. Lineage (NCBI taxonomy): Eukaryota > Metazoa > Chordata > Aves > Galliformes > Odontophoridae > Callipepla > Callipepla californica. Next base: position 11,727,962 of record JALIRH010000008.1, on the reverse strand, counting down.
AGGATTAATGGGAGTGACGGAAGTCAAGTGTTTACTGCTAATCAGTTTTGCTTTGCTTCTGTCCTTGTTTATTGTGGGAGAGGAGTTCAGTCTGTAGCTTCAGGTGTGACAATAGCCTGATGCATCAGATTGATGTAACTGAGAATGCTTCCAGCTTCTCTTCTGTAATGCTCATGCGCTGGAAGCCAAGTAGCATGCATTGTGCTTTTCTGCTGGTTAGTGAGTTAAAGCAGCTCGTGGTGAAGTCTGCTGAGCACTTGGAGCTGTGAAAAGATATCTGCTGGATTAGAGAGTTGTAGTGTATGGAGCAGTTAAATTTGCTCAGCTGCATTTGAAAAGGCAGGTAAAATGATAGGGTTTAACTGCTCAACATTTCTGGAAGGAGAAGGGGAGGAGAGCAGCCATTCTCTGTACAGGAGAACTGAAACGTTTGATCTTTTTGGTTGCTGCTTCTGAATCTGGACCCTCAGAGTGAGCAACTCTGGCACAGTTTCCTGTTGTAATGAAAACTGGGAGAAAAGAGTGGGTGAATAAATATAGGGTTGCTCATAGTTGGGCATATGGTCTCCAGCACGATTCCTTCAGCAGGCAGGGGTATTTAGGCTTCTTCAAAAAATAAACCCACCAAAAAAAAAAAAAAAAAAAAAAAAAAAAAAAAAAAAAAAAAAAAAAGGCAGCCCAACCCCTTGCTCAAAAAAAGAATATCCAAGTAGGGTTTTTCTCTTCCTTCAAGTGCCATTTCAGGAGGGCCAAAATCACTGACTGATTTTTCTCATATGCTGCTGTCGGTTCTGTTCCACAGGCTGGCACAGCACTTCATTTGCAAATGCAGTAAGTTTCACCAGGGCTTTTCAATGTGAGGTTTTCTTTCCTTTTCACCTTTTTATTTATCAGATTCTTAATCATAGCCTGATATGTTGTCAGTGAATGTTACTTAATATTAACATAGTTTTGTAAGTGGTAATTTTGTTGACCGGTCACTGCCACATCCTGGGTTTGGAGGAGGGATGGATATGCTTTAATGAAATGCTAATACTAAGTGAAAGTGTAACTGAGGGCTACTGTCTTAAAGGTCAGTGTGGGTAGAAGTCATCAGCATTCTCTGAACCCATCTGAATACCCAATGGGGAATGAACAGTCCATAGGGCATTTTAGCAACAAACCCATATTGCCTGGGAGAGAGATTCCCTTCCTTTGAATGTTCTCTAACAGTGGGTTTGCTCGTGCTTACGTACCTTGTAATGAATGCTGAGGATGTTTCATCTGTGCAAGGCTGAATGTGCCAGCCATGGTTTAGGCTTCTCTCAAGTGTGCTGTTGCAAGAGAATGCTCTGCAGTTGAATTTTTACTTACCAGTGTAACCCGTCTTTCATACTGGAAAAACAAGCAGCATGGTAGCTTTTGCTACCTCTGTGTCTTCATTGCCTTGGTACAGTTGATACTCCTGAGGAGTGTTTTGCCTGTGTGTTGTGATGTGTGTGCAAGAGTAGCTCAGGAGCTTTCCTCTCTTTTTGTAGTAACTCTGAAGTCCCCAGAATATTATAACATTGGACTTAGTCAATTTTTGTTCTGTAACAGACAACTCATATTTGTTAGTTATATTGGGAAATACACACTAATTCCCAATAGTGCATGGTATACTTGTGGTGTATTCCTGTCCCTCTTCAACAAATTTCTTAGGAGAAAGAAATTTTTTATTCAGTTTATTTTTTATTAAAACAAACAAACAAAAAAACTACCAAGGCGTTTACACACATCCACACACCCCTTTTTTCACTGCTTTCTGTAGTTAGGATTGCTAACAATTTAACTGTTTCAAGCTGTAAGTAGGACTGTCTTATTACATAAAGCCTTTTCTTAACCTGCTGCTTTCATCTTCCTTCAGTGCAGATAAACAGCCTGTGAGCACTTCAGCTGCTGCTCTGTTCTTTGTTGAAGTGGGGCTGTGTACATTAGAACAATTCCAGATGAGGAGTGGCAAATGCGTTTACTATTAATGAGTCACTGAATCTTAAGTCTTCTGTAGAAAATTTCCTGGAAATAATCGTGATCTCTTGTCTGATAGGCATCAATTTCCCTATTTCTTCCTTCCTACTGGAATGTTCATGGTATCACATATACACAGCTGATGTTATGAAAGTAACTGAAATTCAGAATGCAGAAAAGTATCAGAGCTAGAAGCAGCGTGGTCATTATTACTCTTCTCCTGATTTTAATTTAAATTGGTTGTGAAATACTCCTTAGAGACCATCCAGGCAATTCAGAAGGTTGAAAAGTGCTGTTTTACAGTGCTCTGTAATCCCCACTCTGAGCTGTGGGGGTAAAAAGTGACTTGTCAAACAGGAAGTTAGAACAGGAACAATGTGACTTAAACCAAAATAAATTGAAGCTGCAAATCATAAGATTCCTGTTGCTAAATGTAATTAGTTCAAGGAAAGCCTTTAATAATAATAATGTAGATAATACTAACTCTTTATGATGGAGTTGATGATTTCAAAGATCGTATTAAGTTGTTTATTAGGAGTTGATGTTGAGAAACTCAGCAGAAGGATCTGTCTTACTTTGTGTAATTTTGAAGGATTGGATGGAGATAGTAGGCCCCAACACAGAGGTTGTTATTCACCTAAAATCATACAAGTACTCTTAATGCAGCTTCTTCCCATGTACCTCTCCTGTAAAAAGGATCATTAAAGTATGTATCTGATATTAGATGGGAAGTTAACTTAAAAATAACATTATTTCAACTTGCTAGGGGGTCCTTGACAGTCTTAAACTTCTGCTTTTCCTCTCATTAAAATGTGCCTTCATATATTTATTCAGATAATGAAATAAATATGATTTTTTTTTTTTTTTACATCATTGGTGCACTATTTATGAGCAGTAAATTGGAGGGATTTTTGTCAGGAAATCATATAATTGTATAATTTATAATAAAGGCAGAATCTTTTTTTTTTTCTCTCTAGTTTTGCTTCAGTTCTGATGCTTGTCTAGCATAGCCTGTGGAAGTGTATTGCTGTGAAATGGAGACTTTGAAATAAGAATCAGTTTGCTGTAAGTCTGTATGGTGTTTTACTTCCTTATCTTTAATTGCTAGTGGCAGCAAGAAGACCTTGTGAGTGGAGAAATGCTGCCCTCTACTGTTCTTATACTTTTTTTCTTCAAGGGAACAAGCATAAAAATGTGAGTATCCGTGTTTTCAGGAGCTTGGCATGGCTTTCTCTGCCCCCTAAGATTTGAAATATGAGGAGATGCTTCTGAAAGGTGGGGAAGAGTGTAGAACTATGGTGTTAGATTGCAGGATACAGGTTTGCTGATCCTGAAACTCTCAAATCTTGTTGGTTGGTACTTTGCATTATTTTATTTCCCACCAGGAGGAGTGATCATGGCTCCAAGCCTGTTGGTACTCAAGAAACATTTGAATAATACTGTTAATATATGCTTTAACTCTTAGGCTGCCCTGTCTGGAGCCAAGAGCTGGACATGTGATCCTTGTTGAGCCCTTGCCAGCACAGGACGTTTTGTGATTCTGCTTTTGAATCAAAAGCAAAGTGAATGTGCACAAGCTGAGAGGGTCTTTATTTTTCCTAGTCTTTGCTCTTTCCTGTTTAGTTCAGTTTTACCTTGTATTAACTTAGGACAATGTGAGAAAAATTGGAGAAAGGACCTTTTATCTGTTTTTGGTTTTATAACAGATATAACAGCTTTATAATTCCAAGAAATTCAATTTTTTTTCCTAAGAGTTACTGTTCTCTCAGCACTGCTTTTCTGATCTAATAGCTTTCCTCTACATGCTTATTTAAAAGCTTTGGTCTTTCTAGTTGAAGTATGATATTTTAGGTGTCCTGAAGGAATGGGAGAAAGACCTGCATTTGCAATGGTCGCATTGACTCAGGTATCTGGATACTAACTTTGCAGTGAATTCAAAGATAAGGTAGGGCACTAGTTTCTGTAGGAACATATTACATCTTGCTGAAACATTTCAAGAAGGAAAACTCAGTTTTGAAGAACTGTGCAGTGAGTTTACCAATAGCTGCTGAAGTTTTACAAGGACTGATAACGGGTTCTTGTTGAAATTCTGTGGCTTAGAAACATGGTTATGTAGGGCTGATTCAGTCTAGAATTGTTATTTTGAAGCTTTCTTTGTAAACTGTTAATACAAGTCAAACCACTAGTTTCCAAAATGATGACACAATAGACCCCAAGCAAAATGTCATGACACCCCTCTAGATGAAGTGACTAACAGAAGGAATTGCAGGACCTTGGCACAGAGAGATCTCAGTGATTTGTGGATCTGGGTTAGAAGGCAATTCATGAAGCTCCACAAGGAGATGTGCTGAGTTCTGCAGCAAGTGCAGGGTAAAGCTGTGTAGTGGTACTGGGAAGGAACTGGTTGAGTAGCAGCTGCACTACGGGGATCTGATAGTTATGGGGGACAGAGAAGCTGAGAAAAGAGATGGTACAAACTGTAAATAGTTTAGGGTAGAGTTAAAATTGGCAGATAATTGAGCATCAGTAGAATACTGTTGGTGCCTAGATTCTCTCCTGCCCTCAGTAAACTATTCTATAATTGAGTTATGGTCTGTTCTCACAGTTTTTAAGCAGTGGAACTAAAGAACTGTTTTGTTTGCCTTCTCACTCTCTGCAGGGGAGGAAAATAAAATTAAAGAAAAACACCCTCTAGTCATTGTTAGTATTGTGCAAGCACCTCATCTGCACTGGATATGAGTGGCTCTTAGAACCTACTCTGATGGTGCTACATCAAAACAGTAGGGCAGAAACATGGCAGATTGCTGTCTTCTGAATGTTGAGCTGGGGAAGCATGAACAGCCATTGAAATGAATTTGGAGTAGTGTGAGGCTTCACTGAACAAAAAGTATATACAGCTGTATTTCTTCTCCCTGATTTTTCATTTTTTTATTAACCCTTATGCCCTCATTTTTTCAGAGGAGGCACAGATGCTTGATTGAGAGTTTGAGTGATTCATCAGCAGTGCTGCTTTTCTTAGCTGCATCACACAGACCACATAAAAGACACTCCACAATTGAAAACTGCTGCTCCAAAAGGAATTCTCTCAAAAGGTTGGATTACATGAGTCAGATTCTGAGCAGTCCTTCAATAGCTGAGGGACCTTCGGTGCATTACCCATTCTACGATAATCCCTGAGAAAACTTTCTCTCATTCCACACCTTGTCCTACACCCAGCAAAACAAGTGTTTTAGTTGAGCAGTGTTTGCAGTATCGAGGCCTTCTCTGTTGTATCATTCTGCTGCTCCTATAAGTAGATAGGGAGTGGGCAAGAGGTTGCAGGGGCCTGGATGACCAAAGGGAATCAAGGAGATGTTCCATACCTTTTTATGTCGTGCTCAGCGATAAAACTGGTGAGTTCTTTCATTGTAGCTGTTGTCTGGGGACTGGTTTGGCATCATTCTCACTGCCCTGCTGCTGGGAGCAGGTGAGTGGCTGCCTTTGCATCACTCATTTGTATTTTTTCCCCCTATGTTTATTACACTTCCTTCATCTCAACCTTTGTGTATTATTATTCTTGCCTATGTGATTCTCTCCCTCATCCTTCCAAGTAGGAGGTGAGCAGGCTGTTGGGTGGGGGCTGACCTGCCAGCCTAGGTTGCTGCCGCCACAGGCAGTTTCTGAACAGGTTTGATATGTTTGAAGGTAGTGTAGTACTTCTTGACTTCAGGGATTTCCTATCTAACTTGTATTCCAATCAGAGTACAGTGTCTTCAGAAGAGAGTCACTTTTTTGTTTTTTTCTCACTAAGGTGTTTCTGACATAATGAAATTCTCTTTCAGCAGGGACTTTAACTGAGGAGCTCAGGTAGATTTCCATCTGATGGGAAGAAATAGTGTTTCTGTCTGCTGTATTTACCTTCTTATTAATGGATTAGACTTGAAGTTTGCAAAAAGATCAATTTTCAGTCCTACATTGTTACAAAGATGTTCTCTCTGGTATTGTGGTTTCCAGGTAGGATGGAGTAAAATTGAGTTATGGATCTCGTAGCAGTCATACCAGTCAGTTCTGTAACCTCTAATTCTCAAGAGCTTCTTGAATGGAGACCAAAAATGTGAAGGAGTGCTCCAGGAGGTTTAAATTACTTTGAAAATATCAGGAGGAAGTGGAAGAGGTTCTTCTTTGGGCCCTCTAAATTCTGAAGCATGAGCTACTGGGGCCTCATTACTGACATATGAAGTATGATTTCCTGACACTTTTGTCAAGATGCAATTTTTTTTTTTTTAATTAATAGGGGGAGAGAGAAACTTTATTTCTGAACGCCCTTCAGTCCATCAGTGTAGTTCATGCCTTGCAGCCTGGTTATTTTTGCATATAGTGAACATAACATTGCAGACAATTAAGGGTCCTTTCTCTGATAAAACATGAGATTTCTCTCCTTTTTTTTTTTTTTTTTTTTGACTGAAGAGAACTCCAAAAACAAGTTTATGATAAAATGTTCACACAGATGGTCAATCTGTTGGGAAGGAAAGTATTCTTGGGCATGTTTTGGGTTCACTTATCAAGGCTTATGAAGGACCTCATCGAAGTGGTGTCCCAGATCTGTCTTCTGCTTAACAATTTCAGACTTGGAATACACTGGGAGAAAATCACTAACACCCACCGAAAAAGCATCTATCTGTAGGACCTATTCTGGGCTGAAGTGCCACTTAAGCAGGTGTAAAAAAAATTTGGTGCTATTAATCAAATTCCTCCTTCCAAAATAACATTTCACCTTCCCTCTGAAGTTAATGGGGCTGCGTTACTCAAGATTTTGAAAACTGTAGGGACAGCTCTATTTACAACAGTCTAATTGTCCCAGGAATTATTTTTCCATTGTTGATGTATTTGTTTCATCAAATGCTGCAAATTTTGTGTGTGTGTGTGAAGCTCCTTAAGGAGGGTAAATGCTCATCAGTGTTCTAAACTGAAGGTGCGACAGTGGCCGCAGTTTAACTCCTACAAGTGCATTTGCCTGACAAGCTAAAAAGGTGCTTTTGAGATTAACAACAACAACAACAACAACAAAAAGCAGCTGAAGTGAGCTGTTACAAGGGGGATCTTTGGACATGGTGCTTTCAGTAAATAGATCTGTTCACCTAAAAGTACTGTGCAGATGATTTTTTTCTGGTAATAATGAGTATGCAGAAACAAGCAGTGTGTTTCTTGACTGCTTCCTCAGAATTGGTTTGAATAATCATCTTGCATTCTGGGAATAACAGCAGCAAAGAGCATCATGGATGCAGTGAGCACCAGACATCGGTGCTTATGAAACTAGCGTTCAAATTTCATTTAACCTTATAGAAATTGCTTACAGAATTACTGCTCCCTGAGTAAAGGATTGTGTTACAGCCATTGCTTTAGAGCTCTCTGTTAGTATGAGGTAATCTTAAACCAGTATCATAGCTTCCTTATGTGACTAATTTTGGAGTTCTGTGCATTTTTTCAAAATCTGTATGTGGTTAGGTTGAGGAAAGGAGATTAAAATACGTTTGTTAGATTTAATTAATTTGAATGCTAAGAAGTATTGTACACCTCCAGGATACTTAGCATAATCCAATAAAAAATGCAAGTTCAAGGTATGCTTGAGAGGAATTGGAACCTATACCAGAATCCAGTATGGGATCCAGAAACCGGACTGACAGATGCCCGCAGTGATCCTTAGGAGACGTGTTCTAATTAAAGCACTATGAAGGTTAGTGTAGTCTTTTTCCCTTTGAGTTGGCATTCTGACCAAGTGATGTGTTTGCCAAATCAGACCTGCACTTCCTCATGCTGTTTTAAAAGCCCCGGGTTCTTATGAGTTTGTTGATTCCTTACCTATATTGCATGAGAGTATGGGTGCAACACATGGATTGATGAAACAGGTACAAGTACGTGCAGTCAATCAAGAATCGTGGGTAAAAGCTCAACACAAATAGTAAGTTTCTGATGAGACTGTAGTGCTTTTTTGATACTACATAACTCTTGTTTCTCTCTATCACAAGAAATCTTGGAAATAACATCTTTCTTATTTTATGATAACAACAAAATTACTTTTTCTTACTAATTAAAGATCTTAATGATGTTGGCACACATGGGAGGCATGAGCGAACATGTTACTGCCAAGTAAACATTCTAAAACTTGAAATAAAGGCAATTCATTTTTGTGCAGTCTTGTCAGCATGAAAAGTCATTTTAGTTGTATCACTTCAGAGTAAACATCAGTTCTTAAAAGCTATGAGTTCATTTCTTCTGAAATTTTTAAATAAACACAGTTGTTGCAGTTCTATGATATCAGGTGTAATCCTCCTGTACAAGAAGAGACTTTACATTTTTGTTCTCCTATGTTCAGTGATTTGTTCTTGTCCTTACAAATGGAAGCATTAGAAAGAACTCATAACACTTTATTTTACAATCTTCCATTTTAAAAGTTGTTTTGGATCATCAGCATGGAAACCAAAGGGTCAGACTGAAGGAGCTCAGGATTGCTCTTAAGGACAATTAAGAGCAATTATGGTTGGACTAGATGATCTTGTAGGTCCTTTACAACCTAATGTATCTATGAATCTATGACACAAAATGGTTCTCTGAACTGGGAAAGGGGTATTGTTAAATAAGGAGTTAAGGCCATATTCTTCTCAACGGCAGCTTCATGTGTTAATCAATTGGTTTTTGTCTTTTGAAATGATATCTTTCAATTGGAATCAGAGCAGTAGTTACGTGGAGAAATGAAGAGTTCAAAAGAAGATATGAAATACTCTGTGTAGGGATGTTTGTATGATTTTGTTCAGATCTCTGGAAGCTTTATGTTCACAGCTCCTTATTTTGGGTGTCTTGGAGTGCAAATAATTGTTTTAAGTGAAATCATTGTAGTTAAGTTTTGGGACTTAGACAACAAACTGTATTTAAACTTCGCAAATTTAAGTATTGTAGTTTTAAGCTTTTGTGACAAGATGTGATATTCCCAAAAGCTGCATTTTATGTGAAAATCGAGGCAGTTTTGTCGTGTAACCAATTTGTTTGCCTAGAGCTGAAAAGACATGGCTGAAAGATTTGGATGTTATATGAGGTCTTCATCAACAATGTAGATGTAATTGCCTGAAGTTACTTAAGCTTTCTCTTTTTTCATATCTTACTGTCCGAATCCTTTGTGGATGTGTAGAATATATTTTCCTCTTATTGATTCTCCTATGCCCATGGCACATTAGAGCTTATTTTTTTCTGCATTGCAAAAAGCTATTTGTGCAACACTCCAGTTACTTTTCCTCTTTGTCATGAAATTGCCATGCATTTGGCTATGTATTTCAATAGAAATAAAACTGTTGCAGTATGATTTAATGTATGGAAATAAAATAGACTGTTGATCTGTAGTGTGCAGAGAAGGTTGTGTTGTAGAATAGCAACATTCTTCTGTTCTCTGTGGAGTGGGCAGTACTTTACTGTTTTCTTTCCCCTTGTGCATCTTTTTCCTTTCTCTTGTGTGATGTTTATGCTTATCTTTGCGTGTGCTTTGCCCTAGTTCTTCACACAAGAGATCGTGTGCCATGGCCCCAACCACCTGAAGGGAAATAGAGGGCTTTTCTAGATTCTTTACTGATTCTATTATACTCAAGACTGCCCTTGGATTTAAATGTAAATACAAGAGAAGCGTAACTCAACAGATACCCAGGGAAGATGTATGTGTGTGCATGTTATGTATTTTCTTGTTCCACTTAGGATTTTTTTTCTTTGGTCTGCTACTGTTTCTGCCCATGCATGCAGATGACCTACTGTAGAAAGTGATGTATAAGGCTTTTTTGGTGGGCAAGTGTAGGTCACAGCACATGCTGGAAAGAAAGCTATGCTTGTTAGTATAGCTTCTTCTGCCAAGAAAGAGGTACTCTTGCAAATGAAGTTCATTTTGGGTTTATTGTGGGTGGAGTTGCATGTTTTTCTCTGGATGTTTTGCCTTAGTTTTGGTTTCATCAGTCTGTACATTTGTTAAGATGAGTGTCTACAGTATAATTCATGAAGCTCCTTGTTTCTGAGCTGTAGTGTGGATGTCAGTTTTTCACTACATTACACTTCTTACCTCAAGGGGTGCTTATCAGGTAGAGCAAGTGAAGTAGCAGGCTACTAAAAGACTTAAACTTAGGTGAACAGTCATAACCTAAAGGAGGAGAGCAGACTTCCCTGGGAGTATTCAGTGGTTTTTTTATTTTTATTTTTAATATCATTCAGTACAATTTAAAATTGAATTTATGGCTTACAGTTATTGATTTTTTTTTTTTTTTTTTTGAGAAGGTTTGTTAGCATCTGGGAGACAAATCACAGAATAATGTACTCATGGTCAAACTCTATAACATGAGGTTGAAATACAGAAATACATTAAAATTGTGCATGGACTCTAATGCTTCTTGGGGGAGAGAAGGAAAAGATTTGAGTCTTCATAGGGTGTGATAAAAAAAACAGCACCAGAGCCATACATACACATGCATATATATTTATATTTATAAATATCTTAGAAAACAAATAACAAAAATCTTCATGACTGTGTTTACTTCTGTTCTAAGGAAAAAATGTTTTTTTTCTTTTCTTTTTTTTTGTAAACTTCTTTAATTTTCAGTTGTACCATTGCTTGAAATGAAATACTTTACTGAGGGTGGTTTGTAACCAAATTGATGAGCACTCCTAATTATTCCTGACTTCCTAAAGACAGCGGGGTTGGGGGAAGGGGAACTGCAGCCTCCTGATTCAAAGGGATGTGGCCAACCTTTCTTCAGTGGTCGGTGGGGACAGGACAAGGGGTAATGGCCGTAAACTTGAGCATGGGAAGTTCTGCACCAATATGCGAAGGAACTTCTTCAGAGTAAGGGTGACAGAGCACTGGGACAGGCTGCCCAGTGAGGTTGTGAGTCTCCATCTCTGGAGAGACATACAAGACCTGCCTGGATGCTGACCTGTGCAGCCTACTGTAGGGAGCTGCTTTGCAGGGGGGTTGGACTCGATGATCTTTAGAGGTCCCTTCCAACCCCCATTGTTCTGTGACTCTGTGATTTCACTGTGTTGATGTTGGTGAATATTTGTGTCTTTCTGTTTCTGTTTTATTGCTTTTGTAGACCACTAGGAGTTTTACTCAGCAGTTAACATTTCTTAACGTTTCATTACTCTTGAATTTTTAATGCTAGAAAATGAGGATTAAATATCCCATAGCCATTCATTCCGTGGTCTGCCGAGAGCTCCCTGACAAAGCTGTGCAAACTGCAGATCAGCAAATACCCTGCTGCTAAGCTTACAACTTCCCCGCTTTTATAATTACACACATCTGATTTTTAAAATGGGTTTTCACATGCTCATTGGTGCAGTGCGAAAGCACCTTGCGGGAAGCGCTGGGCTGATCAGTGGCGGGCCGTGCGGCAAGTCCCTTACTGCAACATCTTGCCCCTCCCCTAAGCAACCAGCGCGCACTGAGCTGAGCATCGTGGCTCTGCTGGAGTTGCTTCTATTTTCATGGAGGAGGAGATCGCAGACCTTGCACTGCAGCAGGTGGAGCAGCCGCGGTGGATCTAACCCCGGGGTCTGGTGCGAGGATCCGAGTGTTACTTGGGGCTGCCGTACAGTTGTCGCTCCAGGCTGACGCTAATGTAATTACATGTAAAGCTGACTCGAACATTTTTAAAAATGGACACGGGATTTTTTCTGTTCGCTTTTTTTAAGATCTGGTTTCTAACATGGAGCGATTTTTTTTCCTGAAGGATTCAAGCTATTTTATATAAAGGCTTATTTTTGAACACTATGGACCTAGAATAAATGTCAAAGACAGGCAGCAAGCAGCGCTTACAGAGGCATTTTTCTGGAATCTCAGTTGTGGATCGATTGAAGTGCACAGGGTCTGAAAAAATGTCTCCTAGCATAAAAAACTTGGATTGTTTTTCTCCGATGCTGTGCCACTGTAAAGTAGCATGTACCAACAACACTATATCTTTAATGTTTGGATGTAAGGTGGGTCTATAATAGGACTTTCCTGGAAATGTAAGCTGGATTTAATAGGCTGTGAATGATTGCCAGGATGTGTACTGTGACTGTACCTTCTTTCCGTTTAAATAGTACGTATTTTGTTCTGTGTGGTACTTGGTTTTTGGAGCTCTTGCTGATTGTGACTGAAGTAATGAATTATTGTGACTACTCCTTAAAGATCCCTTTGAACAGTGTTTTGAATTTACTGAATGCCGCATGTAAAATGTCGTCATTCCCCATTAATCAGCATTAATCATCGTGTAATCAGTTTATTGCGCTTGGCTTTCATTTTCTTCAGCTGTGGAGAATTAAATACACTGGAGACTTGCACCAAGATGCGAGGCTGGAAATGCCTCCTGACATCATACTGATAGAAGCAATTGTTAGTGGCAGGTTTGGGTTTAACGGTGCCCGTGGGCATTTAGTCATTTTAGGACTCCATCAGCTGTTTGGGTTTTAGAGTAATAAAATGTATAATTTCTTAATTCTCAGAGTAAGAAGCAATACAGTCAGTGTTGTTCAAGCTGCTTTTTCCAGTGATATTAACACACAAATTGAGGGAGATGTGAGAACCTAGCTACTGGAAAGCCCCTTTAATTTTCATGTGTGTGAAGTTGCTTTTCAGACTGAGATTCAGCAGTCTTTGTCTCCAAAAGTTATTTTGCATGTTCAGTGTTTCCAAGTCAGTGTTCATTGTTCTTAACAAAAAAGAAAAAATAAAAAATCCTGAACTGTTTTTTATAAATTAGGAACAGATGTGCCTATACATATGTACATACATGTAAATAATATCTATTGATGCTGAAGAAATGCCTCGGTTTGGGAAGGAAGAGTCTGATTTCTGTTTTCTTATGGCTCTTTTGATTGTGTGAGTGATTTTTGTGGAGTTCTGAGCTGAATGCCTTGTTCCCCGTAGTCAGGAATGTGCCTTGTTTTGTATCTGCTTGTCTTTCCTGTGCCCAGAGCATTTTTCAGTTGTAAATGTGTCTACATTTATGGATACAGGTTGGAAGCTATTTGCTATAAAATGAGGCTTTCTTTCATTCTCTGTGGAACTGCGCATCTCTTTATATCAGTAAACTTGTGAAGAAAGCCATAGGATGAAAATACAATTTAATTTTGCCGGTCGAGCTGTGGATAAGAGACGCCGTTCCCTTTAAGAGCAAACTAAAAATACCCAGCGAATATCCAGAATCCACTTTAGGCGTTTTGTGCCGGATTTGAGTGACAGCGCGTTCCGTGCTGCACTCGCACGTCAGCGGCCTGCCTGGCTGTGCGTGGGCCTGGCAGCCCTGTACCCCGTGGGGCCCTGGCCTGGCCCCATGGGCACAGGTCAGCCCGAAGGGTTAGGTTAGGAGCCCGAAGGGTTAGAGGCTAGACCCTCTGCCAAGGGATGTATGGAAGTGTGCCCTGCAGGCTAATAGTTTCTCAAGTGTGATTGTTTGAGCAGCGTTGTACTTGAAAATATTGGTCTGTTAGGCTATTGTGTGTGTGCTTTCATTACAGCAGAGTAAACTGACTGTTCAGCTTGCAGAAGAGAAGGCTCTGGGGGATCTCATCAATGTCTATAAATACCTGAAGTGGGGGTGTGAAGAGGGCAGGGCCAGGCTCTGCTCAGTGGTGCCCAGTGCCAGGACGAGAGGCCATAGGCACAAAGTGGCACACAGGAGGTTCCCTGAGAACATCCAGCAGCACTTCAATGCTGTGCGGGTGGCTGAGCGCTGGCATGGGGACCGGAGAGGTGTGGGGTCTTCTCCTTGGAGGTGTTCCACAGCCACCTGGGCACCTGCTGTGGGCAGCCCTGCTGGGGTGAGGGTTTGGCAGAAGAATGCAGATTTGCTGCCCGCCTCAGCCCTCCTGTGCTTCTGTGAACACATATCATGGTTGATACAGAGCAAGTGCTTTATGCTTGGCAAATCCCAAGTGAACTGAAGATTAAGTTTGAGTAACTGTGAGCTGCTGGTAGTGCAGAGGGATTTTGCACTAGACACTTCTAATTTTTTTTTTTTTTGGAAGGGATGTTGCAAGGCTGTACTGCAGTGAGAGATGTTGTGGTATCAGAAAGATCCCTTTGATTAAGAAAAACCAAAGAGCCAGTACTTTTGAAATAGTAATACCATATCACCCCTTCAGTACTCTACATAAATTTAGGGTATCTTTTGGCTGTGTAGGAAAAGAGCACTGGCAATCTAACTGCTCCTTATTTGGTTTCCTTTCCTTGGCATTCTGGAACAGGTGAATTTCTTCACTACATATGCATCTTCAACTGTCATTTCTGAATATCCATGACGTGAAGCAATGCATGAATGTTGCATCTAACACTGTGTATTTTTGCATATGGTGGAACATTGTGACCTAATTAGCATGTTACATCGGTTTTGCTGAAGTTGCAACGTCAAACTGAAGAGGAAAATGAATTCCAGATATGAAAGGCAGCTCCCCATGTCTGTGCTGTTGAAATGCCTTGCTTTTTTTTCTCTTAGCTCTAGTTATTAAAAGAAAACTCAGTGCTTCTATTTTGAGAGAGTAAGGGTTTGTTATTCAAAGTCCTGAATACGTGCTTAAAAAATACAGTTCTACCATTTCAAATCATTTATTTTATCATATATTGAGAGCTCAAGTGTAGATAATTCTCAGTGTCCTATGCTGTGATCAGTGGAAAAGTTTTGAAAATACACAGTTCCCTGCATCTATTACATTGCTGAAGTTTCTTTCGCTGTAGCTGTAGGCTTTCAGCTTTTCACTGTGCATTGCTGTTTGCCTGCAGTGAGAGTAGCTGGTTTTCACAATCTGCCCAGCTGTCAGAAATAAGAAGTTTTCAAGGTGACTTCCATTCTACAATAGCTGAGGGTGCTTCTTGTTTTGTATCCTTTCCTTTTTCTCTGTGAGGAAGCCCTGTGTTTTCCTGACTGTTTGCTTCTGGTTTAGCACCTCCACCAGGCTACAGTTACTCACACAAAATTTGCCAGTATCTTAATAGCTTTGTTTTGGCAAGATTATGGCAAATCTGGCTGTGGTATTGCGTTCGATGTTGCAGTTATTGGAGCTTGTTTTCTGCTGATTGGTACCTTTGAGTCAGAGTTGTGAATGCTATTTTTTGAGGGGGAGATATGGGGATAACTGTAGTTGTTTACATTTTCCTACTCGACTTCTTTTGACTTGCTGCATCATAGTCCTTTTACACTGTAGAGGAGATACTGAATGTAAAGAAGTTTTTCCCAACCACTTTGCTTGCTGGCATGGCCTTTTGATGGGTCCCTTCAGGTCAAGTTTCATTTCTGAAGTGGAACAGTAGCTGAATAAGGACAAGTATATACATTTGGGTCATTGTGAGCAAACGGTCTAAACCCACTTTGCTTTTTTAAACTGTCTGGTCATGCTGAAGCAGAGATAGACGTTCACAGGATCAGCTATATATATGGCATATTGATAGAATTGTATCTCCTATTATTCAAATCCTCACTTATTCTTAACCTTTTTCAAAATATTGATTGAACTTTGTAAGGTGAAAATTAAAACCAGCCTTGACACAGCTATGTAAATGAGGCTGCATGTTTTCCTGTTTTGTTTTGTTTTTTAATTATTATTTGTTGTATACAGTGCAGTGACTTGGGAATCATGTTGTATGGATGAGAAGCATTAAAATCTGTGGGAGGAGTACAAGAAAGAAGACTGGCAGTATTTTATTTATTTTTTTAGGCACTTTTTCACTCATTCTAACATTAAAGCTGTCAGCCCTGAATTTTTGTGTGCCTGTGTATGTTCAGAAGCTGTATTACTGTGCTTTCAAATTTGTTATCATGTAAAACATCAGATGCGTACTTCTGATATGAACTGGGCTTTGATACACATGCCCTCCTGAAGAGAAGTGCAGTTGCTGCTGTCTTACATTTTGTTCACAAATCATCCGGTAGTTAAGGGTGTTCTTGCAAGATTAATTTTCAGCTCATGAACATGGCATTCTGTATGGCTCGAATCTGTAGATTAACAGAATTGGATGCTGTTGTGGATGTGGGTCACCAGTTTAAGGCATGGGATTGTTTGGGAGTTCTTAATTTTCTTTTGGTTTCCTTTCAGTAAGATCTCTCATTAGGGGAACTTCTTAGAAATATAAAACCACAACTTCATTATCCCTGGAGTAGATTATGTATGAATTTGTTTGAAATACCTTCCTTCTAAAATACAGTATTTCCTGAAGCTTTTCTGTGCTTATTTTGTGAACAGATGAACTGTATTCTGAAAGCCAATGCTACAAGATGTCCACAAAATCCTTGTTTATCCTGCGTGTTTTGCAGATACTGTGTTCATTTTTATTTTTAACTCTGCTAGGCTTGTGAATTTAGGCAGGGAGACTGCAAGGCTGAGCACTTAGCACGATGAATGATTTCACTCTGGTGAATATGGGGCAACGTCTGGTCTCATATAAACCAGCACAGGTTTATTAATGTCAGTGGATACTTCAGCAGTTTACACCAGTGAACAATTTAGTCAATGAGTTTTGAACTGTTAATAAATACAATAAAGTGTGTAATCTATTTTGAACAAATCTTGTTAACCATGTTACAACAAAAGAGAAATGTTTGGACTTAATCTTAGCAAACGTATAAACCTGCAACTGAATTCTTTGGTGTCAGTGTCTATCACAAATGTGTATTAAATGTTCAGCGCTTGCAGTTTTTTGCACTTTGAATTTTGATGACAAACTGAAGTAGTTCATACAGTATCTTAAAAAAAAAAAAAAAAAAAAAAAAAAAAAAGTAACGATAAAGAAAATAGTATAAAGGCCTGGCTTTAAACTTTGTGGTGGGAAGCTTTCTAGATGTGCTCTCTGCAAATTCAGAGCTGCTTTGCCACACCTGGCCTGATTTCTTCCTTTGATCCATCTGCCTTGACCATTCCTTGGCTGGTTCTCCTAAGCTAGGGTCTCCTGGTGCCTGGGTTGGGCTCAGGATTGCTTTTAGCTGTAAGCAGAGAAGTGGTCTTTGCCTAGATACTGTGAGATGGGTTGGGTCCTCTTTCCTCCTTCCCTTTCTCCCTGTGGTGCCATCACTTCATTTTTCATCTTGGGAGCCACTTCAGGGAATTAAAACACTAGCGGATGAATATTGCTGGAACAGGAAACCAGTGCTGCTGGCTCAGCCTGCCAGACTTGCTCCCCATGAAGCCAGGTGTGTGCTGGAAGCAAGGGGACAGCAAGATGTGGTTGCAGAGTGGCACCAGGAGAGGTCCAGAGGGCCCTGCCTCTTTACATGGCCACTGCTTGTTGGATGACAAGGCTGTACAGTGAGAATGCTCCTTTGGGCTCATGAGGGGTTTAAATTGCATGGGATTTAGATTCAGGTCTGACAGCCAAATTAACTTGACTGGAGGAGATGAACAATTTCTTGTTCCAGTGATGGCACTGTTTGAGCAGGCTGGGTCCTTGAGTGCTCCGTGTCTGTCAGGGAGGCCTAGGGAGTTCCAGAGGTGATGTGCAGAACCAAAGTAGTACAAAATACTTCCACTTCTCAGGAGTGCTAGCTGTTATGTTTGCTTCAATGGAAGTTGAAACACTTTGCTCTAAAGTATTTCCTGTGAAGGACAGCAGTGATCTTGAATGTCACATAAAAATCCAATTAGTATGTCACATTTATGATACTTTCTGGGAAGTTTATTGCTTTCATTGTTGCATGGGAGAATCTTTTACCACAACACTTTTTTTTGTTTGTTTTTAAAGTAAATTGTAATGCACGCTGGCTTATTAAAGCTTCATATGTAATCTATTATTATGAGTAGATGTGTTCCTTAATGAAATCTAGAGCCTGTTTGCACTCAACATCTAAATACCTGCTTCAGATAAATGTGTTTAGTTTCAGGAAAAAAGCCAGGCCATTCTGTGCTTTCACAAAAGGATTTTAATTCTTTTGTAAAGTTGGTTTTGGTTGACTTGCCATTAGTCTACCAATTTTAATTTTAAACTTGACTGATGCCCTCATAGCTTTCCAGAGACTTTTGTTGATCTGAACTGTGAACTTGATCCACTTTCAGGTCCTACCTTCCCATATTTCACAGTGTAAGCATGTGAGCTAGCACATGGGGTGCTTGTTCCAGTTCCACAAGAGGTTGCAAGTTCTGTCACCCTAGAAATGATCTTGAGGACCCTTCCAACCCCTATGATTCTATGATTCTAGAAATGAGTGGGGTCAGTAACGGATGGACCTTCTCAAGCAGATTCTTTGTAGTTTGTCCTGTGGAACTCATAACTTTGTAATATTGCTTCACACTCATGTGAAGGGCAATAAAATTTATGGACTACTCAGTGGGCCTTGGACTTGGTTGAGACAGAAAAGTTGAATCTGAGGGCCTTTTTTAAGCACATTTATAATGTGAGCATGTGTTTGGAGCTGCTGCTGGAGCAGTTAACCTACAATCCAGAGAACAGGTGAATATTATGTCCCTGTGTGTCATTCATAGCTTTTAGCATGGGTCTGCTTCAGCACTGTCTGGCTAGAATGAATCCCTGGTGGCTAAATAAATAGGGTCTGGTTTTTAAAATTGAATGAAAAATTAATAACATTGACTGAGTAATGGCCTGTTCATGAGGAGGCTTCTGTGTTGCAGAAGCTTAATCTGTCTCATAGTAAAACCACATATTATAGCTTCAGACAGAGTCGGGAGCAGTGAATTGCTGTGTTGATAACTGGTATAATAGCTGAGACTTCAGCTGACAAAGAAGGCTTTTAGCAGGTGCCCTGAATAGGAAGTGTGGAAAAAGATTTTGAGGCTGATGGAAAGGCAGGGCACAGGTTTTGTGTTAAAAGTGTAAGCAAAAACAGTTAAGAGAAGCCCTTGGGAAGAGTGCTTGGAAGCACTGTTACTGTATGCATGGGGGGGAGGGGGGGAACCACCAAGAAATGAGATAGTTTCATAGCATTTTTGATGAAACTAAAATGCAGAAACCTTTTTAGATGGATTTAGAACCATAAAATCACAGAATGGCCTGGGTTGAAAAGGACCTCAAAGATCGTCTACTTTCAACCTCCCCACCACCATCTGAGTGACAAACTTCCTCCTAACTTCTAACCTAAATCCTCCCTGTCTTAGTTTAAAACTAGTCTCCCTTTTCCTATCACTATCAACCCATGTAAACAGATGAAAATAATAGAAATTTAGATGAAAATAATAATTTAAATACTTCTATGTATGTCTGTCCTGAGTTTTCTGGATAGTCCTTTCATGTTTTAATAGTGGGCTGATCTTTTTTTTTTTTATTGATTTCTTCAGAAATACCGCTATCAGGATGAAGATACACCTCCACAGGAGCACAGCTCGCCGCACATTGCCAATGAGGTGACAGGGCCAGAGCTGGTTCATGTGTCAGAGAAGAATCTGTCCCAGATTGAGAATGTACATGGATTTGTTTCTCATTCTCATATTTCGCCAGTAAAGGTAGGCACTTCTTTATGTTACAAGTTTGAACTGCTTGGATATGCTCTCTAGGGTTAAATCTTTGTGTGTCATCAGATACGCATGCTTATATATTTTATTCTTTTCATGGAACTGTTCATTTGTAAAATTCACTGTGTAGGCATTAAGGAATTGATTTAGTTTCACACATATTGATTGAAAATGCATGGTTGTAAAACATCCTGATGATTTAAGGTCTCAGAGGTCTTTTCCAACCTTTATGAATCTATAATTCACACTGTCACAGGCTCTGGGGGTACTTATGAATTCTTTTAGACTATGATACTTTAGAGCTTATAACATTTATTTTTGATCAGGAGATTGTCTGCAAAATCTATTTGAATAAATGCTGTTAAAACTTGGACTTGATTATGTCAGAGAAACCCAAGACTGCTCTTCTGTGCTTAGTATAGCTGGTCCTCTTCTTTTGGCCTGATGATCTTCAAGACCTGTTCCTGTTTTTGGCATAGCTCATCCTGAAGATCTACTTAGTGACAACAGCTCTGAGTTGAGAGAGCTTTTCATAATTTGTTTGGTATGATGGCTTCTTGCTCTGTGTTGGAGAGACCAGGTCTTGTTTGGTGTATTAGATTTTGATTAGATTTATATGATAGTGTATTTGCTTAAACAAAATGTAGTAGAGGGCACTGGGAAGGTATGTTGATTACACTAATAATGTAGGAAGATAATTATTTCAAGTAAAAATGCTAAGCACATTTGACTTCTAAAATAGAGAGGTTTTTGGAGTATCAAATGTAAATACTGCTTTATGATCATATGTTGCTTTTTAGGAATACTGCAGAGGGCAGTAGATTCAAATTTTTTGAGGAATACTTTTTTTTTTGTTGTTGTTAATTCATTTATTTTTTGCGAGCCCACAGCAATTTGGAGCAATAGTGCAGAACTTGGATAAAAGATGATGGGAAATTTATCAGAGTTTTAACTAGATTTGTTTAGACCTCAAAGAGAAGCTTTCAAATGTTCTAGGACTTATTTGCACAACTGGTTTTCAAAGAACCTTTTCAGTAACCCAAATGGCAAATGTGTATCCTAATTTTTAGAGGGTGACAATGAAATTACTGTTTATCAGATGTTCTCCATTAATTAGGAATTCAGCATTGCTTTCTGTCTAACAGAGAGTTGAGCTATCTCAAATGTTTGCAGTTATTGTGAAGCAACCCATGCTATCTGTGCAGATTTAAATGTTAAGCATATAGATTCTGTGTTGTTAGGGTACAGATTTTTCAGTTTGTGAGGAGACATATACCCTGTACTTCTCAAGCATCAGAGAAGTGAATTTAACCTGAGAGATTCCTTACTCTCTGTTTAACAATGTGTCAAGTGGAGTTCTTCATCCTCTAATGCGAGTTTATTTGCTTTTTTAAATACTTGGTGATAGAGAATCAAATTTCCTTCAGAAATATTTTGTCCCCATATATATATGAATGTATATATATATGAATGTTTGCATGTAGGCGTTGAGAACCAGTTTCTCCAGTGTGAACTTTCAACATTTTTTGTAGGAATCTGAGATATCTTGAAGAATCTCATATTGTTACTAAAAAAGAAAAAAAAGAAAAAAAAAAAAAAAGAAAAAATAGCAAACAGTTGAACTGACTTTGCTGTAATTGAAAGGAATACATTGCTAGCGAGGCTGACCACTAGATGGTGATACTACAAAAGAAGTTATTTTCATTGTAAAACTGAATTTAGTTTTTCTATCATACCTTCAGATTAATGTTTTTTTAACTTAGTATTTTTATCAAGTAACTCTGACCAAATGAAAACAGTTGCAGAAAAGGTATCAAACAAGTTTTTCTAGCTGTGGACTGGAAATTCGAGTTTTCTATCAATATCTATTTCTATAATTTCAAAGATATTTCTATATCTTTTGCATCTGTAAAAGTATTTCTAGGATCTAATGATATTTATGTTTAATAGTTTCAAATGGACTTGGATATGAAAACGCTCATCTGTTAGTGCTACAGTGATAGAGTGAGTGTTAGGTTTTGGGCCTGTATTTTTTCCTGTCTCTTTCCATTTAATAGAAAATAACTCATTCTTTGAAAGCTCCAATAAAGACACCTTAAATATAACCAAAGAGATGAGGTGTATCATTAGTCTTGCTGTATGAAGCAGTGACTTGGAGAGCATTAAATGTAGGTAAAGAAAAATTCTAGTTTTCCTTGCTTCAAGAGGGTACCAGGCTGAAGTGATAAATTGAATGATTGTACAGTTGTGCAGTCATGCTATGCTGGGCTGGTACAGGAGAACAGCTTCTTGTCTGTAAGTAACTTCTGCATAAGGACATACGTGTGACGCACAAAACAGGCTGCCCAGGGGGGTTGTGGAATCTCCTTCTCTGGAGATATTCAAGACCTGCTTGGACGCCTACCTGTGTGTCCTGGTGTAAGGAACCTGCTTTGGCAGGGGATTGGACTCGATGATCTCTAGAGCTCCCTTCCAACCCCTACGATTCTATGATTCTGTACGTGTACATCTGCCTCAATTGTCTGTGGTGTCACAGGAATGAAGTATGGCAAACTGGTACGTGTTCTTGAAAAGACATTCGAAAGGGATACTAGGAAAGAGAACATGGTCTCTCTTTGGACTGGGAAAATGATGGAGAAACTGTTGCAAAATGTAGAATCATTTGGAAGGTGTTAATGATGAAAGGTTATAGTTGATCTTTGTGTACTCCCTAATATCTTTGTGCAGTGGAACATCTTGTTGATGTTGGTTTCTAGATTTTTCTTAGATGCTAACAATGGAATCACTTGAAAAAGGATTTGCAAAAAAAAAAAAAAAACAGGGAAGTCCGATGTAAGGAAGGTCAGTAATCATGGTGGATGGAGGTTACCAGCAAAATTCCAGAAGATCACATATTCTCATCAGAATTTGTGTTCTCATTGCATAACCTTAAAGGAATGAGAGCTCAGAACTATAACAGATTAATGGAAAAATGACCTCAGTGCTCAATTGCAGTTAAAAAGATAAATTGAATATGAAGGATGCTTGAAGAAGCAAATGGGAATAAAACTGCATTATTGTATCTCTGTAGTGATTTACAGGTTCCTGTATCTTGATGTGCTTTTTTTTTTTTTTTTTAAATCGGAAACTCTATCAACCTAGAAATGGTTCACAGAACAGGAATAAGAATAGTCAGAGACAGGATTCAGCTACCCTACAATGAAAGTTGCACCAGTTTGACTCCTTGTCTGGGAGAGAGCTGAGTCAGGAGGTAGCAGTAAAACTGAAGTCGGTATTTTTAGTCATTTGCATATGTTTACTGACCTAAGGGATGGTTGTTTCAGTAACATAAGTTAATATTGAGATGCATAAACTTACATTCAGAAGTACAAATTGGCTGCTGACAGTGGCTATCAGAGGACTAAACAGTGTTCCACAGCCATTCTTTCACTCTGAAATTCTTTCAGCTGCTCTTGTTTCTGGATGAATTGATTAAAGGTGTCACAGCATACATTTTCTGTCTCTTCAGCCCTTATTCAACTCCTCACTAATCTGTATGAGAAATAATTGGTTATATGCACACGTGCTGCTTTGAATGGAGGACAGCTGCCTTTCCTGGTGACCCAAAATCTTATGCTGCTAAGATCCATAGGGTCCTTTCTCTCCTGATCTTTCTTCCCTGCAGCCGCTCTGCCCCGTGCTTCCATCCTTCTCATCACCTCAAGTGCTTGTCCAGATGGCTTTTAGAGCTTGCGAAGCTTCTATCTTCATTAGAAGACTGGAAAAGCTCGGTGTTCTGATAGACTTTATGACTTCATGAGCTACAAAGACACATTCAAGGTGAACCAGCAGTCAAAGTAATTTTCTGCTTGACCCAGTACATTTAGGCACTTATGTGCTCTCCTAAATCCTTGTTCTCCTCTGAGACAGGTAGACAAGGTTCCCCTAAAGATGATGATTCTGTTTTCAATTAGTAATTGAAGATAGCTTGAGATGCATTTTGCAAGATAAGCTGCCATTTTTGACTGGCGAATCTGTAGTCTCAAGATCTGCTATCATATACTTCTTTTTTTTTTTTTTAACCTATAATGAATACTCTTCTAAAGCTTTATACCATCTTCAGGTACTGTCAGAAGGATAGTACTTCTGCTGTTAGGAATGCATGTTGGTGACCAATGGAAAACATAAAATAAAGCAACAGCAACAAAACTTATAAACCCTCAGGAACATTGTTTTACACTAGCATTATGCTTTGGTCACTCTTGAGGAGATGCTCTTCAGTCTTGCTTTGCCCAAGTTCTTGACATGTGAGCACTTTTTGATTTTCCTGTAAGTGAAGAATATGTATTTACGCTCAGATGTGTTAGTTTGCATCTTCTGTTACAAAGCAGTTGTCCAAATCTGCCCCTTCTTCAGTGTGAGTCTGCTCAGCATTTTCTTGTCAACAGAGATGAGAAAAAAAAAACTGTAACAGATGGATGGCGGATTAATCCAAACGTTGGAACAACCTAGGGTACAGTAATCAACATCTAGTCTTCTTAATAACTGGTTGCACTCTTTTCCCCTGAGATTTCTCTTGAGATCCCAGTGCAGTTGGGTTCATTTTGATGACTGAAAAAGACAAAAAAAATTTGCATTAAACATAGGATGTTCCTATCAGTTTGGAATGCCAAAAAGCTGGGCCGGAGGTTCATGAACAGTGTACGTAAGACCAGGCAGCTTAATCTGCGCAGATTGGTAAGTTAACAAAGGTGTAATGTGAATGCTGTTTAATAATACTTGATGTTCAATATTTCTACTAGAAAGGTATAATTCTAGAGAAACTGTGTAGTTTAGCACTAAAATATCTACTTCTTTTCACTATGCAAATAAGACTGGATGAAAGTCAATCCTTTTGGTCTCTTTCTCAACTAAACACTCTCAACTTAATTAAGCTGAGATATGAAAAAAGAATTCTGAGAAATTTAAAAAGGAAACAAACATATTTACTTTTCCAGCGTTCCTTCCTCACCTAGGGAGTTAGTTGCATAGTCTTATTTAAATTTAGTTGTATGTAATATTTTTTGCTTTTACTTTTGAAAAAAGTACTACTGAAAAAAAAAAAACCGCTTGCCATTCTCTTAGTTTCTTCAATTTTCTTTTCTATATTATGCAGTTTATACTACTTAGCAGCATGTAAATAAAACTATCAGAAAACAGTTTTCAAAGGATTTGGTTTGCTGTTGTCCAAAAAGAGTAAGTGACATATGGTGTTTGCATGTGAGAACTATGGCTTCAGGTTCCACCAGCAAACTCTTTACAGTGCGTTTGACTTCTCTATGTATTGGTAGCAAAGGACGTAAATCTCTAGACCACAGCACTTCAGAACAGACTCCAGCATGAAGTATCAAAGCATACTGTCAAGTCCATGGGAGTAAAAGGCCTTAATTAGACAAAATCTATAGATTATACATAGTTCAGCAGTTGCACACAAAACAAGGAATAAGCTATTTAATACTAAATATAATACAAGTAAAATATATTGTTCCTATAGTTTCACATTACTCAGTTCTTCAGGTGATAGCAATGCTATGAAGACCAGGAAGTATCAAAATGCATCCCATACACTCCCTTTACTGCAAATAAGATGGACATCTCAAAAATGTATGTTGCATTTGCCTGTCTTGCCCTTCTCATTTTCAGGGACATTTGGGGGTCGGATTAGTAGAAGCCATTGCAAGACTGAAAAGTCTCATTCATGACTCAAAACTGTACAGAACAGCATCCTGATGATGTGTTGAAGCTGACTATGGTTATGTCAGTCCATAGCTAAGCTAATTGTGGCCTGATCCCAATGGCCCTGTACAGAGCACTGAGGACCAGAACGGGGTTGAGGACCCAGTATCTGCATGGCTGCAGAGCAGTGCCACTTCTGGTCTCCACTGACCGAGCACCAAGCAAAGCTCAATGCAAGCTGTGTTCATCTTTATTAACTTTTGGGTGTCTGAACTTTGGGAGGATGATTTGAAAATTTACCATTTGGGCTCATTTCTTTGGTGAAGAGTTTCATTGAAGGCTAGTGATGGTTTATCCCATGCTCTGCTGCTTTTGAAACAGTTACTCAAAGATTTAAATGTAGCCCTGTTAACTGTCTTTATATTCTAGGACACCTGCAAGCAGAATTTGATCATTCAACCTGGGATGACAGAATTATAATTAAGGTTGTGTTTCTGAAATCCTTAAACTGAATGGATAGGATAATTATTGTCTATGTTGAATGACAGTAATCCTACATACAGCCATTACTGCAGTAACATTTTTAAACCACAAGCTGCAAATCAGAGGAGCAGAATATGAAAGCCATTATTTAGGCTGTGACAAGAATTTCTCAGAACACTGAGTGTGGGGAGCCAGACCACACTGAGTGGCTCAAAACACATAGGAGGCACAAAGCCACCCCATCCCAGTTTCTGAACGATCAGTGTGTAAGTGACAGCAGTGAAAGACTCTTCTGCTTTTAACAGGCATGGATTATTCACAGAAAGATACAGGACTCTGTCGAGAGATACACAGAGTTGGCTGCTGTCATTCAGTTAAAGAATAAAAAAATAAATTGTGAGAAGTTTGAACTCAGAGATGGAGAGTCCCATAATGCAAATAAGATAAAAATAATTGATTATGTTTAGAACAACACCTCTAGAGCTGGGTGCTTGCTAAGGAGCTTGACTTATGTAAACCAGCATTCTACATACCACCATACCATCAAGAAGCAGCCCAGCTCATTAATGCAGACCCTAACCTAAGTGATTTCTCTAGAGTGCAAATCTTAATCTTTTCCCTGCACAGAACAAACCCTAGGAACCAAGGTGTTCCCTTCCCACCTGCAGCCCTGCACAACTCTAACAGGTGGGACTTGCACAACACTGGTGTCAGGTGAAGGGCGTAAGAGGTCCCCTGTGCTGTGTGGCTCATGTTACTACCCAGGAGTTAATCAGAGTGATGCGATTTGCAAAATCCTTCAAAATGAGTCACTTGCAAAAGCCAGTTTCCAGCCTGTGTGTCAGCATGCTTGTAATTGTGATTTGAAAATTACTTCTTGCTTTTCCCCCATTAAAAGAAAGCCTCTCAGATTATGCTGCTGGCTGCAGTCAGGTCTGAGCTTTGGTCCTACAGCTTCCTCTGCATGCAGCATATGATTGTGCCAATACCGCTGGCCCAAGGGCTTTTTCTTTTCCTTAGAAAGTACTCAGGTATTTGCTTTTAGCAAATAAATCCACACAGCTAGGAAGCCCAGGCTTAACTGTTGCAGCGTCAGAGAAAACTCATTATTTCCATAACATGCTTTGTTCTGTTTCCCATTTGAGAATGTTACTATTCTTTATTTGGACAGCTGTTGGCTATGACTAATGTTATGAAGTTGCAAAATTAGCACAGGTATTTTCACTAACACATTAGGACACCCACTCTCTTCTGCCATCCAATTCTTAAGTCTATAGGACCAGGGAAAGAGACAGGTGCAGCTGCTGCCAGCATCTGGCACAGGCTTAAAGCCCAGTTTCAGGAATGTAGGATTAGGCAGACACTGTGTGTGAATGGTCAAACAAAAAGACTGGAAGCACTGTCTGAAAAGGACCATGAGTATATTCTTATTTCATATTGCTTTTGTTTGCTTGTGCGTGTTTGAAAATCACTTGTATAAGGAAGATAAGGAAGCTTACCACCAAACCAAGCCATTGCATTTTCTGTTTTGCTGTAGATCACCTGTGAATGCAGATGCTTTGTAATATATTGCATAGCATGTGAGTGGCACAGGTAGGCAGATCCTGGAGGTGGCTGGGATGGGCCAGAATCATCTGGAGGGACAGCACGCAGGGTAGTGGAGGCTGCAGCAGAGGCTTGAGCGAAGCAGAGGAGAGAAGTGCAGGCGCTGCCAATGAGAGCAGGAAGTCCATCTCTCAGTGTGAGCTGGCTGAGCTTTCCCATCTCCCTTCCTCCTGAGGGGGCTGGTAGGTTGCACACAGCTGCCAGATTTAAACGCAGAAGGAAAAGGGCTGAGATTCAGGAAGGTTGGGCTCATCCTGGTTTTATCCCCTGTGGCACCAGGAGAAACACAGTGTTTCCTCAACCCCTGGAGACCCCTTCCCTCAGCCACTCTACCAGCTGTGTGCCCATTGGCGGGGCTGCCTAGGGTCTCTGGGTGCTGCTGTTCCTCAGCAGTGGGCTGGGAGGAGCAGGGAGGGATCGCAGGGAGAAGCTGCAGTGTTCCTGCACTTCCAGGAAGTGCTTTCTGAAAGTGTTTCATTCACCTTGTGCAAACCAGCATGCAGTGCAAGGCTAACCATCCGTAGCAGACTGCTTTCTGCAGGGATTGCAGCAGAGGTCTGCAGCACATTTTCTCTGTGACAGCTGTCATTTATTTTTTGTGCTACCAAAGTGAAAAGAAGAGGTTAAATAGAGCTACTGGCATTGTTGTAATAGGGCTTAACCCTGTTAGGTCAGGGACAGGAACATAGGTGATTCCTCTCAAGGAAGGAGGGGAAGAATGCATGCAGGACTGATGCTTGAAGGCAAGGCTTAAAGTTTCAAGCATTAACAAATTAAAATGTTGCATAATTACTCATTGATCGCTAACAGAAAACACAGTATGAATACCATCAACTTATCACGTGAGCCACATGGTGCTGATGGAGGTAAGGGTGTCAGCAAGCTGAGGCTGTCTTCCAGGCAGTGGTGGATGGGAACCAGCACTGCAGAGCCTGGCAAAGCAGAATGTGCCTGTGGCTGTGTGCAGGTGGAGAACAGTTACTGCTAAAATTGGATTCAGGTCAGCTTTTTCAGTGCTTTCAGTTTTTTGTCACTGTGTTTGATTTTCAAGGTATGCCTTCTGCTTGGAAAAGTATGTGCAGGAAAGCTTTTAATTTTGAGATTGGCTCCAGTATGAAATCAGAGTATGTCTGTTCCAAGTCCCTGATGCTAATTTGAACAACACATAATCACGGTGGTTACTGTATCTTGTTAACTGGCTGCAGAACAAATAATGTTCTGCTGCAAAAGCAGGTGCATTTTTCAGTAGTTTTATTAAGCTGTGGAAAGGTATGTGTACTGTTATTTATTGTTTCATTTATCTTCAAATTCTTAATTCTTGCCTCACAGTAAATAATGTGTATTCTGTTGTTGGTTTGGTTGTGTTTGTTTTTTGTTTAGCCCCATCAGTTCAATATCCAGAACATGGAGAGGATGTGTTGGAAGCTCTCATCATCCCTTGGGGTTCACTTAGAACCCCGGAGAGCCCCCTGCCCTGCCCCCTCCCTCCCAGCCTCTTAGCTGCTCATGGGTGCTTCTTGGTTTGTCTCCTCTTCCTTGATGCTTCCTTTTCTGTCTGTACCAAAATGCAGCTTTCTGTGATTTTGCTAGACTCCCCTGAGATGCATCTGATCAAGGCGAGCCCTTACTTTAACTTCCACTTGTCTTTGTTCTAGCTGTGCGAGCTAGTATTCTTCCTGCCCAAATGCCTTTGTGCTGGGTCATTTACAATTTTTTCTTTGCAGGTTGCTCTGTCTGTAACTTGTAAAGGTGGGTTTGTCTCATTCCCACAGTATAGGCTTCTACAAATAATTGCAACTCTGTCATCTTAGGTATCAGTAATCCTGCTCGGTACTACTGATATCTATGTAGAAAGTGTCGGCACAGATCACTCATCTTGTGTCACCAGTTGGATTGCAGTCCTTTGGATTTCTGTCTCTATTGCTTCGGAAAGGAAGCATCCTGGCTTCAACATCAGGAGTTTTTGTTGCCACTTGTGTAATTTTTCAAACCAGATATAGAAACAGTCTTATTTTTTTCCCCTAGATCTGGCCTCTACTGGCCTAAGAAACAATTAGCTTACAGCTGGTGGCAAAACTACACCTTTGAAGGTGACAAATCATTGTCATCTGTTTTGCAGGGACTCAAGCTAGGTTATTGCAGCAGTCTTTCTAATCAAATGCTTGTGTATATGAAATTCCTTGTTCCGTTTAAAGGCGATGAACTGCTTGTGTAATTTTACACCAGCAAATTATAAACTGCATAGTGGAATCTCTAGCAGTTCTTCATAGTGTTGTGCACAGTGATACAACATTAAGTGTTTTAAAAAAATGTGTTTTATGAACATGGAAACTTGTGTGTGTTGTTCACCTGAGGCTGTGGTTTTCCCTTCTTCCTGTTTGAAATAATTAATATAGTGAGAAGCTTATCCATGTAAATAAATCATTGTACCCAGTACACCTTGGAGGCTTCCTTACTTCTGTCATTTGTGCTATGAATGCAGCTTTAAGGCCTGTGAACAAGCCAGACTTGGCTTCATATGATTTACACTGAAAAAACATTGTATTTTCTGAAAATTACTGATGTCTCTGTGGAAGATGTTCTCAAAATATTAGAATTTGGTGTGGTTTTCAGATGTACTAGCAAGGAAAAGTCAATAATACACTGACCTTATTACCAGTATCTTGCTAAGTGGAAATAGCCTGTTGTTTTTGCTTACATTGCAATGCAAGTTGTCTGTAGTTTTGATATGTTGAAGGGTGTAAAGTGTACTGAGCCAGAAAAAAAAATAGATGTAGGGATTTGATGATTTCTTCTCAAAATGAGCATCGTGAGTCGCTGGATTTGTAGAACTGTGTTGCTGTACCTTTGTTAGCATTGTAAGCCCATACGGTGACTCTGCTGCCTTTGTTAATCAAATTGAGACTTTTTTCTTTAAAAAAAAAAAAAAAAAAAGTTTTCCCTGTTGTATGATTATGACCATTAAAGCATTTTGTTCAGAAATATGGGACAGGCAGTTTTGATAATTCTGTACTGGATATCCAGAGGCAAGCTTGTGCTGAAAGCCTCGATACATAAATGATTTCCTAAGTAGTCTCTTTGATGTGAGCTAGAGGATTTTTTAAATAAATGTTTGGCTATATAAATGTGAATGGTGAATTCAGTAAGATGTCTTGAATTCCAGATAACCTTTTGGCTGTTTACAGGGAGACTTAGCCTTTTTACTGCAAAGAAAATAAACTCCTATAGCGCTACTCATCTTGTGATTTGCATTGAAAATCAAAGTAATTTTATGGAAAATTCAGTAGGGCATCAGAAGCTTCTTTTTATTTTTATTTTTGCCACTTCTTGTCCTTTTGAGAATTAACCTTGGCTCATTATATATATATAGTGTGTGATAAGATCGTAAGAGCAACAGAGTGCTGGGTTCTCGTGTTCGACTTCAACATCTCTAATCTTGCTAATTCAAAAAACCCCACTTGCCACCCATGGATATACAGCGCAAAATTACTGGCATATAAATAATTAAATAAGTGACATTTCAAAGGTTGTTAAAGGAGGAGGAGAGCATTTTTATTTTGTAGGGACCAGCAAACAATTTTCTTGAATATTTTTTATAAATAAGGTCTCATTGAGTGAGTGATATTCTGCTGCATTGCTGCATGCTCCCTGTTTTGTTCGGTTCATTCTGATAATTTATGCAAGCAGTGAAAAGATGCTATTGGATCTTACTACAGACCGTGATTGAAACTTGCAATTTGTGATCTGTGCTTTCTCCACCCAGAAGCTATTACCATGCACCACCGTCCTTACAGCTGTGGATTTCTGACATAGTGCTGTACCTGCTCCCTGGTTTCTCTTAAAAATCTGTTCTTGGCTAGGAACAGGAAACAAGCTTTCAATCCTGTGTGTTCTGAAAAGGGAAAAATAGGAAAAACCTTTACATGTGCTTTTTTGTTTTTAAGGCAATAAGGAATATACTGTCGAGCAATCACAAGTGGAGAAAGGATGTAGGTGGTAGGGAAGCGTGAAAGAAGAACAGCATCAGCTATGAAGAATTTTGTTTTCCTGGTCTGTAAGCGATGCTGCTGTAATTCTATCTGCATTTTTTTTTCTGCTCATTCACCACTCAGCAGCTGGTAGGGAAGTAAGACTGCCTGGCAACCACCTGCAGAGCTGCAGAGATGAATTACATTTTCGGAAATAACACACTCCTCTATTCTCGCGCCAATCGAGGCAACACGGGCTCAAGCCATAGCTCCATAGGCCCAAAGCACAAGCAGTGGGCAAAGAAAGGCTCGGCAGATGAGTTACGAGCGGAGCCTTCCCGCTGGCAGCAGATACTTGCGTTTTTCACTCGGAGACATGGTTTCATTGACTGCATTTCTGTTGCTGCCAGCTCCACCCAGGTAATATGCCACTTGTTGAAATTATTGTGTCTGCATGTGTTCTGGTTACTTGCTGGTCAGAAATAGCCATCTATTTAGATATTCATGCTTCTCTGATTTGTGAATGGTGTTTTCTGTCTGCTTTCATTTTCGTATTTCACAGAGCTCTGTATAATTTTTGTCATTAAAGCATGAAAATGGAGGCACTTAGATGAGGTATAATTTCTTTTTATAGTCATTTTGCAAGTGGAGCGCCTCCAACAATTTAAATATGTGGTATTTTAATGAAATATTGGAAAATGCATCTTATATTCTGCTGCATGTCCCTGAGGGGAAGAACGCAGCTAAGAAATACCAAATCCTCAGCTGTAGTAAGATGTCAGTTCATATAAAGACCACATATTTCCCAGTGAAGGAATTGTATTTAAAGGAAAGATTACACAGTTGAAGTCTTAATTAAAATATACAGTGTAACAAATTCTAGTCTTTATCAACTTGGTTGCTAGCAGTCTACAAATAAGATTAATGCCTTCCTTACATACAGAATATACATCTAATGGTGCAGTCTGTAAGAAAGGTACTGCGTTTTTCAGTGTCACTGTCTGTCTGCTCTAAGTACTGTTTTATTATCAAAAGACATATAAGAGGAGACGAGTCAAATTTCAAGTATGTAGATTTGAGGAGAGTACTGAAGTTAAAACTGATTGATGTTAACAGATGACCATCTCCAAATAATGAAACAAAGAAAGAAGTATGGAAAAATGCTGAGACGTTAGTGCTATTTAAAAACTAAGGATTAGATTCAGTTTGCTTGCTGTTAAGCTAAATTCAGTATTAGCCAAGAATAATTGCTCTCTAGTTGTCGTTTATGCTGGAGTAGCACAGAAACTTTTTTTTTCTTTCTAAATTATCTTCAGGCACTGCGGTGCTGTTCAGGTATTTTCTATCTGTTGGTAATTGTTTCAAAGATGATAAGCTGCCACTTCCTCTTACTGTGATGTCAGTTCTGTGTTATCTGTTTTTTTTTTTTGTTTGTTTGTTTGTTTGTTTTGGAATAAATTTTGAGTAAACAAATGTGAGACTTCAGAGGGAATTTGCATTTCTTGTTGGAAATGTCTGTTTGGAAGAGGGGTCCTGCAGTGTCTGTAATGGGTCAGTATGCATCTCTAAGGGGTACATGAGGTAGGTGATTAGCTTTTAAGTACTGTTAGTTTTCTGAAGGCAAAATATACAGTATAATTTTACTGAATAAATATTACGATTGCACTTACCTGGACAAATAGTGTTGAAATGCATGAAACATTCCATATTCCAACTAGTGAGGACTAGATGTTTGCTGATAAATATAATACTAAACAGCCTCTTCTTTGAGAGTGGGTTGGACTGGATAAAGGTCCTGAGATCCCTTCAAAGTTAAGCTGTGATTCTTTGAGAGTTCATTCTGTTTTTCTGCTGTGAAAGCCTGCATTTTTTTTTCCTGAGTCTACCTTGCATTCTTACACTAAAAATAAACAGCTTACATGTGCTTGTGGCCAAAAGGAGGGAATAAAAACCCAGAGTAGTTTGAAATATTTGTTTAATAAATAAATAAATAAATATGTATAAAGTAGTAAGCTTATTCAGAAGTAAACAGTGAGAAGAGATGTTACAAAGCCTCTTCCTCTGGAAAGCTGCTGTACTCCCCTGTGCTTTATCCACCCATTGCAGCTGTTTGCACCTCAGGGACAGGAAAATACAGACACTTAAAGATTGCTCATTGTGGTGCAGTTTTGATTTTCTGTTCACTTCAATTTTTGTTCTGTGATGCAGCATTCTGAAAAATGGTTGATGACTTTGTTCTAACAACATACTGTTACTAATTACATCCCCATTATCTGGATTTAATCAGCACTGCAGAGTCCAAATAATAGACGTGATGTGCTTCTTCCCTAACCTTGTCCATTGAAATTCTACTTATGATGAGGGGCAAGATCTCTTCATACTGTTAGAAAAGGGTGATTTATAATTTATGTGGAATCAAGCTGATAGTTTTTAAGCTACTGGTCTCTTGTTTCCTTTGTGAATCCCCCGTGTGAACCTTCTGCATAGCAGCTGTGTTTGGCAGTCCCTTCATTGCATTAGCTTTCCTGGCTGGGATGGCAGTGTGTGATGTTCCTTGCTTTGGCCACTCTATGAACATCAGTGTTGGAGATGGGGCTGCACACTCACTTCCTTCTTTGGTGCTTGCAATAGGTTACCTCCCCAGCCAGGTGCAAGGAGGACCTTTGTTAAGGAAGCTGTCCATCCCTTGGGATAACACCCATTCCCTGGGCAGCAGTGAGCTGTCAGAGGTAGCAATGTCACTGCCCAGCTCCCTGCACCCAGCTCCTCCATGTATCCAGGAAAGCTGATGGAATGTGCTCAAGCATTTGAAGCCTTTGTTCTTTTTTCTGTCTTCCTTCTTCATTGGTTATTCACTTAAAAGAATTCAGAGATCTAACTAGAAGCCGTCCTTTCAATTCTTGGTCACAGATACATAAATTTCTTTAACAAAAGCCTGAGCTCTAAGAAGCACCCATTCCTAATGATGAATACCAATATCTGAATGCCTCAGAATGCAATTTAACTCTAGGTGGCACTTGGCCTGCACTGTGCTACAAATTCAGAAACTGTCTTGTCTGAAACTCATAGAACCAAACTTGTTCTAGCAGCAATGCACTCGGGCTATTCTGAACAAGTATAGTATGCTTCTGGCATTTGATACTGGAAAATTGTTTAGCTTGTTGGGTACAATGTGGTAATTCCTACCTCAGTTTTTTTAGGACATGTTTTAGGAAATACAAAAAAAAATATGGCAGAAAAGCCTGTAACTCTTCTCATCCATTTCACTTATGTCATTAATGTATAGATTCAATATCTTAACATTGAATTTCAGAACTTATCAAACCCAATCAATCATTATCTAAGTAATTCTTGTCTTTGAATCTCTCCCTTTCAAGATATGGCTGACAAGTTTTACTGTATGCTGTTACTCCAAGAATATTGCTCCGTAAGGAGAGCTCTTTGAAATATTGTGAGCATAGTTATAGCATGTATAAAATGCTGTATGTAATCAGAACATATCTTTATCTCCAGCCCCCCACCCCCCCCTTTTTTTTTTTATGGTACTTTTTACAGCTCATGAAGTTCACAAGTTGATTTCTTACAGTAATATTTACCATCCTTTCTATAATTTTGGTATATTTATCAGCACTGTTATATTTCTAGATGTAGAGATCACAGAACTGAGGGGTAAAAAAGGCAGTTAAGGCTTCATGTGAAACCTGGAACCGACAGAAGATACTGCAACTAAACTTTCAGAAGGTTTGATAGCAGTATAGATATTTAATGTTTTAGTCAGATGTATAGGGATGAGTTTCAATGGATGATGTGTTTTAAGAGTATTAAACTTCAGTGTGAATGCACGACTGGTATAGCTTCACTTCAAGTTTGCAAGTGAAGCTGGGATTTGATTATGGTAGTCACCGTGTGGCATTAAGTTCTTTGCTAGGAGGATTTGTTCAGCACATTGTTTGGATTGAAATAGGTGATGTGGTAAAGAAAAAAGGAGTTATAGGAGTGACTGTAGAGACTTATATGACTACACAGAAGAACAGTTGTCATTATTAGATTCTTACTGCAGACTTTTCTCAGAGTTTAAAATCTACGTGTACACTGCGTATAAACTGATGCTGCTAATATTGTAATTAACACATGAGAAAGTAGTTTTAAATAGATTGCTTTGGTTGACTTCAACTATGAGAGCACTATCTGAAGTGTTAACATGAGTTCTCCTGTAGCGTTTCCTTATTCTTTATTTTTAGCTATGTAGTATCACACATCTGTAGCAGGATGAATTTACTTTTTGAAAATATTAATTCTATCACTGGTCCAATTTTCCATCACGTGGATTTACAGTAAAGATAAAAACATGGTATGAATTCATGCTTTAAAGGAGACATATTAACAAGTAGGTTCTCCTCAGTAGTTTGAGAACAAGGCAATTTTTGTCAGTTTAACCTCAGTCTTAAAGGAACTGTCTCTGGAACCTCAGGTTCATTCAGTAACAAATGTGCAATCAAGACTAAAATTTTTTTTATGTTGAAAAAGAAATGCAGTTTGTAGAGCACATTAAAATCAATAAATCTTAGGAATGCCTAACATGAATCATATAATGTAATGTTGATTGTTAGTGTCCTGCTGGTTCCCTGCTGTAACCAATATATTTCCTCTTACAAAGTCAACTAGTGTGCAGATGAAGAAAAGGGACTGTGCTTTTTCCTCCCAAACCAATATAGTGGTTGTTATGTTGGCACATGGAGTGCACTTGCTGGTTTCATCACTTGCAACACAGCAGTGATGATGAGAACTGGTGACAGGCTGCCCTGCTACCAGAGGGCCTGGGGTTCTGCTTTCTCACACCAGTTGTTTCGCTGTTGTTCTATCTCACTCTGAGCTGGTTTTACAGAATTTCTTCATATTTGTGTTCCATTGTAATCCAAGAAAATTAATTTTTCCAGAATCAATCAGAAATCTGCTAAGTGAAGGAGAAGGGAACACAATGTCATGCTTTTGAAATACGACTACTGCTGTCAGGGTCTGTCTGTCCACATCAGGCCCTACTTTCACATTCAAGCAAGGCAAGCCATTTCAATCCAGTATCTTCAGCAAATGATGAGGGTGGACTCACAGTGCCTCACAGTACAAAGCCAAGAGCATGGAAGTCTGTGAAGGAGTAGAACTTTAGGTTTGCCATATAACTGTGAAATTATTTCATGCTGTGATAGTTGTCCTCTCGACTGAGGCTTGTGTTGTCAGGCAAAGTGTTTTGGAAATCAAGTACAGGCCAGTTCGTCTTTCACCAGCTGTCAGTTTACCAAACAGCTCAAGCAAGCTCCTTCAGTATAGCATTTCTGTGTTGCTGCCAAAGCTGCTGTATATGTTTCAGTTAATACAATTATTTTGTAAATGACTGTCTGATGGAACCAGTGAGTCTAAAGTGAACGCCATCTTCTTCCTGTTCTTCTGTTTTAGTCTGTGTTATCAAGAGCACTTTCAATTATGATTAAAGATGTACAGGATGATTTTTATAGCTTAAAGAATTTAATGCAACCAAAATGTCTTGGATATATTTAGAAAACATGACTTTGTCTTTTTAGAAGGATCTGCACACTGGAGAGCTGATATAATAGCTTAATTTACATTAACCTTCAAAGAGTCTTTTAGTTAATAGCCAAGTCAAAGTAAACATTGGTAAACCTTGTGTCCTCAGCCTTTCTAGGATATATAGTAACACGGAGAGACTATGGTGTTGATACAGCAAGATAAATAAAAATCTGTGCGATACTGGCTGTGCAGTCTCTACTGAGGAATTTCCTTCCCTTTTCTAGAATGCCTACTGGGGCCAGAGATTTCCTATCTCACTGCAGGTAGCCCCCTTGTACATTTGTTGCTATTTGTCCTTTGTTTTGCTGCATGTTAGGATGCAGTTGAGCTGACATGTTCTCTAGACAGATAACAGACCTATATGACTCATTTTGTCTCTTATGTAAGCTGATCTTGCCATTTTTAATGCTCTGTGTTAGCTCTGTGAAATTGTTTCCAGTGCATACTCTACTCCCTTGCAACAGGCTCTTTTGTGAAATGGTTTATATAAACAGTGATTCAAGAAACACAGACTACCTCCACAGTATCTTTCATAGCATTCAGACAGAATAGTTTAAACTTTTCTTCTATGCTGGTACAAACTGTCAGTTTAAGAATATTCCTCTCGGTACCTTTAGTTTTAAATCTCTGTTTGTAAGTTCATATTGTTGTTACTGGGGACTGGAATCTGTGAAGTTTTGTCAGTCCTTTGACGTGATTTCAGGTATTTAACCACAGTGTTTTCAGTTTCTTCCCACTATTTTGTGGGGTATTTACTAGAAACCACTCTGGGAATGTTAAGCCTATGTCTTCCTGCCTCTCCACCTATATTCTCTTTATTAGTGCCACCTCACAGTGTGTGTATCAATTTATTTACAATTTTCACTGAATGCAATTGTGCAGCCCATGTTGTGTGCCTCCCAGGTAACACTGGTTTTTGTAACAAAATAGAGAGCAGGGTAAAGATTGCTTTAAAGCAAACTGTGGCTATTCTTCTAGTTAATTGTATCTGAATAATATAAATACTTGAGAAGGGGTTTTCTTTTCTTTTTGGAGAAGGAGGAAGAAGGAACTGTAATGTTATACAGTCTCTGATCTAAAATGTGAAAATGGATCTTAATGAATTGGGAAAATGTTCAGAAAAGGGATTATACCTGTAGACTGTTCAGGAAGACTTATTTTGAAATGAGAAACTTAAGAACCTCTACTTAGTTTATCCAAAGTCAGGAGATAACTTGATCATAGACTAAATATAAATCGATGAGGATAGATTTCTGTAATTAGTAAACTTGTTTCTTTAGGAGAAGGTGGCATCTGTTCCAAGTCTGGGAGCTGAAGCTAGATACATTCAAATAGAAAATTTAATTCTAAGGAAGGATCTTTATAACAACAAGCATTTAAAAGCTTAGTGGGACATGATGTAATTGCTAAATCAGGGTAATAAAGGAATATTTCCTATGTAAGAAAAGAAAAACTCTGAGAAATTATTTTGTTCTTGAAAATATAAAAATGAATCACAAAATTTCTGGTGATTCAACATCTGACATAATGACTTCAACCTACTGTTTGTAAGCTGTAACTGCTAGAAAGCAGTTTATACTTTAGATTACTTACTACCACTCTTAGTTTTTTTTTTTTGTTTCAACTCCTTTCATATTTCTTTCATATTTGTTGCTCTTTTTGAATGCTGCGAGGGAAAATCTGTGTATAGCTTTTAAAAAATTTCAACACATTAAGACCCATTACAGAGCAGCAACAAAAGTGATTTCATCTTA
This sequence comes from Callipepla californica brunnescens, assembly GCA_023055505.1. NCBI lineage: Eukaryota > Metazoa > Chordata > Aves > Galliformes > Odontophoridae > Callipepla > Callipepla californica. The sequence continues at coordinate 11,689,456 of JALIRH010000008.1, read as the reverse complement.
AATAAAGTGGCATGCAAATTGACTGTGAAGTGCTGCTGCTCACAGTGCTGATGGTGATAACATTTTCCCAGGTAACTATTCCCAGGTGTGGGATGTTAAAGCAGATGCTTTTCTCCAAGCTAAAATTACAGCTGGGGTGGTCCCACATTTGAGCTTGGAGTAGTTACTATGACTCATTTCCTGTGTTAAAAAATAAATAAATGAAAAGAAAATCAGGTGCCAATAGGAGACAGTTTAAATTAATTTGGCAAGAAGCACAGATGATCAATATGTGATGACATTTATTCAGGATTTCTTAAGGAACTGATGTTTATTATGGGTGAAGGGCCCATCATATTGTATGTGACCTTTTTGTTTAAACTGAGTATTCCTAGAAATAAAAAAATTCAAAAGCAAATATGATGCCCTTTTTGAAAGGTGCTGAGTTGTATTCTCTGAGGCTGCAGCTGTGCAGTTCTGATTTCTGTGGGAAATGATTATTAAAAAGGAATTAACAGATGGATAAACAGATATGTTGAGAAGAAGTCAGCTTCTCTTTGTAAAAGAGAATGAGAAAATGAGCATTCACAGATCTTCTCGACTTCTTGGAAAACAGGGACCATGTAGATAAAAGCATACATGGGATCATTTAGTTGTCAGAAGGTCGTTGTAATTATAGAAGTCTTTGAAAGTAATAGTTTTTGGATCAAAGGCAGTTAAAATTAGTGGTGTTATGAGATAAGGAGAAAGAATATTTTGTAGGTTTTCAATTGCTTAAAAGAGGTTCCTTCAACTGGGACTGGAGTCCCATAGGTCACGTTCATAAATGATCTGGTGTAGGGTGTCTGTATGCCTGGCAGAACTATGAGAAACTGAGGCATAGTTGGGTGATTAATACTTTATTAAGTTAGCTAATCAGATCCTCGTGGCTGGCAGTGCATCGTTCTGTCACCAGATGAGGCCTACCACATGTCAGCACTGAGTCACGACCCCTGGCTCCATCCTGGGCAACTACAGGGAGCTATCTAAGTGACTTCTGAGCTCAGTTTGGATATGAGAGGATATACTTATCTCTATTTTAATTTCGGTTGTCTGACTCTGTCTGGTTCCACTTAATGAGTTGTACAAGCTGCTTTAATATGGAATATGAGAAAATTCAGAATGACTGGCTCAGGTTTCCTGCGCTGCTCGAGAGATTAAGCAGCTTGTGCATGAGCTGGCTATGGAAGGGCCACAGTGTTGTTTGTCCAGCATCACATCTAAAGTCATCAAACCTCAGCCTGGTGTTCCTGGGGAGTAATTAACCTGAAATCCATATGAAATGCTGATGGATAATTATGGACCACAAGTCAGATTCTCTGTAGACCTTCTTAAAATACGTTATTTTTATTCAACATTATTCAGGACTAGAATTATATGTAAGTGTTTTCCATTGTAAGGCTGAAAAAGACTATGTTGTTTTCTAAATTGTACCGAGAAATGCTAAAGTCTTGTGGAAATTCTTGAACAAACAGCATTGTAGGTGGGAAAAACAGCCTTTTTATTTACTTGTGGAGTTTGCACAAGAAATACCAAGCTTTACATCTGCTTTATAGTATCTTAATTTGCTAAGGACCTCGAGTGTTTGACAGTACAAAAAGGTGCCTATTTTACTGAAAAGTTGCAGGGCTCTTATGACTCATTCTAGAGGCTGAATGTGTTGCATAATGGTACTTGTTTGAGACAGTATTATAACTGCTTGTTGTCATGGAAGCAAGAGTGAGGCAGCTTCCAGTGTTTCTAGGGTGTAAGAATGAATAAAATTAATGTAGTACCTAGCCAGTAATTGCATGGTAAGGTTTTTAGCTGTAGCGCTGAGCAATGATAGGGCAAAGCATCTGCATAGTGATAGAAAGCTGTCAGGTCTGTAGTGAAAGGACATAATCGTCTATGTTTGGGAGGTATTCAGCTTGCGTAAAGATAAAAAGCCAATGACACTTGTTTGAAGCTTTTTGTAAATGAAGTAAAGAGTGGCTTCAATATGTGTAAGTGAAGTAATTAGTTTACTAAAACTTTCGGACGCTTGCTTTCTGAAGTAATTAATGAATATTAATTAATGGATTCTTGAAAGTGGCTTTTCTTGTGATTTTGTTTTTGCTGCTCATTAATGTGAGATAAATAACATTCTGCTCATGCTCATTGTTTTAGGGCAAACTTCTGTATAAAGAAATTTTTGTGCAGCTAACGGTTTTCTCACAAAACAATACAATTATCAATAAAAAATAACTTGTCCAGGCTGAACTTGGCTTCACTGATTTCCTTCAGACAATTAATCACTGTTTGTTTTTAAGGCTGTACCTTCCAGGGCAATGAAGTACTCTAAGCAAGAGAACGTGAAGTTTCTTAGTCTAAAATAAAAAAGATTGTTCATCAAGCACAAAGGATGTGGTTTATATGTGCTATTTTAATATTTTATGAGTAATATTTCTTACGGAGTAATTGTGTGTTAAGAAAGGGACAAAACAAACAAATGAAAACTCTGTAAAATTTTGAGAAAAATAGTATGATAGTTTTTCAGTTAATTGATGTATTTGTAGTATTGAAGAAGTTGTTTCGTAGTATCAGAGCTCGATATAGGTAACCTTTTTCTATTTGAACGAATTATTAAGAACAAAATAAGTGCTCTGTGTAAGAGGGTTTAATTATTCTGTTACAATTATTCTTTTCTCCAGGCCAAACACCTCTAACATCGTCAACCTTTCTTCATAAGAGAGGTGCTCCTGCCCTCTGAGCATCTCTGTGGCCCACTCCAGCATGCTTCCTGTACGGGTGGCCCCAGACTTGAATGCAGTACTCCACATGAGGCCTCGTGATGACAGAGCAGAGGGGGGCGATCCCCTTCCTCTACTACTGCTACTTGTCTGTTGATGCAGCCTGGGATACTGTTGGCGTGCTGAGCTGCATGCTCACACTGCTGACTCATGTCTGGCTTTCATCTACTAGAACCCCCAAGTCCTTCTCTGCAGGGCTTCTCTCAATGAGTTCTCCCAGTCCATAATATCTGGGATTGCCCTGACCCAAGTGCAGCACCTTGACCTTGGCCTTACTGAACCTCATTAGGTTCTTGTGGTCCCACTTCACGAGCCTGTCTAGGTCCCTCTAGATGGCCCTTCCTTCCACTGTGCTACTCAGCTTGGTGCTATCAGCAAACTGGTTGAGGGTGCACATGGTCCCACTGACTAGGTCATTGGTAAAGATGCTGAAGAGCATCAGTCCCAGGACATCTTAGAGTGTAGTTATTTTTCTATAATGAAGACTTAGAGTACATTTTTCCTCAATTTCTTTCTGATGCTGAAACATTACCTGGGCTTATTTGTAGGCTCTTCAGAGTAATACTGAAAGCTACAGTTTTTAAGAGTGATGCTATTTAAATGGCTTTGTGTTGAATAATAAATTAAATGCATTTAATTCATTCTCATAACATTTACGAACCTTAGTGAGGAGCCTGTAATTTGTTTTTTTGAGCTCAAGTTCAAGGTTGCTTGGTGAATGTAAGTGACTAACCTGTGGCATAGGGCTTGGTGCTGGATGTTAACTGAGTATTTGGAAAACCAAAATCATACTCACCTTTATTAAAACCAGAATTAACTTGGCGTGCACATTAGGAATATGGCTGACTTTTGGTCATTGAAGCAGTCCTGCAGAACGCTGACAGGACAAATTATTTTGAGCTATGTAACTCCTTCTGAACACCAGAGTTGGAGGGGGCTGGTACCCTCCTTTGGATGAAGTGTTATTCAGGATGGAATTTAGTTGAAAAGATTCCATTTTCAGATCCTGACAGAGACAAGAGAGTTGGGTTGTTGGTTGCCAAAACTGCAATTATTGCTCATATTTGCATGCAGTTCTCAGCACCTGAAGGTTTTACCTATTGAGAGGCATCTGGGCACCAGTGAGAGCTGGCAGTTGCTTTGGGACTCCAGGCTCCCTACTGCCAAGTGGCAGGTTTCCATTTATCTCATAGCAAATCTCTACGGCTACAGAGTAGAACTTGGTCCTACGTGCTGCTGGACAGCCTTGCTGCTCTTATGCTATTGCGTATGGATATAGCAGTTGATGTTCTCTGCCCTAAAATTTTCTATTTGGCCTCAGCAAGTAACAATGGCCCTACCATCACTGCCTTTGTTGCTTTATTTCTGATTGCAGTAATTATGGTACAAATTGATCCTCGGTGGGTTGCTTTTGTAAGATGAAAATTGTAGGAAAGCATTGACAGTAAATAAATTGTTCATTTATCCGTAAATCAGTTGAGGTTATCTTCACCATGTGTGATTTTCCTGATATTCTGCTGTTGCTGTTTCCCCCATCAAATCTATTTCTGGGCTTTTTGTTTGTTTGTTTTTGTTTTTAACTTTAAAGTTTTAAGTTCATTTGAGTTAATTATAAAATGCCTGACGTCTGAGTAGAAAAGTAGGTTAGAGAATCAATTTGTTGCCTTGTTTCTAAACAGACAAAGAAAACAAATAGCCATTTCTATTTAGTCATACCTACTGCGCTGGCTGGGTGTCTTTAACACGGAGTGCTCACAGAGATGCAGTTTTTACTGAAGTCATGCCCAGGCCACAGGGTAGCACTGATTTCAGGAGGAACGTGGTAAGGATGGTGCAGCAGTGTTCATGTCTCTAGTCTTTGGTGTTCTGGGCAGTTAAGATGGTTTGTAAATGAGGATGGAAGGAATCTGTGCCGCCTTCTTCCCAACTTTGGACCCCACCAAGCAGTCTATCTATCCCAGAAGATATGTTTTGATGAATATTGACTTCTGTTGCTTTGAAGAAAATTGATGTGAAGTTCTTCAGGTGGCAGACATCCCTAGTGAAGTGTCCTGTGACATTCAAAGATGTAGTTCACAGAAAGATAGAAAATTAAAGTATGTATCTCTGGAAATGAAATATGGCACTTATTTTCAGCCATGTCAATGGATTTTGAATCAAAATTATTTCTTCCTACCTTCCTACTTGGGTTTTGTTCTCTTTTGTAGATACTTTCTTTCCTACTTTCATGAAGTTGTAAGGAATGTGGGCTGGTCTTTATCTGTCGAGCTCTATTAACAGCAGTTGCAGTATGTGTGGTAACTGCTGAAAGGCAATGGGAGGAGTGAAGTACAGAATTATTTTTGGAGAATTCTCTTAAGCATTATGATTTCTTTTTGAAGTAATGAAAGCTGGCTCTTGAAGTTTACCTTGACTTGGAAAAAGACCCTTGCAGTAGATGTCAGTCAGATGTTAATTCTGGTGTCCCTGTTTTGTTGTTGTCAGCTATGGGGTGGTTGTCAAAAAATGTGGAAAGAAAGTGATTCTTGAAGAAATACTACCTGTAATGTGTTATTGGCATTTTAACAGATTGCCACAAAAAACTGTGTTGTACATTTTAAAAGAAAAAATTACATAATGCCTGGTTGAAGTGATTGCTGCAAATTGTATCTGTAGTAATTTAAAACAAATATGATTCACGGCCGTGTTAGCAACAGGTATTTCAGTTTGTAGGTATTATCACAGCACAGCCTCATCCTGAACCCCCTCTAGTTATGTGAAATCACTTAGCACTTGGCAGCAGAGTGAAGTAGTTCATGCTAGCAATTAATGCAGTCTGCAGAGAACACTCACAAGCTCTCTGCAGTCAGAGGAGGATCTTGTCAGATCTGTGCCACTTTAGTTACATAACTGTTTTTCTTTCTTTGAATCATCCATATGTCCTTCTGCTCCCCCACAGATTTTTCTTTTGCTGGTACAACCTCAAGGCAGGTGTTGCCTTACATCACTCGTGTGAATGTAATTTGGCAGAATAATCTCTGACTCAAATATCTGATCTCTGTGAATAGCTTTCCTCTTGCCTTTATTGCTTTCTCTTCTTCTTCTTCTTCTTTTTTTTTTTAATTATCTTTTCATTTTGTTTACACCAAGATTGTGCTCTGCAAGCCTAACTTCCTGGTTATTATAAATTCCTTTCTTCTTCTGCCCATTTTTCTGTCACCACTGTTCTCTTTCCATACCCATAGAACACTAACCTTCATTGCTGCCTGTGTTTTTCTGTTTTCTTTTTCTTTTTTAATCATCAATATCTTACTGACATGGTCTTAGGGACCAAAGACACATGGACTTCCAGAAATGTCTTTGCACTATTATCAACTATCTGCTATATCTTCATTATTCTTTTGCTACTGAAGTCATCAAGTCTGAAGCACTGGAGGTGTGAATTCCCTTGTGTCTTTCCTTTTGTCTGGAGGAGAGTGTTCCAAGTTAGACAGCTTGGTTTCCAAGGGCACAGTATCCAGCAACTCTTAGCATTCTCAATAGTGCATCTCAAAGCTGATTTTCACTTGAAGCGAGAAGGTAGTTAGTCTGTGTTTTCTGCAAACTTGATATTTCACGTTTGCTCACAATTAATGTATATGTGGAATTTTTTCGAGGAGAAAAAAATTAGTTGTGATGTGCTTATTGTGAACTGTTCGCCTCTATGCACATCCACAGTGTGCTTACCTTTCTCTCTGCCTTTGCCCTTCAGTAATAAAATCTGGAGTTTCTGGGGTCTCTGTACAACCCACATGCACCTGCCTGTTAGTGTTAGCAGCACGTTCTCATCCCTCTCCCTGCTGTTGCAGTGGCAGAAGACACACCCACCATGCACAAACCCTCATCTGTGAGGCTTTGTACAACCAACATGTTCCCAGCCTTCTGTCACTGGCCAGAAACCTTTCTGTCTCCATATTTTTAAGTATTGCATTAATGATCTGATATGCAGCTCTTGATTACATCCATTCTTGGGAGAAGATGAGACGTGGCAGCTCTTGGTGATTAGAGGAGCATCTGTCAGTTCTTATTTCTCTCTTAATATCCATGCTATAAATAACTGTAAAATGTTTGTACTGTATTTCTAGTTTTTTTATTCTGTGTTATAATTATGCTGACTCATACTGTTGTAGCCAGGTTTACTGTAGAAGACTGTACAGTGGAAGGGAAAATGCTGTTTTAATGCTTTGAACTGATAAAATGTCTCTGCTTCATCGAAGTACAGCTGACCTAATCAAGCTTTATTTCCTGTGGGCTAGCATCCTTCATTCTTACCATGCTCAGTGCCAGATTCACAGTGTGTTCCTAGACCAGACCCATGGGGCAGGAGGCAGATAACATGGACTGCGCTGCTCTGCAACAGTGTGGTGAGAACCAACCTCATCCTGCAATGAGCCTTGGCGTGGAAGTTGCCCTATTTAGGTGTCAATTTTCATGTAGTCTTTGGGAGCTTAACTTTTAAAAGTAATCTCTTTTTAGAAGAATATTAAAACTATTATTTTAAACAATGAGTACCTTAAAATTGTGGTTTCACAGTGGAAATATGAGCCTTTAAAAGATGAACACAAAGTAATTCAGCCCCTGTAAAGTGTTTTGCAAGGGAGGAATAAACATTGTAAAATAATTTCTAGTAGCAAATATCAGAGAGATTGTAAAAATACAACAAAGTTTAGGGATGGGAGGAGTTTACGTAGGAGAGAAAACTATAACCTTTCATAGCTGCTTTTTAATGGTCAGATGAGTTTTGCCATCTATTCAATAATTTGTGCATTGCATTGATTATTTATGCCTAGCAAATTGACTGTTGTGTGGTGGTTCAATGGTGCTCTTTAAATAGCGTGACAGAGTACACTACATGCAGCCCTAGCTAAAACAGTGTTCACTGTTGTGCTTTTTTTTTCCTACGAGCGTAATCCAGAAAACAATATCATTTTAAACTTTTTCAGGAGGCAATATTTTTTGGCATCTTTTGCCTCCTTTTTCTCCCAGAAAGGACTGTTGCCTTGCTAGTTTAATGACTGCTTCCTGTCACAGCTACAAACGCTACGGTGCTACAGATGACTGTGAAATGGGAACGCTCAAGCTAACTGATTTAACCAGGAACCCCAGAATGGAAATACATCAAAATCGCTATGTGCAGCCAAAGCAGCCTTTCCAGCATCAGCAGCAGGCACTGGGCTTCCATGCATCTTTTAGTTCATCCACACTGCCAGCCTCTTCCAAACACAGAGGAAAGTTTACTAACCTGCGTGATAGTGTAAAAAAGAGTCCTACAAAAAGCACAGCAAAAGTTAAAGCTGCTAGTGGTTGGGTGTCTGATGGCTCGTGCTCTAACTGTTACTTAGAAAAGGTACGTATTCCACTAGGCAAGATGTGCAGTTTTGTATGATTTTGTGCTCCTGTAAAATGAGATTAGGTGTATCTGATGCAGGCTGTTGATAATGTGTTGAAGTTTAACCCTGCCTTGTTTTCCCATGTGTTTTATTGTTAGCAGTTACGGTAGTAATTAATGAAGTCTATTTGGCAAAGGAATATTTCTAGTCTATTCTCCCATTAAGATTATTGCACTGCATGCAGTGTTCTTTTCAAATTATTGAAAGGGAGGAAGTGTGGTTTGCTTTAGTTTTGTTTGCCAAAATGTTATCTTCTGGTACTTGATCATGGAATTTGATCTGGTGATCTGCTTCCAGGTGTGTATGGTGCTTTGATTCTCTTCAGGTTAGTTTGTATTTCATCATAGAACTTGTTATATGTTGGTTAAAGATGAGAAAATGGAGGTGTTCTTTCTTTTCACAAGGTCTTGACTTTAGTATTAGATCAGGAGGTGTTTACTGCCATAATTTTAATGCTGAAATGCATTACTAAATTAGTTTTTCTTAAACATGCAACTTGTAAAGTTGACCACTTTTTTTTTATTTATACAGTTAGAATGTTTGTCACGTTACACAATTTTCTTGTGACTGTTGTATTAAGATAACTTTTTAATGCAGATTCTCATGCGTTTATTTCTGCTGACAGAATTCACTTAGTGTGATAGTGTTCAAGTTGTTTGTTTGTAAATATAATATATATAATAAATATAATATGATATAGTCTATCATAAACATGTGCTGCTGTTGTTTTACTCATTTTTAATTAGCACATTACTGTCCTTGTATTGTAGATAGGTTTTTGTCTGTTTAAAGCAGAATTATTCAATGTTGTAGTCAGAGATGTCTTAATTTGAAGTTATTTTGAGGGTAAGCCTTTGTCTTTGAGAACAATTTAATGTATTAATTTGGTAAATTTCTAAACATTATAGATGTTTTTTTCCTGAAATTCCTAGGAAGGAGTGCACAGAGAGTGATGCCTTGGGCTGTTGGAGCCTGTTCAGCTGTTCTGACAGATATCATTAACACAATCATTTTCAGGCTGATTGTGTTGCATAGTGAAGTAAAATGAGTATTATTCTTCTCTTACTAATATTTTCTAGGTTAGAAACCTTGTAATTTCTAGCAATGTCCATTCCTAATCAATAATCCAAGGTGATGAGGTGACACTTTTTGGGTGCAGTGTTGAAGAGCAGGGTTCCCCCTTCTGTTAGCAGTGCACGTCCTCGCTCTCAGTTCACTTTTAAGTGATTTGGTCTTTCTTGGGCTTTCCCCAAGGACATGTAGAAAAATACACACAAACATAGAAAAAACAGATACTGAAGATTGCTTGGGTTTTTCCCTCTTTCTTGAGTTATGCTGTTTATTCCATTCCTTGCAGCATCTCTCTTTCCCCGTGCACGTTCTTCATACATACATCTTGCAGGCCCCACATCTGCAGAAGTCCCATTCTGGTGCACAGAAGGGTGTTGGTGCTGGGAAAGGGAAGGAAGGGAAGTGCAAGCTGTCTGCATGCTCACTCTGGAAAAGGCTGCATGCTGAGCACTTGCCCTGCTCTGGGAAGGAGGACAAGTAGGCAGAGGTGTGACTGATAAATGTGCAGCACACGCAGATCTGTGGCTGAGTGCCAATACTGTGGAACACGAATGTCTTGTGATCGTGGTACCACATGTGTGCAGACTGGGTATATGGTGTCAGCATGGAAGTCACTGTCAGTGTTACAGCCCACTTTGCTAATTGAAACGTGCCAGATGCTGCTGCTTTGTCTGCAAATGTCTGCTCAGCTAATTGCCACTGTAGGGTTCTGTTTTCCTGTAGTCTGGGCTCTGATCACAGTGGTGGTGCAGTGAGCATTTTGGATATGGCATACTATTGTCTTGTAAAAGGTTGCAACAACTTTCTTATCTCTACTGCCAATGCTTTACCTTTGTGCGTTTTGGAAAGTGTTCCCTTTTGGGTGATTTTGGTGGGTGTTTTATTACTAGCTTCTCACTTTTCTACGAGTGTCTGGCATCCTCCATTGTATTACAGTCCCTATAGTTAAATTTCATGTAGCACTGTGGTCTGTATCAAAAGCCAGGGTAGAGGAATTGTGTGCAAAGAGGGGGTTCTAAAATATGTAGTTAAATTAGCCTATCTGAAGTATAAAGCTGCTCTAAAGAAACTCTTTGTGAGTCCTGTAATTGAATAATTAAAAGCTTTACTTAAATGGTTCACATAATTTCCACTTGTGTGAATTGTAAGTCAGGCAGTAAAATTCAAGTAATTCAGCATAAGTGTGTTTCAAGGCTGGGCTTCCTCTCTTCTCTTTCCTATCTGTCCGTGGTAGCCATCACTTCCTGTACTCCATAAAACTGCTCACATTTAAGTGAAGACTGTCTTATCTTAACCTGGGTTTGCATGTCACCCACTGGTTGAGGAGGCTTAATGGGAATGTCAGGCAGCTGGGCTGAGCAGGGTGGGCTGCTATGACAAAGTGGATACCAAAGCAACAGCATTAAGAGAGAGAATGCTGACCACCCTAACTGCTTACAAGACTGGAACCTTAAAGCACAAAGGGCTTGGAAAAACACCAGTTTTAAAATATTAATAACAACAGTTAGAGTTGGAACTGTTTGGGAGAGTTCTTGAAGTGGTTGGGAATGAAAAGCCCTGAGAGACAGGGCATTAGGGACTGAGAAAGAATGAAGTACAGAAGTAAAGCAGTGTGATGATAGATGTGGGGGTTGGCGTACGAAGAAAACCTCTACTGTGTCAGTTACTTTGTGCCTAAGTGCATGTGGTCGTGTGGTAAACAACTGAGAATAACGTGGGTTTGTTTTTTAGCTTCTCTTGTTCCAGGAGCTGTAACTGTAAAGGAGGGCGTTTCTAACCTGCTCATGGTTAACTTTTTGGCCCCAGTGTTGTATTTTAATTTCTGACTCTTTGTCTAATAGGATTTTTACTCTGCTCACATACGTGAAGCTGCTTGTTTTGGAGCAAGATAGATTTGAAGAGGAGGTTTATTTTTGTATATGTAGGCTAAGTAACTGCTGAAGCCATTTAATTTGATCTGTCCTCTAAAGGCTGCACCATTGATCTCCTGATGACTGGAGTTTTGTTGCACCGAGCATGTGCCAAATCTTTTGGGAAATGTATTTCTCTAGACCAAATTAGATTCTGGTACCCCTCTGCCCCCTTACTTACGCACACAAAAAATGTTGTTGCAGCCCTCGTGAGAACAGTTAAATGGCATTAGTAATAATCTCACAAGACATCAAAGATACCTTGTTCTAACATCTTTCAATAGCTGCAACATTTTTCACAGGCTGTTAATTTTAGATAGAGCTGGAAAATCGAAGTACTATGTCTGTTTTTTATAAGGGTTGCTTCTCTTTGATGGTGTTAGGTTTCGTTGATCTTTGCTTTTACTCTTTACTTTAGTTATGGTATTGGTGCATGTTGCTTAATGTTTTAAAAGAATTCAAACATTTCGAATGCTTAGTACTCATATGTTTGGGAGATTTGTTTACTTTCAGCATTTAGTGATTTCATTTTGTCATTATACTTCAGCATGTTTTCACGAGAATGTCTTGAACAACCGAGTTGCAAAGAACCTTGATCTGTTGTTCAGCTTGGGATTCTGATGGTGGTTGCCATCAGTTTATGTTGCTGACAGCTTGTTGACAACTAGAATGTTAGCACCTCAGAATAATTTGAATCAATGTTTTGCCCAGAATGCTATTTGTAGACTTGTTCCCTTGTAGCTTATATGTCAGTAGCTTTCCTGTTGAATTAAGGTGCCCCAACCCAAAATTTTACTCTGCCAAAGATGTTGTACCTTATATTTGTATGGTAAACCTTTTAAAAGTTCCTTGAAATGTTGAAATGAATCAGTGTTAGAATCTTCCAACTGTTTGAGAAAAAGATTTTCTTTAACTTGAGCTTAGTTTGGAATGCTCAAAGTACTGTAGATTTTCCCATTTGTCAAAAAATAACTTTAACTTTATTCTCTGCTATCAACTTCAGGCATTGTTTCCTTTTTTTTCTGGTGTTTTTTTTTTTTTTTTTTTGCTCACTGTTGTATAATTCTGAGGGGTTTGTGTCCCTCGGATTCTGTCCATTGACATGAGCATGTCTTCTTTCATATACCTAAAGCCTTTGTACCCTGCACTGCCAGGTGAGTAGCTTGGTATGAACAAGTGGTGCAGATGTGCCTCACTTCTTTGGGTGCTTTGACACAAGCTTGTTGCTGTTTGTCTGCTTTCAACTGTGGTTATAGTCTCTAGATCCATATGTTTGTTCAGATTTTTTTAAATGTATTAAATTAAAGTCTTGCTTGTTTTATAATGTTTTCCTAGCTCTCCTTGTTTTTGACATGTTATTGGTGATTTTTAGCCCACAGAAGCTGTTCCTTCCTCTTCTCCCATTGTCCCTGTGATCCCTGTCCCACCAGTCCCTGCTGAGACCACTGTCATCCCATCCACCATACCACAGGTTTTTATTCTTTTTTGTTGTTTTTGATAAATTTGTTTTGCTCTTATTTATATCACTTTTTCATTTCATTCCTTTGTTTAAATTAATGTTTTGGAACTCTGGATCAGGTTTTAGACTAACTGTGAAATAGTTTAAGTGGAAATGCACTATTGTTTCATCCTGGTTTCTGTTTTATAGCAGATTTTAGTCCATTTAAAAAATGTATGTATTTCACATAGAGGAATATTAATAATTTTGTGAAATAACTAAAAATAATACTCCAAAAGAATGGAAAGAAAATAAAAAAAAATTGGGTATTTTGTGTTCAGGTAGGATGATTCTAAAGACGGTCAGTCACCCTGACTGATGTGTTAGTTAAATTATCATTTCATCTCTTCCACTCAGTATGTCTTTCACTGACTTTTCTTTTTGTGCTGTTAGTATTAATATGATTGAGGCACACTAAGATATAAAAGGTGTTCTTTTTGTTTCATTTTTAACCTCTATTCCTAATCATTTAATTCATAGACCCAACTTCACTTCTTGGGCATCGTCCTTTAGGTCACCCAATGCCAGCACAAAAACAAGCAATAAAAAGCATATCAGCACCAAAGTTGCCAGAATATCAGAGTAATTTGTAAACATGAGTTAACAGTAAATTCTTGCATGCAATTTGGGGTGTGTCACTGCAGCATGGCTAGCTATGGAGTAATTTGGGATAGGTAATGGTACAATTTTGGAAATGAAAATCATTCTTCTTTTATTTTACTCAGACTTTTATTGCAAGTTTTAGTGCAAAAATAACCAGTGACGGGTGCACACCTTTGGAGAAAATGTGCCACATCTTGGAATTGTTTGGTAACAGATACCTGTTAAGAATTAAGCTGTCAAGAATAATAGTGGGATATTTCTGTATTCTGCACATCAGTAATTTTTCCTTAAGGTCCACCTTCAAGCTGCTCGGCTGAACTTGCAACAATTGGCAATCATTTTCTCTGTAAATTTTACACAATCCAGTAACTTATCAAAAGATTTTAGTCTGTTTTTCCAAGTCCAATTTCTAGTGGATATGTGTTTACGTGAGTCTGTCACCCATACTTTTCTTACCAGGCAAACCAGAAATATGATTAGCATCAAATCTATTTCCTTCTTTTGGAGGAATTCTATCCACATCACATACAGGACAGACAGACCAGGGAACCCAGTGGACCTCTGCTGTCAGATTAAATGAGTAAAGATAGTTGAGTCTCCAGTAACATTTACTTTCAGGGTACTGTCAGTAAGCTAAATTGAATTTAAAATCATTGTAATAATAAGCACTAACATACATATTTATGTGTATGTATATACTTGTCTTCTTTGAGACTAGTTAACTGCTGTTGCTTTGACAGTGTTTGTATCTGCTGACTTACAGGTAGGACAGTGAGAATTGAGTGACTTTATACCTCTATCTAGTGGGTGTGTATAGGTGCCTGCAGGAGTTAGCTATAGAATTCTGCATCCTACATAATTCTAAGCAATTGGAAAATATCATAATTATCAACTTTGGATTTGGCAGATGCGTTTTTATGAAACAGATACATTTCTCTACTTTGTTAGTCACTTCACCCCTTAGGCAAGCTCAAGTCTGCTTGTAAACAGACTTGTCAAATAGCTTTTAAACATTTGAACAAGCCCTGGCATAGTAGCTCAAAACTGTTGGGTAATTTGGAGAAGTCTTGCATAACAGACCAAAATACTAGGTCTTCCTTTCAAGAACATTTGCTATTTTGAGTTAGATGCTGCCCTGTATCTTTGCAGTGTCCAGCCCTGCCTTTGGAAATGGCTGGCACAAATCTTTTCTCCTTCCTGCTTGGAAATTATGGTGTATGGTTCCCTCTGAATGAGATGGTGGATAAGCGCTGAAGGAGTGCCAGGACCAGTCACTTAATGGAAGATGTTTTGCATTTGTTGGTTGGTTAGTCTCTGAACTTTTTACTGGCGCTCCTGTTGAATTACTTTCATATTACAGAATTGTAAAGTTAAAAAATAAATAAATCTGAAGTTGAGTGCAATTTAAAAAAATGTTATTAAACCTTCAAAAATAATCTTAGTTTTGTTTCTTTTTTATTTATAAATTGAAAATTGATTGTTGCTCTACTATAAAATAAATTTTACGTGTGCCGGTCTCTTATGGACCCGGTGGAGATTAGATTTCTAATTACAAACTGAATACACTGAAAAATAAGGTTTTGTAATATAATAGATTTTTTTTTACAAGCTTTATATCATGGCATTGATAACTAATACTTGATTTATGTACTGAATAAGGTCTGTCCATGTGTGTACTGAAAGAATTGCTACGTGAGAGGGGTATTTGATGACTACTGGAAAGAGTCATAAGTGTTATCCATTTTGTTTCCTTTTTTATAGTCAACAGATACCTTTTGTTTTTAGTACTTATTAAACGCCATGGGCCTAGCTTCTGACACATCAGCCTAATGACAGACTGTTAACTCTTGCCTGGTAATGATAGTTTATTTTCACCTCAGTCTGAGTCAGCCCTTCATGGCTTTTGGGGGTGGAATTATATTTCTCAGAAGTACGTTATAGTGGTAGTGAAACTTTTGTTATTGTCATGTTCTTGTAAGTCTTTGATTGTTTAATATTAACTTTTATTACAGATAATTAAATTGAGACATATATGCTTAGGCAAGTACATACGTGCATATACACACAGAAAGATGAGAAAAGATAATGAACATTTTAATTTTAAAGATGAGAAATTTTTATACGTATAAAAAAATCTCTATACAGCTTTAATGGAGTTGTGATGAATGTTGTGTTGTGTCACTGAATTTGTGCATGTCATATTGGACTTAATACATCAGCATTATTTGGGGTCAAGAATATATTTCCACGCTTTTGTGCATTTTCCTGTTGTTCTCAGATCAGGATAGATGCTAGCATTTCCAGCACCACTGCCTGTGGATCTTGGAAGCTCCTATGTGAGCGGGAAGGGCCTCTAGTTATATCAGAAAGAATGCAGACTCTTGTGGCTTCTCTTTTTGTGCTTGCTGTTAGGATGAGGCCTAAAAAGTGTTTATATCCCACTCAGTGTCTTCCTAATATATTAAGAATTAAAAGGAGAAAAATACTTGCAACTGATTTTGAAGGAGATAGTCAACAAGAAAGTAAAAAGTCTGTTTCAGAGTGTTTCAGGTAAATTCCTCTGATCTGTATGTATTTTCTTTCAGCTGAAACTGTATTTTCATTGGAACATTCTCAATAATATAAATGAATAAAAATGTTTCTTTATTCTGCCAGTTCCCAGCCAGTAAGAATGCTATGTAATTTCCTATATCTATGGCAGTAATCTCCAACCTTCTTAAAGCCTATGGACTGATAAGAAATTTCCAATAGAAGTACATGCTACTGTGCCATGAGTGAATGTCTGCTGATATGGATTGGCTTTCGCATGTCTGTTTTGAGGATCTTTTATAAGTCTGCATTTTGCAGCTTACAGTTTTGTTTTGAAACAAAGCAAAACAAAAATAAGACAAAAACTTCCTGGTAGAAAGAAGACGTAATCAAAAACCACTTGTATTCAGGATGCTGTCTTGTGAAGCAATTTTGAATATTACATCACAAATATTAGAGTAGCCGATATTGTGTCAAATTTTGGCATGTTTACTTGTTTTTTTCCTCTTGAAAAACAGCATAAGAGACAGACTTTGTGTACAAAATAAATAAACTCAGAGTGTGTCTTTGGCAGGCAAGCACTTTCTTCAGGCTAGAAGCAAGTGTTACAGAAGAGTCCATTTTGGAGGTTCTTAAGCTGAGGCTGCCTTTTAACAGTCCTCTGAGAATGCCAGCAAATCAAGTGTTGTATAATTACTGTTCATATTTTCTTCTATGTTGTATAATATATATATATATATATATATTTTAATTCTTCTTTTAAAGGCAAATCCCCCTCCAGTTCTGGTGAATACAGATTCTTTGGACACTCCAACATATGTAAGCATACACTTTTTTTCAATTACAACTTTGGAAAATGCTGGTAGTTTAGATTTGTTGTTATTGATCAGTGATGTCTAATTTACCTTACAGTTCATGAATTTGTTAATTGCCCTGATGGTTAGCTGAAATCCTTAAAAAGCTGTTTTACAAAAAACAACGTCAAAAAAAAACTGAGTAAAAAAATCTGTAGACTGTAAGGGGAAGGTTCTGTGTGAGTACTGCTGTGTGACAGTGCAACACAGTGCAGAATGCAATTGATGGGATGCTGAACCTCTTAAATCTCAGAGAACAATCTATTTCTTCAGCTGCACAGGTCGATGCTTTAATATTTAACGTGTCATTTCCATTGCACATCTCATAAAACACTTCTTAGTGCAGTGGCTATACTTAAGCTTATTGTGCTCCAAGTGTTCATACAAATTGTTGGATCTGTGCAAAACATTAAGGTAAAGAGTGTAATTACGTAGAGGCTCAAATCTGCATTTGGCAGTGCATGATCTGTGATAAGAACAACACTGGCAGGTATAGACTTTGGAAGCATTGGAATGCATGCATGTTTGACATAGATGTCAATTTTCCTTCTGTACCTTTCTCCTACAGTTCCTTATGCCCTGATTGCTTCTTGTTTTTTCTAAACAGTGTTAATGTCTGCACTAGCTAATATTTTGTTTTTCTTTCTAGGTATTAGCATGTAAAGCACAGATTTATGCTTTCTAAGTAAAGCAAAAAAAGTGAAAACAAACCAAATAAAGAACCTTGCTCTTGTCAGAAGCATTCATAATTAAAGTTGTTAAAAAGGAGCTGCAATAGATCAAGGCAGGCAAAAAGCATGAATTAGTTGAAGCAGAAGATGAAAGATTAGTACAGTGACATAACTGGTTCATAAATGAGGCCTAAGTATGAATTCTGTTGCCCGAATTAAAGATGACAGTAGCAGTCTGCAGTGTGTGGTTCTTTTAGTGTGGCACAGATGGTTTAGGAAAGAATACTGAAAGTAAGGTGTCTGCACACACAAACTCCATTGGGAAGATAAGTGATTAATAAAGCTGCTCTTGCATTTCAGAAGTCCTAAGCAGAGCAGTAGGTAATAGCAATAGCAAATAGACTAACAGAACAAACTGACACTCAAATTTATAAGCTGTCTAAACTACCAGTTCACAAACCCATAGCCAGCTATAGTTTAACCAACTATGTAAGTATAGGAGGAAAAGAACCTAGATATACCTTTATAGGTTCCCATATAGGTAATGGAATTGTTATGTGGCATGTAACATAAAGTCTTGTCTCTGCATCATGAATCTGTAAAATGTTAACTGTGAAAGATTTCCTACTAGCAGGAACAAAACCCACCTAAATCTAGAAAGTCGTCAATGACAAAAATGTTCAAGAACACAGCTCTTGTTATCTGAATTACAAAGCTGCTGAGAATCATAGAATAACTTAGGTTGGAAGAGACCTGAAGGATCACCAAGTTCCAACCCTCTGGAGCATGCAGGGTTGCCAGCCTCTAGATCAAGCAGCATCTTGGGCTGCCCAGAACCCTGTCCTGATGCTTTCAGGGATGAGGCAGCCACAACCTCTCTGGACAGCGTGTGCCAGCATCTCACTGAGAAAAACTTCCCCCTGACATCTAATCTAAATCTTCCCTGCTTTAGTTTAACACCATTTCCCCTTGTCCTATCACTATCTGCTGAAATACTAATTGGTCTTCATATTCAAAGAAAATTGCTAGTCTTCAATTGTGGCATAATTACAGCATTTCCAAAATATACTGTAATTTTGCAGGCACCTTCCCTGCATGAAAGAAAAATATTGCTTGCCTCAGCAGATCCAAGATCATTTCCAAAAAGTAGAATAGGACTGTGATTTTTATCACTACATGTACCCTTGCTCTTGCCTGTGCTAACGTTTAGTTCACTAGATAAAATCATTTTGACGAGAGTATTGACTGGGGAACTGAGCTAAAGTAAAAGATAAAAATGATGGACATTCTTCTTTACTTCTGTTACCTGGAATGTATTTTAAATTTGGGTTGGAGTTTTGTACTTAAAAATAGATTGCTAGACCTATTAGACTTGATTTTTGTTAATGGAAACAGGGAAATGATTAATCATCCTTGTTTATTAAAAAAAAAAAAAGTAAAAAAAAAAAGTCAGGTGCTGATCAGTCATTGTGAATCGTTTCCCAGGTGCTGTAATACTAGATGAGTGGTTCAGTTACCACATGTCATTTCTGTAGATAATAGTTCAAGGACTATGCTAACATAAAAACGTCTTGATCACACAGTGGCTTCTTCGGTGTTGTTGTAGTAATGGATCCCGTTTCATGTATTCAGAAGGTCAAGACCTTTTCCCTTTTAATGGAGAAATATCATGTGTTAAAAACAGAGTATCTTTTGCATTGAACAAACTATTAGGACATATCGTTTTTGAGGTACTGTGCAAAGAGGAAGATAGTGATCTGTTAGGTCTGGAATAGATATGGGTTGTATTGCAGTAAAGGGAAATGTAATTAGAGGTTAAGAAAAACTGTAGTGAGGCATAAATGAGCCTGATACTAGACAGCCTGTGAAATTATGGAGTCTTTAGTTCTGGAAGCTGAAATAAATATGAAATAAATTAAATTAAATGTGTTTTACAAACATGAGGAATGCTGTAGATGTGGTCTTAATTTTGTTCAGGGTGAAGTAACAGATACGGAATAAGAACAGAGAAGATTCTTTGTAAAACGGTAGAAATATTATTTCCTATCTTGTTTAGTATTGCTTCCTAAAGAGCTAAGCCATTAAAAATTGTTAAGAAATTTGGAATTTATTTATTTATTTTTAATTGAGATATTTGTCCCTTGTTCTTTGTGTTGTACTTCTGTTGGCAGCAAAGAATGGGGATATCCTTTCTAAATTGTGGGCAACAAGGCTTCTCTTTTCTTCATGGTTTGCTGTGGCTTACTTCTAGTATTTTTGCTCATCTGACACCATAAAATATTACTTCAAGCTCTTCTGGTTTTGGTCCTATTGTGATTTCTTGGACTTAAGTGTATATGTAACATGATAAATATTAGCATAAATGATTGTTGAATCTTGCTTTAGATGGTTTTCATTCATTTCTAGTAAGAAATAATCTGAAGCATCAGTCTTCGGTTTTTCTCTGG
The DNA here is from genome assembly GCA_023055505.1 of Callipepla californica brunnescens. NCBI lineage: Eukaryota > Metazoa > Chordata > Aves > Galliformes > Odontophoridae > Callipepla > Callipepla californica. The sequence continues at coordinate 11,669,676 of JALIRH010000008.1, read as the reverse complement.
TCTGTGAGGAACAATAGTTTGAAAATTCAGCTCTCTTTTTTCATGCAGTTTTTTCCCTTACACTACAACCCCTTCTTTTTTCTCACTTCTAACTTGCCTTATGGCCTGAGAAACAGCAAGAGCATTTTTTTTTTGGGAAGGCAAAAATAGGCTTCTGCTTTGCAGGATCCATGTGAAACAGTCTGCTCGTGGAACCTTTACATTTAAACTAATACAGAAACTGCCTCGATGATGCATGTACAGAGCGGTGTGAAAAATCACACTCCTGAGCTCACTGATCAGTGTGAACCAGCTGAGATTTGACTTGGAATGAGCTGCCAGCATAGGAAATTGCATTGTAGAATGTGTAAAATTCTCTAAGTCTTGGTTTTGTTTCTTTTTAGGTCAATGGCACAGATGCAGATTATGAGTATGAAGAAATTACTCTTGAAAGGGTAATACACTAAATGTCATCCTGTGGTTTTGTTGTCACTTGGGTTTTTTAACACATAAGTATGAAAAATCTACACATTTTGATATCACAAGTTGGCAGTTTATTTATTTTTTCAGTTAGATTGTATAAATTTAGTTTTATATTGAACCAGATATAGTATTTTTTTTTCCCTAGAAAAAGAAATATGTATTTATCTCCCTCTCTTTTTAGGGAAATTCAGGACTTGGCTTTAGCATTGCAGGTGGCACAGACAACCCGCATATTGGGGATGATTCAAGTATTTTCATTACAAAAATTATAGCTGGAGGTGCAGCTGCACAGGATGGAAGATTACGGTATGATGATTTTCTGTATCAGGTTGCTAAATGTTTATTATTATTTTGTCAAACAGTTGATAGAACGTTTTCTCTTTGCTTCAATTATCATATCACACTGCATTTTAAACAAGTTTTTCTTACAGAAGTATTTTGTAAATAATGAGAAGTGCTTGGACCATGTAAAAACAAATTTCAGTCAAGAAAATCTGCATCGAAATTAACTCACTTGAGCGGACTCTATCTTCCTAATTTGGTAGTGTAAATTGATAAATTTTCTGGAGTCCCTAATTCAGTATGCAGAGGAAAAGTTTAGGTAGGTAGGTTAGGTAACACTTGGTTATCCATGTACGCATTTACTCGTATATGGTATCACTGGGCTTATATGCATTTGTTGCTCTTATGTGCTTGGTTTCATTCTTTGTCTTATTTTTCAGAGATGCTGCATATCCTCAAAAGCCATACTTCTTCTATAGTACCCTCATTTTCTTATTTATTTGTGGGGTGATCCTGGTACTTAACTTGTAGTAAGGAAATATTGATACATCGTTAGGTAGTAGCAAGTGCTATTTGCAACTTGAAGTTACAAGTTAATAACAAATTGCATTTAGGAATTATTTGAAATTATTTTTAAATCCAGAGCAGTCTTTCAATCAACTCTTGTTTAAAAATTAAAAAGCTGATTGTAGGACCAGCTTTTTCGTATCCTGTGCTGTTGAGAACTTACTTTGTGCAAATACCTGATGACTTAAGTGTTTTAGTGTATTAAGCTTATTTCAGGAGTTCGTTTTAGCCTGTTTGGCACTGTCAGAAGATACATCTGGCAGAACTTAGTGACAAGTGGGTCAGACATTCTACTTACTGTAATGAGAGCTCAGTGTTACTACAGCAACACATTAAATGGAAAGAAAAGCCAGCACTTAAATAGCTCGTGGAAAGCAGGAAAGGAGCTTGACTTGTTCATATCATGGTTTAAAACTAGTAAATTCTCATTGTATAATGCCTGGTGTCTGATTTCTATTTTTTTTTCTAATTACCCTTTCTTATAGCTCTAAATGAAAGGTAGTTTGTACAAAGTCACCTTCAAAATTCTATCTTGTGTTTCTTTTAAAGAATGTCCTCTGAAATTGTGGACAAAATAGATATTCCATTTACATATTTTCCAATTATCTTTGTTTTATTTTTAAGCGTTAATGTTTAATGTTATAACATTGTCTTGAATTACTTTAATTTTGAAGCAGAATCGATGTATCTGACTGTGTTAACATGTGCTTTAGTGTATTTTAGATAGAATATTGGACTCCTAATGAGTCTCCTTTGCTATAACACAGCAGCTGAACATAAATATTGCTGTCTCTAGGGTTAATGATTGTATTCTACGAGTAAATGAGGTTGATGTTCGTGATGTGACACACAGCAAAGCAGTTGAAGCATTAAAAGAAGCGGGATCAATTGTACGATTGTATGTCAAAAGAAGAAAACCAGTGACAGAAAAAATAGTGGAAATAAAGCTTGTAAAAGGCCCTAAAGGTATGTAGAAAGTCTAAAACTCTTGCTGCAGGAGAAGCATAGAGTTGATAGATTTCTGCATTTAATAGTTGAAGAGCACAGCACCTTGCACGTGAAATTCTAGTAGATGCAAAATAATGCAAATTAGGGCAGACATTATCACAAATTTCCATCCATGTTTGTCCTGGAGTTGTTCATGTACAGTGTGTATTTTTCACTGAACTTTTAAAAATTTGTAGTTCAGTTATTTTGCTGATAGCTTTTAATCTTCAAGTATGTTATAAACAGGAGTAAAATATTTAATGGCACTTGCTCAGATCTTCGAGAGATTAAAAAAATATTTAGCATAACCTTTTGTTTCTATATGCAGATACATGGAAAGCAGTTTTTAAAAGCATCTGTTATGATGCTATAGGTTTTCAATGTGTATCTTTCAAAATGCATGAAGAAGATAATTTGATTATCAGAACTTCTGTGAATGATACAGCAAATCATGAAGTTCAGTTGGAAAGTTATCCAGTATTGCTTCAGCAACAACCTAGTATTTTTATATGTATTTGTGTGTGTGTATGTATTTACTCATGTGTGATATAGATAGCATTACTATTCATACAGTCATTTGAATCTAGGGAATGCTATAAGGTTTCTTGAGGAATTACTTTATCTTCAAGCAGGTCTTGGTTTCAGTATTGCTGGTGGTGTAGGAAATCAGCATATACCTGGAGACAACAGCATCTATGTAACCAAAATCATTGAAGGAGGGGCAGCCCATAAAGATGGAAAACTTCAGATTGGTGACAAACTTTTAGCTGTAAGTAAAAGAGTGGGATTTTAATGGAGTATTTACTTTTTGACTTGGTAAGGACATGACTCAGTTTGTGATTAAGCTATGTGTTAGTGGAGAACTTTGCAGAAATGAATATTAAAAAGATTATTTTAAATCTGCATCATAGGAAGTGCGTATCTGTGTTGCGATGATAAACTGAGTATCTAAGAGTTTTCTTTTGTACAGTTAAATTGGCAGTCTAATAAAAAGATAAGTTGTAGGTTTAGGCAAATGTCTGAGGTAGCGTACCATAACGTGGGTATTGTTCACTGTGGTAGATAGTAGTGTGAGCTTAGCTTTGATTTGCATTGAGAGGATTAATTAAAAACAAAAAGCAAAGAAAAATGGAGACAGCTTTGTGTATGCTTATAAAATTTGTGATGTACTATTTGCCCTATTTTGTTTTCCAAAGTTGTGTTTTCTACTTTTCCAGTGTTACTGTCCATGCAGTTTACTATAATATCTGGAGCAAAGACTTTTTGTAATATTTCACAGCACTAAGCAGCATCTTTTATGTAGTTGGGCCAATTTTGTCTTTGGTATATGAATCATAATAAAGACTCCCAATGTTAGATTGCTTCAAGAGATTTCAGTGAGTGTCATGAAAACCTGCTTTTTCATTTTTGTATTGAGAATTTGTTTCTTTTTTCCTTTAGGTGAATAGTGTTTGCTTAGAAGAAGTTACTCATGAAGAAGCAGTGACTGCCTTAAAAAACACTTCTGACTTTGTTTATCTGAAAGTTGCGAAACCCACCAGCATGTTCATGAATGATAGTTATGCCCCTCCTGACATCACAAACTGTAAGTTTAGCTTTTCTTCATGGCATGTTTTTCTCTTTAAGGCTTAAATATACCTCATTTCAGTAGTTGAAGTTTGAAGCTTATTAAAATTTAACCCTCACTGTTATGTAAATTTGATGGAAGATGGTTTATCAAAGTAATTTGATAATTTATCAAGAAAATTATGCCAAAAGGAATAAGGTCCTTGAGCCGATGTGCTGAAAAGATTTCACCAGTGGGACTCTTCTGTCTGTTTCTGTTCTCTTCTGAGAAAGGATGTAATGTGTTTCAGGCAGCAGTTAGTGATGTTCTGAGTATTTGGTTTTTTTTTTTTTTCTGTTTTGTGGACTTTTCAAGCATACGCAATTCATGAATAAAATTAGTCTGGGGGGAGAAGGGAAGGTCTTAATCTCTAAAACCTGCAAAATTCCATGTATTCCATGAATATATTGTAAATATAAATATATAAATGTAAGCTATATATATAAATACTTATATATATCAACATAAACTTGAACTATTATTTTACTTCTGATATATTTTTGATAATGCAGACAAATAAACAATGACTAATAACACAGTTTAGGTATTACATGGATTTTTTTTTTTTTTTTTTTGTCCTTAAATTGGAAGTGAAAGCAATTGGCAGCAGCTGTAGAAGCAGCTCATCTCAAAGATACTGCTGTTTGCTGATGCAAATTCTGGTGCTACTGTTAAAGACTTAAAACATCAGAAGGATTTACTCTTAAATAGCTTGTTATAAATCACACTGAATATTGTGAATGCATTTTACTGCTGACCTTTTCTTCAGTTTCTAATTCATTCACTCTAGGCTAAACTAGGAGCGAGGAAACCTTTCCTTACTAATAGGTAGAAAGAGTTTTCAAATGCCATCTATTTGTTTAATTTGGTATTTACCCAATAATAAAATGAATATGTGGATTCTTCTTGAGGACTACTTGTACTTACCTCTTCCTATAAGTTGCTTATGGGGGAAAAAGCAACATGTTTTTTGACTTATTTTAGGGTTTTTGTTTGTTTATTTCCCTGTTAGATGCAAGTAATAAACATCAGATACTTGGCACTGATATGTACAGGTAGTACCTCATATGTAAAAAGGAATACTTGGAATAAAACAGATATACAATCTAAACCAGTATGTAGTGGACAGTAACAAAAATAAAATAAGCAAAGGGGAGAAGTACCTTACAAGCCTTGTATCACCTTGTTTGGTGATAGCTGCAGTACCTTTAAGTCTATTCATAAGCCCATAGAATTGCAATGTGGAGCTAATTAAGTTTTCTGTCTTCACTGTCTTACTAAAATGATATTCTTGAAGGCTCCATTCACTGATACAAAACTAATTTTCAGCCTTCATTTATTCATCCTCTGTTTTATGCTATTGTCTGTGATTAAAGAACAGTTATTTTCACTTACAGAATCTAGTTTATCCAGTGCTTCAGCGTTTTCCACTGTTTCTGTGGAAGAGAGTATTTTTTTCTCTCTCGCTGTTGTAATTGACTTCTTCTCATATGTTTCACTTGGAATTTAGATTTTCTGGAACAGAGAGAACATGTTTTGTAGTTTTCCTGGTAGTACTGAAGTAATACAATTACATTTTTGTGGATGGTCATGTGACAAACGTGGAAGTATCTTACCTATTACTCCTGTACCTTTGACCATTGGGATCTTTTACTCTATTAATCTATTTTGGGAAGCAGAGGCAAAGGCTCAAAGAAGCCTGGGGAGAGGAAGTTAGAGAGGGACCTGGTTCCTGATAAACTGGCCAACTCCTGGTAATGCAATGGTACCCTGGTATTAGCAAAGGTCATACTTACTAATTCCTCAGTTTCCCAGATTATTTTATAATAAATAAATAAAAAAAAGCACATGCACAAAAATGCCCCTACCTCCACAATGATGAAAAAATAACTTGGTATAAGGCTTACTGACTAGAAATTAGTAGTCTCCTTGGGGTGATAATTCTGTTTTTATATTGCTACTGTCTGTATCAATAAGTACTTTTAAAGAAGTATTAATTCTAGCAGCACACATAAGGGCATGCTGCAGGCTCTCTTCTTATGCAGAGAATAAATTTATCCCAACTGGTAGATGAGCTGGTGACTCAGTTCATTGAAGCTAATTGCATCATAGCATAAAGTCATGAATCCCTACTGTCCAAATATATGCCTGCAATGTTCACCGCCCAGATCCACCTTTGGTTTTGCTTATGTGGTTTTTGTTTGGTTGGTTGGTTTTTGTTTTTATTTTAAATAAACACTATCACAGACATAGAGTAGTGCTCTGCTCAGTACCTACTGGTACAGAACCTGCACTGTCTGCAGAACATGAAGTATGTTACTCAAGGCAATCAATCTTGGGATCACGATCACTGATGCCACGCAGCTGGCTAGTAACATTAACAGCTAAACTGATCTGTGTGTTTCGTAGTCATAACTAACAGCCTTCTGAAATAAGTCACATGTGAATCTAAATTACCTCAATAATCTGAATATAAATGTTGATCATTAAGTGGATCCTGGAAGAAATGTTGAATAATGTATTTATATAAATGAGTGTGAGTTCAGGATATTACTGAATAGGTTCAGAATGTGCTATTTAAAACCACCAAATTTAACTGTGCATGTTGTAGAATATCACGGAGTCAGGAAAATGTTCAGAAAAAGAACTATAGTACATTTTCCATCTACTGCAAGGATTAAACTGCTAAATTTTTCTAGTGTGGGTATTGTGGCTCAGGCAAAACTTAGGCACACTGTGTGGAGGACTGCTCAAAGTTCATGGCTTGTTGTACAAGTGGTTAGACTACATAACACTCTTTTTAATCAATGCAGCTGATCCTTGCAGTACAGCTGATTTTTTTGCTTGCTCAAGGTTGTTTATCTGTCTCAGTAAATTGATGCCTCTTAGAAAAACAGGAGGTAGAATAATCCTGCCTGTGTGTCTTAATGTGAGCTGTTGGCTGAGCGTCTCTACCAACACCTATACTGTCATTTCAAGATGATCATGTTCCGTGTCCAAGAAATTTAACATCCCTTCTTGTTTAGATCTGATAGTCAGAATAGCCTAAAGTATCTTAGAGATGTTGGAATACTCCACATAAGATCTCTAAAAGAAGAAAGTAGGCTACTTGTCAGTTTGGAATATGTAACATTAAATTTTACATTTTGTTTTTAGAAGTCACTCCATGTAATATTTTGTTTCAGTTCCAACAGCTTTCTCATTCTTGTCTTAATGCTTACTTTTATTTTTCTTCCTCTTTGAAGCTTATTCTCAACCAGTGGACAACCATATCACTCCATCTGCCTACTTAGGACAGTCCCTTCCCCCAACATCTCCAGGGCGATATTCACCAATTCCGAAGGGAATGCTTGGAGATGATGAGATCACCAGGTAATGAAGAAGAAAAGCTACATTAGTTACTCAGGGAAGCTCAGAATACGTGTTTGTGGGGAAAATGTTGATATTTCAAAACATAAGTGCATCTCTTTCTTACACTTTACAACTGTTTTAAGGAGTAAAATGGATATTTAGAAAAAGTGTATACATGATGTGCCATTCTTGGAGTAGTACTAAAATCAGAATGCCCTGCTGAAATGCTTCTTGAGTAGCTTTTTAGGATGGTAGAATTGACAGACCAGAGATTATTCATTATTCTGAAGCCTGCAATATGTCTTTTTCAGACAAGGGTTTATTTTATTTTGATGGATTAATAAATCCAGAATGGCTAGAGAGCTCTTAATCCTTCCCATTAACAACCGCTCATTACTTCACCGATTCAGTAGAAGATTGCATTAATCTTTCTGTTCATCAATAAAGCTCATCTAATTTTGCTACTTTTCTATCCTGCAAGTTGGGAATGTTCCACTGCATTTTCAGTATATTGTTGTTGAAGCCTGTGTCACTGAAGTCTGTGTCTAATCTGGGTTTCTGAGATGGAGTCTACGCAGTCTGAAACAGAATTGAGATGGTTAAGTTGGAGAATGAGGAGAGCCTCAGATGTGTCTTTGCAATTTTTAGCTTATGGTTAGGTGAGCATGTATGCAACAGTGATTCAGTCCTTCTGATGGTATTGCTAATTGGTTACATTATAAGAGTACAGCTTTTCTCAAAGTTACTGAGATTTTTAGGGTTCCTTTGAAATGTAATGTCTATTCACAGAGGGCTCTAGGTGTTTTTCTTGAAATTACCTTCTGTTCTTCCACTGCTTTCATCCCAGAAAGGGGCTTAGATATTTTGAATAATATGTAAAAAGATGCCATGTATATATGTTCTCTTACTGCAGCTTATCTGTGTTATTGTGATCCAGAGCTATATACATAGGTTTTCACAGTGTGGTATGTATGTAATAAAAGAGCACTCTGAAAAAATGAATCTGACATCTGACAGCGGGTGAAATTTAGGAATTTGATGTTAAACTGATCTAAAAGCTTGTGCAGAGATGGAGCAGTTTTAAAAGTCAGATTAGGTTGTATTTTTTGTTTTGGAAAATTGCAGCATCTTAGTTTACCCTATGAATTAATAATTTATGTCTCCAAATATTTAAGAATGTCCGTTAATTGTTCTTTAGTGCTCTCTAGTGATTTTTAACTGTAGTGCACAGTTGCTGTTTTATTATTAGAAGTTTTCTGTTTCTGAAATCATCCATGTTTTTATTCTACTGGATAAAACAGCAGATTTTTGAAGGGAGTGTTTCTGTGCTAGGTGTTGACTGGCTGTATCTATTGAATTCAATTTTTAAACTTGATCAGCATTTCTTGTTTTGTTTCCTAATCCAAGCCAGTAAGCCAAGAATGAGAAAACTTGGTTTGGATTTGTCTATTTGGAGTAGGTGGTTGGACTAGATGATCTTGTAGGTCCTTTCCAACCTAATGTATCTATGAATCTATGAATCTATTTCAGTTACAGTTTCTGCAAATAAATTGCAAATACACATGAGAATGCTCAGTTTCTGTCTTTGCTATGTATTGTTTTGTCCAACTAATATGGAATTAGAACAGCAAGGACATTATGTTTCATTATTCACTTTTCCATTAGAATTTAGTTGATAAGTTTCAGAAACAGAAAATAGTGTTTTTATTACCATTAGATTGTTCCAGGATCTTGAACAATATGGAAAGAATTAAATATTGTCAAGTAGTGCTGAATTAGCAGCATAACAGGAATTTAGAATATGTACATACAAATGGATATTTCTGTTCACCTAACAGCAGGGAGGGTTTTTTACATCTACAAGCAAAATAGAAAGTATACAGATAATAGAAAATATTTGATAATCTAACTGGTTCTGGGGGAAACACTGTTGCTTTAAATGTATAATTTTTGATACATGACTTTTCAACACTTTTTATCTCAGACAACTTAGCTTTGCTTTTCTAATTATTTATTTTACTTTTATTCAAGACTTGTGACTAAGTGTTGGCATTCCTTTCTTTCATCCAGGGAGCCTAGAAAGGTTGTCCTGCACCGAGGATCAACGGGTCTTGGTTTCAACATTGTTGGAGGAGAAGATGGAGAAGGAATTTTCATCTCTTTCATCCTTGCTGGAGGACCAGCTGACCTCAGTGGAGAGCTTAGGAAAGGCGATCGTATAATTTCTGTAGGAATCCTTGCTTCTTTTATTTAAACACCAGCAACAAAAAAGTTTTCTCTACTTTTGATACCAATGCCAGATAATACAATTCAAATGCAAAGAATAGGATTCATTAACTGAGCAGAATTTGAGGCAATGGAGCAGTTGCCAATATATTCATAAAGTATCTTTGAGGATGTTAGTCTGCCTCAGTTTCTCATCTCTATCTCAATGAAAATGGCAAGCTCCTATCTCATGTGTTATTGAGTGTGAAAAAAATTGTAAGACTTCGAGGTATTTTTACTGGTATCTGAGGTGTGTGTGTGTCCAAATGGGAAGAATGCAGGCTGCATAAACAAGCCTTCTAATGAGATGGGGGCACTTTGCAGTTATGTCTGAAAATTGCTGCTTCACTTCCTGGATTAACTGCAAAACTTCCCATTAGTTTTAATTGCACCCATCTCATACCTGTCTGAGGAGCTTTTCTGTATTACTGCTGAAGGTCATAACGATCCTGTGTGTCTTTTTGAAATGGCTTAATTTACGAACAGTAATTTCTCAGAACAATTACATTGTGTTTTGGTAAATATTTAAGGAGGAAAAAAAATATTTTTGGCTTTGCTGTCATTAAAATTCTGATGATAAAGTACATCTTTATTTTAACATCTAACAATGAAAAATACTTTTGGACTATGATTGACACACTTCTGCTTCAGGTTTTTTTTTTTTTTCCTGAGACTTTTTAAAATGGCTGCATTGAAAGCAGCTCGACAACTTCGTGGAGGATGAGGTCTGTCACTGAATTTTAAGCACAATGGTCTGTAGGCATGGTTCTGGTAGGGAGCTCCCTGAAGTCCTGTTGTAGAAAGGTGAAGTGAACCATCACAGAAGGCAGCATTCAGTGCATGACCTTAAAAAGAAGGAAAAAGTTCTTAAACAAGAAAATTGACCTAGCGATAATAAATACATGAAGTGATATGCTGTGATAATTTGTTTCTTAACAGATGGGTATATGCAAGAGAGGATTCACTGTCCTTTGATTTCAGTGAAGATCACTAATCCTGATTTGTGTTAACTGGCTCATAATGTTGGTAACAGGGAAACATCGCAAGACATGGAAACTTATTTGTATCCAGTTAACTGGTTTTTTTTTCACGAGATCTGTATTTGTGATGATAATGATAAACACAAGCGTTTATTTTGGTAAAAAGGATCTTCTGTATAATTTGTAGGTAAATGGAGTGGACTTGAAGGCAGCGACCCATGAACAAGCAGCAACAGCTTTGAAAAATGCAGGCCAAGCAGTAACTATCGTGGCTCAGTACCGTCCAGAAGGTAAGACAGTTTCCACACATTTGAGTTTTGCTTCTATAGTTTGAAAATCAGATGATTTGAAATGCCTTCCCATCCCATCTCCACCTAACCTATTTGGAGCACAACAGAAACAAATAGTGTAATAGATGTTGATGCAGACCTGTTAGCGTAATTGCAAGTTAGCAACTTGGTATGTTACTTGCTGAGATCATGTTCAGAATTTTGATTTCTTTTCTAGATGTTAACACTGTCAGAACATGAAAGCCAGTAAATCCACAACTGAGTGGAAATACCACAGCATTGCTTATATCCTACTTCTGTCTTTACCTTTTAATATGGTGTTTTATTTTCTTTATCAGTGGGAGGATAAAAGACTAATTCCTACTCTGTTGTGTTGATTCAGATGACCTAAAGAAACCTTCAGATTTTCATTTCTCTGTTTCATGCTAAGCTGGTATTTCCATTTATCTAGCAATTTCTTCTGATCTGGATTAGACTGCAGTGAGTGCTGATTAACCATTCTTGTGGACTCTGCAGGAGTAAAATAATATTGTTTCATCACAATGCAACATTGTCCTCATGCAACACTTCTGCAGCAAGTTTCAAATGCCTTTGTCTATTTGAGACTTTAATAATTCAGTAATCTAAAATGATATGCATGCCTAGAGTCTGTAAGGTCATGTGTTATTGTTATGCATATGACAAGGTATTCTGGGTGGCTTGTTATGAACTACTGTCAACAGCTCATTCCGTGGTTTTACAAACTTGGGTAACACACCATGAAGCATTGCTTGCTTAAAACTTTTCCCTCAGCAGTCCTAGCAAGGAGTAAGTGTGTTTATCTGGACATCAACAAGAACTGCCATATTCATCTGAAATTGTTAGGTAGCTGATTGCAGCACACTCTTCTTCATTCTTGTTTTCTGCTTTTCAGACATGTTTCTCTTACTCTTGTTCTCCCTGAGCCTTTGAAGTGTTAGCTTTCACATTTCCTTCATCTCCACCTGTGTCAACATCATATCCTATTTTCTCCAATCCAGGAATTCTTGTCAGTAATAACGTCAACTTACTTGTTTGTGTCTGCTTCATGCTCAAATCCCTGCAGCCAGCCCATATGGTCAGACCTGTGTTGTCTTTTGAGTGTATGCATCCTGCTCACATGTTGAGTCTGTAAATTGTTCTGCTACAGGACTGGAAATAATATTAAATCAGCATTGTTCTGGCATGTTTGCTTAGGCTTTGTGTCTGAATTGTCAGGTATTGTCAGATATGCATTTGGCCTATCCTTTGTTAATTCTACAGTGTTCTCATAGGTAAGCCAAATTGTTACACCTTGTAGCCCCAAACATTAATGATCTCTTCTCTTATTAAGAGTTAAAACTTGTGCTTTTATTGTAGGTTGTCCTTTTGAGGATCAGGTCACTTTTTTTTGTACGAAGAGGTCATTCTTGGTCACTGTTCCTTCTGCCAGAAAGATATTTTGAGAAGAGGTTCCTAGTAGCAGAACAAATGTTTCTCTGGAAGAACATATTCCAAGACACAACCACTTTATTTCTTCCTTGCCAAAAAATGTGTTCAGACTTCATCTAAAAGAAGCAGTTTTTCAGTCCTCTTTTTCTGGCACTCATGCTTATAAAAGCAGAGGATCCCTTCATAGTCTAAAGGTTGGAACTCTCTTTTCCTAAGAAAGAACTAAGCGTTTTAGTTGGTTCCTGCTCTTTCTGCACTGGAAAAACAGCTTTCTTCATTACTGCTTGTCCAAGTAGATAACTCATTCTCTTGAAACATGTTTTGCGGTGCTTGACCGTTGGGATTTTGAGTCATTGCACAGAGGCATGCCTAGAGCTACATACTCTTGCCTCTATTACAAATTTCTCAGTAACCGTCACTTGTAGGCTTCAGACTTAAAGCTTCACTTATTCCTTCATGATTACTGGAGCATTCAGAATAGAAGTGCATACAGCTGAGCTGTATTGAGAATGTGGTTCTCAGAGAATTATAGGACCCATTTGAAAGAGTAGTTGTGGGAGATGTTTCCTGAAATATCTATAGACAGACATCTGGCTTTTTTTTTTCTTAGAAGGATTTTTTTTTCCTTCTAAGATGTTTTGTCCAAGTGCCAGTTTTTCTCTCTGGAGTAATGCTTTAAGTCCCCAATTGGAATGGGAATGTTGGAAACATGTCAGGGTTTACCTTATCCTTTGGAGGTGTGCTGAGAAAGGAAAGTGTATGTAGGGGATTGAGATCCATTGTAGTTTGGAGACAAAGTCTGAGTTGATACACATACCTCTGAGAGCTCTCGCTACTTATGTCTGACTTCTGCTATCTCCATCTTTTTCTTACTTCTTGTAGAAAGAGGGTGTGTGAAACTCTAGCTGTCAGTTTCTTTCAGATCTGGTGTAGAATTTATTTGGATAAGATATTATCTGTTCACAGCTTAGGAATCAGTAAAATGAATATTTCCCTAAAGGTTTCTGATTATTTTTTATTAAAGGAAAGCAGTCTGCTTGAGATACAAGTTTTCCAAGTAGAAAATATGATCCCGCTAATATTGTGTATTTGATAAAAGTAGATGTATCTTTCTGATCGTATTGAAATCTGAATTTTAGCTGCTGATGGTCTTGTTTTTCCTAGCTTGATTCAATTAAGTTGGGAGTGATACATACACTCTTTCTCTTTTTGTTTCTGCCATTCAAGAAAAGGTTAAAAAGTGTTTAAATGAATAGATCATAAAATTATTGTTAATCATCAGTGTTTCTCAAATATCTTTCTAAAGATGAAGAACGTCAGTTCTAACTGCTTGTATTGGATATGTGTGTTATTTATATTTATGATTCTAGTAGAACTTTAGTAAAAGATGCTGACAGCTAGGACAGATCAAGGAGATTCTAGACATCCATCAGTGCTCATTATAACTGGGTAAATAGATTCAGTTTGATAGGAGCATTTGGAAGACACTTGGGACCAGCTCACTTCACTTCCTGTAACTGTATATGACAGTTTCTCTGTTCATAGATGTGGTTGGAAATGTGAACTCATATTGTAGCATCCTGCAACATTTGATCTTTCAGAAGTTCCCCTCCTGTCTTTCTGCTCCGGTTTGTGGAGAGAACAAAAACAAAAACTTTGTAGGCAGTTCTCTCATATAAAAGCCTCAGTAGACTGTTTCATATACATAAATAAAAATCATTGGGAAGCTCCTGCCATGGAAGATATTGAATTTTCCATATCCCAGTCTCCTCAAATCCAGTTAGACAACATAGCTTAGTAAGCAGTAGTTCCTACACCCTGGATAGGCTAACATGGCTGAATGGTACTGCATTTGGGCTCAAATTATGTAACTGACTTTCTTTTTCTCTTAAATATCCAAAATGTTCCCTGGTTATAGAATCAGAAAGCAGTGAAATAATGTAAAAACAAATGTAATCTTATACCTAAGAATATCGTTCTGGGCATGCATTTTGTTTTCGTCAGTATTCAAAAATGTTTTAGTGTGATGCCTTATAAAATTTGCCTCCTATAGTCAATCACATTTCAGCCATTTACCCACACTTTGGGATAGCCGAAAGACAAAGAGGAAATACGTTAAGTATTCTTCACTAAAGCAGCTTGTACATCAGACACCACTTCTGTACACTTGTGCCACCATTGTAGCCAGTTGGCTTCAGTCTTCTTTGGCTGCATTTTGTCGGGGTGTTGTTCTCATTTTCCTATTCCTTTTGAAGCTTTTTGTTATTCTCCCTGTGGCACTATTTCTATCTCCTTTTAGGACATCATCTGTGAACAAAATGGGATTTTGCTTTATAGCGAGTTCTACTGAAAGCAAAGAACCATTACCTGAAGCAGTTTTAAAGAAGATGGTGTTCCTCCAGTGCACAAAAGCATTTGATGAACCATTCTCATTTGTAGAGGTTTCTGAGCCATTACATTTTTCTGCTGCTCTCTAGCTCTGCGGAGTGCCACTGTGCCTTCTCTTTTTTTGTTGTTTTGTTTTCTTTTTTTCTTTTTTCTTTTTTTGTGCATGTGTGTGTCTTCAGGTTTTCCACAAATGTAGGATGGTAAGAAAAAATGTGATATTCATGTGAGAGAATGAATGGAAGCTCTAAGCCATTGAGATTCATGTGCATCTCTTGGGGTGTCTATTCAGAGCTGGTTGCTGTTACCATTGTGCACCATAGCAGTGTGTGAAGGGAATGTAGTGAGGAGAGGAGCAGCAAGGGGGAGTATAGTACTGTCCAGGGATGTGCAGCCTCTGTTTTCCTCTTCCCTTTACTTCACTAGGACGCCTCCACTTCCGTTATGGCCAATTAAGTTAAAAGGTCATCTGAAACACTCATTCATGTTTTGGGGATGGCATAATAATACAGGCTTACCTCAACGGTTCCAGAAGGTTAGATTTGGTCATTCTGACAGAGAACAAGGTGCCAGTACACAACCATAATTCTGTCATAGGTTGAGTGCATGTAAATATTTTAAAATAAGAAAAATAGCTAAAGAAATACATTTAAAATATGAAAATACTTAAAATATGGAATTTGGATAGGAAATAATTTTGTGGATTAAACACTTTTTCTTATATTATACTAGCTTGAAACTGGGCAGTTAAGTACATATTTTATGTATGTATTAAGTACATATTTTATAACTTGAAGTCTGCTATTAGAGGTTACAGAAGACAAAAGCAGGCAAAATGAATTGGCATCAGCATTCTTTCTTTGGTCACTTGACTCTTCCTTCAAAATAGTGGCAAAATGCCAATAAGCCTTTTATGGCAGGAAATAATAGCAGCGCGTTGTTTCCCAACAATCCACCTGAAGTTTAAGAAATAAATGGTATTTTAACTAGTAGAACAGGTTTTTTTTTTTTCGTTTTTTTTTTCCCCCATGTCAACTATCAGTTGCCTATTATTTAGAATTTAAAATTTATACTTCTCTTTATATTTCGTGTGATCAAGTCTATCTCTTTATATCCACTTCTCTGAAAGATGGTTTAGTGATCAGATTAGCCCAAGGTTCTTAGGTGATTGGGAAGATCAGTGTAAGATTAGGAGAAGGTGAGGCCAAGTCCCCAAGAGAAGATTTTCATGTATTCTGTAAAAAAAAACAAAAACAAAACAAAAAAAACACCAAGCAACCTCCCCCCCCCAAAAAAAAAAAACAAAAAAAAAATACCCAAACACCACGACAACAAAATAACCAAAACAAAACACCTCTTCTGAACTTGAATTGTTTATGTGTGTTGCTGATACATACATATTATTTCCAGTTTGATTACTGAAAATGTAAGTGATTCATGGTGGCCCACTGCAAAATGTATTTGAGATTCAATATTTTAAGTCCAACACCTGATACCTTGCTAGTCAGTTTTTTAGTTGCATTTTCCTTGTGTTTCCTTTTTTTCTTTATGGAATATATACGCTGACTGAAAATAAGATCCAAGTACAAGAACCTTGCAGTTTTTCATTCTAATTTGTCTTAAAAGAGGAAATAATGCTTTGTTAAATCTTACCTTTCAAGGGTCAGGATTGAGATGATTTTTTCATTGTGTTGCTGCTATTTATGCACTGTTTTCCAGCAGCATTTAAAACAGAATATCTGAATTCTGGGAAGTGGTAGCACTTTCATGTGCACGAGCTATAGATGTTTCTGAACATTTGTCTTGGATTTACACGTCTTCCTTTTGTAAAAGTGCTGCTGGAGTAGATTGAAGCTGAGCTTCAATCACATTTTGGTGGAGTACATGAATTGCTGGAACCAGTTCAGCATTTCCCAATTTCAAAAAATGAAAAGAATTTTAAAATAATTTAAAATTGTTTTACCATGTTTTGGGGTATGTGATCTCTACTCATCCATTCTTCTTTTTTTTTCCTGCTTGTTTGCACCTGGTTCTACTGATTTGTGAATAATCCAGATTAGTCAGTTAAAGTACCTTTAAAGTCTGTCCCATTAAGCTTAGAAGAAGGGTTCTGCTATAAATAGTCCTGATAGATAACATTGTAAAGCAGCTTACTCATGTTTTAATCCTTTAAATCTTCACTTCTGCTCTTTAAGATAATAAATAAAATTGCTAGTCTTTCTTTAAGAGTCCTGCCTTTTACAAGTGGTAAATGCATTAAACCTACAGCAATATTGGTTGGTAAATTCACTTCAGCAATGGTAGTGTCTGAATGTAGTCCCTTTCTGAATTTTGCAGGTTCTGTGGATAGAGTTCTTAACTAAATACAAATGCAATTGTTTAGTCTGGGTGTGGCCCAGGTTTTTCAGGTGACTGATGAGGCATGAGCACATGAAAGCCATTGATAGCACGTGGAATGCATTGTGGTTGCTCTCCATTCTAGTTGGTATAGAAAGTCTGGTGTTGAAGCCAAGTGCTCTCTCTCCTGAAAGGACTTAAAATGTTTTTATTGTATCTTTTCTTACCTAACATTTTTGCACATGTTATTGCATGGTCGCAGTAAGCAGCATACTCTCCATGGCTTTCTCTACCACCTGTGATTTATACTGCAGTCTGTAACAAGCATATGAATTACCTATGAATTTGTCAAATATCAGTATTGATAGTCGAGAGGCAGAGGTCGTTCATTACCAGAGCTCATAAATACAGCTTCACTGCACTGCATGCTGTGCCAATTCTGGCTCATCAGCTGAGAGTTGGAAGCGCACCCACCTTGTACCAACCTTCCACGAAATGGTGGCCTTCCTAACTTAGTGCCAGGCTCTGTTTCTCAGTGTCTGTAGGCAGCACCATAAAGGAGGATTGTGAGTATCCTGAGAGAAGGGAAAAAAAAAAAAAACAGCACAAAATTCTCAGCAGAACCTGCTTTGACAGATCCAATGGGGCCCACTAAAAGAGGGCTTTCCACAGACAGATGGTAAGAGGGATGCAAGAGGCATACTTTTTTTAATTAAAGTGAACTTTTTCAGCTCTTAGTGGGTTTAGTATATGTAGGAATCTCTGCTTCTGAGTGCTGAGCTGCCATCTGTTCCCAGTGCATACATCCATGCTTCCATGAATTGCTTTTCCTTCTGAATTTTCTATCCCCTGAGGTAGTCTTCTGTTCTTCTATTTCTCTTTGCTAGGCTGTGTGTTCCAGCCTAAATTAACTGTCATAGCTGCCTCCTTTTACCTTCCACAGCTGGTATAGACAATTCACCATCTATTTGCTCATCCCTGTGGCTCACCACAGAGGCAGTCCAGGAGGGTTTCACTGCTCAGACCCTTTCTCTGAAATTTTGATTTCTTACAAATTAAGTAATCACATTGAAGATGTTCAGTTTTTGTGGGCAAAATAGCTTTGCAGGATAAATAAGCTGTCCTGAGAACATGAATTTAACTGTAACAGCATTCTGCCTTATTTGTTGTTTATTAGAGCAGATAAATAATTTTGGGATAAGCTGTGTTTCAGTCAGTAGGCAGTGTGTTTAAGAACTTTTTTTTTTAATGATGCACTCGTTTGAGTTAATTTTCAATTAATTGGCAACTTAAAAATGAAAAGAACGTATCCCTTCACAGTAGACTCAGATGACTGGTTAAGACTTCAGGGAACCTCACTCCAGGCAGTGTTCAGTCTCCTCATAAGGACTAGCACTGCATTTTCCCTATCTCAGGAACTGGCTTTCAGCTGTTCTGAAACGTGACTGTGTCTAGTCTGGGGAGAGAGACTAAAGAAAAGAAGGAAATGAGCTTTTAGCCTGCCCTACCTGCAGTGTCTCATTGTGTGAAAAAGTTTGGCATGTCTCGGATTCATTCCTGTGTTTTGGTACCTGTCTCTTGATAAGCAAAGTGGTTGCTCCCCACTTGTCACTGTAAAATGAGACTGTTTTCCATTTTAGTCATTATTATTATACAGATTTCGCCTCTGAAAGAGAGATGCAGTTAAAAATGAGTTCAGCATGAACCTGTGTGTTCATATAAGTGAACTGCAGATACTGTCTGAAATCTTGTTTGGATTAGTCCTCGTGAAAAGCAAGCTTCTGTCTCAGGGCTTAAGTCTAAGTAGATAAGAGAAGCAGCAGTGAGGAAGGGGGAAAGCTGAGGAAAATGAGGTGACTTACCCACGCCATGTGGTGCAGCAGTGGCACGGCAGGAGGAGGCCATTCTTTCTGTGTCTGGGTCTTTCCCCTGAGGGATGTTGCTTTCTAAAAAATGCTGTTTTCTCACATTCCTCTTAGGTTGCCATCTTGTCATGGTGAAATCTTTTGATATTAGTAATAGCATCAGTAGTGTGGAAGTAGTTTTTCTCGTCAGGTATCATTTGGTTAGTGCTGGTAAATTATTTGATACGGACCTCATTTGTACAGAGGCACTAGTGGTGATTCAAAAATTAAGATGCTGTCTTAATAACTGCTGGATTTTGGATATAAAGGACAAGAGCAGGATTATCTAAAAGGCTACTCTCACAGTTGCAGTCTGCACACTGTTAGTTATGGCAGCTATTGCTAGAATATTAGATTTATAGTTACCTGGATGAATGAAGTGGCATACCAGAAACCAGTTCACAGGCAGTTCTTCCGTAACTTATTTTTTTTCTTCCTCTTTTGGCTAACCTGCACGTTTTGGAGTTTATTGTCTGATAAGTGTGTGGAGAGAAAGTCCTACAGAAAATAATAGGATAAATTGTGGTATTGAAGATGATTGTTGAAGGAAGTGCAGTTCAGAGATTTCCTCAAGACTTTTTGGATCTTAGAGCCATTTTTAATCAGTCTTGCATGTCTGTAGTAATTTGTTGCCCACGGGGAATGAGGTGCAGCCAGGGAGAAGAGCACAAATTACCCAGCTCAGCAGCTGCTGGCTGTGCACACCCTGGCTCTCCCAATGTTGACTTGTTATAATCTTGCATCACGTGGTCTCCTGGCGAAGGTGGTGGCTGTAGAGCATTTCCTTTAACTAGAAAGGTTTTAGAAGTGGATCTGTTGATCCTGAAGTCCAAACTATTGAACGGAAGGAAAAACTTACTTGTTTTGAGTTCAGTTTTATGCTGGCAACATGTAAGTACCTTGCTTTAGGATATGTTTGTCCTGAAGAAACTTGCTGTTTTACTGTCTGCCTTTGTAGATAAAATAAAATGCATTTATCTTAGTTTTATTAGTGCACAGTGCTGCTTAAGAACACAATCCGTTTTTCCTGGATTAACATTGTACATAATTATATAGAGGGAGTTTGAATGTCTTAATGCTGTTTACAATTGGATTGAGATTCATGCCAGAATTCTGGATTTTTTTCCTTTCCTGAAGTCCCATGGTAACGTTGTTTTACACAGATAATGTTTAGCATATTCCCCACCTTGTAGTGCTAAATCCTGAATCTTAGTCAAGTCCAGCAATACTGCAGTATCTATTCAATTCCTGCCTTTCAGAAACTTGTAATTCTCACATCTTAGCACTTAAAAACTATAATTTAGATTATAACATATGCATTTCAGATACATATTCTAAGCTTTACTTTAGTCATGGGGTAAAATTTGTCTTCTTATTACTATGAAGTGATTGTTAGAGTTATGTTTTAACTAGGAAGGAGTTGGTCGCTATAACCTGTAGATTGAATGGTGAAATCTCTGTAACAGATATTTGCTTTTGTTCATTTGCTGTATTTCAATTTTTATTTCAGTTGATAAATGTAAGACTTTATAATTTTTAATAACAACAAAAAAAAACCTTAAAGCATTGGAATTTTGGAGCTTTTTCTTGCATTATAATAACTCTAACAAATATGTATTTTCTGAGATGTTCTGCATTTTTGTGAGTAATTTAATCCCCAGAGGTACAGAGGAAATTAATAGCAGTGCTTTGCTCTCTTACAGAATACAGTCGTTTTGAAGCTAAAATACATGATTTACGAGAGCAGATGATGAACAGTAGCATTAGCTCAGGATCAGGATCTTTGCGAACCAGCCAGAAGAGATCCCTATATGTCAGGTAATCATCTTTTTTATTATGTTACTAGAGTGGTTTTCTGCTTTTCTGAAAAGTTAGTGTTTTTATATCTTCATACACATACTCATTGCTGAACTTGATGTTTATGTAATTGCGACATATTAAAAAGAAAGCTTAATTTACTTTGATTAGTAATACAGCTGAAAAAGTCTTATCAGAACTGAGAAGTTTGAAGAGTGGTGCAATCACTTGCTTTTTGTCCTGAGCCTGAGGTGATAACCCTTCAGTAAAAACACAGTTATTCTTTTTAAGTCAAAGCATGTGAACTCTTGATATCTTGCTTAATTCAGCTTGTGTTTTTGTGACAGAACTTTGCATATTCTCTCCTTTGTTAAGTTTGAGTTCAGATCTGTGCTTAAGCTTTGACAGGTTGCCATCTGATTTTCTTCAGCTTGCCTTAGTCATAGTCTCAGTTTGTGTTAAGGAATTTGATAGGATTGTGTTACAGAATAACATTCAAGAAAAAGAAGGGGTCGAATGCATCAAAGTGAATAAACTGAATATCTTTCATTATTTTTTTCATACGAAATTAAACATGAAGAAGGCTAAAAATAAGTGGAAACATAAGAACATGAAATAATAAAGTAAGTAGTTTCCCCAGGAAACTGTAGCAAAGTGCAAACTTACTCCTATATCAGTTATGACGTACTGATAAGGTGTAACATTTCAAATGTGGATTATGGGTTGAAGGGCTGAATTTAAAGACAAAAATAAATTGATTTTTGAGTTCCCCAAACTGATGCAGTAGCATCATGGGAGAGGCCAGAACTTATTAGTAGAGCACGTAAGACTACAGTAGTGCTGGTGCTTACTTTAAACTTGATTTAAAATGTTGCAGGACTTCACTGGTTTACCTGCTAACAATCTTGCTCAGGTGCTATTGCCTTTTCCCATTTAGAAATCCGCCTCAAACAGTTTCTGTCTCCTAGCTATGCTTTGTTATCTGTTTGCAGAGTGAAACAAATCAGAAAAATGAGCCAGATTAAAAGCCTTTTATTTGAAATAGTTTCCTATCGCCATGCTCTTGCAGAAGCAAGGGTACCCTCCAGGAACGGGTACAGCTTGGGTGAGGGGAGTCTTAGGATCTGCTTTGTCTTATATTGCCATCAAGAGAAGTTCTGGTTGAAAATTTAGTCTTAAATGTAAGAAATGCAATACTACTTCCTTACTGGAAAAGTCACAGTAAATTTGTTTATAATAGTCAATTTTTATCTACATTATATTCAGTGTATTCATTGGGGATGATTTGAGAGGGATTTTAATGCAGCAACAGTAGAATTTTTAAGGATTTTCTTAGCACGGTGACTCCGGTTAATCTTAGATCAGACTTCTGTCATTCACTGTTATTTCTCCCATGTCCCTGCTTTCTCCCTGATGCTCTTCCTCGACCTGCTTCTGTATTTGTGCATGCCCAGAATAAGAGGCTTAAATAAAGTGATAGTAACTTTAACCTCCAAGAAAAGCGCGGTATTTCACACAGTTCATCTCTCTCTGGTTGTACACAGTGCAGCTGCACAAACACAGCTGCTGTGTGGTGGTGGTAGGGTAGCATGGCTGCTCAGGTTTGGATCTACTTAGGCTGTAGTGCAGTTTTGCTGTCAGTCTTGTTAGTTTATTAAGCAGTGGTGGTGGCACAATATTGGTGTTTCTTCCCCTTGGCAAGCTTTGTGCACTGTGCTTGTGTATGCATATGGACATGATGATGAGACCTTCAAATCCATAATCACAACGTTTATCACTTCAGTGCTTACAGTATAACTAAGTCTAAACAATCTCAACTGCTTTTATTTTGCTTTGTTAGCCACAGCCTATAGCTACAGTCTAAACTGCTTACATTCCAGTTCTCGCATTCATCTAGTACTGGCAGCCTCTGACAAGCATTTTGTGTTCATGTAGCTTTTACTCTCCTGATGGAAATGACCTGTGAACAGTTGAGGCTGGGCTTCTGACTTTGTCTGCTGCCAAAAGTACAGCCTTCTCCAGAATGTTGGCAGCAGCCCCGTGGAAACTGGTGTTTCTATTTCCAAGAAAGATTTTTGAAACTTGCTAATCAGCTCTGTTAGAAGTTGGAAGAAAAATCTGAAATGCAAAAGTTCCTTGTGAAAAGTACTTCTCCACCCACATCCCTTTACAGAGAGCTCTGCTATGGTTTTTGAGACCTAATCTTGTCATCGTATCAAAAGATGCCAAAGCCTGGTAGGCAACTTGGCTACACATAGGATGGGTTCACATCTGTTCTCTCAGGTTTCCAGTGCCATTTTTGACCTCAGTGAAATAACTTTTAAGAATCTTTGAACATATTGCTAGATACTGACAGAACATGTTGGATGGCCCACTTATGCAGTGTAATACTTTGGTATGATCTTTCCATACTTTTACTTGAACTAGATCAAAACTAGTTTCAGTAACTGACATTAAACTGATTCTGTAATTTTGGGGTTTTTGGATATGCCCTTAAGGTCGTGTAATGTAAGCTGAATTGAATAGCAAGTCCAGCGGGAACATGTTTATAGGCATTTGATCACAGTTGCAGAAAAAGCCTGAAATAAACGTTTTTGGGAATAATGATCTGTGGAGATTTCTCAAAGTCATGTTAACAAAGAAGCAGGTAAAATGAACTGCATCATTTTATCCCTGCAACTGAAATGTTGTATCTTTGTGAATAGATAGCTCACACACAGTATTTTGGAGTGTTCTGTAATATGGAGATGGTTGTGTTTGCTTGAGAATGACAGATTTTTCTCCTTAATTGCACATACCTCAATATATGATAAATAGCAATACAGCAAGCAGTCCTTGGAGGACAGTGTAAATATAGCAATGCAGCAGCGAATGACTCCTGAATTTGCACAGCTAATTCTCTTTCTCTCCTCTAATTAAGATACACTGGTTTTGTGCCCTTCTCTGACTGCTGCTTTATATTTCTTCTGATCTTTATTTTAAGAGGAGAGAGATTCTCTTATACAATATTAGTGGTTTTTCATCTGGGCCGTACCTGTATGGTGTCCTCCTTCATCTGCAAATTCAAAAAGCATATGAGAAAAAGTGAAATTCTTTAATGGGATCAAATGTCTTTGGTAATGTATTGCCAGGGAGTAAATTTCTTCCATACTTGATCTTGTGTGCTAAATCTCAGTCTGTGCAGAATGTGTAGAATGCAGATTTAAATACGGCATTCACCTCCGTGCATTTTGCTAACCAGCACGATACATTGCAAATTCAAACAATGCTGCTGATTTCTCCTTGCATGAGAGCAGAAAATAATTGCATCTCCAAGTGGAAGAAACTTCGCAGTTTTGGAAGCATTAGGAGATTTTAATTAGATCCATTGAAAAATAAGATTGATGTTAGCACCAGGCCTGGAAAGTGTGCTCAACTGCAGGAAGAGTTTAATTGGGCATCCTTATGTTGTTCCGCCACTTCCGACATCTAGCTTCAAACAGAAAAACTCAGGGAGACAAAGAGAAGCTCCTGTACAGGCTGACCTTCATTCATTCTGAAGTGGTAAGTTTAATTTCTGTTTCATACAGAAGTACAGAAGGATGCTTCTGCTGCTACAGGGATGCACTAATTACTTTGTTCATCAAGGACACTGCAAAAGGAATGCTTCAGTAGAACTCGATCAGCAGTCTGTGGTATTGAAAGTAATAAGCACAGCTGGGTAAAAGCTGCGTGCTGGAAAATGTGGCACTGTGAACACAACCAAAGTTTTTGGCTTTAAGCATTCATGAAGCATGCAACTTGCCTTCAGTTCCTGCACACCTCTAACTGAGCAAACCCAATTACTGTTAGTGAAGTTGTGATTCTGATTAACACAGCTGTGATCGTAGGGAGGACTTGGTGCTCTCTCTTTCAAGCAATTTTTAGGACTTGTCAATTAACTTTAGCAGGAACTTAAATGTAAAATGAATTAGGTGGGACTGTGTTCAAAGTACTGGTTGATCAGGAATGCTGAATTTATTCTAAAGCAAATTTGTAGCTGTGTTACAACTTAAATAAGTGCATGCATTGTTAATCTGTAATAAAATTTTCCTTGCAAGGAGTTCATCAAAGAGCTATCTTAGATGTAGCAATCTGTAGATAAATAAGTCATCTTCAGTGTACATTAAATTCTCATCTGATAACTTTCCAGGCATACCAGAAATGCCTTGTTCATCAGTTGATGTGGAAAGAGATTCTTCATCCTGGTTGCTGTTTGACTTATCACATACAGAGCCCTATGTATTTCTAGCTGTTTTAAACTGTTTATCTTGCTCATAACTCTCAAGAAAATATTCATTAAAACATTTATCCCTTTATAAAACACTTCTCCTCTGTTGACACTGCTCTCCTAAGGTTGTG
Organism: Callipepla californica brunnescens; assembly: GCA_023055505.1. Classification (NCBI taxonomy): domain Eukaryota; kingdom Metazoa; phylum Chordata; class Aves; order Galliformes; family Odontophoridae; genus Callipepla; species Callipepla californica. Next base: position 11,644,634 of record JALIRH010000008.1, on the reverse strand, counting down.
ATGGACTTGGTCTTCAACCTCTAAATGGAGGCATGCTGTCATTTAGCAAGTGTGTCACTGAGCTTTCAGATGAAACACATTATGATTTTTTTGGCCTTTTTCATTATAGGCACTTCAGTTGACATCTGTTCACACGCCTTTTTGGAAAGTAAAATGAGTCCTTCATAAAGCATCCTGTGAGTCTCTCTTTGCTTCTGCATGAGGCTCCTGTCATTCAGTTCCACATCCTCACGAAACCCTCGGCTGTGCTGTGAGAAATGCACTGTGTAGGTCTGCTCTGTTCCTCGGGGAACTGATTCAGATTTAAAATGATCCAACAGGGAGAAATCAACTTTAACCCATATCAATTCCTCGGTGTGGTTTACCACGTTCCTTTCCACACAGTTTTGCATTATAACTAAGGCAGGGGGGAGGAAACAGTACAAAGCAAGAAGCAGTAGTGGGCTCCAGTAGACCATCGTTGGCAAAGAGAACATGAATAAAACTGCAGCTTGCAGCCAGTCTGCAGGTACTGCTGGTGTCTATTACTTGAAAATAGGCTGACGTTAGAAAAAAGGTAGGGAATTTTCCAGAAGAGTTTTTTTTTGCCTTCTTATACCATAGTAGCAACATTCTCTTCATATCATGCTTTTAAGCTCTTTATCTTTTTGCATCCCTGTGTATTGTATTCCTGTGCAGTATTTGACAGTAGTTTTTATCTACTGAAATAATTCCAGTTTGTGACTTCTAACAAAGTGCATTATGGAACTTTCAGCAGGGCTGTATACATCAACTAATTTACTTCTTCTTCCTACACTGATGTGTAATTTGTTCTGTGCAAAATATTGATTGAATTGCAGGAGATATCTTCATGTTGACCTTCTGCTAAGCACTGGAGTCTTGCTCTGGACCAAGTTCATTCTCGCTCGTTAAGACTTCTCAATGTATTATATGTGAATACTACATTATACATTCTTGGTGCATTTGTGGGGGGAGAGGCTGCATTCAGCACTCTCCTTCTGAGCATCTCTCAGAATGTTGCAGTCATTTCTGAACACATGGGCAACTTAAATAAGTACTGTGCTATTCCCAGCTCTGTTTCATCTTTTTCAGTGGTTATTTTTTTTTTCTTTTCAATGTAGAGCTCTTTTTGATTATGACAAGACTAAAGATAGTGGCCTTCCAAGTCAAGGACTGAACTTCAAATTTGGTGATATTCTCCATGTCATTAATGCTTCTGATGATGAATGGTGGCAAGCACGGCAGGTGACTCCAGATGGAGAAAGTGATGAAATTGGAGTTATCCCAAGCAAACGCAGGTATGTCATGATATGGTATTGATTCTGAGATGTCTGCTATTAAATTTTTGATATGATTAGTATGCATACATTTATAGACACACAGCTTTGCTCTCTGTTGTTAATTCTTTACCACAACGTCCAGTCGTTTAAAAAAAAGTTAAAAATCTGCAGTGGGATTATGACTGGCTCAGGGGGAGGTTTGTTGCAATCATATTGATAGCACACAACATAGGAGTTGTGTGCTCCTAAATTGACAAAGATGGTTTCAAATCCGTTTCCTGATTCTCACTGTAAGCAAGTTTACTGCTCATAGTAGAAATGTGATCTGAGTTTAATACTGCACCATTTATGTATAAGTAGGGACAAAGCAAATTTTGTGTGATATGATGTTGCTGATCGTGTCTCTGCATTTAAGCACTGTGCTTGTACTGTAACAAGTCCTAACTTGAGCTTTGTTAATTGTGCTCATTTAATTGTTTTGTGTCTTTTTTTTCTGGTAGAGTTGAGAAAAAGGAACGAGCTCGGTTAAAGACGGTGAAGTTCAATTCCAAGACAAGAGGAGACAAAGGGGTGAGTTGAAGTGCTAATTAAACCTGGTGCTGTGATTGATAACACTTCTCTGTGGCTTATGTATGCAGGGTCCCTTTCATTTTTTAGTGAAAAGATTGAATTCTGTCAAATAGAAATAAAATATTTCTGAAAACAAAAGCAAATTTAAATAGTAAGCCATTGCCAAAAGGCTGCAAATTAGCTGAGAATTAGCTTAGAAATCTGGACTATTCTTAAGAGTGTAATATCACAGGAGTCGTATACACTAGTCACTAAGTGACATTTCTAATGGCACTGCAAGTGCTACTGATAAAGCTGCTTAGCCCTTTGGTCTGGATTGTACTCTTGAACTCCCACATTTTGGGAAGAGTTACTGCCAATTTTCAGAAAAAGTAAAATATTTATTTTGTTAAAATGTTTGTAATGCAACTAGAAAGCAGGGAAATATTGCTCATCAGGGTCCCTGTGTTAAAGTGAGGTTTTGTACTGTGCACAGTAGGCAGCATAAAGCTTATTCTTTGTTACAACTGTGGCTACAGAAGCTTTGAGGAACTTTTTAAGTCCTCCCCTATTACTAACCATGCAGTCTCCATCCATCTCTCAAGTGTTTGTGTCTCAGCACTGCTCTCTGTTGGCACCAGTGCTGGTGCTGCTGTGGTGGAATCACAGTAACCCGTGCGGATGGAAGAATAATTCAGCCCAAAACAAACAGCAGTCAGTCCCCTGGTGCAGGTCACTGCTTTGAGTGTGTCAGCTTTGTCCCAGAACATAAGATGGGACGGTGGGAGCGAGTGGTGAGGAAGCGAGGTAACTGCTTTTTTAGAGTAGCCTGAAAGGTGCTTTTGAGTTCCTGAGGAAACTGCTTCATATATATTTTTTTCAAATGACACAAACATTAATTATCCAAATGACTTTTTTGTCTTTTAATTCAGTTAGCGTTTTCCTTCCTTCAAAAATAAAATCTATAAAGTATTAAAGTCTCAGTAATGTATCTGTATACTCTAAAGATATCCAAATCCAAATATGCATTCCTCTCCTACGTGGTAAAGGTTTCAGTTTAGTTTACTAATGAAGAAAATGCCAAATTTTTTGTAATTTTAATTTTTTATTTTTTTATTAATGCAAACTGTTTAAAGCAAAATCAGTACCTTTAGTTATTTTCTGATATCAGTTAGAGTCTGCCTCGAGGATCCCTGTGATAATTCGCATTCTGCTTTTCTCATTTCATTCGTTCATATTTTCCTGTTGGAATAAAATGTTATCAACTGCTGTGGTAGTTTTTAACTCGATCATTTTTGGATTTTGAGTTCGCTCTTTAGAAGTTGCATAAAACACAAAGGGCTTAAATACCTTAGGTTGTTTTACATTACGCAGTTTTTCAAATCTTACCATGTCCTTTGAGAAGATAATTGCATGTTTTTGTGGTTTGTCTGCCAACAAGCTGTGAACAGTGCCTTACCTACCTGAGGCAGTGTTTTGGCACTGGAGCAGTTAGTACACAAGCACCGTGTACTAACAGAGCACCAAATGTATGCATGGGATACTGAGTGGAAAAGCAACTACGCTTGCCATTGATACAGAACTGCAGTTCCTTTAGTAACACTTTGTTTTGCAAACACGCTTACACTTATTCACAATCTGTTGCTTCAGCTGTATGTGTTTTAACACAATGATTTCTCCTTTAAATTATTCTTCCTGTGTTTGTCATAGGGTTTTTTTTGCCATTAAGCTGTCTGCCACATACATGTCCTTGTGGACTGCGTGCATTCCTGTGTCTGTGTGTGATAATTCTTCACGGACAGCACGAAATATCAATTTTGAACAACTCTTAAAAATTCTACGTCAAAATCCTAAATAACAACCCTAGTGATGGCACATAGTACAGTCTGCATTCCTTTCAATGTAAGGAACACTGAGAAACTGGAGCAGAAGTCGTTATTTTTTTCCTGTTCCTTTCATGTCCACATTTGCCTAACTTTCTGTGCTGCTTCTGTTTTAATATATTCTTTCTTATAGTGCCTGATCATGATTTGCAGTGGGCTTATGAAGAATTTAATATAATTACTATGCATTTTCAACTAATGAGCAATTCTCTTCAGCTTTTTATAATCATGGCATCTTCTAAAAGTAATCTTTTGGCTAATCTTTAATTCAAAATCAGTCCAATATTACTTTTAATTTCTTTTTTTTTTTTTTTTTTTTTGGCAATGGAACTGACTCTGACCATTATACATGCAGTATATGAATTTTCGTGTTGGTTCAGTGGAACTCACTATGGAGGAAGTTAAAACTATTAGTGTTATGAAATATTTTCAACACTAAAATGAAAAAGATGATTATATTGTGTGGAATGAAATAAATTAGGCACTTCCTTTAATCACTCAAACTGCAAAATCTCACCACCTCAGTAAAACTGTACCGTTTTTGCTTTGTTATCATTTCCTTTATTTTCAGTTCTTTTGACCAAACTGAGGGTCTTATGCCAGAGGACAATTTGCTAGATGTGAGCCACCCACCTTTCCGAGTGTGTGTTACAACATTCTGCACCATGCTCAGCTTAGATCTACTCATCTGGGCATATTTCTTCATTGCCTGTCTTATGTAGATTCCAGTAACATTTCTGCTTATGGCAAGTCAAGTCCAGTGAGTTCCTCTGTCCGTATGTCAGGTTGAAAGTTTGCCAGTTCTAACAGCAGAATGACAGTTTTAGTCAAACACAGATGCCAGGCAATTAAAGGTTTATGTATTTTCCTATTTAAAACATTATTGCTGTTTCCAGAGCTCAGTGCTCCTGTGATACCATGTGCCTCTGTAGCACCTGGTAGGTTTAATGAAATATTTTTGTCTTGGCAGTGGTAATGAAAATATCACTGGATTTTTCAGTATGTGATATTGCCAAGCAAGTCTGTATTAAAACAGATGGCCAGAGGCATTGTTAGTAGAGTAGCAGTATGCAGCTTGTGTTGCACTATAGGCATCCTCTTCAGGAAGGCCAAATGCTCATTTTGTTCTTGTACCAAAAAAGGTGGCCAGTGATTTGAAAAATGAGTCCTTTCTGGCTCCTGCTTGTTGCTGTAATCCATTCCATGCTTAGGGCTGATAGCAAAGGTAGCGTAACTTTTTAGTACCACCTTTTGTATATAGAGAAAGAGAGCTCAGTCTGGATTAAATGAGGTCAAGCAATCATAGTAAATTAATGTGCTTTGAACTTTAGAAATAGCTGTTCTTAGTTAGGTTCTTTCTAAAATTATGTTTTAAAAAAGGGTTCTGTGGAAGTTTTATTCCTTCCCATGGCACACTGACTGAGTTTGGTTTGCAAATAAATAGAGCCCCAGCAACATAAGATGGCAAAACCGAGCTGGGTGTTTTCCTGCTTTTACCATCCTCCCAGTGATAGAATTTCTGCAAACCAAATGCCACATGTATGGCCAATTACATAGCTTGGCGAAACTGCTGAGATGATTCACTTACGCTTGAAGGAAAAAAAAAGACATTTCAGCTCATGGGAAGTTATCCCTGTCAGTTGTGAGCATAATTACTGATCTATTTCTGCACTGAGGTTCTATGCTTTTCCCAGAACAGTAAGTTAGAGATAATGTAGACACAGTGCCTTCAACTAGAGACGTGACAGCAGGTATTACTGAAATACAGCTATGTCAGTAACTATACCTGTGAGCACTGCTATCTATGAATGATACACATTTGTGCTCTCCATCACTTACACAGGAAGGATCTGAACAGTTTATGTGCACATGGGTGGATGCATGTATGTCTGTGTAGGAACTCAGTAAATGTTCCTGGCAAAAAAGATGCAGAAACTTCAGCATTGCAGGCAGTTAACGTCAGCAGTTGCCCTGAACACGTGAGGTATTTCGTGAGACAGTTCTTCATTACAAATGCACATCTGAAAAATAACTGCCACAGTAAACAAATAAAATAGGTCGGTATTGTTGGCAGGTGGATCGTCGTGGTACTGAGATGCAGTCTTCCCTTGAGCCAAATTATTTCTTTCAGCAGATTATAATGAGTTGCAATTCTGAAAGACTGAAATAAATAGATTTTTTATTGTTATTATTTGCTGGATATTTTAAAGACGCACATTTTTTTCTTCCATTTCTGCTATTTCACTATTACTTTCTTAGTTTTACCACTGGAGAATTCAGTACAATGCCAGATGTAGCTGTGATGTGTTATTTAGCAGCTATCACCAAAGTATTTACAGTTAGCCCTTTGCAATGGGGCACTGCATTTCTGATGAGCTCTTACAGTAGCTGTTTGTAGGAGCAGCTGTTAATAGCTGACTTTTTGTTTGTTTGTTCAAACAACCATAGTTCCTGTACTCAATAATGTCAGTGATTCCATTGGCTTTGTTTTTTGAGTTCATTTTGGGTAGGCCACCTTTTAGCAGCCTGTTTTTTCCCATCTCATTGCACTCAAAGAAGCTGAAGCTTGTGAAATGCAGGTCAGGCCTTCCAGGGTGAGCCAGCCTGTCACTTGTCTTGCACTAAGCGTGTGAAATACTGAGGGGGTGAGCAAAGCCACAATCCTGATCTCTCTCTATTTTACATGAGCTGAGAAGATGCTGTTAAGTTGAAATATGCACTGCATAATGTGGTTATAGGAGTCAGCTTCCACAAAGCTGCTGGTCTGGGCCTTTGTTCACACAGAATTAGACATCCTTTGTTTTGCCCCTCCTTCTCTTCTTCAGCAGTCATTCAATGACAAGCGTAAAAAGAACCTCTTTTCCCGAAAATTTCCCTTCTACAAGAACAAGGACCAGAGTGAGCAGGAAACCAGTGATATTGACCGTAAGTATGTGGCACTCAATGGAGAGAAAGCACAGTAGAAGGGCCTGCTAGATTGCAGTAGGGTGTTACCATGGAGACAGTTTCATGAGCTGCAACAGGCTAACGAGCTTGGTGTGCAAATGACAATCCCATCTGTAGGATCAGTGCAATCATTCATTTGCACTTAAGGTAAATTTTAACCCAGGGATATATCCCAGTTTGCACTGCACTGGTTAATACCATTGGATAAGTGTGTACGTGTAACTGAAGGACGTTACAGCTCTTTGGAGCTGTCAGTAATGGTTCCTCAGTTGTCATTCTGAGAGTGCAGAGCAGCAGAGAAAGTGTGGCTGAGCTTAGCAGGCTCTCCAGTCAGTCCCTTTGGGCTGGCACCTTCAAAGTCGTTCTGTTCTAATTCAGTTTCCTTAACAAAGAGAGGTTAATTTGATTGCTCTTCCTGGCATTAAAAAGAAAAAAGAAAAAAAAAAAACCAAAACAACAAAGTGACTTCTCAAAAAGTTTATTTGCAAATTCAGACCAGATCTGCTGTAAACCACATTCTCTGCTATTTTCGGTCATCTGCACCCATGATTTCACTTCACGTGCCAGTCTGGTTCATTCCGATCAGCTTGTCTTCCCTGTGATGTTCTGGGAACTGTCTCCTGTCGTAGCGCCAATTTTATATATTACTGACAATTATTTTCTTTGTGATTGTCTTTTTATTGCTTGCCCTCTGGGGACTACTCTGCAGGAGGTCCCTGACGACATGGGATCAAAAGGCCTGAGTAAGTGATCACAATACTCCCAAGTTATTTTAACCTCCATCTGAAAAATTACTTTTTTTTTTTAACAGATCTCTTTGAGACTGGTGCTCTACTGGCATAAGGAGGTTGACTGTAAAAATGTTTCATAAGATTTTTCTAGTTTGTAATGTTCTGGGGGTTTTTGCTTTCAGGAACATGTTACTTTTTAGGTGATTATAACGTTAGTGTGTTTTTGTTGCTGTCCAGAAGCTTACCAGCACCTACTTGTTTGTCCTCGGTACTGACTGTGTCCGTAAATCTGTTGGTACTCATATATTTTGCTGATGTCATCTTTATAGTGCTTTCGTGTCTTTATTGTTGAAAATAACCTATGGTTTTTCACAGCCATAGCAGATCTATTGCCACAATAATTGAAGCAGTTGTCAATCCTCTCTCTAGGTGACTGATGTTGGCAGCTCTAAAAAAAGTAAACAAACAAGAAAGCTTTCCTTAACAGATGCCATGAGAGTTTCTCTGTCTGACTTGCTGAACTCTCCTGGCTCCCTTGGAGCACAGCTCACCAGGCGGTGGGGTAGCTGGTATAGGAGGCACGTCAACATTAGTTTTACACAGCCAGATTCTACAGTTGCTGAGTACCCTAACAGATCTGTGTACCCTGACGTCATTTCTGTACTTGAAATAAGAGCCATGACTTTTCTTTCATGACAGATACTAAATAAATAGAATGATAGGGGTTTGTGGGATAGTAAAATTAGTCATGGAAGGTAATGTCTCTTCCCAGAACATAACTTCCCTTAATGTTAACCCACACTGTTCCTGGGATTGCACGTAGGAGATGGGGTACTTCTATATGTGGCCTCAACCACTTAAGAAATAAAGGAAAATCCTGGTAGTGATAGCTTTAATTTTCCATTTCTGAAAGCAGTTTCATGGAGATTCCTGGTCTAGAAGATTAATGATAGCTGACTTCTATGGCCTCACAATCGTTAGACTGTGTAATTTAATCCAGAAAAGTCACCAAGTAGTTCTGTTATAAAAGTTCTTGCACAACAGTATTAATATGGAAGTGAAAACCTAAGAACTGCAGGGTTGTGTGTGAAATATGAATGTGTACTTTTCATAATCTTATTTTGACGTGCTATTTAATGTTTTTTTTTTCTTTTTATTAACATCCATTCCTTTTGTGTGAAATTAAGCTTGATCCTGAGAGCTCTCAGAAGTACCTTAAAACTTTTACATGCAGTATGTATTGATTTCGGCACTTCGATATCACTGTTGTCTTTTATCTGGATTATTTTTGTCGATTTGCTTTCCTTTGGACTCATGCCATCAGTGTGTGTTCCTTATTTTTCTCCATTGTGTTGCAATTTCAGAGCATGTAACCTCTAATGCCAGCGATAGTGAAAGTAGTTACCGTAAGTGTTTTTAAGTTCTTTATTTAGAACCTTTGTTTGGTAGCTCTTCCTTTGCTTTTGTTTGTCTGTCTTTTCTGGGTATTTACATGTTAAAGTGAACTTCCCCATAAGCTTGAAATCCATGTCGGTGTGTTCATTGGGTGCTGCAAAATTCCAGTGTCGTCTTTTAATTGACGAGAGAGAATCATTGCAAACCTCCTTTATGGATATGTTTGTTGTGATTTATGATTATCATTCTCAGCTTAATTTCAATGTATTCCCTTTTTATTTAAATTATGTATGTTAGCTAGACCTGCTGAAACCCAAATGTAAATTTGACGTTGACAAATATAATGGTTATTGTGCTTAATTCCGAGTGAAACTGAACAGTGTAATCTGTTACGTGGTGTGGTATTTACCAACAATGATGCTCAGATGTAACATGTAGATACCTCTAATGAGAGTAAAGATGAACAAACACGTACTTACCCTTGCTTTTCAGCTTTCATTTCTCTATTTTGCCAAGTGTGGGTGCTTTGTCTGAATTATCTTGCAACATGACACACACGAGGTGCTGGAGCCAGCTGTGATGAATGGGCATGCTCGATGCACAGCCGTGCTTGTGCGCATCCCTCATCCCCCACCACTGTATCTTTTAAGTACTAGACTGAATTACCCTTCTCACTAACCTGAGCTACAGATGTACACATTCCCAGTGTGTAATATGCTGTGTGGTGCTGCTCTGCGGGCGCTTCTGCCTCGGTGGTGGCTTCCAGCAAACAGTGCCTCGTTGAGGTTGCTGAGTCCAGCGTAGGAACCCCGGGTAGAGCAGAGCAAGCAGGCTGAAGCACTGAGGATTTACAGAGCAGCAGAAATAGAAGGAACTGTAAAAGTCAAGTGGTGTGTCAGAGCTGCTCGCTGGTCTGCTCCTGCGTGCCTGGTAATTCAAGAAGAGGCACTTCAGAAACAGATGATATTTATGATGGGGAAAGTGGTTTACTAACAGCTACTCCTGTTTGGAAGCTGCAGATATTGTCAGAAATAAGGAGCCATGAGTTCGCATACAGATGGTTACACTTGGGAGAATGTGTACATGTACAAAAGTCCTCAGTGCTTACAGTGCCTAAAACTTGTTGGCCAGCTGCAGAGAAAAAAAGGAGCAGGGGAGGCATCCGTGTTCATTGAGAATAATGCAGATTAAATGTGTGTGGAACTTGCCTTTGCATATATGACTAACTTACAAATTGTAACTGTTTCCAATGACATGCCATTAGAACTATCTAACCCCAACTGTTTCTCCATAAAATGGCTGCTTTTCTCTTTTTTTTTTTTTCCCCCCCAAGGTTTTTCTCAGAGCTTGCTTTATTTATTTCAGAAGTTCATTACTGGTACTGCTAGTTAGCTTTTTTACTTCGTTATTACTTAAGAAGCTCTGATTTTACTATGAATGTTATGGATTTGCTTATCTCAATGTGGAATTCAAAGCACTTTTTATTAAAATTATTTTTTTTTTAATTTCCTCTTACTGCTGTCTAATATGAAAGTTATCTTGATTACAGATGAGTACGGTTGTTCAAAAGGTTCATTCTATTAATACTCATTTTTCCACAGTATTAAAAAAGCAATGACAATATATACTTTTGGCCTCAGTTGGGGGATGCTTCATAATTCTTACTGTCTCTTTGATAGTTTGCTTAACAAATCTTTGACCTATAGCCATGTGATTTCCCCAGAGAGTTATCTAATTATCTGTGGGCTGGATATTTCATGGACAAGTTGATAGTCGGTGATTCCCTGTTCCTCTCCCTAGCTTAAAAAGGGTTCTGAAAGTATATACTGTCCTGAAATCCATTTGCATGAGCGCCTTTTTGAGCTATTAAAATATTCAGGTTGCATGTTTCCATGTCTGTCTTAATGTATTACTCACTTGCAATACCTTAAAAATTCAGGAAATGGTTCATGTATTGCTGCAATGCAAATTATTACAAATAAGATCGGTCTTATTTCTCTCAGACATCGTAAATTTCAGATTTAAAAGATCAGTGGTCTTTGCTATTAAATAAAGAATGTGTCTATCAAAGCAATATATGAATTTATAAAAGCCTTCATCTGCCATCTATTTTTTAAGAAGCTGCGGTACAGCATTGGTATTTTCCTTTGGCTGTTAGGAGTATGGCTTATGAATTGAAAAGAATCCTTTAAAAGCTACACAAGTGAGTTATTGAAGCAGAGCATTTTATTGAGAGTTCATAGTGTTATGTAATTTAAGCCTCTATGTTCAGGATTATAAATTCTCTGCTGCTGTGGAGTTGATTTTTACTGATTCCCATATGAGAGATCTTACTCTGAGACATTTTGTTGGACTAGAGATGTTCTTTTAGAGAGATGGCAACTGAGGTATATTTCAGGTGCTTGTGCTAACCTTTTAAAAGCCTGCAGCTGTTCAAGGTCAGTGCTGTTACTGCAGTCTCATTCACTGCTGATCTGCTTTCTGGAGCTGAGAACAATACAAAACATTCTTCAATTTCAAGTTCATCTTTAAAAGCTCACTAGTGAAACAGCAGTGAAGTATATACCATCACAATGCACGACCGTAACACTTTCTGTAGGACTGAAGTGGTTGGAGGTCTTTATATAAATGCCACTTCATGAAAGAGTTGCTGGAAGAGGCGCACACCCGGACGTGTGGCGTTCAGCTCTGCACGCAGAGGCACAGTACGAAGAAGGTGGCATTGCTTCTAGCAGTGAATGGTACCATGCATGCGTTGCATTCAGGGAAACGCAAGAGCATCTCAGCTGTGCTTTAAAACACTTCTTGTGCTTGCTGTCAGTCTGACGCGCTAACATGGCAGAAGGATTTGTATACTGTATGCATCTTATGCTTCAGAATTTGGTTTGGCATATCTTTGTGACTTCTACAATTCATCGCTCTTAAAAACGTCCTCCATCAGCATCATGCAACGCGTGCTTTGCTGACCAGCGTCTCTATCGTTGCTGCTCAGTCAGTGACTCGATGTACGTGTGCTGCTTTAGAAAACAATACATAGATACTTCTTTGCATTTACCTCTCTAGGTGGCCAAGAGGAATACGTCTTGTCTTACGAACAAGTCAACCAACAAGAAGGTTTGTAGAGCTCATGTGATGTACCTTGACTCAGAATGCTTTGGGTGCACTTATTTACTGAGTACTATGATCAACTTCTTCATCGATTTTGAACTTGTTATTGTTATTAAGATGAATAAAGCATAGAGACGTAAATTATTAAATACGATCATTAAATTATTCAGCATGTAATCCAAAGGTGTGCTAATTAACGTCTCACCACTGTGTGGTTTACAGTGCATAAGGAAAATAGGGTATATTTGTTTCATCAGAGTGAACCTCAGAGATGATAGTTTTCCTCCGTTTCATTTTGCTGTAGCATTCCCAATGTTGCTGTTCTCTTTTATTAATCACAGGAAAATTGGTGTCAGTAGTTTATTTTTGTTGTAACAAGCCTAAGTTGAAATGTTTCTAAGCCACTGCAGTCTCCTATTCCTGCATGCTGCTTCTATGCCCAATTTGTCAGTCAATCATATGAGTTTTTTCAGGAAAAAAAGTAATTTTGAACAAAAAGAAAAGTAGTGGGAGAAAACAGCCCATCATACTTACATTTAGAATGAAATTTCACTCATTTTTAATGGGATCCTATTATTTCCCTCTCAATTTTCTCCTGATCTTGTTTCACTGGATGTTACAGATGTGGTTTTAGTATTCCTGTTCACCACCACAGGTGCTGAGAGTTGATTCATATCATTCTTTCAGGTCTTTGTACTGTTACCATTTGGTAAGGCTTATTTTGCTAGACTTTAAAGGTTGGTGATGTCATTAAAATGTAACTTAAGTTATTCCTCTACATTTAACAGTGAATTATACTCGACCTGTGATTGTTTTGGGACCCATGAAAGACAGAATAAATGATGACCTGATTTCAGAATTTCCAGACAAATTTGGCTCATGTGTTCCACGTAAGTTTCAGCAGATGCTAAAGCAGATATAAGGGGGTTTCTGTTTGTGTGGTGTTCCTTCCTTCCTAAACCTAACCTCTGTATATAGAGTTAGGATACCTTTATAAAGATTAGTAATGGTTATTTCTTGTTACAGTTTTGCAGTTTAAATGGAGGAGTATTTCTGAAAGTTGTGGGGGAGGAAGTTCTCTTTTTCTTTTTTTCTTTAAAAATTACTGGTTTATATTCAAAGATACTACTAGACCAAAACGAGATTATGAGGTGGATGGACGTGATTACCATTTTGTCACTTCTCGAGAGCAAATGGAGAAGGATATTCAGGAGCACAAATTCATTGAAGCTGGCCAGTACAATAATCATCTTTATGGAACAAGTGTGCAATCAGTGCGAGAAGTAGCAGAAAAGGTAAATCGGTGCCAGTTGTCTTTGTTTAGTGGGGTGATTATTTGACTGTGCTGACAGAGGGATTGGAGAATGGCAAGAAGCCACTTCAAGCCCTCTGACCTTAAAAGGACTTTGTACAAACCTGGAGACAAAGAGCATTGTTACAAAGGTCTCCAAGGTCACCTAGTCCAGTAGTCCACCTACCACCGATATTTCCCCACTAAACCACGTCCCTTAGTACAACATCTAAATGTGCCTTCAAATTTTTGTTATTCAGTAGAACCGAATTTAACTGACCACAGCACTCCCTTCTCTCAGGAAAGGAGAAGGAAAACACATTCAGGAAGTGTGTTTTAGGATATACGTGACCTGTTGTCTTTATGGTGCCCGTGGGCTTGTGTCCTGGCTTGCAGATTTCTGCTTGGTCTCTTGCTAAGGAAAAAGATGTTCTTATTTTAGGCTTCCATTCTACTTTCCCTACACTGCCCCTTTCTAAAATGGTGATGGAGAAAGATTATATTCAGCTCCATCTGACTGTTCTGACGGTGACAGATTTGCTTGCCATCAGAGGCAGTTATTCCCTCAGAAATGTTTGTCAGGGCATCTGGCTCTTTTGTAAACTGTGACATGGCTACATCCTTAAATGAACCCTACGCGGGTTTGATGTACAGCTGCTCTGTATTCTGCACTGCTGCCTGAGCTGCAGCTTCTGATACAGAAAGGAAGGAAAAAGGGTCAAGAACATCTCAAATTGTTCATGATCTCAGCAGAGGAGCGAGTGCTGTGGGCCTCGTGTTGGATCAGTGAAATCCTGATGGCATTGATGCAGGTCCTTTAATTTTGTTGGCTTCGGTGGAAACGTGGTTTGTTTTCTAAGTTATTACACTATGCACAGCTGTGACTTAAACTTTGCTTATTGCCATTTTTCCTTTTCTCTCTTACTTTTAGGGTAAACATTGTATTCTTGATGTTTCTGGTAATGCGATCAAAAGGCTGCAGATTGCCCAGCTCTACCCAATCTCCATTTTTATTAAACCCAAAACAGTGGAAAATATCATGTGAGTAACAGCAGAGTTCCTCAGGCTAAATTGTTTGAGGCTGTCATTGTATTTGAAAAACCAGTTGCAAATTCTGTGAATATAATTGTAATACTTGCATTTTAAAAAGCATGTCCTTATTTATTCTGCTCATGAAACTCAGGGTTGAACTTCTAGGGACTTCCAAACTAAATTTCTAATCCAAGTCATGAGTGGTTGAGAATAAGTGCCACTGTGCAAAATTCCACACAACGCAGTGCCAGAGCTGCTCATTCCCTCTGCAGTCTCCACGCAGAGATGTAACTGCTCAGATCTGTCCTTTAGGAGACTGCCTTCTCTTAGGTTAATACTCACACACTGGTTTAAAATTGTATTTCCAAAGATTACAGGTAGCTTTCTGATGTGTGTAATGTTTTCTGTCTCAGGGAAATGAATAAACGCTTGACGGAAGAGCAAGCCAGGAAGACGTTTGAGAGAGCTATGAAACTGGAGCAGGAATTTACTGAACACTTCACAGGTTTGTTTCGCTTGGCCAGAGCTGAAGTTTTATTGCTGCTGGATGGTAATTGCCTCACCACTGAGATAAGGTTGAAGTTTGGTTGTTTTTTTCCAAGCTTATCTGTGATTGTTTTGAAGCATAAAACTCCCCAGGTCCCTCTGTGCTGGTGCCAGCTTGGTCAGTGAGTTCAACATTACATGGGTTTAACAGTCGCTCAATTTAGTCTTTAAATCCATGGAGCTTTCTACTGTATTTCTTGCTACTGAAATGCAGATGTTTGCTTTGTTGATAAATTATACACCTAAAGCTTTTTGTTTGCTTTCAATTTTTGAAATCTGGAATAAAGAATGTTAGTAATGGTAGCTCTGTCAAGTGGGCAGCAGGGTCTGAGTGTGCACTAATGGGCTTTGCTAACTGTAGCAGCTAGAGGCAGACTACAAGCACCCAGGCTGTGCTTACTTGTTGCATCGTGGCATGCAAACAAGGAGAATGATGGTCAGGGCCTTCAGGAGGACAGGAATGAGCCTTTTCCAATCGGGTTTGTTGTTCAGGAAACAGATTCAATAGATGTTAAGTATTTAGTTAGTAGCTGGTATTCTCCCAGGTTGCCTTAGGGTGTTATACCAAGCAATTCTGTTAGGGAGATAAGGGCCAAAATTGAAGACACTTCAAAATGATATGGTTCTTTTTTAAGAGCTCTAATGCCCATGGTTATGTTTCTTCTAAAAAGTGTAAGGCTTGTTGTTTGGGGCAGATAGCAGCATCCCATAGGCAGATTTGTCTTCACTAAGTTTAGGGAACCTGTTAGAGACACATTGCAATCTCATTTAGTGCTGCCACCTCTGTGACTCACCTACCTCAGCAGACTGTGTGTGCATCCCCTCATCTGTTGAAAAGACTGCATCGTGTGGGGTAATGGAAATCAACTTCATCAGCAAATTGTGCTTAAACGGACTTAACCTTCACACTGAGGCATAGGGAGAGCACATCCATGTTCTGTTTTGAGGGTATTGGGCTTTGGAAGGAGTGTGGTTGAATGCATCTGGAGAAGATGTTTGCAATGTAAAGATGTAGAAACATCTTTCTACTGAGCTTTGTGCTGTCACCATTACACGTGAGCTATTGACTAATTGAACCACCTCACCCTCCCACCGACATTAGGGCAATAGGATGCAAGCAGGGAGAAAGCTTTAAAGGATGGTGATGAGTAGGAATAAAAAGGAAGTAACCTGCTTTAAAAGAAAGCTTGGAAGCAGCAGTGATAAATGAATGCACAAAGTACATCTGGCCTGCCTCCAGTATTTATCTTTCACATTAAGCTTTGTTTCTTGGCCTATCTCAGTGCTGAGGTGATCCTAATTAAAAAGAGGTTGCTATCTCATGGCGAACGCTTTCTGAGGCTGTGGTAAGAACAGCTCAAACTTCGCTTCATGCTCATTCTCAACAGACTATATGTGACTTTGATATGTCAAAACACATCAGGGCTCATTTCTAATTATTTTTTTAGCCTTGGTGATAATGTATCTCAGAGCCTGAGTATTAATTGCATTGAAACTATAGAAAACTTGACTCTATTGGCCATGCAGCAAACCCTGCTAGTTCATCTTCTCTCTTGCTGAAGTCAGTGCACACAGACTGCATGAGGACGCGGCCCTGTGCAGTCTGGTCTTTTTGTCTTGGAAGAGCAAATGAAAGCTGGATCAAACAGAACGCCAGAGTCTGTGGAATGACTTGGGCCAACTCTAGCTTGTACTTAGGGAAGGCAAAGAAACCTCCTCAGCTGTATATGCGTATGTCTAAAAGGAAAACCACATCCTAACCCTGTGCTTCTCAGTGGGAGAGATGGTGCTGTGTGTCCTGTAGCAGCTGCCAGCAGTGTCTGTCCATCTGGAAGCAGTTCTCTGTAGGCATCCATTCCTTCAGGGATCTGAAATCCCTTGGCTGGCCTGCGAGGGGAAGTAACATCTTGGTTTAGAGCGTCTTCGTTTCTGTTTAAGGGGCAAAGAAAGGTGACTCCTGATTGCCACGTTATGTTTTGCAGCTATTATCCAAGGAGACACACTGGAAGAAATCTACAACCAAGTGAAACAGATCATAGAGGAACAATCTGGGCCTTTCATCTGGGTTCCAGCAAAAGAAAAATTATGAAAACGGATTTTTGCTTTTCATTTTCTAACTGACATCACCCACTACATCTGACGACTCTTAAGCCCTTCCAGTGGAGCCTGCCTCTAGTTCCTCCCAGCGTGGTTCATACCCTAACCATCACATTCTGCAGTTCCCATAATGCTTTAAATTTGATGTCTCTCTTAGTTGAAATAATTTGTATTCCTGTGTGTTGTTGGTTTGCCATTTTTCAGACATGACAGTGGAATGGCCTGACCAGCTATTACTTCGGGGTGGGGGTGGGAGGGGATTGCTTGGTAAAATTCCTTAATGTTTAAGGGAAAGTAACTTTCAAAGATTTTTTCAACAAAGCTTTATAGACATTCTTTTAAAGTTTCATAACAACTGAAAGAAAAGTTGTATTCCAGGAAGTTGTATATCACGAGTAACTTTGCACGCTTAACTTTAATAGCATGGTTTGGTCAGGGCAAACAATTTCAGGATTTGCTTTCTGAGTTCAATTCTGTTCTGGCAGATTTTTATTTTTGTTTTTTTCTTCCTTTCCAGGCAGTTAAAGAGAAACTTTCAAATTTTGAGTTAACGTTTCCATTAACTCCCATCACTACTTCTCAAGGGATATTCATTTTCATAACTTCATATGGATATTCTTATAATCTATTTTTTCATTATTTTTTTTTTTTGCCAATAAAATTGCTAGGGATAAAGATGTGTAATGTTTTTAATCTTCCTCACTCAGCACTATTTATAGTGTCTTACGGAAATTGTTTATAGATAATGGTCATCACACTTTTTGAGCCTACAACGTGACTAGGTGCTAGGAAACCTTGTATTTTCAGAGGAATGCCAAATTTCCATTGGCAGTAATACAGACAGCAGCTGCAGGGATGGATGTCGGGGCAATGAGAGAGTGATTCGTAGCCTAAAAATGTGTGTTCTTAGGGGTCAGATTTTAATGAATATTTTACCCACAATAACTGCCTATTTTGTTATAATAAATATATATATATATTAAACTTTCTTTAACTAAACTCTGTAACTATGGGAATTATTTTCTTTACATAGTTGCGCACACGTATAAATATATATATATATAAAAATATATATTTTTCTTTTACCACCTACTCCTAGCTTTTTGTTTTGAATAAAAATACAAATTAGAACTTAACCTTCCTTATTCACATGAAGTCAAATGGGCTGCGGTGGCTGGGCAAAAAGTCCAGGGAATAATTAGTTACAAGAAAAAAATACGTGCAAGTTCTCCTCTTTTCTACGGAATTTCAGGTGTTTGTCTCTTTCTGTTTTTCTTTGTGATATGCATGTCTTAACCAAAGGGAGAATTCAGAGTCAGCTCTACATTTGATTTCTCTGTGTATGTTCATCTTGGATTGCATAGGTGCAAGACCTTCCATTTGCAAAGCACAAACTCGTGTGCAGAATGTTATAAATATGTTGTAGCAGAACATGGAACTGCCTTCAGTAATGAAGCTCTCGTACGGTGTGGTGCTGCCATTGCTTATCTGGAGCCGATTGTTCACGAGGGGGATGTACGTACGGCAGTCACACAACCAAATTCGCTTTGGTTTGTAAAGAATTACCAACACGATCCATTCCATTTGTTAGAAAGAGGAGAACAGCTAATAAACTTCATTGTACAATGGATTTGTCACGCGTGTTTTTAATCCAAAGCAGCGCAGGTGGTGCGGTGTTCTAAGGCAAGTGAGGCTTTACGTGAAAGCACGTGTTAGAGGAATAGCGGTGACGCGGCTGGGGGCACTGGGCAAAGTGCTGCTGGTGTCAACTGGAGTGCTGACCACACGTGAAGCACTCGTGGGTGGGCACAGCATGGCTCAGTGTGGGCTGCTTGGGTTTGTTTTTCTAAAGTAAATGCGCTGCATTCCTGAGAGCCACGCTGTATTTGGAAATACGATGCGCAGACAAACTGCTCCGCTTGAATCTACTCTTCTCAAGCCCCAGCACAGCGGGAATTCAGACAGCTCGAGGTGAAGATTCCCTTACACAGCCTCACCTTACCCCGTGAGTCAGCGTAGCTGTTTATCTGAGTGTGTAGGTGGGGCTAACGCGGTGACAGCCTCGTTGGTGCCGTGGATATTTTGTAATTTCCTATAGTCTTGCCTGTTTTTTTCCAAGCAGAAAGGCAGCATGCACAGAGGTAGGCTGTTTTTTCCCTTTGGTGACGTGTGCCAAAGTAAGCAAGATAAACTGTTGAACAAAGTGCACCTGCATTTGAATGCCGCAGATTTTCCCCCAGCAGCGCAGCAGGCAGAGCAAACTCGCAGGAGCACGGATCTGTGGGAGTTCTGAAGGCTGGGAGGAGCGCAAGCCCAGCGGTTTTAAGATGAAGAGCTCTGAAAATGTCTTCTACCTGCTCTTGGTTCACGCTGGTAAGTACCTCCACAGACTGTTTTGCTGTGCCACAGCATCTTTGGGATGGAATAATTCGTGATTGGGGAATGCAGAGGGAAACTGGAACCGTGTGAGAACCAGCTTCAAGTGGGCAAGAAAAGGAATAGAAAGAAAAAATAGGCAAAAAATAAACCAAACCCACAAAATCTGAAGATTATAAAAGGATGTACGGAATGTCATGTATGTGTCTTGGCTCGTTAATTGCACTGAGTCTACCCCTAGCTCCACAGCCTCTCCGTTTCTCACAGATGTGAACAGTTCCGTAACACTTTGTGTGTGTGTAAATACATGAACAACAGATCACCTTGTTCTGTTCAGCAGGGCGTGTATGACGTGTTGGCTTCCTCCTGTCCCTCCCCAGTTCTGGTGCTGAATGCTTTAAATTTCACCGGAGGTATAAATGCTGTTTCTGAAGGGACTCTGCAATTTACTGAATGAAAATAATAAAAAAAAGAGCTGGCTGTGAAATTTAAATGATCCTTTTTTTCATGATTGTTCCTACTGAAAGCCTTTGATAGTACGTTAATAGCTTTTTGAGATGATGTTACACAATGCAGCAGTGTTATTTTCAGCAAAGGAGTTTGGACCAAGATTGTGTATTAACTTTTCAGAGGTTCAGAGTCTCGCCCGCTGTTTCAGCATGCTCCTGTCCGGCAGGGGAAGCACGGTCTGACTGCAGAGCTGTGCTCACTTCACGTGGGTTAACTTGTAAGGGAGTTTGTTGTTACAGGAAAGTGGCTTTTCAGATCCTGGGTGATGTCCAGCAGTTCCGAAAGGGCGAAATTAAGTACGTCTTTGAGATGGGAGCAGTAAGAAACAGGTTCCTGCTGTTTCCCCGTTGTGGTTGGAAGGTAGGGCTGGATGAGCTTTGCTTCACGTTTCAGAAATGTGTGCCTGATGATTTCTTCATACAATTCATGCGTTACCTCAGGTGTGCTTGTATCTAAAGCCGGAATGTTGAGGCTGAAGAATGGCACTTATCTATGTATACTGAGATGCTGAGAGACAAATTTAAAGTTACTTATGTTCAGAAGTGAGGAGGGAGCCTCCTTCAGTGAAAACCTATGTTCTTCCCACTCCGGGAAATAAAGGACGAAGGTCTCACTCAGATAAATGAAGCAGATGTTGAGTTTCCTGAGGTGTCTGTCTTCCGTGGCTCTGTAATGCATTTCCCCTAAGCCTCTGTTCTCAGAATTCCTACATCTCACAGGGATCTCATTCTCTTTCTACCAGCACATGCTGCTTCGAGAGCTTCTGGTAAGCTTCCCAAGTCTGACTGCTGACTTGCAGCAGGCCGTGCCCTCTGTTTCAGTACGAGATGGAAAACATGGTTTGTGGCATCAGCAACGTTATTTAGTCGGCAAATATGCACAGCTGCTATTGGGCACCACTGGAATCGTGTTAACTTACAAAATCAAACGTTGCATCTCAACCGTAGTGAAGAAGTAGAGGGCCAGGTAAGGTTGACAGAAAACAGCCTGACAGATAACTTAAAGTAGACTCCAACTTAAAAGTCAAAATTGAAAAAAAAAAACAATGGAATTTGGTGCCAACTGCTTACAAAGTGCCCTGTACCCATTTTTTCAGCAGAAAGCATACTGACGTACATTTGACAGACAGCTGCACCATTTGCACGTGGTGTTATGTCCTCACAACAGCAGCAGAGTGGTTTGGTGCTCAGCACACTGCTGCTCGGGCGCCCGAAAGAACGCCTTTCTTCACTGACCATGGAGCCTCTGCTTAGGCTGAGTCTGTTCATTCCTCCCCCTTTTGGTGGCTGTGGACACAGCCTGTTATGAAAGAGTGCTTTGAAGACTCAAGTTTACTTTTCCACTTCTCATAACAAGCCTTGTGGCAGGGTACGTCAGGGTTGGTTTTCATGCAGACAAACAAGAAAAGGGGCAGGACTGCAGGTAGTAACCAGCAACACGTGAGACAGAGTTGTCTCTGGGTGATCTCCTTGCTTTTGTAGGCTGTCATTTTAAATAATGATCTGAAAACTTCTGGCTTGGTAGAAGGACTCTCTGCGTGTCCCAGGACATCTTGAGCAGACGCTTGGAGATGGTTGTTCTTGCAGCACGTGGTGCTCTCTAAGGATTATTCTTTGCAGTATGTCTGGTTTCAATGCGTCTCCATCTGTTTGGTGACACATCTGACCCTGGAATCTGTTCTGGAGAATTCTTTGCAGCTGCAAAATAAACAAAAAGAATTGTCCTGTTTTTCTTCATTGTTAAGTGGCCACTTTGTACAGTGTGCATCTGCAGGGTGCTCCAGAATGCAAACCAGAGCTTCTCAAAGCCAGGACTGTGCCCTTCTGTGAACAGGATGCTGGCACAAATGTTCAGAGACTCAGAGCCTCCGATGGTTAATACAGAGATCTGATGGACCCACGGAATCCTATGGGTTGGAAGGGACCTCTCAAACCATCTAGTCCCAACCCCCTGGGAGTAGTAACCTACAGTAGGTTGCACAGGAAAGAATCCACGTGGTGGATCTTCAGCACCTTGAGACTCCAGCGCATCTCCAGGCAGCTTGTCCCAGTGCTCTGTAACCCCAAACTAAAGACAATTTTTCCTCGTGTTTGTATGGAACTTCTATGTTCAACTTTGTGCCCACTGCCCCTCGCTCTGTTGCTGGGCAGTGCTGAAAAGGAGCGTGCCCCATCCACTGCCACCAACCCGTTAGGTATTTATAAGCAGTGATAAGATCCCCTTTCAGCCCTCTCCACGACACAAGGCTTTAAGAGCGGTCTGCTCTTCCAGTGTGGAAGCTCGCTGCTGAACCATCCTTGACTTTTATCTTTCTTCATTTGAGGGACACAATGAAAGGCTGGCTCTTGGAGAGCCTGTTACAAGGGGGCTTTTTTTTTTAATGGTAACATTTTCTCTTGGTGTTGTGTCTGCAGCTCTCAGCCTGGAGCGTGTGCGCTGGTGCACCGTGTCTAACCAAGAGTTTTCCAAGTGTAAGGACATGAGTAACGCCTTTGCTGGGGCTGGCATCCTTCCCCCTCTGGAATGCACAGAGGGAGAATCAGCTGCTAACTGCACCCAGATGATCAAGGTAAGACGATAAATGTCAGTGATTTAATTTCCCTGCATGCCTAATGATAAATCACATCGCAGTGTTCAGAGCTCTGCAGTGAGTGCCTCATCCTGGCAGCTTCCTGGCACTCGTGCCTTCCAGAAATCAAAGTGTGTATGTATATATATATATATATATATATATATATATATATATATATATATACTTATTTTTAAGACAGAAAGGTGTACATATGGCACAGTCTTCTATTCACATATGGCCAGTCATTAGGAACACAGGCAAAGGTCTTAATCATTCTTTCTGAAGCACTAATCTTTGATTTGGGAATTGTATTAGATTTATTTAGCAGATACTTAAGAAGGGGTGGAGTACTAGGATGGAGCCAGCAGTTAAAGCTGTGCTGCTGAGCCTTTAAGTAGATTGTCTGGGAAACTCTGCGCAATTCTTTCTCAGAGCCGTGCCATGGAAATGTCTCATGTACTCATTTGTACAATTGAGTGTAGAGCCAAAGCTCCCAGCACCAAACAGGGTTCATGGCATAGGGAAAGCAGCAAGTGGGGTGAGCAGAGGGCGTGCAAACCCAACTGTATTAATTCAGAGTGCTCTGTCTGGACAAAAAGCTCAGCTCTGGAGAAGGTTTTAAAGACTGTGAACGTGTGGCTTTACAGAGTGGTGTTTGGGAAACAATTCCCTCCTTAGGAGGGAGTGAGAAACAACAAATGGAAATTGGAGGATACGTGGAGGTGGGTAATCACAATTGTCTTCAGTGGCAAAGAGTGAGGGAAGAGGAGAATGACTGGGTATGTTCATAAATTATACTCTCTGTGCTTGCTGTTGTAAAACTTGATTAGCTGAACTTGGAAACCTGCAGGTGGATAGCAGGGCTAAATAGCTTTCTGATAAAATGGATCTTCACTAAGGCTTCAGGCAAGGCTCTGTCCTTGACACCTCTTTCTTGTGCTAATAATCTACTGCATGTTTGAGTTGCTCTGCTCTGCGTAGTGCTGCATGGAACACCTGAGTCTGCATCTCTGCTGAACTCTGCTCCCTAAGGCCAAAAAGGGATGGGGGGGAGGGATGCAGTGGCTGAGCAGGCAGAGATATGCTGCTTTATAACACTACCCGACTTGGACTTAGTTCTGTGGTCATGTTAGCATACGGATAAAGTTTTTTTTTCTTTGAAGATGCTTAGTAATTGAGACATGTCTAAATATTAAACTTGGGAACCTGATGATGTTTAATTTGGCCATAGTTATTAGCAGGTGTTTAAACAGTTCTATAGGTGATTCTCAAGAGTTGTGACACACAGAAATGAAGTCCTTCTGAAAATAATTAACTTACATTCCTATTGCATTTATATCAGAAATCACATGTGGGATTGTCCCATGCTTTTGCTGGATGTATGGTGAAATCCTTACTACAATTCAAAAAGAAATACCACACTGTTGTTGCAATGTCACTTCAGCTGCTATTGTATGTATTTAAAAGAGCTAATGTCTGTAGCCTGAAAACTACTCAAGGTTAAATACAATAATAGGTATTATTTTCTCTTGTGGTGTGATTTATGCACTGGGGTTTAGCCCCAAGCTGATGACAGGAGGCTTTTCATCCAATGGGAGCCCAAAGGCTCAGCTTTCCAATCAGAAAAATGCTGTCTTCAGTGGAAAATATACACACAATCCAGCCCTGGTCTCCTGTGGCCAACCCTTCCCCTTCTATCTGCTCTGTTTCCCGTCCACCACCAGTTCCAGAAGCTCATTTTGTTTTCCCTCGTGGTCGGATCCTTTTAACTCGCAGTTCCTCTTACTGTCAGGTATCTCTGCTCAGTAACTGACCCCGTTTGGTTCCCAGACCGTTGTCCTGGGCTCTGACTCTCCCCAGAAGAATATCAGATCATGCTACTCCAGTAAGACTGCATCTGTTCTTTAAGATACAAATATTTCCCAACCCCAACTCTTGTACAGGTTCCCTTGGAAATTGGTTCAGCTTTCATTCACCAGAAGCAGCTCTCAAGGCATCTAATGTTGCAGCTGATCAACAACTTTTTTCTTCCTTTGAGACAAATCAGTTGTACATTTCAAATTACATGGCGTCTTTGAATCTGACATAGGTGCCAACATCAGCCATAGTCATCGGTGTCAACACTCTCAGATGATCCTTTTTGACATTTTACATGGCTCAGCCTGTGGAAAATGGCTTTGGACGAATCCTAGCCCTACCCTAACCAGTGCTCAGCATACATCTGAGGGATACTGCCTCTTACCTCTCTGGTGCTGAACCAGAGGTTAAGCAAAATGGAAAGAAGTTTGGCATCACCTTAGAAATGTGAAATGTCAATCTGAGGATTGTCTTCTCAGCCATATCTCATCTTGTTGGAGATGCCGTCTCCTGGGCACTGGGTTCACTACATGATGAACAGAGAACACAGGTTCAGGAGACCAGAAGGATGCACAGCAGTTCTCTCCTTCTTGCTGCTGTGGACAGTTCTATCTTAAAATCCAGTGTAATTCCAAGCTTCATCTTGCATTCTGGCTTTGTGTCTGCACAGGATTACTTGGCAGATGCAGTGACACTGGATGGTCGTTGGATTTACCAGGCTGGAGAGGAGTATGGCCTGAAACCTGTGGTTGGGGAAGTATACGATCAAGGTACAATCGGACTAAAAAACTTCTGGGTTACTTAATACAAGGTTTTTTTTCTGATGCATTTCTACAATTTCTGTTTAATTCTGGGATCTTCTACTTGAAGACCCTGAACACCAGGTCATTGGTTCACACATGAGTATTCCTGCCCATAATAGAGTGTGGGGGGAAATAGGGAACAGCAGGCAGCAACCCAGCCCCACCACTACGCACAACAGGACCCTGATGCTCAGAACCAAACATCCCCATGAGCCAGTGGTTGGCTATCTCTGTTAGGTTATGAGCTCAAGTTAGAGATGAATGGACTTTAATGGTTTTTGATCCATGTAAGTCAGATTAAATGACCTCATGGCCCCTTAAGATCCTTGAGTCTTAATATTATGAATTATGTAAAACCATAGGCAAAGAGAATTAAACCATCTATGAGAATAATCAGTTAATCCAATCCAAACGTATTTAGAACCACAGAGAATTTTTTTCTCAGGTTGATTCTCTGAGTGTCTTTCATCTCCCTTCCCGCTCCAAGCAGGGTGACAATCAGAGTTAGAACAAGTTGCTTTTGGCCTTTCCTGTGACATTTCACACCACAGAGGTGCTGGGTATCATAGTCGAGATGTGAGCAGTGTGACCGCCTGTGGGTGGAGAATCCAAGAGGATATTTCAATTGCTTCTGTTTCTCCCTGTGCTGCAGGGGTTGGAACTTCCTACTATGCTGTGGCTGTGGTAAGGAAGGGCTCCAACATCACCATCGACAGCTTGAAGGGCGTCCGCTCATGTCACACGGGCATCAACAGAACTGCAGGCTGGAACGTGCCCGTGGGTTACCTAATGGACAGCGGGCGCCTGCCAGCAATGGCATGCGACCTCCCAAAGGGTGAGAGCTGACATCTGCTCCTCAGCAGTGTCTTTCTGTATGTTCTTGGGCAGGAGCGTGTGGTTCTGTGCTGTTTTGTTCCTTGGTGGTTTTGATGCTCCTTGAAAGATGGCATAGACCAAATGTAGGTCTGATGGAAACGGGAAATTTGTTTGAAGCTTGGAAACTCCTTTAAGAACAGAAAGGCTTATCCCTGTAGAGATGTACTGTGTTGGTATTCTGAAATGAGATCTTGTTTATTCATTGCTAAAGATGTCTCCTTCTGATTTCACTTCTAGCTGTTAGTGACTATTTCAGCGCTAGCTGCGTTCCTGGAGCAAATAGTGCCAACTATCCCACATCCCTCTGTCAGCTCTGCAAAGGGGATTCAACTGGGCAGAACAAATGCCAAGGGAACTCACAAGAGCAGTACTATTCCTACAGCGGGGCTTTCAGGTAAAAACCACAGCTCCGTTCCTTATTATCCCTGTGCTATATCCACAGCCGTAGTGTCCAGACTTCACAGGCAGGAACCTGCAGCAAGAGAACTTCCAGCTGACCCTGTTAGAAAATCTGCTGTAGTGTTAGGATGGCTGTGACTGAAACCTAGAGTCCGAACAAAAGTATTTCTGAAGCCACTATTTCAGGTTTTAACGCCCAATTGTTAAAGTCAGCATTTGTACCGGGCAGGGAAATCCCACTGCTGTTTGCTTTGTCTGGTATCTGTTGACAAAAGTGTGTTTGTTTCAGTGGTCTGCATTTTTCCCAGTAAAACAGAATGGCCCTTAGAGGCTGATAGCTGACCGGCCTCCCTGCCCAGCTGCTTGTTATCTCGACTCAATAGCTCTGAATTCTCTCATCAGGTATCTGCCACCCTACCCAGCTATTTCAGTTATCTCCCTTCAGTTGCACTGAATTCTCTTATCGGGTTGCTCTGTCCTCCATTTTTGCACACACTTTGCTGTGTTTCCCTGCTTCCTGTCTGTGTGCTGCACTGCAGTTTCCCTTCCCCAAGCAGTAGCACTGACAGAGGTATGATTTACTCATGGGAAGCACCTGTTCCCCTCCGTGTATTCCTCAAAAGATTGTGCAACTGCATTAGACAGAGAACTCTGCTGGACAAAGAAGGTCATGGTGTTTGTCCCAAGCAGCACAGAACATGTTGTCCACGTTCACCAAATGACAGCAGTAGTTTACTTCATGCTCTGTCAGCCACTGGTCTCTGCCTTGAGCTAAATTCTCAGCACAACGAAATAGGTCAGTGTCTCTGGCTGATGGAACGCAGCGCGCAGCCCTCTGGCTGCCAGCCCGCACTGCTCGATGCGTGGATATTTGCTTTATAACAAGTCTTTGTATTTGGGTTTGCATTTATTAGGTGTTTGGCTGAAGGTGCTGGAGAAGTTGCTTTTGTGAAGCACAGCACAGTGCCTGAAAATACTGATGGTAAGTGCTGAATAGCGGCTGCAGCTCTGAAGAACCATGCCTGTGGTGCCACCATAATGCCATGTGTTTGATTCACCTTGAACTGAGGAATGAACAAATTAAGTAATTAAAAATATGTTGGATGTGTCTTCAGGATGCTCTGGGAATTGCTGCAGTCCCAGGTAGGGATCAGTGCAGTGTCACAGGTGTTAGGCTGTATGTCCTGTTGGAGGTGCAAGACTGAAGGACCATATAATGCATGGGATACATTGTACAATCAGGAGTATTTCAGTGATGCTCAGGAGTGCTGTATTCTGCTCCATGTGTGCATGTGATGCTTAGAGCAGTCTTGGGAGCCAGAGGTGTCAGCCTGATGTCAATTCTGTCAACATTTTCTGTCTGTTTTTCAGGAAGAACTCTTTCTACTTGGGCCCGGCAGCTTCGCTCCAAGGACTTCCAGCTTCTGTGCCGCGACGGCAGCACGGCTGATGTGACAGAGTGGAGGACCTGCCACCTGGCCCGGGTCCCAGCTCGTGCCGTGGTTGTACGGCCAGACACAGACGGGACAGCTGTCTTCCAGCTCCTGAACCAGGGACAGGTAAGACAGGGATTTTTTCATCAGTCCGTTACAACTCTCTGCTGTCTGAGCTGAAGATCTCTGAGCGCCGTTGGCTCTGTGGGGTCTGAAGGAGCATGGAAGGCAGTCAGCATCAGTAAGATCCTGATGGGAGTTGGAGAGTGGGGTTTGGGGTTCACTTTTTGCCCTCAAAGTCTCAGGGACAGAGAAAACTATCTGAGAGGGGTGATTTTGTTTGGCTTTGTTCTTGTTTTTCATCAATTCTTAACCTGTGAATCTTCCATAAGGAGAACCTTAGTTGTTTGTCTGTTATGTAGGCAGGAGATTTTCTCTTGCTCATAAATAACGTTGTCGCAGAAGTATGGCAGCAGCTAGAGGGGTGTGTGACAGGTGTTTCTGTTTAACATTACAGCAAAGATTTAATGGTGCAGGCAACCAGTTTCAGATGTTTGACTCCACGGCCTATGGTGCCCAGAACCTTATGTTCAGAGACTCCACCACAGAGCTCGTTGCAATCACGTCTCAGAATTACCAGGCATGGTTGGGTGATGAGTATCTTCATGCCATGCAAGCCCTGAGCTGTGACCCCAACAGTAAGTTGTCTTTTTCTCTCAAAACCATGCACAGAGATAGCTGATCATGGAGACCATCTTCATTCTGCTGTCATCTTCTGATTCTTTGAGGGCTGTGGCAAAATGCAAGTCTAATCTTCAAGGATGGAGAACGGGCACTTTTACCTAGAAATGACATTACACTGCACAATGCTTTCCTGTGCAAATTGGCCCATTTTGTGTCACAGGATCCAGACATTTTCTACCCTTTTTGGGGCACGTGAGAGACATGAATCTAATAAGCTTCTACTGCTGCCAAGGACTCAATTTCTTACTGGCTAGAAAGGGGAAATTGCAGTAATGTGTTGCCATGTAAAATCCTTTGGTGGGTTTGTTGTAATCCTCTCTACCATCAGAAGAATGTAAAAAGGAATGGCTGAGCATCCTGGCACGCTCAGAAACACAAGTCATGGCAGCTGAGCACCCAGGCATGCCCTGTGCTGTGGCACATATGATGGGAGTGCAGATGTATGCCTCCTTTTCTTTTACAAAGGAAGTGAACTGTAGCATTTGTTTCCCAATTTCATGCAGCATTGCCAGAAAGCCTGAACTGGTGCGTTGTTTCCACTGAGGAGATTTGGAAATGTGGTGAAATGGGAACTTCCTTCAGGGATAAGAATCTGAAACCAGAAATCCAGTGCATTTCAGCCAAGACAAAAGAAGAATGCATGGAGATGATCCAGGTAAACTGTTATGATCCTTGTGCAATAAACCAATTAGTGCAAGCTGCTCTGTGCTGGGTAGGTAGAATTAGAGAGATGTGCTCTTAGGTGATATTAGATTTCAAAGAGGTGATCTGCAACCTTTGGATGGGCCTAAACCCTGATGCTTTTCCATTGTAACAAGTGTTTTGCTCCATCTCTGGAGGCTTTCAAGGCCAAGCTGATTGGGATCCTGGGCAACCTGATCTAGTGGCTGGCAACCCTGCCTGTAGCAGGTGGTTGGAACTGGATGATCTTTCAGGTCCTCCTCCAACCTAAGCCACTCTGTGATTCCTCTTTGGCTACCAGACCTGCCTGTTGAGATGCAATATATGTTGCTGGAGTCGTCACTGTAGCAGGGAAAGGAAAATGCCTGATGTTTTTTTTCACACAAGAATTGTAAATTTTATTTTTCAGAAAAAGGAAATTGATGTTGTAGCTCTGGGTGGAGCTGATATTTACAAAGCTGGGAAGACATACGGCCTTGTACCAGCTGCTGGAGAAAGTTTCTCTGGTAAGAACATCAGGAAATAGAGATGTTGTTTTTCCAGGTTGTTTCAAAACAGCTCTAAAAGCACAGGCTCTGTTCCCTGGCCCCACTGGGAAAGCTGTTTTCAGAGGAAATGAGTATTATTACCCTCACGTCATGGACAGAGGAGAAAATAAGTACGGGTTGGGTTCCTGCAGTGAATTAGTGCGACTTCTGTCTGTCCTGCTGCTGGACCACATTCGTTCTTTTGCAGTTTTGACTCTCACAGTTAAGTATTTGTCTTTTTAATTCTGCAAAAAGTATTTTAAATGGAAAAATGAGTGTTCACAGAATCAGAACATTTAGAAGACGCAGAAATGCAGACATTACACGGTATATTCTAGTTTAAGGCAAATTCTTCCTACAGTTGTGTTGGTGCTTCATAATCACTGATGAAAGGAGTGCTTGTGGGTGTTGTGTCATTAGGGCAGAATTTCAGTATGCTGAAATTTTTGAGTCATTGCATAAGAACAGCTCCTTAAAGCAGCTCTAAGTCACTAATGACCCAAATGTTGTTTCTGAGGGATGCGTACATAACACGTTCCTCTCTAGTTTTCACAGCTCAAGTGTACAGGCCATGAATGAATGCAACATTGTGGAGTAGTAAAAGTGAAGAATTCTGTGTGTGTGCATTCAGAGTTCCTGTCTGGCTGATTGTTGGTGCAATTGAAGTTGGCACCAGATAAGTGTCATGGTTATGTACACTGTCATTAAGCAGTGGGAATGCTTAAGGAAAAGCCATAGTGTTTTTTTTTTTTGTTTGTTTGTTTCTGCAAGCCGAAGACAACAATAACGCATACTATGCTGTGGCATTAGTGAAACGGAACCCATCCAATGCATTCACCATCAGTGACCTGAAAGGGAAGAAGTCCTGCCACACAGGACTGGGGAGAACTGCTGGATGGAATATCCCCATTGGCATGCTAATTAAGAAGGGCTTTATTAATCCCAGAGACTGTAATATTCCTCAAGGTAAGTAGATATACACTACAGTAACAGTCCAATTATAAACTTTCATTAGGGAAGTGCAGTTTTGATATTGCAAAGGTCTTTATTAATGGGTTTGTTTCTGAGGGACTGTTGCATTTTTAATGTCGCATTTTGAAATTTTAGGCTTGCTACCTGCTTAGGACAATAGAGGGGCCATGTTGAGAATGTTACCTCTGACATGAAAGTGTTCCTCTCCCTCTTTAATCTATGACAAAGTCACTGCCTTATTCAGGTTGGAAGGGTCATCTAGTGCAACCTGCTGTTGAAAGCATGTCCAGTAAGATCTCACTGTCCAGGGCCACGTCCAACCAAATTCTGAGTAACTCTGAGGATGATGGAGATTCCACAACTTCTTTGGGTCCTTGCCCCAGGTTTTGTCCATTTTTAGTATAAATTATTTCTTTCCTTATATCTAATTAGAAGTTTCCTTGTTTTAACTTGTTAGCCTTCATTGACACAAAAGTATGCTGCCAACTCTGTTCAAAGTGCTGTCCACCAGGACCTCCAGGACCTTTTTTTTTTTTAAATAACAATCTGCTTTTCAAACTTTCATAATTTATTCCTTGATTTAATCCTACACTAAAGCAGGATTTTGCATTCACCTTTGTTGAAGTTTGAGATTCCCATCAATGAGTTTCTGTAGCCAGCCCAGATCCATCTGAGCAGTAGCCATGGCCTCCAATGTATCAAACTGTAAATCTTTATTCTGATTTTCAGAAATGTAGAGGAAGTGTGTTTTTAAAATTTAATCAACTTGGTTTATCATCCAAAAATCCCCCCTGCCACACCTGTCCATCTCCTTGCTTGAAGATGCTGACTCCAGTCAGTGTCACTAATAGGACAGGCACTGAAACTCATGCAGTGTGTACAGACACGCATCCTCTCTAGGTGGTACTTCCAGCTCTGGGATGCCATTGCAATAAATGATGATTATTGTCTGGAATTTTACTGCATCAGTTCAGTGGTACTTTGAAAATATTTTAATTTGTACCTTCCAGTAAGGGAGCTGTAATTTCTGTTTCTAGTGTCCTACTGAGGCTGGTGTTGGTATAACTTCATGGCAGTGTAACCACCCTTTCTTGTAAAGACTCTTCCACTTATGATGATTTGTCCTCTCTTATTTATTTTTTTAAGCTGTGAGCGAGTTTTTCTCTGCCAGCTGTGTGCCTTCAGCTACGCAGGATAATTACCCATCAACACTCTGTCAACTATGTATTGGAGATAGTAATGGAAACAATAAATGCAGTGCAAGTAGCCAAGAACGGTATTACAGCTACAACGGAGCCTTCAGGTAATTAGCACACGTGGTTGCTATTTAGTCTGCCAGTTTGTCACAATGCAAGGAGGTACTGTTCTCTACCTCAGTCAGCAAAATGTGTTAATTCCTTTTAAGAACAGCCCACTAGAAACAGTAGCAGCCCTCCCCTTTGCAAGATGCTGTGACAGCAGTAGCAAAAGAGGTGTGCATGTGTACCTGCATGCCAAAGTCTCTTGCCAGCTTCCTGGCCTACAGCCACACAGATGTGGAACACCAAATCCCCGCGTTACTGAGCGATGGACACTTACCTAGTGAAGAGCATGTGAGTTGTCATCAGTCTGCAGCCTTGCTTTCATCCAGTGTGACAGCCTGCCACTCTGCTCAGGTCATCCATAAAGAGCTTAAGTAGGAGAATGGGCAAAGAGTACCAGCTGGCTGTGAGTCTGTGCTGAGCACGGCAAGCCAGGAGCAGGGAGCTGGGGCTGGGTCGTCATAGAAGGAAAGTTTTGAGTGGCCTTGGTAAATAGGGCTTCTTCTGCTTCAGGAAATTAGGGAAACTGAACCTAGTTGTGCAACATGCTGTTAGAAACTGCAGTTACATTAGTTACGTGTCTTCTGTGTGCAGGGCTGTAAAAGCAGTGTCTGTACATGCGGTAAGATCACTCCTACGTGGAAAAAAACCCCACAGAAGTGTTTGTGTATGCACACACACGCAGAACCTGGTAAACTCTTCCCTGATGCACTCAGGGAGTCTTAGTGGCGTATACTTAGCATGTGGTTTTAAAGGTGTGAAAGCTGTTGTTACCAAATGGGGAGCAGAGTATCATGAGTCTTCTATTTCCTTGCTTATGTAATATTGACCTTTCTTTGTCCTTTCTCCCATTGTTATTAATGGCTGTTTCCTGCTCTTTACTCTCTTGAAATTCTCAAAGTATTTTATAAACTTTGCAGTGATGTTGGTTTTTCTCTCATTTCAAGACACTTCATTTCTTGGTTTGCTTTTCCTCTTTACTTTGGGGTCCAGTGGGTTTATTTGCAGGAAAGTATGCAAGAAAAACTGATTTCTAAATCTATCAGTTATTAGAAATGATGTGGTCCCAATAATGGTGCCTTGAATTGAACTTCTATCTCGCATTTCATAAAGGTGCCTGGCAGAGGACGCTGGGGATGTGGCCTTTGTGAAGCACTCAACAGTGTTTGAGAACACAGATGGTATTTAGTTTTATTTGACTCTTTATTGCAATTCAGTTATTTTTCCTGAACCTTTTTGCTCTGAAGCATTTGATAAGTGACGGTGACTAGTTTCTTCTTTTAGGTAAGAATACTGAAAGTTGGGCCCGTGATTTGAAGTCCAGTGATTTCCAGTTACTATGCCCAAACGGAGCCCGTGCTGAAGTCACTCAGTTTGCTCAGTGTCACCTGGCTCGGGTGCCAGCTCCTGCCATTATGGTTCACCCAGATATCAACATTTTTGCTCTGTATGGACTCCTGGACAAAGCTCAGGTAATAATTCTATATTTATTCTATCGGTGAGTTACACATCTCGGCAGACCATGCCTGGCTGCCACAGGCATTTAGCTTCAGCACTGATAGGAATCTAGTTTAAAAGCAATACTGAGTGTCTCTGTACTGTGCTTCAGCCATTTCCTTAAGTCCAGTGCAGTCAAGCTCTGTTTTGCACAATAATACTTACGCAGAAGAACTTAATAGAAGTACAGGTCTTTACAGAGAGTAACAAGAAAATTTTGCATTGTCTTCAGGACTATTTTGGAAATAACAGCAACGGAAATGGATTCAAAATGTTTGATTCTTCAGCTTTTCAAGGGAAAGACTTGATCTTTAAGGATGCTACTGTGAAGATAGTGCCAGTAGAAGAGAGGAGGACATATACAGAATGGCTGGGGAGAGCATATGTTGAGTCCCTTGAAGGGATGCAAACACCACAGTGCTCTGGGGCAGGTAATAAGTTAATACAACACCACCTATTAGTGATTACTTTTGTTCCCTTCATTATTTTAGCTCAGTTACAGGGCCTGGGGTAACATGGTCCAAGTGGTAACTTCCAGGCCTTCCTAGCACCTTTTCTTCAGATGAGCTGCTGTTTGGATAACACGTTGTGCTAACATTTTAAAGCCTCTTCCTGCCACTTTGCAGGCAAGGTGCTTACAGCATTTGCTCATCAGGGAGTGGGGTGGGACTGGAAGCTGCCACTGTTTGTGTGGACGGGGCGGAATTTGAGGTAGAAGCCATCAGTACTGCGTCAGCATGGCTTACAAGATCAGTCCAAAACTGAAGTACTTCTGCCATCATTGCTGATGTTGAATTATGCTGGGTTGAGGGATTCTCAGGTGCTGTTAGATGGATATTGGTTTTCTGGTCTACTGTAGAGAAGAATTTCTGCATCTTGGAAGGCAGTATTAAAGTCTTGTCTAGAGAATCCACTCTGGCCTCCTTGCTGGTAATGTTCTGACTCCTTCATCCCTGCCTGTCCCATCCTCACCTTGCTGGAGGCAGCAGTTTGTCCTGAGCTCAGTTTCCAGAAGAGGTAAGTGCACAGAGGATGGACAGGCCATGGGCTGGGAGAGTACCTGCACCCAGAGTACCGCTCCTGCCATGTGCGAGGTCCTCCACCTCCCAGTAGGAGAAAGCAGGGGGGATCTCCAAAGTCACTGGAGGAAAAGGAAGGCCAGAAAGACCTGAGGGACTGCGTGCTGGCAGGGGGAAGGGTGAAGTCCAGAGTGTTCATCCGCTCAGTCAGAGCGATGTCCTTGTCCCTTGGAATGTGCTGCCATTTTTGTCAGGATGCTTCTGGCTGTCCTGCTTATACAAGAGGCTATTTGAGTGCTTGTGAATGCCACTTCTGTTTTCTGTTAGTGAAACACAGTAGCTCACTACTGATTACCCGTTGGCTGCCAAGTGGCACGTAGTACTCGGTTCTTATTTTTGTCCATAGCTGCACTAACAACACGTGCTGCCGTGCTGCTGGCAGGCAGCCTCCTCCTGACCACAGCCACCACCTCATGATCCCGGGAGGTAGAGGCGTTCACCGTAATAATAATAAAAATATGTAAAACCGCACTGTAAATAAATACAACCCGAGAAACAAAACACCTCAGCGCCCGCTCCGTCCGTACGCGCCCAACCGCAGCGTAATCCGCGCCTGCGCACTCGGCCCGCTCTGCGGCGCCCCGGCCGGCGGCGTGCGCCCCCTAGCGGCGCGGCGGCGCGGGGCCGACATGGCGGCGCGGCGGCTGTGGGCGCTGCTGGTTGCGCTGCGGGCGGGCTGGTGCCTGCTGCCGCAGGCCGGCTACCTGCACCCCGACGAGTTCTTCCAGTCGCCCGAGGTCATGGCAGGTAACGCGGCGGGGAGGGGCGGGGGCGGCGCGGGGCCGGGGCGCTGGGGCACGGCGGCCCCGAAGAGCTCCTGCCGTGCCCGGGATCGGGCGGGAGCTGAGCCGCGGGCACGCGCGTGGATGCCGCTGGGCTCAGGGCTCGAGGGACGGCGGTGCTGCACCATGCTTCTCACACCGAGTTGTACCCCAATACCGAATTACTGAATAAAATAGATACGATTGCTTTTTTCTTTCTTTTTTTTTTTTTTTTTCTTTCTTCCCTCTTTTTCTTTCTTTTCTTCCTCTGTAGGAGACATTTTAAACCTGCAGGTCTATTATCCCTGGGAATTCCTTTCCAGCTCTCCCTGCAGAACAGCTGTTTTCCCGTTGCTGACCTCCGGAGTTACGTACTGGGTGCTGAAGGCGTTGCAGCAGCTGGATGTGTGCTCGCGGTGTGTCAGCTCCTACACCCTTCTCGTGTCTCCTCGCCTTCTCCTTACACTCCTTTCTTTGGTGCTTGACTACAGCGTGCACCGACTGGCTCCTTCCTGGGGAGCGGATCGGTGGAGAGCACTGCTCCTTCTTGCTGGATCCTACGTCACTTTGGTGTTTTATACGAGAACATTTACCAACACGCTTGAAGGTCTTCTCTTTGCGCTTCTGCTGGTATTAGTTTCCTCCAGAAAATCTGGCAGCGGCTTGGCGAAGCCTGCCAGCAGCCCTGTGATAGGTGTGGTAACAGCCGCGGGGTTTTTCAACAGGCCGACCTTTCTGGCATTTGCACTAATGCCCCTGCTTTACTGGGTAGGCTTAAACGCTGACTCCCAGAAGAGCATTAAAACTCTCATAATCCCCTGTTTGAAACTTACCACCTGTGCATGCTTTACTGCCGTTGTTTTTATCACAGCTGACACCATGTACTTTACCTCAGTGGGCTTGGACAGCCTTTACAGCGTTACAAACAGCAGCCTGTTCGATGTCATAGCTCGGTTAAATCACAGAGCGGTGGTGACCCCTGTAAACTTTCTCCTCTATAATCTTAATTCTCATAACCTTGCTCAGCATGGAAGTCACCCACGAGTTACACATTTAGTAGTTAATGGAGTAATGCTCTTTGGGATCTTACATCTTCTGGCCATCCATGATGGTTTTAAAATGCTAAAGAAATACATCCATGAGTTAATGCGGGTCGGAGCGCGTTATCGTGGGTCACCTAGGTTATCCGTGCGTTCCGAGGGCCATCCAGCACTACTGCTGTTTTATTTTGTTCCTTTGGCACTTCTCTCCCTGTTCAGCCACCAAGAGCCGCGGTTTCTCATCCCTCTCATCTTGCCACTGGTCCTGTTCAGCACATCACAGAATAGAGCTATGAAGTGGAAACCCGTCATCGTCATTTTTAATGTTCTTGGGGCTTTCCTGTTCGGATGCCTGCACCAGGGGGGACTGATACCATGTTTGTTTCACTTGGAGCATCTCCTGCATTCTTCAGAGTCCTCGAACCATCCAAGACACTATACTCTGCTCTTTGCTCATACCTACATGCCTCCTAGGTCTCTGCTTAATATTAACAAGAAAGATCCGCACGTAGAAGTGATTGATATGGCTGGATCTGAAGAGGAAGCCCTCTGTCAAGTGGTAGGACAGCACGCAAACAATTGCACCTGCAGTGACTGTCATTTTTTGGTTATAATCCCTGGTACAGTCAGAGCCACAATTACCAAATGTGGTGTCTCGCTCAAGAATGAGACTTTGATATTTCCACACTTATCAATGGAAGATCCACCACAGCTGTCCTTCCTATTCAGTGAAAACTGGAGAAGTCAGTTAGGACTGTACATCCTAGAGCTAGGCAGAGCGCAGCAGAGCCTTTAGATCTCAGAACATTTTTAGGTTTTCACTTTGCCCAAATGCAGTCAGACCTTTCTCTTCAAAGTCCCATGCTCACCACAGGCGGTGCTGCTGTGAGCTCCTCACTTCTCTTTCCCTTTCTTCATGCCCAGTATAGCCACCTCTACCAAGGTGTGAATCATGCAGTCCCTCTGGTGTTTCTGAGGAACTGCCTAATCTTCCACATGAGAGAGGATGAACCCAGACCACAAAAACCAATTTGAGCTTTGTTCTTTTCTTAGGAGATACATGTTAAAATATTCTTAAAATCTCAGCTAGAGGGTTTGTGGGCTGTGTT
The DNA here is from genome assembly GCA_023055505.1 of Callipepla californica brunnescens. Lineage (NCBI taxonomy): Eukaryota > Metazoa > Chordata > Aves > Galliformes > Odontophoridae > Callipepla > Callipepla californica. The sequence goes on along the minus strand of JALIRH010000008.1, from coordinate 11,607,239 downwards.
CCTGGTAATAGGAATTTAACTCATTGCTGGAGAGAGGTTCCTGGACTAGAAGAACTTCGTCTGATCCAATGTGGTTTTACTTTCATGCTCTTAGAATTTCAGAGCCTCCTCTCTGTCACTGTGCCAGTCACAATACGGACACCAGTGTATAATACTGTTTGAAGTGATTCAGTCCTTAAAATTGCCCAGTGTTGACATAAGAGAATGTGATTTAGAAGATGGAAGATGCTTCAGCAGAGGCATTTATGGTAAATCCTAAAATCAAAGTATTATCTTGCTTTTTAGTGTTTCTTGCCACAGTTATTTCCTGTGGATGTACTACACACGTATTACGTAGAGCAAGCTGAGGATGCTGCTTGATGTCATTAAGTCTGCCTGTTGTTTAGCTGCTGTAAAAACGGCAGGTCCCTTCCTTTTGCATTCTAGCAGCATTTCACAGCTTTCCCTGCTCAGCTGTGACTCTGGGCACTGTGAGGTGCTGCTTTGAGGAGCTAGGCAGAATTGGTACCTTGCAGGGATTTGATTCCTGTCATGTTTGACCAGATGGATCCCTGACCACGGGGTTAGAAGAGCACCAGTTCCATCACAGGGGGGCTGTGAGTTTAAAGGGGCATCGTCTGTGCCCCCCTCCCCTTTCAGTAACAGCTCCCCATTGATTCAGTTTGGTTGGAATGACAGATCACATCCTGGCACTGAGCAGTGTCATTTTAAAGTAGGATACAAATAACCCTCAACTTCAGCTGAGGATAACACACATGCTTAGTATTACAGCACGGCTAGATAGCTGTTTTCATATTTGTGAACCATCCTGACATGTAAGGAGGTACTAATTTATCAAGCCTCTCTATGAAGTGATTCTACACATTAATTCTTTCTGCTTATAGTGGTAGTAAAGCTTTTTGCAGTTCTCCCTCCATCCATACAGCTTTACCTAAGATTTTATTTGCCAGTTTTTTAACAGAGACAAGAATTATTGTTGCCAGACGGGGAAGCTAGGAAAAACCCGTGTGAAGGATTTGCTCGTACCTCCACAATTAAATGAACGATCGAGACTGTTAAGAAGTATGTTCTCTCAAAAAGCATTTTGCATTGTGAGTCCCCCCCGTGTGTTCTCCGTCAACCCCACCACCCCACGTGGCAGAGGCCTGCACGCTGAGGGCAGTGGGAGAGCAGCTGTACTGATGACATCCAGCACCAGAAGGAATCAGGACAGCATCGTGACACCTCACTGATGTATATTCCAGGTTCATTTCCTTTTTGCTCCTTTACGCTGTGCCACAGTTTGCATTCCACGTCCTGGTTATTGTTTTCAGCTATTCTTAAACAGCTGTAACGTTTGGGAACTATTTTGAAACTTAGGATCTTATGAACTTTATAATAACTTTGGAAATTATGATCTCTATACGAGTGGGGTACATCTTGAAAGTCTTCCTGCTTGTGAGGAAGCACCAGCTGCTCAGCATGATGAATCTCTACCGCTGCACAGGTCACCCGGGATGGAGCCAGGAGACCCTGGGCTACAAATACAGATTCAGATTGAAAATGCACTGCTTCTGTTTCACCAGATGGATTTAATTTATTGAGTATACCACAGATTCACATTTTCCTTCCTCCTGTGTTGGCAGAAAGTTTACTTTTACCAGCAGCGCTGGAAGCCGCGTATCTCCTAGACTGTGAGAGTCCTTCATCTGCAGTGATACCAACTAAGGCATCTCCCTCCCACGTTAACGGCATGCAGTCAGCTGCTCCCAGAGGTGTGAGGCAGCTATTTAAGTCTCACGGATGTTTACACAGCACTGAAAGCAAAGCAGCCCAGCGTTATCGGGAAGATGGATGCGTTTCTTCCATTCTTCCCATCATCCCTCCGTATCAAAGCTGCCATGCAAACGTAGAGAACACCACCGCTGCACAGATATGAATCGTTAAAGGAGCTCCGGCGAGAAACGGCTTTATTTTCAGTCTCACATCGCGCACGAGCGACAGTCTTCACAGTATTCCGGACGATGCTCGGTGCGAGTCCGCGCTGCGTGCAGCTGGGCGCAGTGCACGGTGCGGGAAGCGACGATGACACGGCCCCATCGCAGCGCTCCGTGGCCGCCTCCGTCCGTGCCGGGCTCGGCCGCTCCTCGTGTCCCTCCGCCGCCGCTCGCCGCGCTCCGGCCGTCACCGGCGAACCGTCTCCACGGGGCCGGCACGGCCGCCTCCTCCCGCCGCTCAGGCCCGGCCGCTCCGTCCCGCTCCCGCTCCCGTCCCGGGGGACCCGTGCCCGCCCCGCGGCCGCCCGCCGTCCTTCAGCCGCCCCAGGAAGGCGTCCCGCAGGCGGCACAGGCCGGGCTGCAGGTCCCGCGCCGCCTGGCGGGCGCCCAGCTGCCCGCGGGTGATGGCGGCGGCGGTGAGGCGCGCGGCGGCGCGGATGGGCCGCGAGTCCGAGAGCTTGTCGATGAGCCGCGGGTCGCTGAGCAGCGCCAGCAGCAGCCGCCGCAGCACCATCCTGCGCGCCGCTCCCGCGAGAGCCGCCGCCGGCCGCGAGTTCTCGCGAGAGCCGCCGAGCTCGGTGGGGGGAGGGCCGGCTCTCGCGAGAGCGGCATCGGCGGCGGCGTGCGGCGGTGCGGGCGGGCAGCATGTGCTCGGGCGGCACGCTGAGCATCCTGCGCAGCGACTCCTACGTGGACCTCAGCCAGTACCGCGACCAGCACTTCCGGGTAAGGGCCGGGGTGGGGGGGGTCCCGGGGCCGGCCCCGCTCCCGCCGCCGCCGCCGGGTAACGCCGCGGTTGCGTTTAAGGGCACGCGGTACGACCAGGAGCGGCTGCTGAGGAAGAGCTGCACGCTGTACGTGGGGAACCTGTCGTTCTACACCACGGAGGAGCAGATCCACGAGCTGTTCGGCAAGAGCGGCGACATCAAGAAGATCATCATGGGGCTGGACAAGGTGAAGAAGACCGCCTGCGGCTTCTGCTTCGTCGAGTATCCTTGTGCGGGCCGCGCCGCGCTCGGGAAGGGCGGTCTGTCGGTGGCCTCACAGATGTGTGCGCTGTTTTCTTTAACGAGCCCCTGAGGTATTACGCGAGGGGCGATGCTGAGAACGCCATGCGGTACATCAACGGCACCAGGCTGGACGACAGGATCATAAGGACGGACTGGGACGCGGGATTTAAGGAGGGCCGGCAGTACGGCCGGGGGAGGTCAGGGGGACAGGTGGGTTGGTGTGCTGTCTGCTTTCTGAGGGGCTGCTGACTGTGGCCGTTTGTTGCTTTTCGAACGAAGGCACCCAGAACAACTCAGCAGCAACTTCAGAGTTGTTAAAGATATACATTAATCCCTAAACGTTTTGTTGGTGGCCGTGGTACTTGCTAAGAATAAGTAATTATTCCTTGTATTTCATTGAAAGTATTGTCTGCGGAGGTACTTCGCGTAAATAAGCCAAGGAAGCATAAAGCTGACAAGAAAACAGGATAACACTCAGCTGACCAAAAGTCAAGCAGATAGCAGATGGTTTTACTGCTAAAAACCATCGCTTTGTCTGTCTCGATTAATAACACCCAGAGGGAACTCCTTAATAGGAAGGCTATTTGACCTGGTGTTCCAGGCTTCTGTGTGGTGATGCACTTTACCTCTCATCAGAGAACTTCTTGTGGCTACTTACGTATTGCAGACTCAGTTTGACAGTGTGGTCTGATGGTGCAGTAGTTCTTGAGAAAATATTTCTGTATATGTTTACCAGACTTTCCTTTTTTTCTTCTTGTTTGTAAGGTCAGAGATGAATATCGACAAGACTACGACGCTGGAAGAGGTGGCTATGGTAAAACTGTTCAGTGCCAGTGAATGGCGAGCGACCCATCGGCCTCACAGGGGAACTGAATCCCTATTGTAAATGTCACGAGGCACAGAGTAGGTCTTCTGCACACAAATGTATGTAAATAGAAATTTACAGGAGCCGCTATCAGTGTTCCTGTAATCACATAGTATATTCTGTTTGGCTTCTGTTTTAATACCAGGATCCAAAACATTGCCAAGTACACTAATACACAGGACGTGGGAGCAAGGTTTTAAGCAATAGTATACGTGAGACTTTGGTCTCAGAATGCTGCTGCAAATCTACTGAAAGAATCAAAGGTTTATCAGAATGGTGCTTCTTTTTTTTTCCCTGGGAAAAACTTGATTATTCTGTCACTGGATTTCGTTTACACTAGTATCACAGAGCAGAGAGGGGTCTTAAAGCAGTATCTGTGTATGGTTCAGAAAGTGAAGGAAAAGGCTAAGAGCCTGAAAAGGAAATACAATTCCAGTTTCCAGAGTAGTCTTAAAGTTGCAGACTTTGAGGAAGCTGAATTAACAGCCTTTTACACTCATGCTTTTCCTTTCTGGAGTTAGCACACATCTTTGAAGGGCAAGTAAAGCAAGCCAGGTTGAGCCCAGGAATCATAAAATGAGAAGCAAACCTAGCAGCTGGGAGAAATCAGGCCCTTTCAGTCTTCATCAAAGTGTACTGCAGCTGCGTGACGTTGCATGGTACGGAACCATCTTGGTTTGTGAGGTATGGAGTCCAAGAATTACAGTACCAGTTAGTGTCATGGTTGGATTAGCACAGTTTTGCTCCTGTCTGGTAGCTCTCCATAGCCTCGATGTCTGAGGAACAGTATCTTTCCTGTGTCTGCAAAGGTGACATGGAATCAGGCTTTACAGTTAACTGCTTTCCCTCCTTGCCCTGGTCAAAATGGGATGTGTGAGGAACTATCTGTATGAGAAAGATTCTGTTTGAGAAACCTGATTGAAAATAAAAGTAATTAAAAAAAACAAAAACTGGAGAAACCTTACTTTATACAGAGTACATCGTAAGACTGGTAAAAGAATTGTGGGACTCTTGTCTCTTTGGATTTATTTTTTCCTCTGGATCTTAGGATAAGGGGGAATAGGTTAGGCAGAAACTCCTTACTCAGAGGTGGTGGGGCACTGGTCCAGGTTGTCCAGAGAGCTCTGGGTGCCCTGTCCCTAAAGGTGCTCAAGGCTGGGCTGCATGGGGCCCTGGGTAGCCTGAGCTGGTGGGGGGCAGCCAGCCCACTGCCAGGGTTGGAACTAAACAAACTTCCCAGCCCAAGACATTCTATCATTCTGTGATTAATACTGCAGGTTAACCTGATGGGAGCTGTTGAAATGATAGGGTTTAAAAGAAATTGTTGAAGGCATATGGATTTTTTCTTTTCCTCACAGATGGGCTTTGAGTTCTTTGGAAACTGCAGTTCGTAAACTTCTGTCCAAATATCTTGCTTTCCCAAAGTTCTTTTAAAAGAAGTATGTAAAATTTGACCTTTATTCATGACATGTAGTATTGGAAATCTTGATGTGCATCTAGTGCAGAGTTTGTCACAGCTGTTACTGTGTATTGGAAACGTGGAACTGCAGTTAAGATGCCTTTCCCATTAAGTGAGATTGAGGGTGGCCTTTTCCTTTTTTTTTTCTTTTTTTTCCTTGTTTCCTGGTACATAGAGAAAAGCTGGATTTTCAGGATCACTTGATGCTGATCTGAAAACAAGACTGAACAGATTATCGTTTTCTGTGTAGAAAAGTCATTTGATGCTGAGCTTGCAGCCTGTAATCTGCTGCAGGAGAGCTCTGAAGTTTATTTTTCAAAGTACCAATTTTGTATAAAAGTCTGTGCTATCAAAACTTGAAGTCACTTTCAAATAAAGCTGCAACACTAATTTTTTCCCCCCACTGATTCTGTTTAAAAATAAATAAATAAAAATAGAGATTCTCTTCATTCAGTAGCCCTGCTGAGAAGGGCTTAGGGCTCCTGGTAGATGAAAACTGAACATGAGCCAGTGGTGTGTGCTGGCAGCCAGCAGTATCCCAGGCTGCACATGGGCAGGCAGAGATTGGTTCTGTTTGGTGCTGTGTTTAATGGTGAGTATTTGATATGGTGGCAGAGATATGAGGTAAAGCTCTCAAAAAATATTCACATCTGTAAATATTGTAAACAGTAACGTCATAAATTGTACAGCCTCAAAATGAGAAGCCACTAGTAACTAGAAAAACACCTCTGAACGTGATACCCTAAGACAAATTCTTGTTTTAATCAATGGGTCTGTTCAGATCAAAGCAGTATGCTTCAGCAGTTATGTGCTGTCTAGTAAAAAGGTGCTGTGCATATAACTGCCTTACTGAGTGCATCGTAGTGCAGTTCCAGCTGTGGTTAATGTGTCAGGGGGCTTTTGGAAGAACTGGATGAACCAACTTTGCTTGCATCTGTTTCTACATTGCACTGTATGGCGTGGAGAGAGGTGTTAGAACTTCTCAAGTTGTCCTTTTAAGAAAAGCTAGGGCTTGCCCTAGCTAGTAGGGGATCCTGATCCCTTCTTGTTCTTCCCACAGACAGGGAAGCAAGCTGGTTGGAGGCAGCTTGCTTTATTAATGACCCGTTTCTAATGAGGTGAGAAGGAAGGTTATAATGAGCTAAGTGGTTTTATTTTTTAGTTATTAGTATAATGGCCACTTTTCAGTTTCTTTTAACACAGAAACAGCAACTTGGAAAAAAATAATAGAACTCGTAAAGTTTTACTTTACTGTGAGGTCTTCTATTTTGAGAAGGGTTTCCATCAGTGGGTTTTAAAAGCATGGGGACATAGAGAAGTCTTAATATCTTAAAAGGGGGTGTAAAGGAAACTGCTCGAAGCTGGTTTCATTTTAGCACTCTGACAGCAGTCTGGCATGGCTCTGCTGAAGCAAGGGGTGTACCAAATAACTGCCAACTCCACGGCCTCTTACAGCCTGGAAGATCTATGTCTGCTTAAAGTTAGGGACATGTGCTTCGTGGACGAGAGTTTCCTGTGTGTCACGATAAAGGTAAGCTGTGATTTGAGAGGAATGTGGGGTTTTTCCTTATCACCTGTCTTCAGGATTTACTCTAAGCTTGGCCTGGAGAGGTCTTGAGCAGGTCCTGCGTAACATTCCATGCAGTAGGATGTTATGACATAAGGGCTGGGAAGAATTTACCGTGCTCCACTCCCTTTTCTGTGCGAATGAACTACAAGGATGTGTGAAAATATAGATTTAAATATTAAGGCTACATAACTTCTCCCAGTGCCTGTGTCACAAATGCAGCGAGGTTCTGTTGTGTCCCAGTCAGCTAAAGATGGTTACAGGAGGGAGAGTTTGCTGACCTTCAGAAACGGCGTTCTGGAAGCAGGAGAAATGTGTTGTGCATAGGTTCTGTATTTTTTGGGGCAGTATGCTGCTGCTCTGCTCCCCAGCCTGCTTCCAGAGAAAAAGGTGTGCTTTAGCTCAGCGGGATATTGCTCTCCAGTTTTATTTTAGTTTTTAGCAAAAGATGAGCATCTGTTAGAGTTCTCTGTAGGGGAGGGGGAGAACAAGTAAACACAAGTATCCAAATCCTTCTTTGCAGCACTTGCTAACTGACATATTTAGATGTGATCCGAACCTTTCCACGAGGCTGTGGTGTTAGAGCTTCAAACACGAGGAGCAGCTGGAAGGTGCCAGCTGGCTCCCTCATGACTGCCAGGCAGCGTGCCTGCTTGCTGGGGTAGCAAGGCCAGCTGCTGGCAGCAGCTCGGTGCAGCACGTGGTGTGTGGTACAGCCTCAGGACTGCTTTTTTGTGTATGTGTTGTAAAAATGAACCAAGAAATGAACCAAGAAAACCAAAAACCCCACCCTAATTCTGTTCTGGCTCTGTAATAGGAAGCTGAAATACCTTTGGGGAGGAAAGAGTGTGTTAGGTGTTTGTGAGGGAGCAGCTGGGAGGAGCATCACCTTCCTGCACTGCCCTGGGGATGAGTGTTGTCAGACACTGTCACTTCTGATGTTATTTTTGTTAGAGCTACCTCTGGCCCCTCAGAGTGGGCAGTTAAGGATTCCTGTGGGATGGGCATTTCTGTATAAGGATGGTGTGGCATCACAGTTTACTTCAGCTCTTGTGTCAGTTTTTTAACTTCCTTCTACTAGTTTGAAATAACGATCCTGTTTTTGTGCTTTGCATTGTACATGCTTTTGGAATGGCTAGTTTTTTTCTGAATAAAACGCTTATCTGTTCACATTAATTATAAATTGGCACTTTTTTGCTGGGCAGTTCAGTATTTGGTTCTCTGAAATATCACTGTTCTGCAGCCTCTCCCATGGCTGTTGATGAGAACCAGCCGGGGCCTGTCAGCTTGTCGTGCTGCCACAAGATGTCATGAGAAGCCGTGTCTGGCTGCAGGACGGGCGCGTCTGCATCCCTGGCACTCAGTAATGCTGAGCAGTCCTTCTGTAGCAATGTGCTCTGGATGTGTATCACTTTGCCATGCTGCTCTTTTTCTTGAAGAAACCCTTTTTCATGTTATTTTTGCATTGAAACAGAGAAATCTGGTGGCTGACTGAATTCCCGCTGAACGCACCCTGAGGTGACAGCCCTTACAGTGCTGAGCTGTAGCATAATACCGAGCACCATAAGGCTGAGGTGCTCTTTCTGTGTGTTGTAACCAAGAGTTTGTGGGTTGCCAAAGGGTGGTTTGGGTTTTATTTATTTATTTATTTTTCATTCTCTGGTATGTTTACTTTGGAAAGAGAAGGAATGTGTTTCCAGAAACTGCAGATGGCTTTTGCCTGTTAAACCCCAGAATGTCCTAATCTGTTTGCTCTTGCTTTTGCTTTTAAACTCCCAGCTGAATCTCTTCTTTGAAATGTCCACATTATCTTGGGAAGCTTCTGAGCAGCGGCGTTGCAGTGTTCCAAACTGCGTAACAGCAGGAAATGTTTGCTGCTACCTACTCTTGCCAGAGAGAATCTGGGAAGAGACTTTGTAAGTTCCTCTGGTCTCATACGTATACCCTAAGTCATGGTAGACTTTCTGATGAATTGTTTTGTGGAGTGCAGTCCTGTCAGAAACTTTGTTTTCTCTCCCATTTTGTTCAGTGAGATCTGCATACATAATGTTTAAGCATTGAATGTGGCTTAATGAGCTTTATCTAACTTATTTCTCTGTCAGCTGAACATGAAACACACAGAGGATGCAGATATTGTATGGTCACCTTTGCTTGTTGATGCATGGTGGATATCCTAAAATATGAATAAATGGATGGAGAATGTGTGTGGATTAGGTACTAGGTGGGTATATGTGTTCTGCCCCGTTCTGGTGTGGTGTGTTCTTCATGTAACTGTCTTGTTGAGAACCAAGAGCACTGCTAGAGGAACAACAGACTTCAGGGAAGCTCTGTTATGTTGTCTCTGCCATCCTACAGCTCTTGGGAGAAAACAAAACAAAACAACAACCTTTAAATCAGCTTCAATGTTGGCTATTCTTAAACTTATCAGACAAAGGAAGGATCTCTTCTTAACATTTACGAACAGATGAATTTCCATGAGCGACCTAAGAATATTTCAGGTGAGCATCATGCAATGGTATTCCAAGAAAATTAATTACACTTCTTGTTTCTCATTTTGAACTGTTTTGGGTATGTCCAAATATGCAATTGGGATGAGGCCTGCTAGGAGCAGCCCAAGGTTTGTGAGTGCTTAGTAACACTGATGAGATTGAGTCTTAGGGCTCCAGAATGTGTTACAGATACTGGAGAGTGAGAAAGTAAACCAGATGTTCACATAGCATCTCAAGCCTCCAATAGCTTTATGAGAAATAGCTGTGGCTGATATGCCAGGAGAATTCCTGAAAGAGACCATGGGAGCGGTATTGGCCACTGAATTATCTCAAAGTAAGCCAGGGAGGCTGAGCTAAACAGCTCCACAACAAGTAGAGATTCAACATCCCTCGGGGTAAGCATCCAAGATCAGCTGCAGGACAGTATTTTTCCCAGCATCCAAGGCCACAAGGGCCAAAAAACATTAGTCTGTGTACAAAGGCTGGCAGAGGAAGGCCTGGCTTCAGAAGGGTGCGTGGGGCTCGCAGGGTGCAAAATGTGTGGGAAGTTGTTGGCTGATCTGTGCTGACCCAGTAACTTGGACTGTAGGCACAAAGTGGTACCAGGGCAAAGTTAGTAGGCATTAACAGGTCCTGTAGCTTGAAGAAGTAAGTTAAGTTCCTTGACTGTCTCAAATTTTCTAATTTAAAATGTGTCTTGTGAGTTCAGTTTGTGCTAAGAGCCTTTAAGATATTTATATTCATCATTTCTAGCCATTCTTAGTGTGTTGCCACAAGTGTTGTCTGTGACAGTGTAGCTTACAATGGAGATGTGAGAGGCTGAATCCGCAAAGAAATAGCGGTGACAAAGGCTAGGAATAAAACATTCTCTATTCAGCTTTCCTTTTAAAAGGAGGAATACATATTCCACAGTTATAAAGACTATATTGTTGCTTTTCAGCTAGGATTCAATGACACGTACTAAAATATGTCATTAGAAATTGTAGTTCCATTGGAGTAGGAACCGTTCTACTTATGATCCCTAAAGAAAGCCTTTGAGTCATGAAAAGCAGTCTGTTCGTGGAAGGAAAATGTAAGAATCGTTTTTCTGAAAGTCAGTGCAAAATGAACGTTCCCTTCAGAACGTTTTTTTCACTCAATTTCTAGCCATGTAACAAATGGCTGTAGAATTAATTAGAGGCTATGTGAAAACAATATGAAAAGGTGCCACGAAACTCAATGTTCTGTTTTTCAGTGTTCACAGTTTATTTTTGAGTGGAGTTGCTGCTGATTTCATGAGGCCTGCCCTTCTTAGCCTAGCACACCTCAGGAGCCCACTGCTCCTGCCCCGTGCTGGTGACTGAGCAGTGCCCTCACACACACTGTCATGTGGGAGGGATAGAAAGATCTCAGATTTGGGATCACAAAGAGACTGCTCTGGTAAGTGACACTGCAATTTGTATGGTCAGAAAGATGTCAGTGCTGCATCACAGAAAATTTGTCTTTAAAATTTGCCTGCTTTGCTTGTTTTTTGCAGCAGGTTGATTAGATTCTGGATGAGCACTGGTAGGAGAGGAGGTGCTCTGAGCTGGTTTGCTTCTGGCCAGGGTCTGGCTGCTGGCAGTGGTGTGGGACAGTGCTCTGTGGCCTGATTCATGTTGGCAGCAGCGCAGGGATCTACAAGATAACAACCATTGCTCCGGAGCTTTTCTCCTTTTTCCTTCGTTGCAGTCTTTATGCTGGTTCTTACAGCTTACATTATCAATGGGCTGAAGAGAAACATGAATATTTTATTGTTTTTCCCCATGAAGCCAGGAAATTGGGAGTTGATCTTATATTAAAGCAGCGTTGTTGTGAAAGCCCATGCATGCAGCTGTAGTGCAGCTGTGGGAGCACAGACACAACCTGCTGCCCTGCTCAGCACGTGTCTGGCACATGCTGCCCAGGGAGTGGTGGAGTCACCATCCTGGGAGGTGCTCAAGGAGAGGGTAGCTGCAGTGCTTAAGGATATGGGTTAGAGTGGATGGGTTGGTGGCTGGACTGGGTGATCTGTGTCAGTGGGATGTTCCCCTCTGCCTGTTCTCTCTGATAACACTGCTGAGAGAGCTGGTGCATGGGCATTGTCTTCAAAGTACTTCTCAGAAGGGACAAAGAACTGCTATTTGGAGCTCTGAAATTAATTGACTGTTTGAATGTATTGAGCTGAACAGTGGCTTAATATGAGAAAGATGGCAACTTTTGATGCATTTATTATCCAAGAAATCAGAATGGTCCTTTTCTCGTTATCTAATTAAAGGAGCAACATAAAACAAATAGGGAAAACCCTTATCTCAGTCCTTAGCTGCCCTGCCTCAGGCAGGGATGGCATAAATGAGTTTCATGGGATCGCAGGACCTGTTGGCAAAACCTTTCTTTCTTGAAAAATTTCTCGTTCCCTCAGCCTTCTGTAAGCAGCAGGTGAGGCTGAAGGGTACATCTTTGTTCTCTCAAGACTTTTTTTCTTAAACAGAAGTACAGCCAAAAATATTTTATATGCCGCAAAATTGTAGTGTGGTTTCACAGTGTTCACTGCAAAGATTTGTCCTGAAATGCAGAAAGAAAGAAAAACTGAACCCAAAGGTTTTTTTTGTGAGAGCTCTGTTTATGTTTTTGCACTGGTAGAATATTCACTGCTCCTGTACAAATCGATTTGGTTTTAGAAAGAGAGAAAACTTTCAGTTTAGAGAACACTGGAAATTTTTCTTTAGGATTATTGAAAAAAATTTCAGAATTCACCTCTGTTACTCATGCAGCATGTTTTTATTTGTTCTCCTGTATTTCTTCTGTTTCTCTGAAAGAACTATTTCAAAACTGAGGAATTGGCTCAGAGTAACTATGATGATGTCTTTGAAAATTGGTTTTGCAAGTGATTTTGTATGTTTTTTGAAAGCAGTGCCGAAATCTGAAGTTTTATGACTTCTTGTTCCTGCTCTGTTTTCTTTCAGTGTCTCCAGCTCCAGCTTACGTGCTGGCAGAATGTCCTTCCCTGCTTAAATTTCTCCCTGTATGTTCTTCGTGTCCCAAGCTGCATAGGTCATATACGACATACAGATCATGTTTAATTGGTGTTCTTTTCTGCATTTCTGTAATTTGACCAGAGGTGCCGGTGGCGAAGGCACAGCAACCCTACTTACACTTACTTGTTGCAGCTTGCTTCTGTGAGCAGCAGCACTAACGTGTGCCACGTCCTGCCTTGTTCTCAAGGGTTTCAGCTTGCTGGAGCTGCTGGGAGCAGTGTCTGACCCCTCGTCTGTGTTTGTAATATTGTGTTTGGTTGCCTCAGGTCTTCCTAGGAATGAATGAATGGTGCTGAGCATCGGCAGTTCACTCTGCAGTCAGCGTAAGGCCTGTGGTGGTTGCCAAAATGATGCAGTTGTAGTCGGGGTAATCCCTGGGTTGTTATTACTTGGTTAAAATTAGCCGAAAGCTGTTGTGCTCTGAGGAAAATATTTTCCTGCTCTTTGTGAGATGTTTGGCTCTGGTCAGTGTGTTCTGCTTGCACTATTATTGGTAACACGGATTATTTTTCCCTCTACTTATGATGCAGAACAGAATGACATGTCTTTTCACTGGTACATGCTACTTTTGCACGTGGGTTCTATTTCATCACTGGTGCACGGCAGATGGACCGGCCGTGTGTGCATGGAGTGGGGCTGGGTTGATTGGAGCACGCTAGTGAATGAGGCATGCATTTCGTGGCCTGTTTTGAGTGCATCAGTAAGGGATATGCCCAAAACAAGTGCTAATTGTCAGAGTGTCAACGGACAGAAGAAATCTGTTTGGAGAATTCAGCAGTGGCAAGGAGTTAGGGCGGGTCCTATCCTGGCACAAGATTTTTCTCCATCTTTCTGCAGAGTGTGTCCCATAGCAGCCAAGTTCTAAACAGCACTGGTAAATGCCAAACACCTTTTGTGCAGCCGTGTGAGAAATCTGCCCAGGGGAATGATTTATCACTCTCACACATTTTGACCCAACCAGACCCACATTATCTGTATAGAAAATGTATCAGGAAGGAGTAAATCTTTACAGCTTCTTCTGAAAGAGAAAGTTATTCATTTATCATAAAACATGTTCTTACGGCTGTTTGTAATTCTGCTAATGACAATGGAAATGTGTGGGGCCCCAGGATGTACCAGGACTCGGGATACTTTGACAGATGCTACTGTTGTGAGTGTGAGAGCCTGACACAGGGTAGCTCATAGCGTTGTTTGCTCAGTCATTAGAACAGTTATTAACTGTGAGCTTCATCACTGAGCTCAGATGGGACTGGCCGGGACCTCGGGTCTGCAGTGATGAGGCAGATTGAGGTGGGTTTTGAGGCAGTTCCCAAGAATGTCTCCCAGTTATCTTCCTTTTGGAAGTATATAATGAGAAATTTTCCTCGTCACTGTCGCCGTTAAGGCAAAGTTTGGATGAAAGTGTATTCATGTAAATCACCTAGACGTTTTCATTATGCTTAGTGCTCAGGCTGTGTAAGTCCTAATGCTCTGCCCATCTGCTCTGTGTAAAGATCATTTTAATCATTCAAGCAACCTTTATCTTAAGTTGCTTAAGCTTCTTGTGCAGATTATTACAGAGATGAAACTGGTCAGCTCTCCCCAGGATGTGTCTGGTGTCCCATATCCATCTTTACTATTAATGCTTCATTTAACATGAGTCTTCTGTGCCATATTCATTACTGAGATAAGCATTTAATAGAGATTTCATCTCTTTCCTGGTAGATTCCAAGTTTCCTTTGTAATAAGGGTAGGTAAAGTCATTTTGTTGCGAGTTTTAAATGCATCATCTCACTTGAAAGGTAAATTAATCTCCTGGATCAGAGCACATGGTCTTCATGACCTGACTGAGTTGCAGCAGGGAAGAATCTGGCCCACAGATGCTTTTAAAACAAAACATAAAGGTATCATCACACACCGCACTTTCTTGCAATTAAAACTTAGATTGCATCATAGATGATTACCCAGTGGAGAATAAATTTTCTTTCTGGTAGTTGTAACTGTATTCGTTTTCCTGGTTTGCAGACTGCACATATCAGCTCAGATGTAATGCATTATCACTTCTTCTGGTTGCCACAAATGAATCTTAACAGCAGCTTGAAATAAGACATTAAAATTTCACTTACCTGTGAAAAGATTGTGAACATTGACCGTGTATAGCTGTAGGGCAATTTTAAGCAGGTTTTGGGTTAAGGAGCTCATTCTTTTAAAAATGTGTTTTAACAGTCAAAATATGAAGGGCTGTTTTGTTAATGCATTTTACCCAGTCATTGAAGAAATTCTCCTAGCACTCCATAGGTTGTTAGCATTTTGTTAGCGGTTAGCAATGAGTTGCCTAGGTAATTCCATATGAAGATTAAATCAGAGACAAAGCTGGTAAGGAGAAGTGATGTAAAACTTGGACTTAAAGATGTGGTTCTCAGAAAAGCAGGTGTTTGGGCATGCATATTTTCCCAGCAAGGCTTGTCTGCCACCCCCCCTCCCTAACTATATTAGTTGCCTTAACAAAAGGTAGAATTTATCTTGGAAGGCTTTCAGATTATTGACCCTAATGAACTAAAGATATGGCTGTGCGTTAAGTAAAGCAAAAATAAAGAACTATTGAAAATACAGAGGGAGAGATCTTTGAATAAATCCTTTAATAGTTGCTATAATTTCCTTTAATACAAGTGATCGAGGACGTAATCAGCGATGTATTTAATGGCGAGCAGAGTCTCCTCACAGGTTGGCTTTATCTGAGACTCAGGCAGAAGAAATCCATAATTGCCCGTGTCACGGAGCTCAAAAGTGAAAGAGTACTTGATGCCTTGATCGTAAGCCCAGTCATCAGAGCCTCCTGCAGCAGGGTCTGTAGAAAAAATAAACCATAACAGAAAAAGTGGAAATGTCAAGTCACAGAAGCAGAAATACAGAGCAAACAGTTAGAAAAGGATATATAGTGAATGATATATAGTGAGATCCGTTTCCGGTTGGTGTACTTAGGCCAGTACTTACAGATTGTTGCAGCTGCTGAGCCGTATACATATTTGGTGTTGTACAAACTGGACAGTTTTTGGGATGCAGCACTAGCAATGGCATTCTGTAGGGAAAGAGCAAACACAAATCCAGATTTCCAGAAGTATTCCGAGTGAGTCTCAGCAAACAGAATGTAGAGTAAACTGAAAAGCTGTGCTTGAGAAGGTATTTGTAAACAGTTGTCCTCCTCTCAGAATGATTAGATGCCAGTAGTTTCCAGTCAGTAAAAAAGTAAACCTGTCAGTACAAACCTTGTTCTCCAAGCTTCAGTGGTGCATAGTCCACCTGTGTAGAGTTGCCTTGGTATGCAGCCTGTGCATAGTCCCATACAAGTTGAGGCAATAGCAAACAGTATTTTCTACACTTACAAGAAACCTGTACAAGACTTTAAATAAATGAGGAATCCCTGCAAAGAGTAATAACTTGGTACAGTAGATTGCAAACATAATAGCCTTTCTTTTCTTTCTGTTCATGCAGCATATAAATTCAGAGTAGCACCAGTTTAGTCAGCAGAGTTGGACTCCACTGGAAGTGGAAGCAGTCTTATAAATGTTAACAGACAAAAAAGGCATAAATTACCTCAGAACCGTATGTAGTCTCATTAATTTCATTTCATTTCCTGTGCTCAGAGGGATTTGTTCAACTCCCACTGATTCCAGTGAGGCCTGGATCAGGCCCATCAGTGCTACCACGAAGCTTTGTATGTTTGCATTAAGGAAAATTACAGACTTTGGAATGTGTGGCTTTTCCACTTCTTCATTATACAGCATGTTGGTAATAAAACATGAAAACTATTGCTAACAGATGATGAATGTGAACGATTTTTGAAAGCAGATGTTCAGAATAAGAATAAGCAGTGGGTTGCCTTATCTTTGTTTGTGGCCTACAGCTGAACAGCTTGCTATCCCAGGAATTTCCTCAAGCCCCTTCTTTCTCTATAGGTTATGCTCTGGCTTATTTCCCAGTGGAAGAGAGGTTGTAAAGTATTCTGTTTCCCCTCATGATTTGAGTGTTTCTGTGAATTACTCAAAATGCATATTGGACCACGCATTTTGAAAAATCTCAGTTTAGAAAGAGAGCTTCCACAAAACAGCATCAAAATATGTTTGCATTAATGCTGGTAACCTGCCACTGGTCTGCAAGGGTTTTCCAGCTTGTAAGTGCTGCTCTGTGATTCAGAGCAGCAGGGGTTGCTGAGCTCTCTCTGGCATTTGCTAGCAACACTACTGGGCTTTTTTTCAGGTTTTTTTTTTTTTTAAATAATATATACATTTAATCAGAAGCTGAGATTGAGTCAAATTTGTTAATTAAAAATTCATTCTTAAATGTACAAAGATTATTCCTCTTTTTAAATATATGCAAAGAGGAAACAAAATTTGAAAAGATCAGTTTTATGCCACTTATGGACCTGCTGATTATTAATATTTGGTCTCTCTTCAGTGAACTGCACTGTAGAGACAGCAGAAAAGTGAAGCTGCTATTAGGGAAGAGTGGGGCATACCTTTCTCTCTGCCAAATGGCTGCTTCAAATCATACCAGAAACAGCAGAAGAAAAAGGATGTCAGGAAGTCTGTTTACCTGGGGTGTATTTTGTTACTGGCCAGGAAGTTATGAAAAGGATTTGTAGGAAGAGAAGTTGAGATTTCCAGCTGTAAGGAGACTGGAATCCAAATATACAACTTCCTCAAGTTCTGCAGCTTGGAGATTGATGTGGTATTTAAATGACCCTCTCCATTAACTGAGCAACATGAGCGAGTATTTATGACTTCATCTTGAAATGAACATTTATCAAAAGGTTTGAAATCTGATTTTTTTTTTTCTTTATTAAGTGACTCTCTCCCAGTTGCTTTCCTAATGGATTTACAGTGCAACATCTGAAGGTCAAAACAAAATTTCAACTTCATAGGAACTAAAGTCACCTCTTTCTCATGGTATAAAAATGAGGAACAGTAAAAATGAAGTAAACGCTTCTGTGTCTAAGACAACATTTTTTTGAAAGGAGTTGTGATATTTAGCTTCTGAAAAATAGTTTGGATTTTCGTGCCTGTACACTATTTGGAATACAGCTGCCAGGAGAAGCTATCTCATTCACCTTAGAGGATACTCTTTGCTGCTGACTGATTTTCAAGATTTCTTTGTTTAACTGGCTTAACTCAATTGCTGTGGTTCCTTTGTTTGTTTTTAACTGTCAAGAATCTCTCTGTTGCGAGGAAAACTGCTCAGAGATATAGAAGCAGAGAAGCAAGTGGCGCCTTGAAGTCCCAGGAATAACTCTAAATTAATACCTTGTAACTGGGAGCAGAAATGTCTTTTCAGGTTCTGACTCACAGCTGAACTCGCAGAGCAGGTTGTTTCAGCAGAAGGTGTATTCCCTGCACTAATCATCCATCTGCATTTACACAGCAATTACTAATCCTTTGCCTAATCTTGTGTGTGGAGTGCACAGGCCAGTGAGACAGCAGAGCTGTGTTTGCAGTTGCCATTATCTTACATAACTTACAACCTTTAAATCTATCTTTACAGTTATTAGTGTTTAATGAAAGATATGTCTAACTGGCCTCTCCTTCTATCTCATCTGGAGCTTTGAGCTAACAACGTAATTTTCCAGGTGAAGCATCTTCTGCCTGTTAATAGATAATTCTGGGGGGGGGCAGCTCCCTCATTTCATTCTTCTATCGTCAGGCCAGATTTACCAGCAAACCATGGCTATTTAGAAATACTTCAGGGATGCTGATTACACAGCAGCTGCATGCAGACAGCTCCCTTTGCCATCGTAATCTGGAGGCACCTGTTCTCTGAGTGACTGGACCAGACTCTTCTCTCACTGCACTGCAGATGGATTTGCCCAAGAATGAAAACCGTATTTTTCCTTCCACCTCTGTCTCGTGTACTACTTAAGCTTCCTTTGTAATGAAAGTCTGAAGGGTGCTATTTGCAAAGTTAGCTGTAGCTAAGTGAAGCTGTACTTCTGAGGCTTCTTGTTTTGGCAGTAAAACCAGACTCCCCTCAGGAGTCCGTGGCTGATGTGTAATTTAGTGCACTGTTTTGTTGTTGCTCATGGTTAAGCATCTCCCCCAAGAGTCTGGGGAATCCAGCCAAGTGGAAGACTTCAGTATGATGCTCTTTTTCCTTTGCAAGCCAGTTTCTCTGAGGCAGTCTTACAGACTGCATAAGAAATTGATCCCTGGTGAGAGGGTTTCCAGTGTGACTGTGTTAAGGTGAATCTGCCCTGCAACTGTAGGAGACTTGACTTTGAGCCAGGCTCACACATGAGCATCATCTGAACAAAGCTGCTACTGTAGGCATCCTTTTTGGAGTAGTGACACTGTCAGAACAGAGCAGATCTGTTTTGACAAACACAATGCAAGAGCTTCCAAATATTGCTTTTCTGGCTCCTTCCATTTGCTATGCTTCCCGCTTTCTCTACCAAATATATACTTGTAAAAACAGTGCAATCTAAGGAGTTTGAAACAGTATGGATACAATAGTATGGATTGTGACTCCTCCCTGGTATGTCTGAGACCTTTAGGAAAATAGGATTTTTGTTCAAAAAATTGTAATTGCAAGTATTCCTACACCTTAAAAACATTCTGGAATCGAATCAGGGATGAAGAGACTTTTCTTCCAGGCATCAGGTTAAATAATCAGAGTAATAGTATTCACCAAGTTATGTTACGTATTTGAAATTCACTCTTGCAGACTGCACGGAATCTATACCTATCTCTGCTTTCTACTTTGTTCTATTTTAAGGGCTCAAAAGGAAATGAAATGGTGGACCAACCCAACATAGAAGATGAATTTCAAAGAGCTCAAATAACAGAAGTGGAAATCTTGTGTCTAGAAAATTATCTTCAGCTGTGAATTAATGCAGTATTCCATGGCCTACCAAAGAATAACAATAGAAATACACAAATCTAATATGCAGGCATGGATTTGGTGCTGAGTTTGTTCAGCTAAGAGATGGAATTGAACCTGGAAAGGAAGAGAGAGTATGATGGGCATTCCTCTGCTCTATCAGTTCAGAACCAATTCAAATACAAACAAAAATTGATAGAGCTAGATTTGTCTTTGCTGAAAATGAGGAAAGCATAGAATGACCTAGAAGGAAAGTAAGGCCAAAATCTGAATTGATAAAAACTTATGGGTTAAATGGTTTATGCAAAGTGTGATTAAATACAGAGGCCTTCATTGCAAGAAGACAAAAATATGAACAGTAAAATGAAGATAAAAAGAACCTTTTTGGGGTGGGGAGAGATATTGGTCTTGCCAAGCACATTTTTTAATTGTGAAGAGCTAATTCTTCTGTTCTCAGTAGGCGACGGATTCAAGTGTGTATTCTGTGTGTAATGTAACTCTCTAGGGTATAGTAAATAATGCCAAGTGAGGATTATGAGGCAGGCAAAATGTGATCCACCAAAAAAGAGTACATTTTTCTTTTAAGGAGTCATCTCCAGAATATTGTGCAACTTCTGAGAAATTTCTGACCTAGATTTTCCTGTCTTGGGTGTTTTTATTTATTCATGTATTGTTTGGATAACAGTGAAAGTTCTGTGCAGCATTTTGGAAGTGAGAAAAATAAACAAATGAACTATCCTATCCTGCATACAGAGAGAAAAAACTGGGGATAATTCTTGTGTTCTGTGAGATTTAGTTCCTCTTGCCTCTGAGATAAAGGATGGGAAGTTGTGGGAAGTAAGAGTTATGCATGACTTTTATCTTCTGTCATACAAGCTAGTCCTGAGGTAGTTGGGGATAGCCCTAATCCCCCACTCAAACCAAGTTACAATAATTTGAGATTGCTATGATTAGCTATAGCAATGAAAGATGAAGCATAAAGGTTGCTGGAACTCCCAGAGTGCCCTATTTTACCTGAGAAACCAAAACCAGAAGAGTTTTATGCCTTCTGTGATTTCTTGAGACTGTGAGCAAAAAAAAGTCTTTCAAGCCCCAAGACACTGCTCTGTATTCTTGAAGGACAGGAAGGTACAAGCTTTCTCTTTCTTTTCTGCAGACCTACTGATTTCAATCTCAAGTTACTTAATTTTTGTACCTTTATGTGTCTCAGACACTGGAATGTAGCACAGACCCCAGTGTATTTTGCTACCTTTAATTAAATATAATGGAACAAAATATTATTAATGATAAGCAGACATGAAATTTTGTTTAACCACATGTCGAGCTGCTCACTGGAAGAGATAAGAAACTGCAGCTATATTTCCTTTAATTTATTAGATCTGTCAGAGTAAAAATAACATCCAAGATAAGATAATGGCACTATAAATTTTGCTTCATTCAAAAAATGATTTATGGACCTCTTATTTGTCCAAACAATTTCTATGAAAGGCTGAGATGCTAATTTTTCAGCATTTCTCTAAATTCCAGATCTGGACAAAACTTTTCATCTCAGAATAATGACTGGCATAAGCCACAATGCCTCTTTTTGTAAGTGTATCATTTTAAGCAAATGCAACTATTGATGGAAAATCTTGAATTTCTTTAGTTATGGCTCAAACGAATGTGCTTTAGTTATCTCAAGCCGCCTGAAAAGCCACACATTTGAACCTGACCCAGAGCCTGTGAAAGTCAGTCTTTCTATTGAATTCATTGGTGTTGGAGTGAATTGGGCCATCTCTGTGTAATTACCCCAGCTATAGGCAGCTGTGATTGGATGATGCTCTGAAAGAAGGATTTTTGGCAAGAAGTCTTCCCTTGTTAAAGTCAGATACTGCTCAAGTAGAACATCTCTGGGATCCTGCTGTCTTTTTGTTGGTCTCACCAGTAAAGGAAATATTTTCCCTTAATTAACACATGAAAACCACTCATTGGGTCACCTAGTCATTGGTGGTGAGGTTTGTAATTGCTTTGTATTGGAAAATAATGGAACTCCCTCTGGGATCATTGTACCCAATTTAAAGTATGGAATAAAATGGCAGTGAAAAGACTAACTTATGAAGTGAAATCAAATAGGTGAAGAGAAGTATATAGACTGCATTCCTGAGCTATTTATTTCTCATTCTGAATGTTAATTGTAGACTTGTACTCTGTGGCAGGAAAATAGGACTTCTATTAATTAAAAGCTGGAGAAGCATAGCAAGTGTAATTCATGAAATCATGTTCTATATTGTGATAAGTTTTTTATCATTAAAATTTAATTTGATAAAAGAAAGTGAAAACCAAGAAAATCACTAGTTATTTCTTATTTCTAAAGACTGTTTAAATGGATAGGATTTACTGCATTTTTTTTAATACTGGGCCACTGATGTAAACTTTCTCAGTGTAATACTGTGAGAAGCATGCTGGGGTTTTAGTTAAGTTTCACATTTGCTTTTGATTCCAAAAGTTGAGTGGAATGTCATGCAACTTTTTAGCACATGTGAACTTTGTGATCTTGACAACGAAGCAGCTCGAGAGCTTTGTGCTGTTTATTGCCTGAGACTAAACTGCAACGTGTGAAATGTGGAAAAAATGTGAAAACTGGAGATAAGAAATTACTATAGTTCCGCGGAATAATTAGAATCAAAGATTTCTGGAAAATAAATTAAGAAAGCAAAATTTTCATCTGGATTTCATCCTCTCTCTTAAGCTGTAAAATATGCTGCAAGAAAGTTCACTGTTGGCCCAGGTTCTTGTTTGTGCTTTGGAACTGTGACTTCTATTTGGGAGCACTCATAAATCTGTCAAGTTCCCCCAGCAGAGCAGCACACTTAGCGTTGTTGCCTTGGACTTTTGGCAGCATCCAGGAAAGAGAGGGAATCAAGATTTGTTTGTTTTGTTTTGCTCTGTTGTTTTCCCTGCCAACAGCTTCTAATTGCTAATATGCCAAAGAACTGAAGTAATTTTATTATTCATGATTGCTGATTCTTGGCCTTATAAAATGTTTACGACTTTTATGCACACTTAATATTTAACTTTAAAAAAAAAAAATTCCAGACTGTTACTTGAGTGGTGTTAGGGTGTGTCCTTCATTTTGGATGAATAAAAGAGGAGTTGTCATTTAAAACATGACAATTACTTTCTTATCTTCCAAATAATAGGTGTATTTGAATCAAGGCCTCTTTAGAGGCCCGTTTTGTGTGTAATTGTTTCAAATCATACGATATATCTATATATTAGACTAGAATTAATTAATACTATATATTATATTTATCATTGACAAAAACTGCCTCATTTTCCTCAACCTGTATCATTCTCTTTAGCAGGAGTCTCACCCCTTCAGTGAGAAGTAAGGTTCAGTAGGAATTGCTAGGCAGGGTTCCTTATTTGCTGGTGCTGGTACCAATTCAGTCATTTCTGGTCATTTCTGGATGCGGAATTAAGGCTCTTGGGCTCAACTCACAGAACTGGGCTCAGCTCACAGAATAAATTCTGTGCCTGAACTATGTGGAAGCCATCACGGTTTCTCTTGTTCTTGAGGTATTTTCAAAAATTGGCAACATATACTCTTTACTGATGGTTAAAGAAGCTGTCTGAATTTAAATAGACCTAAATAGTGCTCTTTCATTATATCAAATACATCCTTCTCATTACATCAAAATGACAAAGAATTTGTGCTTACCAGTTCGCTGTAGTCCTTTGGATGTTTATAAGTGTACGAATAAGGGAACAGTAGCAGCTGAGAGTAGGAGTGAATAGTCAGATATGCTTTGATTGTAGAAAGATGTTCACGAATAAAATCAGCCAAAGCCTTTGTCTCCTTTTCAGACTCAGGTGCGGAGCCGCAGTAAGTAGAATCACAGGGTCTATTTGACGCCCCCAGTGCTGGGAAGGACAGAATATAATGTAAGAATGTAATCAGTAGTTAATATCACACTCCTAACAATCAACTTTTTTATTACGTGAATTTCATAAGCCTTGGAAATCGTAGTGCCACACATGCACCATATCAGAAGAGAGTACTTTATTGCATAGTTAAGACACTGGGCAATGTGAGACAGTGTTAAGTAAATGTGCTCTGTAATTTTGTGCATGTTTGGAGGGACGTGAGTTTTTATGCACAGTTCTATAGTATCTAAGTGATTTGGGATATTTGCTTCCTTACTTTAAAATGCTCTCCTTGCACATTCCCCCATATCTGGATGCTTTCGGGAACCAGCAAAGAGGGTACCCCTCTGCAACAAGTGGAATCAACCAAAAGAAAAATATTTTGACTGCTCTTCTGAACTCTGCTGTTCATAGAAGTAGCCATACTGATGACACCAGTAACTTAAACTTGTTCTTTTTTTTTTTTTTTTTTTGGATAAATTCTGAACACAAGCTACTTCACAATGCTATATTGGTGGTCTTCAATCAAAATCATGATGAGCCAACCATAATGTTAGGGGAAAATCTATAAGTATTTTGGCTATTGCATTTCTGGGTGATTGCTGCAGCTGCTATTACGAGACACTTACTGCACCAGCCGGCATTGAAATTCCTGTTGGGATCAGTACCAAGGCAAATGCTGCCAGTGTTTTTGGAGCGTGTCTTTCTCCACATACGGTTCTAAAATAGAATGGTGAAGCTTACAGTAAAAGGAAGAATAAGTTCTAACAGTTGACTTAGCCGGCAATATTTCTGAAAAAGAGAGATGTACTTACGTTTGTCCAAGTGTAAATGTAACCATCAATATTAACAACTGGCAAAACATAGAAGTCCAAGCTGTTGAGAAGTTTGGTCATGGTACTATCTGTTCCGTAGGTCTCAACAGCCTAGTCAGAAAAAAGTAGAAAGAGCTGATGATGCCTTTATGGAATGGAAACATCTCCAGCATATGTTTGAGAACCTGGATCTAGATAAGGAATTACTGAATGTGAAAGGTGAAGTCATCCAGGTCACTGCATCACATGAGTTGGTAGCTCTGATATTATATATGCTCAGAAGATTACAGAGACTGAAACCATGCTGCTAGTCATTTTTTTCTGGTAGATAAATTATATTTTAAACCAATGTGGATTAGGAACAGGATGATGAAGAAAAGATTTCCATCTACTATCTCTTCACTGAATGATAGAAGAAAGTTCTGCTCCAGATATTCTCCCTATATCATCACCACTTGTTTTTAGAGCAAATTGCTAATAAATTTTGCATCTTTATTCCTTTTTTTTTCTTTTATATCTTTTGTGCAGATAAATTTCATCAGTAACCAAAACTATAGAGAATGTTTCCAGTCATAATGCTTTGGGTGCACATATTCATAGAGAGGTGGATTTTTCTGTGCATTTTTCCAGATAGTACATCATAAGAACTCCTGCCATAAGCCTACATATCCCATCTGTTTATGACCTACCCCTTTGTATGCTTGTTCAGAGGTTTAAATCAGTCTTGAGTGAGCATCCAATTGTAACTGAAATTTGCTCTAAAGGCCTGGTGGGATCCTTGTTTCCTTAATTTTACAAAGATAACACATCTTATGCACAACATAAGGAGCAATGCAGCAGAGAAAGGCATCTACTGTCCTGTGAGTAGCAAGTGAATAGGTTGGATGTAGAATCTGGAAAAGCAATTTTAGGTCACTAGAACTTACTTTTATTCTGTGTTTTTTGTTTGTTTATTTCTTTAGGTTTCTTTTTTTTCTTCTTTGTTTGCAGATACAAATAATAATCTACTTTGTTTTTCCTCTAGTTTCTGACTTCTGCGTTTAGAAGCAATCCCAGCTGAACCACCAATGACTCTCAGAGGACTGCACTTTAAAATTGCTTCTACCTATCCATGCTCGTATCCACTGAGCAGAGCCACTGCTGGTGTCAGGTACATCCATGAATTAAATGATCAGACAGTGAAAATGACAGCCATAGTGACGTGAATTGCTGAGAGAAAAATGGTAGTGCATACTGTCTGCAGCCTTATTGGGAGATAATGAAATAACATTCCCTTTGACTCCACTGAGATGTCACTTTCAATTTCCACTGTTCCTTACACAAAACCGCATGGCTGTCTGAGAAGATAAAGGTTATACTTGCCACCAGTGCCTCTGCAAGCATATGTCATACACATGCCTAGGTTGTCTAAAGCTACTCCAAGATTGCAGGGCAGCCATTAATATCTACGGTAAGTGGTTAAAAGAAAAGTAATTGCACTTTGTAAAAAAAAGTTTTGATCATTAAGCTTACTGACTTCTTTCACAAACCACTGGCAGAAAGCAGGGGAGATCCACTCTCTTGCATGGAAACCACAATCCATGAAGATGGCCGCCTTATTCGTACCGCTTTTTCCCAGCTACAAAAACAAACAAAAAAACAAACCCAGGTCCCAAATGAACCAATTTTTGTGCAGAATATGTCTATCAGCTTGTTGACCTAAAGAGTAAAATTTCATAAATATAACATTCCCTGATTAAACGGAAAACTAGGGAGTGCTGTCAGCTGTAGTTAACATAGGTAACTCCTTCCCCACAACAAAAGATTGTTCTCTCCTGTTGATATATTCCCTGTGGTGTTCCTAGTACTTAGCTTTGTTTCAATGGGTGATGGATGCTTACTCAATTTTAGGCAAATAACCTTTATCCTCTCACCTTTATTTATTAATGGTATCTTATTTACTTACCAGAGTTATTCAAAAAACCTGTACCTAATGAAGAAACAAACATGTTACCTTTTGCTAGAGAGTCTGACGCTTATAGATCCTTTTAGAGTAAACATGCTTACAGAAGGAGAGAATATAAAGGTAGATGATAATTCACGTGGCTTGCATGATTGTTGTTAAATTTATGTCTGAACTTCTAATAATTTATTATGCCCCTTAAATCTTAAGGTAAGAAAGATCATAGAATAAGTAGTGCAAAAAATCCATTTGGTTTCTTCCAAAATGTATATTAATATCTTGCAGCATCATTCAGTAGACATCATAATCTTATGGAGGTTAATAGCAGAAAAATAGTGTGGCACAAATGAATCCCTGTACTTACTTTGAGAAGGTACATTGGCCGTCCTTCATATGTTTCCCCAATTACACTGCGAGAGACAAGGCTTGGGTTCTGAGCAGCAATGTCAGCAGTCCAAGCAGCTATCTGTTTAATAAGGAGAATAAATATGTCGATGTGTCTGTCGTCAGGTCCAGAGAAACTTATTCACAGCTTTCAAGCCAGAAAGGTCCTTTTGAGAACTGAACCAATTTAATACCATTGATAGATTTAGAAGAACTTTTACCTCTTTGTTGTACTTGAGCTATATATCTAATCTTAGATTTTTTTTTTTTTTTTTCCAGTGATAGTGCAGTCCGGAAACTGTTGGTGAACTAAGATTTTCTGATATGAATTCATCTAAAATTTCCAATCATTGAAGCTGGTGGGTCAAGAAACCTTTTGAATGCTAATCCTACATAGGACTTAGAGATTATGATTTTGTCATCCTTTTAATTCTCTTAACAAAATAAAACTTTCTTTCCTGTCACAATAAGTAGATTGAATGCCTTAAGTCTTCTACATGTTGATATGCTTTTCAGATTCATAGCTTTTCTCTTTATTATTCTTGAACTATTTACAGAAGCACTGGGCAAGGATTTGTGGGAACAGTCCACAGAAGTCAAATACAAAAGAAAGGAATATGTGCAGGCAGATGGGTTATGCAGATTATCTCTGTAATTAACCACAGAGAAGGGAGAGATTTTGGAGAGGGGGTTATCATATTAACAGATGGGACAGAAGAGGAGAAGGGAAGATTAATAGAAGAATATCAGAAGCCATTTTCACTATGGAGGCTAAGACAACAAGCTGATAAAGTGGAAAATTTCTGGAGTTTACCTGTTCCCAGGTGTTGTATTTTTCATAGCTGTGACCAGTGCTACGAACTTTGCTGTCAAACTGAGCATGCAGTGCAGTCTGCAGGTTGTCAATCAGAACTCTGAAATAAGACACCACGAAAAGTGGAAAGAAACATGCAATTTAGTAGCAGAAAATCAAGCACCAGGTGGATACCTTTGGATTTGCACAGAACTAAGGCCATGCTGATTGTGAAGAGAAATGTGGGGGACTGGTTGATGCATTTGAAAATAATACATGTCACATTCAAGTTTCAGTCTCCTTTCTGCCTTTGCTGACAGAATGATCACAAAGCAATAGTTTCTAAACTTGCACCTGCCCACTTTACTCCTATAGTAGCAAACCTCTGAAGTGTCAAGAGTTTGGTTTAGGAAGAATGGTAATGCTGAAATTGGGTGCATAAAAAATATAAGTTCTTTATCCAAGAGCAGCTCTCCTTTGCCTTGGACTGACCTTGTGATGTCAGATTGCCTCTTCCTCAAAAGGAAAAGGGCATTCTCTTGAACTGGTGACGCTGAAGGACTGCAGAATTATACTGCAGTAACATAACACCATCCTGTTATCAAGGATCTCTAACAACCTAGAGATGTTTGTGTCAACCTAGAGATGTTTGTGTGATTGAATTCTTTATCAAACCAAACTTCCAAAATTTAGTTGCATTTTGCAGATGGCAGGATCCATCCATCCAATCTGCTTTACTGCTTGTGAGACGAGCTATTAAAATAGCAGCACACCATGGCATACAAACAAAACTACCCTGATATCCTGCCTGCATTGGCTCAGTCTCTCCTGTTCATCTTTCCCTGGGGCTGACAGAAAGGCACTGCTCATCATCAACCATGGTCTTGAGGACCTTTTACTTACACTTCAACCTTGGCTATAAAAAACTATGAAGTTTCCTTGTTTTTTCCAGTGCTTGTCTTAACATCCTTACAAATTCCCCCTTGTTCGGGATACGTCCTCGATCATTTGGATAGAAGAGCAGGAGGCCACTTTGTGAGGCACCACCAGCCTCCAGAACAAACAGTGCAAATGACCACGTTGACGTGATGTCATGGCACTGCAGCTCCACTTCAAAAGAATTTTAACCACTTGGGTTGTCACAAGGACACACCACTGAAGTTTGTCAGGGACACCTTCCAGACATTATGGCCTTTGTTGTAATCAAAAGCTTTGTGCATGGACCTGAGGGAGTTCATAAATATCGTAGGAAAAACTAGCATGTGTAACTCCTCCTTTGCCAGAGAAGAAATTCCAATGAAACTGGATGCCTGAGCTGTATCTGGGCTGAAGCACTACTGAGAACAATCTTTTTTAGAATGTTTTTAACTCGGTTCCCACCATGGCATCAAAAGAGAACATAGTTAACTTGGGGATGGCAAGTATAGGGAGAGATTATCACCAGATTTAGCAGATCATAACAGCTATGTTTCACAAGAACTCCACAAAAGGAGTTTGATCTGGTGGAAACAAATCTGAGTGATGAAAACTCTGAATTAAGTCATGGGAGTCTGATCAAATAAAACTGAGTTTTGTGTCTGCATTTATGCATACACTACACATTGAAAAAGCCTGCTAATCAAGCTGGGCCAAGGAGGATGCAATGGAGGATGTTTGTGACGGGAAGATAAGTTAATCAACATTGAAAATATTCAACGTGTTTTCTCCAATATTCAGTCTTCTCCTACTCAAAATACAATACTGAGAACAAACTTACTTATAATCCACTTTGCTTTCTTTCAAGAGATGTTCAACCTCCAAAGCCTTGTCAGATTCAACTCGGAAATCAACTTGCATTTTTGGCTTTACTAATTTGACGTAGTCCGGCTGCCAAAAGTCAACCTGAAAGAAGGCCAAATGAATATATGAACAAATACATATGTACCTATGACTGTGAGTTTTAAGTGAGTGTATGTATGAAATAGTGATGCTGATTGTGTTTAATAGAACAGATTTCATTCCTATGTTACACTGAACTGACCTTACTTGCCAGAAAAACAGACTGAAGTTTTAAGAAGAATTCAGTGAAGATGAATTTATTAGATCCTAGAACTCATAAAAAAGATTTCTGGAGATGACAGTGAAGGTTTAACAAATGCCAAGTATCAACTCAGTTTTTGAGTAGATTTAATTTTTTACTTATTAGATTACTTAACAGGGACTGCACTGGTCTTGCACAGTGCTAAAAATCAATACTTAGTATTTTTTCTTTTCAAAATTGAATAAGGAAAAAGATGAATATCACCCTAAATCAAATGACAGGTAACCCTTATATCCATAAAAATATTCTGAACTTCATTTAAAGGAATCTGATATAAAATAGATGTAAAAGAGTTTTGGAACATACGGAATATTGTCTGCTCTGAGTGTTCTGTACAATTATTACAGCATCTGAATGCATATAGTTTTGTGAACACTGCAAAATTTGTAACTATCTTTACAACTTCTTTCATTCTTTGTACACATTTCTTTGGAGGTTTTTGCCTATAGCCATTGAAGAGAAATGGTCTCCCAACTGTAGCAAGCTACAAACATACTTTACATACATCAGCTGCAAAGGACTGTAGTCTTTATAAGTGTTTTTAAGACTCATTTTGCTGCAGTTTGTAGGAGGAGTCTGTGTCTTCAGAAGATATTTTTTAACTCATAATGGACAGATGACAGTGCAATTACTACTTCACATATTTTTTTCTGAGGTCAGCTTTAAAGTCTCGTTTGGATTTAGAGTCCTATTAAAGGTCAATGTAAACAAAGCTGTTTTACCAGTCTAATGCCTTCTCAGCCTTTCATGTCCGGAACATAAAGGACATAGGGGCTGGTGGAGATATTCACAAATGATGTATCTTCAAGTGAGATGACTATTCCAGTGTATACCACTACCACACAAGTCCTGACAGATTGCTTTGTAGCAATAGTCGTTTAGAGATCTTTTCTTAACTTTAAAAACAAGTAGTCTCTTTGTACTGCAGGCTTAGAAGCAAACTTGTTATATTCAAGTTCATAGAACTAGCAGCAACATACCAGTAGTATATTCTTCTGTAGAATACAATACTGTTACAGCATACTATACTACCCTGCTGCTACTACTTCTCCACATCTGCACTTCATTAAAAATACCATCCTTTTATCCTACAGATAATGGTGTCTTTTTCACCAACAGCTATTTTACAACATCAAAGCTGGAGAGAAATATTGAAAACACATTTGCTGTCTTTATTGTTTTTTCTCATGTCATTATGTCATCATATATCTACTTCAAGGTCAATAAGAATCATGCAGCTTGACTGGAGAAAGAAAATTTTAAAGGAAAGTCAGAGACAAAAGGTGACATGAGAGGCTAGAGGCCAAAACAAAGTTCAGTTTGTTATGAATACAAAATTTTAGATTATTTATTATTATTTAGATTTTTTTTTAGATTCTTGAAGGCACCCCACAATGAATTTATAATTTCAAAGTAACTTAATTAATATATTGTGGTGGACACTCTCACACTCAAGCTGGGGTATCTGGTTTCAGGTAGGCATTAGATTGTATTTGCATAATTCCAGCTTTATCACCTTGTCCTCTTCCTTCTGAAGAAGCACTCCTGATGAGTTGGCTGGAATCAGAATTGGGTCTTTAATTTAGTAACTTGCTTTCATTTTGTTGTTTTTTGTTTTTGGTTGAGATACATTAGTTGAGGAAAAGGAGAAATATATTCCCTTTGGATTCAATAAAGCTCCTTCCCTAAGTTCTTTACCTGCATTTTGCTGGCAAGGGAATGGATGATTTCCACCTCCTCATCGTTCTGTGGAATCACGCGGAACACCTTGTGGCTGAAAGGAGAGAGAAACTGGGTTTTAAAAAGATAAGTCAACTAAAAGACTTCTGCTCATGAAAAAAACTTGAAAACATGAACCTGACATCTGTACATACCCATCAAAAGCAAGATCTTGCAGGTGAGCAGAAGCAACTGCAGCACCTATGAAAACTAAGAAAGCCCACATTGTTTTTAGAGAAGTAAACAGGTGTTCAGTTCTTCTGGGCTGCTTTTATAATCTGTTTTGTCCTTTTTTTTTAAATCAAATATACATGAAAACAACCCACTGATCAGCTGACAGATTATCCCTTTGGCCTTGTTTGGTTTGCATATACTGTGTGTTTTACTCCTCACCTGTGAAAACATTTGAAAGTCTCAAAGGTGGTAGTAGCAGTAGGTTCTGAGGAATTTTGCTGCTAGAACTAGATGAACTTGTTACGTGAGAAATTGAGTTTAATCCATTTTGTTCTTTTCTAGTGTTTGGTTTTTTTGTGTGTGAATTTTGATGAAAAAAGTAATTACTTTCTCCAATTGTTCGGTTGCTGGATTACAAACTTTAAAATACTTAATTGTCACCTTATTTGATGGCTGATGACTATCATGTGTTGCTGCAGGGTGACCAGTCTTCTTAACCACACAGCATTGTCTCTTTTTCTGAACGGGCTGTGGCTGACTGTGACAGAGTCAGAGAGCCTGAAGAGGAAACAGTTTGGATGTATGAGTTATCAATCTTTTCCCAGTATGGAGGAACGGTACTGGTACTGGACTTGTTCATTGCTCAGTTGTCTCACTTGAAGGAAATCAGATTTCTGCAGAACTGAAGGTACAGGTATTTCTAGTTGCAGTGGAGTTGTACATATTCTTCACATAACATATTCACAGATTCGTTTGTTCTCTCTATTTATACCATATGAAAATCAGAGG
This sequence comes from Callipepla californica brunnescens, assembly GCA_023055505.1. Lineage (NCBI taxonomy): Eukaryota > Metazoa > Chordata > Aves > Galliformes > Odontophoridae > Callipepla > Callipepla californica. Next base: position 11,575,387 of record JALIRH010000008.1, on the reverse strand, counting down.
TCAAATTAACTCTCTTGTGGGAATTAACTATAGGCCAAGAAGATCAAATGACACATAGTCATACAAATGTATTTTCATTTTTGTCTTCCATGTTGTTCTTAAACTATCTGAGAATAGCATTGTCTCATCACTGTGCTTGCGTCTGTTTAGTTTTCGTTAACATGTTGTAGGCATTAAATGTTACATGAGTTATCTACTGATCGTGCATCCTGAGGTGAGTGATGCTTTTGACAGGGAGACGGTAAATGAATCAATATATATAGAATATATACGGAGTAAAAAGAATAGTAAGAATTTCTGAGTGCGGGTAGTTGTATCCCTGATCTCTCTGATTGCTATCTTAAGAGTGTGGCAATAAATACTGCACTTAACATTTTTAGAGAGGTTCTCTGGAGACAGCTCAGTAAAACTGAAGCAGACTTAAATAGGCAATGCCCTAGAAATACACTTCAAAAATCTGTGTACCTAGTATGCATCAGTTTTACTTAACAATGTGACTAATGTTGAACATGCTTTTAAAAGGATGCTCCAAAACTGTGTCTACTTATTCAAAAGTTGTGTTTGCCAAATCATTCCGTTTGAACTTACTTCACAATTAATGACCTAATTTGTAGTGCTGTGGGTGCTTGCCCTGCAATATTCTTACTTTTACTCAAGTCTCCTAAGAAGGATGACAGCAGGAGTTATTCTGACAAACTGCCAAAACAATACTGCAAAGTCTTCAGAAGTTTTAATTTTAAGTTGATGGTATCTATGGTATTAGATAAAATGGTCTGGTCCCACAAACACTGCAATGAACTGTAATGCACTGATGATCAAGGCCAGATCATGCAATGAGTAAATGATCATGAGTAATCCGACAAATTGCAGATGTCATCATTCCCTGTTGAGCACTGAAAAACATTTTGGAATTAGAAGACTGCCAGATTTCAAGGCCCAAGTTTGCTTTTCAATGTTTTTTTCATGCAGTTGGAGATCTTTCACTTTTGCAAACAATCACTGACACAGTGTTCCAGCCATCAACTACTGAGCTGGCAAGCAATATTATAATTTCTAATGGCAGTCTTTACTGTTTCCATCACAGACTAGGTCAGAAAAAAAACAATGACCTGGAATCTGATTTAAATTATTCATTTTGCATCTCAGGATTGATGGTTAAGTGTTAGATTAGCTCATAAACAAGCTCTAAACACTGTCTTGTATTTACAACTGTATAACATAACTCTTCAATATTTGTATGATAAATAGGCAGCGCTAGGATAAATAAAATAGCAAATTAAATTTGGTTAAGCCATCTGTTCTTTTTATTGTCTGATTACAAGCCAACACCACAACAGTAGACCATGGATGAATAAACCTTGGACTTAAGTATTTAATACTGAGAGCAGAGGCTAGAGCTACGTATATTATTTCTGTTTTTGGAATGGAAATACTCTGCAGTAGAACACTCAGCCTTGAAATTCTTATGAGGCATAGGTGTAAAACAATAAAGGGGAAAAATTATTTAATAATTAAAAATATTGATGTTAGTGTTTCAGAAGTATCCTTTACTGTATGAAGGCTTTCATCCTATTTGTTATCAAACTTGGTGAAAAGTCTGAGATTAAGTAATGTCTCTTTTTCTAGAAGTTCTCAGTAGTTACACATTTCCCGCATCAGATAGCTTATCTTAAAAAAGTTCTATTGTCTTTTAGTCACAAGATATTATCATGACTTCCAATCCCCTCGATGCCCAAATATTAATTCTATATATGTATGTAATGTAAGAAAATCATAACATGTGCCCCAGCCCAGCCGTATGTTTTTGAATTATGGGGATACTGTTATCTCTATTTGTTATATCTTATTATCATTCTTGTTTGTTTTATCATCATTAGTTGTGTGTTCTGGATAACATTAGTTTTGAAGAGTTATACTATTGAATATATTCTGAAAACCTTTGAGTAGACTTTGAAGATTCCAGGATCAGCAGAATCTGCTATCCAACATACTCCAAGCTTCGCTGGTATTTTCTTTGTATTTATATATTATTAATATTGCATCCTGTAATTCATCAAAGGCTTTTTCAACTTTAGTGCCCTGGGACATGCTTATATCCTACCACTTTGGTAGCTATGTGTAGGTGTGTCTCTCTCCCCCCCCCCCCCCCCCCCCCCCCAACCTTTTCTCTTTACAGATGTGGTTTAACATGGAAACTAGGCTAGGGAAAACATGGGAACTGGGTTAGAGAAAGAGTGGCAACGATGAGATCTAGGTTATGGAGCAAAAATGTAACAAGGAAACAACAAAATCAGTAATAGTTCTTTTAAGAAGTCAGGGGATTTGTATCTCCTGTGAAATATTTTTAATACTGATTAATAGTGAATGCATTGCAGCTTTCCTTTATGATCACTGTATGAACCGCTTATTGTTCAGAAAGTATTTAAGTATTTTTTATCCTGAACTAGTGGATGTTGAACATGCCATACACATTTGAATTCTTACTTGCTTGAAAATAACATGAAACATACTGAAGCAGGAGGAGCAGATAAAGTGGCGGTGCCAGAATTCTCTGAAGCCAAGAGCAGAGAATCTAAAAGTTGAGCTCCAAGCAGAAGAAACTCTTTTAACTGAGCAATGAGGACTGACCTCACACTGATTTGTTACAGATGTCTTCTGTTTAATTATCTTCTCCTTGAAATGGACTTTCCACCATGTTCAAGAGTGGTGGGTTCTCATACTCAAGCCTTTTCTTTGGCATGTGTAAGGATGGCTGGGTCATGGCAGGGCTCAGCAACAGCTCAAAGATTCAAAAAGCATAAGGTTCATCCCCTTAAATTCTTAATGCACTGAGATCCGTGCGTGGTGTATAGTGAGAGATCATGACTTCAGTGAAAAAATCCTAATCCGAAAAAAGCACAAAAATAACCAGGCACTTGGCACCCTTACTGACAGAAGCCAGCTCTTTCAATTCTCAACTTCTTGCTGTATCTGATGGGTGTAGGAGTTTCTCTTCTGGTGTAGTTCAGCACAACGTTAACACCTATATAACGTCTCCAGCAATGCGAGAAGCAGATGCTGCGGAGGCAGGTGCTAGAGTTGTGCTGTAAGAGATACAGGGGTATCTGCCCACTGCTGAGGTCTCCCCAGGATAACTAATGTGGGTTGTTAGCACGTTGTCTTTCTCAGTTTTCTTCAGTTCCTGTTCCGGGGGAGAAGGGTAAATCAGGCTGTCAGTGTGCAATCATCCACTTCCAGTTCTAGCAGAAGGATTTAGACAGACAGATGAATCTCCATTTCATCTAGTTAAATGTGATCCAGATAGTGATGGATTGGAGTTAACGCAGCACAGCAGGGTGACCATGAGTGGGAGGGAAGACAGATGATACAAAATGGGAGAGTCCAGGCTGCATCAAAAACATCAGCAAGAAAGGTTCAAGGAAGAAAATGGACTGGGCACAGCAGCTAGATTCCACTCTTAGGCTTAAGTGAAGATTCTTTTTACAGTTTTTTGTGTAATTTACTGTTCTGTTTTGCTTTTTGCGTGTGTTGGCCTTCATGGGTGATGTAAATCATGGCCATTTTTTTCCTGTATAGCTTGTTTGTCACCAGTAGACTTGATAATGTTTGAAGTCCAGTACTTGGATAAGTCACCTTCACTTCTGAATGATTTTGAAATCTTTTGCCCTTTGCTGGAAGAAGGGCTCTATCAGCCACTGCTAGGCCTGGGCAAAGGTCGGGGAGCTCTGCCATTTCAGAAAAACAAGGCCTGTTAGAAAGGAACAGACTTTATCCATTTCCTGAAAGCACAGAGGCCACAGCTATTTCTTTGTCTTCAGTAAAATAAGTTTCCTTCTTCCTTACCATCAGAATTTGGATATGTCATACTGTAAAAATAAAACATGACCGTGGAATGAAAAAGGTCAAATAGATCAGATATTATAAACTAGGTATTCTGCATATCAATTAGTTCACATAACAACATGATTCTTTTCTAACGAATCATGGTTCTTAGTTAATAGAAGCATTCACAAAACTTTCCAAAGCAATTAACTTGTCTGATAATATATACTTGGATAGCATTATTAAAACACAGTAAGTGCAAAGATTATAGTGATAACTCACTCATTATAAGAGTATGAGGTAGCAAATTAATCAGAATGAATTAATCTTGGCACTGTTTGTTCTTCTGTGAACATGTAAATAAACAAAGCTCAAATCAAGAGGAGAACAGGTCTGATTTAAGCAATTTTATTAGCTCTTTGTGAGACACGGTAGGAAAAAGAAAAAAGAAATCAAATTAATGCTACTGAAGTGTGTGGAAACAAATATGGATTTTTGCCTGGATGAAAAGTTCATTTTATTCACAGAAACAAGTCAATGGCTAAAGATAAATCTGGGCTTCTCAGAAAATGAATAATTTAATATTTTTCAGTAGCAAGTAGACTTCACAGAACAAAGGAAAAACATAAGGAGTGCAAACAATTTGTGTTGTGTTGCTATTCGTTTTCATGAATTTGTCTAGAAATTATTTCAGCAGGACACATTTCTGCTAAAACTGTATGAAAAGGGCCTTGACAGAAAAAAAAAGAAAAAAGAAGAAGCAACAACAGAATGCAGATGAGTAACATTCCTGGGAAATAGTCTGGTCTGTATATGTGGAGGTGTTTAGAGCTTATAAGATAGCTGCTTTAAACTCAGTGTCCAGATTCTGCTGTATTTCACAAGTCTGGATGTTTCAACTACTTTTTTTTTCCTTTGCTTTTTTTTCTGCATGAAATAGTGTAATTGAAACAATATTATTTTTACTGCCTCAATTAGAAGCAGTCTGTAAGAGTCTACCCTGTAAAACAGCTAACTCAAACACTGGGATCATACAAGTCTGGTGTTAGACAGAGGTTTTTTGCTACTAATTTATCTCTGCTTCTTACTTGAGTTTCTCTGCACTTCTCAGTTTCCAACCCTGAAATCAGATCTGCTGGGAAGGGGAGAAGGAGGAGAGACCATGCTTTGATCTGCTACCTCCTGAAACATCACAGCTACCTGAAATCTTTACATTTTCAGTGAATTATTTAAAACTTTTTCTCAAAAAAAAAAAAAAAAAAAGATATATTTTGATGTGGAAATGTTGCTGCAGCATTTCATGGAAATCATACAGGAGGTATCCCAAGGCCCCGTGCTGTATTCTCCAGCCACTGTATCACACCTGTGATGCTGTGTGACTGAGGACTCCAGCCATGCAGTGCAGCAGCTCAGATGCTGGTTTGGTGCATGTGCCATCAGAAGAGACAGTCTGGACAGATGTAAAAGATTTAAGGTAGACATGCAAAATGACCCAAACTTTCAAAATTATCAGTGCCAAGTGACAGCAATAGGCCAGCAGTGTTTCTCAAAAATCTATTTCAAAGCATGCACGTTCTTCTTGGTGAAAGGGAGAAACGGTGTAATGTTTATGGGGATTTTTTTTTATATAATTCACATTCTCGGCCTTAGGTTTTAATGTTTAAAAGGCAATTAGTTTGGCTTACTGGTACACAAACTATGTAAAGTTTTGTGCGCTGATATCGGAAAACTGAAGAAGAATTATAGCTAAAGGGAAGAAGAGTCTTGGTTTCTGCATTGAAGCAAATGTAGAAATACTTCATCAACTCAGTAACTCTACGGAGAATGAAAGCTGGGAGAATTATTATTTCATCAACTCTTTCTACTTCATTATATTAGAAAATGTCATCCTAGAATCTAAAATAGTTAAAACTGTGATTTTGTTTTATGAATCATTTTGTAGCACTAATTCTTTGAATCACATTCTTGTCCCTTCAAAGCTGCAAAATGGAAATACCTACTTGCTCATTCCCCTCACTTACCTGCTACGTAACCAAGCCCTGGTTTAGACAGTGCGTGCCTATGCAGACACACAGGAATGTTGGGGCGAAGCTGCTCACTGAAATGGCTGTTTCACTGCTGCTTTCTTGGGACCAAAGAACCACAGAAAATACCAGGAATATAGATTGCAAGTCAGAGGCAATCTAGACCTACTAGTAGCATTGAAATGAAAACTGAAGACATTGAATGCTAATAAAACGACTGAGTTGGTAAAAACTCAACTGATGGAGCTCACATGTGGAACATATTGTATCTACAGTGTTACAGGTCATTTCCTTCGCCTTTCTCTATAAACATGTTTTTCAAATTGGTTTCAAGTTGGCCCAGCTGCTTCAAGCATAGTATATTGAAAGCATATTAATATGACAGATAACTAGCAGCTGTTGTTGGAAAACTGACAAAGCAAATGGTAGATGTTGCTTCAGAGGGTGAACTTTTGTTTTCAGAGACATCTTCCCCAGTGTTTTGCTTCTCTGTGAGCTTTTCTTTGCAAAGTTTGGGCCAGTGACATGAGGCCACATTCTTTCCTGATATAGCTCTACTAAACAGTCATGCCTTGTAAGAAACATATAAGCAGATGCACATATTGCTCAAAGAAATGAGTGACAGAGAAAAGTGCTCTTGAACTCTGCAATCACTCCCTGTGTTAAAAGTACTCCTGTACTGAAGATTCGCAGGTAGTGTAAATAGCAGCACAAATGCTCCTATCAGAACGTGTTCTAGAGGTGTTCTAACCATTTAATCACGCCCTTTATCCTATCTTCCTATCTCTTTCATTCAGACTTTGTCTTAAAAACTTTATTTTTTATTTATTTTTTCAACAAATATAGTTTGGTTAAATGCAGTAAAACCACAATTTTAATGATGGGAAGAAATACTATTTTTCCATACTAACGTTCATTTTTTATTATTTGTTGTTTGAAACACTGCACAAATGGGCTGAGAAGGAGAGAAAAACACCACAAACCATTTAACTGGCAATGATATTTTCTTATATTGTATTTAAATCTATTGGAACACATACATCTTCAAGTTTGTTGCTGTTACAATTGAGTTTCACGCAACTCTCATGACATGTAGCTGTCAAACACCGTACAGCTTCCTTAATAAAAGGGAATAAACACAATTGTGCTCTGATCTACTTCACTCCTTCAAAGTTTAAAATCCACTCTGAGAGCTCATGATGGGATTTCAAAAAACAGTTATTGAGAAGAGTAATTATGAAAGCACCTCTCACTGAGGTAAGAGCTTCATGTGTTTGTTTGGTTGTTTATTTATTTATTTATCTATTTATTTATTTGTTTATTTATTTTCCCACAATGTAATCTGCAAGGACTGTTGATTTATATAATTTTTCTTTTAAAATTCATTCTGCCTCGAGGAACCACAGTCAAGCAGAAGGCCAGGAGGCCGCAAGAACTCAGACAAGCCATATAAGCATTATAAGCACCCTAGTAAGGACGAACCATGAAAAAAAGTTAATAAAATTAATCTACCTTTCAAATAGACTTACATTGTGAACGCTTAAGCTCATTTCTGGGACAGACCACGTGGCTAGAGAAAAACTGCCTGCTTCCACCCATTCACAAACTGTGCTGATCTTTGCTCCTTTCATAATTTTCTAACATTACAGCAGCAATTACACAGAAAAATGTCTAATGTATGTTGTACTTCTTTTAATGCAGTTTAGCATCTGGACACTCAGAGGCAACAATCTGCCTTCTAGGGACAATGTTTTCAGAATTGCTGACATAGGCCACAATCCCATGCAGTCACAGGGATGCAACAGTACAGAGATCTTTGCAGATCATTACAGAGGACTATAAACATTTTGATTTTTTTTTTAAAGATGCTTTAAAACTATTTTGGGTACTAATTCACTTTTTTTTTTTCCTGCTTGTTGCAAATTGCACATTAATATAGCAGCTGTTTGAGATTTATGCCCTTTTAGCAAAAATGTAATTAGGCTGCTATGAAATAGCCTAGTGCTGAGAAAGGTTTGTAAAAAAAAATTGATGTTCTCTAAATAATGGAAATGAAATATTTTACTTATTATCCTTTGACTCCTCTTAAGTCTTGTTTCAATATCATTCAGAACTAAATTTCACTCCCTCTCTTTAAAAAAGAGTGGACCCAGAAAGGAAATACTTCTGATTTGTTCACTGGTTAAACTATGATTTTAAGACTGAGGAAGAGGAGAAAGTTACTACTGATGTGTAGGGTCAATTAACAGATTTTATGACCTAAAAAAGCTTCTTCCTTACAGTATCCACAATGTTTTCAAAGCCTGAAAAATTTTATATTAACATCATATTTTTTGGGAGGTTCTCCAAGCTTTATAGGGGAAATGCTGAACCACACAATGTAGTCTCAATGCAAAGGAATCATGCCTATCAGAATTTGCTAAGGAGCAGCATAAAGCAAAGCTTCCTCTGCCTTCTTTGAATTGTATACACTACCATCACAATTTCTAAGCAATGTTTTGGTAGAGCTTGCAAATTCTAAGACTACATTGTAGCCCAAGAATGTTGATATTCCTGATGCCTGAGAAACTACACCTATTTCAGGGATACCATCCCAAGCTACAAGAAGGCAAAAAGCATCGCAGATTATGCTGAGGCCACCAGTGTTCCTAATGGACAACAGTAGGTTTACCTGTTATTATGAACTGCAAATGTTGAGAAATTAAAAGATGATGCTTAATAACTGAAATATTCCATCAATTAACCCTTGGCCTCGGAAATAGCACAGGTGATACCAGGTATTCAAAAGCAGCAAGATAATAGAACATGACTGAAATTATGCTGACAGCCCCAACCAAAGAGTCCTCTCTCTGAATTCTGAGGTGTGATTTAGATGTTCATGTGGAAAGTGACCCTAGTGTTAGCTAAGCCTGTGTGGCTAACCTATATCCTAGCTTCCTCTGTGGACAATCTTAGCTTCAGAGATAGCTACCAGAGTAATTCCAAACTTGTTAGCACGTTTCTTTCAGTCAGGCCTAGTGGAGAGGCTACTGAAACAAATGTGGCCTGGGGCAGTCAGGTAGGGGTAGGCCATCAGCCTGCCAATTAGATCTGAACCCAGGGGAGCCTGTAACCAAGCAGGACTGGAGATCGGTGTCCTTCAGCTGGGCTGAATTGGGGCCTCAGGTGGGGCTACCTAGTTTGTTAAGGCACATAAATGCCCTCAGTGTGGCTGTGGTGCCCTCTTGGGTGTAAGGCAGATTGTTCTGTGTGTACCTGAGGGATGATTCCTGTCAGGAGCAGTTGGGGCTGTGCAGTGCCTAGGCCCTCCCTCTTTTTTCTGAGATGAGACACTTCTATTTGGGCTGTGGTTTCCCTGGACTCTGAGTTGCAAGGGCAACAAGCTTTTTGGGCTGAGGAGCATGGAAGAACTTGAGTGTCTTCTGATTTGGCTGGAGCCTTACAGCTGGCTGCAGGAACAATGCCACAGGTGCAGCTGCCATTGGTACCAACAGCAAGGACTCTGCTGCTGATCTGGGAAAGCTGCTAATTTGGTGAGTTTTGACATAGCAGGATCACTGAGAATGCAGTAAGTGGACAGTCTAGATTCATGTTTTATTGGTTGCTCTCCTGATGTAAATGCAGACGTGACATCTGTGAGCTGTGTTTGGTGCTGGGAATGTGAGCTCTGCCAGCAGTGAAGTTACACCATGGCTGGGTTTATCTGTGCATCTGTAAGAGTTTATGCTGTAAGGATTATGCTTGTTGGGTTGGAAAAGAAAGTGCGTGGCCAAATCCTGATCTCAGTTGCACGTGTGGAGCTCCCAAGGCAGTAGGGCTGCATCCTGGCTCAGCACATGGCCTAATGAGGTCTTGCATGATAGCGAATGACATAGATGGCACACTGGAGAGTCAGCAAACAACTGTTCTCTGTTTTGTTGTGCTCTCTGCACTGCAGCATCTGTTTTGCTTCATCATTTTTTAAAAGAAAACCACAAATATTTTTTTCACTAGGGAGCTGATAAATAACAGTCCTTATGTTTTGAAAACAATTTTTGGGAGAGGGAAGTGGTGATTCTTGTTTTTAAATTCCTTATGTTTGGAGTTTAGTGCTGATTCACATATTATACCTCGTTGTTTGCTCCTAGCTCAGGAGATCATATGGGATGTTCTCCTCCCAGGAAATTACATGGGATGTGATTTATTTTTATTTGTGCGTGTAACTTTGCATAGAGCTCTCCTTCGTGGCAATATATATATATATATATATTTCTTTTTAATGGAGATTTGTATTTCTTTTAATAAAGCTGGGAAACTGAGAAATAATTAACAATTTGTCAATGAAAAATTAAATGAAATGAGTTGCAGATTTACAGATGCACTTGTAACTGGTGTGATGTAAAGGGCTGTGGTCAAAAGATGATGTTATTTTGCTTCATTTTTAAAACAGCTGCCTGAGAGGAAATGTGTTCTAACAAATGGCATACTGTGTGTGTAACTGAGTCAGGGTTAGTCTGAGTCTTAGTATTTTCTGTTTCTGTAGTATTTTCATTGCTTCTAGATAAATATCATTTGTTAGATGACAATACTTATAGAGAAGAAGTTTCAGTTAGCATTTCTGTCTTCCCTATTCTTGAGGTGACAAGAAAAGGCTTAAGAGTTATCTATTGGAAAGGGTATTTAATCTGTGGTGGAGTCTCTGTAAAGAGAAATCTTCAAAGGTACATGTTACTTCAAAGGTGCATGTTATGACTTCAAAGTTGTGGCTGGATAGGTTCTCAGGTAAGCTCAGATATTTTTGTAATAAGAAATTCTCTTTTTTATGTATAGTCTTCTAATGGTTCAGTGGTTTTGGTATTTCTAAAGCAGGGTTTGCTCATTTATACTGACTTGTTTCTGGGTTTCTCAATACAAAAGCTGTCATTTATTTATTGTTTATCCAACATCAAAAAAATTCACTTGAACTTGCTCAGTAAATTCATGGACTCCTTCCCCACAGCACTGTGTTTAAAGATTAGGCACAGCAAGAAGCTTATCAACTAAGAAAGGGAAGTGGGTGCAAACGTGAATTGGAGGAGGTCCGGGAATTCATAAATTAGATAAAGTTTGAGTTTCTTAGAGAAAAAAGAATGAGGTTGTTTGGCTGCTGTGCAAATCTTGTCTTAATGGCCAAGTTCTGAGTTGGACAAGACCCAGCAGTCAAGTTGAGGAGAAATTGAGTTTAGCCTCCTGTTAGTGGAAGATCAGTGTATTACCAGGCCTTGATGTTAGAACGGAGGGCATGCTCATGAGAGCAAAGGCACTGCTGTATGCAGGAGAGCTGATTCTGTAAAGACCATGTGGGACACCAGGTGTGCCCTAACGTGGATCTCTCTGCTTTGGTGCTTCTCTCTCCTTTATAATTCCATGCTCTCGCTTGAAAGAGCACAACAGGGAAATCCTACTGCTTCTAGAAATCAATGGCATAAACGCAGGGTGAAAAAGATTACCTCTTCTGTCTAGAGAAATAGGTCTGCAGTGCTTACCTGTATGACATGTTTGGGTGGAATAGAGGCGGCAGCATTACTGCTCAACTTTAGTGCTACGTGCTGTTGATGGGCTCAGAAGCAGTGTTTGGAGTAAGCTGACATCTGTCTGAAGCTCTAAGCCACTTTTAGATGGGTTGGGGTTAGGAGTGGACCTTTCAAAATTTAGTGAACTAATTTAGTGGCATCAAAGTAAGTTTGTAATTACGTTAAAGGATGCCAAGTTGCAGGGCCTTCTCTGGGAAACAGAAACAATTTGGGCCGGGGGGGGGGGGGGGGGGGGGAGAGGAGGGGTAAAGAGAAGACTAGATTAATTTCAAGGGGCATGTGAAGCAGGTAACAAAGAAACCATGAGAAGTTTGTTTTTTCTAAATGAGAAAACAATTGTTAAAGATGCTGGTTATCTGTCAGTATTCCTTTACTGCATTATGCAGTTGGACAAAGCAAAGTATTGCAGTCTTGCAGTCTAGTTGCTGCAGGGATATTCTGTTATTTATGAATAGGTTGACTACTGGAAAAAGATACGGTTACATGTTTCAGTGGTCATTGCTATGAAGAGTTATAATTATTCTGTGTTCTATATAAATACTGTATGACCTTAATCTTGGATAAAATCTCATGTTCTATGACTGAAGAAACTTTTAGCCTTCAGTAGAAAGGTGTCTTCATTTAAATAACGGAATTAAAGCTTCAGTTGAAATGTTTGAAAGAGTTCATGTAGATTAGACTTTACTGCAAAACTAATTTTTCTTTTTATGATATTTCTGTCCGTATTTCAGACTGAATTTATTAAAATATTGTAACAACTACATTTTTTTTCCTTAGACTCCTTTAAATCATGTTTTCCAATTTTGTACATTGTAATATAAACGTTGAGTACTGAAGTGCATATTATTACTTTAAAAAAAATCTGGTTGGGTGACAAGAATTAATTACAATTCTAAATTATTCCATAAATCTTTTAGTCTAGAGTGGGATCTTTAGTGAAATGCTGGCACTGGGTAATTAGCTGGCGCTAATCTGTGTCTTCAGTTTCAAGTAGTCCAAAGAAGATTTGATGTTTCCTTTTCTACAATAAACAAAAATAGCTTCCAAACTGTCAGAAAATAACTGTGGTTCTTAAGGGCTAATCATTACCAGCCTTTGTCATGGGGTTGTAATTGTTTCATGAATTCTGCTTCAATCAGGGAAAAGTGTGCTTAAGTGCCAATAAAAGTTTTTATGCTGCTATGATTTCCTCCTGCCTCATCTTCCTCCTCCCAGTTTATGGCTTTATTCCACTGTCCCTGTTACTAAGCAACACTGCACGTGGTGTTCATGCAAATTACTGCAAACTCCCTGATAGCGAAGCAGAACAACATCAGGTTAATTTCCTGATTAGTATGTGCTGCAAGAAGTGCTATGCAAGACAGTAGCAAAGCAGCTGGGGAAAGGTGGCAAGAAAGCAGCTCTGTAGTATAAGGAAATGTTCTCCTTGGTACTTTTTAGGTTGTTCTGTCTGTGTCTACTACAACTCCTCCAAGAAGATGGGTTGACTTCTTGGTTCCATCAGTTTGGTTTCATCTGTTTTGCACTGAGCAGCCCAGCTGACAGTAACTTGTATCTCTGTTGACAATACAAGTAGTTTTCTTGTGGTTGCATGCTATAGTTCAATCTGTACACAAAAGGAGATAAAATGACTGTTCAGGTGCTGGTTTTCACCTGGTTTTAGAATTAGACATAGGACATGAGACTTCTCAGAACTGAGTGTTGTCTCTTAATTCAAGCCAATGGTAAAATTCCAGCTGACGCCACCGTGAATGGTGTCCAGCAGTGTTCATGTTTGTCTGATAAATTTCATTGGTATGCCATAGTACCACTCCCCATAGCTCTTGCATGACAGCTGATTGCATATATTTGTCTTTTCCTCATCTTAAAAATGTGAAGTCTCATTTAACAGACTGGTAACTATAAGCATGTCTATGCTGTCACACCATTTTAGATGAGAATAAAGCAAAAAGACATTAGCATCGCACTACCGAAATCTGAAGAGTGGAGTTCATAATGCCCTGCTGTCTCACTGGAAGAGCTGTGACAGATTTATGGCTGGTGTTTTCAGAGCTGCTTTGACTTGACTTTTCTAAATTGATGTCAAAGTTCACTAGGAAAGGGTAGAAACTGAAAATTTAAGTGTAGAATATTAGAGGGTTTAAAGTGTAGTTAGAAGTATGTTTGCAATTTTGATTACTGTGAAGCCTGAGGCTTTATATTTCTTGAACAGCCTCAGGTAATATGGAGCCTCCAAGCAGTTTCCACTTTTTAGATAGTTTCTTGGTTTAAAATCTACCCATTTCCAATGTAGCAAAAGTAATTGCAATGTAAAGCAGCTCTAGGAACTATATCTGCATTGATCCATCTTCAGATGTTTCTTGTGGTATTTTACTCCTTTTCTCCCCCGCTTAGAACACGTTTTATCTCCTGTTTTATCTCCTTCTGAAGGAGAAAGCATTTTACTGATAGTAGTGTCAGTATTTCTGTCAAATGCAGAGTCAGCAGACAGAGTAATAGACCAGGCGACATGTATTTTTTTTAAACGATTAAATTGCAGTTCAAATTTTCTGTGTAATGATGTTTCAGTATTTTATTTTTTCCCCATATGCGTTAGAGTTCTTTTTAAGAGAACTGCACTGTGCTTTTGGAGAAGCAAGCATTTCCCAAATCTGAAGCACATAGAGACTTTGATTCCTCTGTTTTCTGTGAAAGCAAGCATTTAAATGCAGTATAGGATTCATACGGTTATGCAGCACATTCTTCGTACTGCTCCATGTGTCTTTCTTCATTGCTATAGTGAACTTAACAGCTGTGTGGGAAGTACTCTATGTATTATCAGTAAATGCAATACTGTTGGCATTGCAGGTGTTTCATTGTAAGTGAAATGTAGGTATGTCCCTACCAGTGGCAGCTCTTTCTGGAGGCCATGGGATATATGGATTTATTGGGTCAGATGACTAAACTTTATTTGCAGTGGAACTAGGTGCTAATGAGCACAGAGCACAGTGCAACTTCGCACAAGTGTGCATGTTGGTGGTGGCAATCTGCTCGTAGCTGGAAGTTCTGGAGCACTGCAGTGTTGATCGGCTTCTGCTTTGACACAGGCATATCATCAATCAAATGACATGACAGGAGAGATAAAGGCGTACTCCGTCATGGAACAGCCTTGTCAGAGTATTTGAATTAGCTTGGTGGTAAACTTAGCCTTTAAACAGCTCCAAGATAAGCAGTGAAGTGTAAGGAATAAATTTATCCTGCAAATAAACTTTGCAATCTTCCTTTGGGCTGGAGATAAGAGATCAAAATCAGACTATACTTCAGATAGTGGGTTTTCTTTTTTCTTTTTTCTCAGATGCACTGTATACTTTTCTAGCATCCTGTTAGGATTGTGCCTGAGTGCCCTGTTTAAATCCAGCACCTATTTGTGGGTAACAGCAATGGATATTGATGTTTTGGAGCTGATCTGCTAAGTTTTTGAAGCACATTTGGTACACGCATAATAGTGAGCCCTGCAAGAAAACTGAAGTTAGATGCTTTAAGAGAGCACAGGTAAAAGAATTGTACGTGCAGAATGTTATCTATGTTCAAGAAGTACAACATATTTTTCCAGTTAGCTTACAGTTTTCTTTAATTAGCAGAAATTGATTCACAAGGCTTGTTGAGCAAAACAAAATCACATTGCAACTTCAAAATTTCTGGGTCATGAGCTGTATTAAAAAAAAGAATTCTCATTTGGAATTCAGTGTTCTTGTCAGTTCCTGTCCTTTCTAAACTCTGCTACCTACGAAGGTAGGTACTCCCCAGGTAAAAGCTAAAAACACCTTTGTTTGTAGGTCTGATTAAAAAAACAAAACAAAAAAACTAAATTTGGACAAAACAATCTAACTGTATGGTGTGAAGAATAATTTGAACCAACACAGCTAAATGTTTTTCAGATAAATATGTTCAATACTTCAAAATACCATCAGCATGAGGTGAACGCTTCTGTGAGGAAAAATTACTTTTTGCAAAATATCAGTTAGACCAAAACCTGGAATCTGATAATTCTTTCTAAAACAAAGCACTGCATATCTACTGCTCACTCTCATGTAAAAATTACAGGTGATGTTGTACGAAGTTACCACAGATAAACAGAGAAATCCAAGAACAGCAGAAGTATCATTTTGCTGTATTTAAGATATACACCGCACCATGTAATAGTCTAACACAGAAAGTATGCTATGAAGTATGCCTTGCTGCATATTCCTTTATGCTTCCATTTAGTGTGATGATATCATGCACACAAAACAACCAGATTCAACATTAACAGTTCTCTTTTAGGTGAAATCATATCTTCTGTACCTTTTATTTATAACCTTTCCTTGAGAAGTATCCTATAAATCATAAAGATTCTCCCATTTTATGTCTGCTTTTATAAAAAGAGGGGTTTGGGTCTGCAAATTTTATTGTGCTTGGATGTTTTTTTTATGGTACAAGACTTAATTCTTAGAAAAGCATATAAAAAGGAAAGCTATTTGATCAAAACTTATGAAAGTAGTCTTATTTTAGTTCCTTTAGTATTTCATAATTGTTCAGCAAATTTAATTATACATAGTAGTACTACAGCATATATTTTCTTGAAATTTATTTTCTGTTCTTTTGTATTTGTACACTGTGCTCTAAAACTAAGCCTGAAGAGGAGTTCAGGGTAGGTAGGCCAAGCTGGTATAGATGTATATGCAGCACATTTTCTGCCTCTCCTGGTCATACACTTATTTGATGGGTTTCTACGACACTGATAATGCTGGACTACTTACAGTAATATAGAAACAAATCTCTTCTTTGAGTGGACTTACACAGAAGCGGAGATGGCTTTCACAAAGACATCACCTGTTGATGACATACATCTTTCCACTGTACTTAAGACAACAGAAGCTCTTATAATAGTAAACTTTTACAATACAAAGCTATTTTATATTGAAGTAGAAAACATTAACAGCCACCACTTCACAAATTGTCTGCACAAAAATATTTAAATAAAAATATCTAGTTTGTGACACTTTATCAGGTATTTTTAAAGTTGAAAGCCACAGCACTACACCACTACAAAGATTGTGAGATCCTGGGCTCAAACGTGGTCTGCACCTAGTTCTTGGGTGTGTAACCACATCTGTAGGACTCAACCGTGACAATGAGCTTGACAGCTCTGATATTAGTGTTGTGGTTTTGTCAACTCAGCCTTGGTAGCGAGGTCATTGATGAAATGGACTCTGATTGATAAAACAACCTCTCTGCTTTGTGGGATGATATGCTGGCTACAAGCCTGAACTGTGAAGTAGGAGAGCAGAGCTGGAGACCCTGACCTTGTGAGCAGGGTTGGAATGGTTTGATACGTTCTAAAGTGAGCAGGGTGTTCTAAAGAAATGTAAAAGAGCCTCTCCAAACTTTCTGAAAGTTTTTAACACTTATCTGGAAGATTTCTTCTTAGGTTCTTTAACAGTAAAGAGAAAACAAAGCAAAAAAGTTATGAAACTAGAATTGATTATTTACATGCAGCACTAGGTATTTCTGAAATGAACAAGCTCCTTCTTAGGCCTTTACTTTGCTTCATCCCATCCCCTCCTGGTTTGTTTGTTTTCTTTTTGTTTGTTACCACAGCAAACTCTTATGCCTGGGAATACTTGCACTTCAAAATACTGAAAAAGGAGGTCAGTAAGATAAATCATTGCTGAAGCTATGCAAGCAAAACCAAACCAAACCTGGGAATCCTACTGTATTGTCTGCTGCTGTCGCAGTTCCAAGTTGATGATGAGAACCATCATCTTGACAGTGATTCTGGTAAAGGAAAGGACTTCTGGCCTAATAATTGCCCTGCAGTACCTCGATTAACTACATAAACATGAAGCAACTGTTTATCTAAGAACCCAAATTAATCCCCACTGTGTCTGTAAGGGCTTTGCTGAAATTCAGGATGTTCAGTGCACATTATGATTCAGACTATGCATTTAATGGGCCAACCAGTACAGAGTGACTGGTGTGAAACATAAGTCATAAGGTACAATTGCACAATAAATAGAAATAAATGTTATGGATGTGCATGTCAAGTATAGTGTGATTTAGCAATTATTCTTCCAGCACAAAGACAGTATTCATTCAAACAAGTCAACAGACTATCACTGTGAAAGCACATGAGTAGTGATTCCTATATTTAAGGCTAAGTGCTGTCCCTGCTAATAATGTCTTGAGATCCACAAACCAGAGGAATACTGAAACAGACTGCGAGTATGTCAAGGATTTTAATTTTGATTACCCTAAGAATAGAAAGCACTTTAGGTAGTTGTTTTTAAAATGTGATATTGTTGCATCTCAATTAACTTAGTGCTCTTCTGAAGAGTGGGAGTTTGCTCTAAAGCATGTATAACTAGTTCATATTTTGGTATTAAATTAAGAAGGCTCAATCCAAAGATATCCTAAAGTAGCAGAATCATACAGGACCAAACTTTACTCCTCTGTAGGTGATGAGTAGGTTCGCTGGCCTTCTCCCACCTGCCCCTCCATATGGACTGTGAAGTCCCAGGCCCACCACTGAGGCCAGGAAGCCAACGTGGCACACAGAAGTGAGGAAATCTCCCTACTGTTCTTATCTGCTCCTTACAGATGACCAGACACACAATAAGCTTGTATTAAGTCTTTGCATCTTGTACGCTGGAGGTCAGAATAATTCAGTACAAGTGCTTCAAGGGGACACTGTGACTAGTGAGGCCTGGCCCTTCACCCCACAGCATTGCTGCTCTGTGTGCCCCACTCACAGGTCTCCAGCAGGGGATTCTCAGCAAGTATATGGGCAGAGGAGCGCAGGACTCAGCAACAGTGTTTCTTAGCACCTGCACTGATTACAGCAGGATGGGTTAAAGAAAATGGTGTGAGTTTACTAAAGGAGAAGGGGATACAAATTGACTCTTGGTCTGGGGCTCTGTGGGAGCATCTGCAGGATGCAGTAACAGCTGTGCTCTGTAGGTATTTGCTCTGCTGCTGCCCTGTTAGATTTGTCAGAGCCTTTTATCTCCGGATATAGGTGATTTTTGATATTTATTGGTTTTTGTGTTAGGAAACACTAAAATAGGATTCTGTCCTTGAGAGCTGATGACCATTCTCCAACCCCTAGGAAAAAAAGTGTTTTTTATTGACTATCTATTCAAGGCCAACATCTCATTGAAAGCACAACAGCTGCAATGCTTTCCTGCCTTTCCTGGAGCAATGTGCAAGCCCTTGCTTTTTCCCATGACACAGGTTGACACAGGTGACAGCAGCAGCTAGGATAAACACTTCCTTAAAAATGCAGGATACAGTCTGAAATGATGAAAATCACTAACTTATGGTTTCTGGCCAGTTTTATCCTGTGATAGTCATTTTTATTATTCATAGTTGCTACTGATTCTTCATGTCTTCCTGATAATGAGTGCTTTCATTTAAATATTTAGCTACTGCTTGCATGATTTTTTTTTAAGTGTTTATTATATATGTACGCTAAAATAATAAAAGATTTATGCTCATACTTGAGACATCTCTTAAAGTAATCTAATCAGTGCTTTGTGAATGAGCTCTGCACGGTGGTGGTCTCGGACACACTGCTTTTTGGTGACCAAAGGGATCAGCAGGTGGTGAAGAAATGCTTGCTTTGCTCCCTCCCAAGGGAGCTGAACACAAACTTGTCCATCCAGGAAGCAGTTACTTCTACGGGAGTTTTGCCAGAGGCAAGGATCTATAGATCTATCAAGAGGCAGGAATATACTGCTGCTTCTTCCGTTAGTAATTTTTAAGATGAAAAACAGGTTTATGGCTGCGTCCAGCAGGTGGCAACACAGCACGCCGAATAATGCCTGAGGAAGAGCTACTTCCACCGTTGATGCTTCTGGTGCAGTTCAACGTGTGCCCGTGCACATGAACAACATGTCATACAGATAAATGGCAAACTCTGTTAGTCCTTCACCAGCTTACTGAGTGCTCTGGATGCTATTTATAGTTCATGGGACTGCTGCTGTATTTATTTTAAAGAATAGTTATTTCACGTGTGTGTGTAAGGACATAAGCTGAACATAAAGCGCCATATGTGAGAATAATTTAACGTTCAGGTATCAGATTTTAATTGAAAGCTATTTTAAAATCAACCTTCAGTGAAAGAGTGTTTTCTAATGAAGTACAGCTGTAGAAGTTTTACTGAATCATCATCACAGCGCCTTGTGAGATGCAAATAGGAATTACAGAAAATCCATCTGTTTGCTAGCTAAGCAACATTAAAGATCATCATTTAGAAGATTATAAATACTGCAAATTCTCCAGGGTCATGTATTTGTCTATGTGACAAATATGTGAATGTTTGGATTTTTTTTCTTAAGCTTTATTATGTCGGAAAGTATTTATGAGCTCATTTATCTTCTAAGAAAATAAATGGGAGTTACTCAGGAGCAAATATTTTCTGGAGTTCATTATCTAAGGTTATAAGGATATATGAGTACTTCATGAGTTGGAACTTCCTATTACCTTTCCCCCTTCATTTATATGGAGTGTTTGAGCCAGATTTTTATTCTGATTTATGCTGGTATAAATTTGAAATGGTTCCATATAAATAAAAAGTGGTTCTACATGGAGCAAATAGCTCTACTTCCAGGATCAGTTTCATATACCTGAAGAGCAATTAAGTAAATGTCAAGAACAAATTTTGGTCCTGCTAATTTAGTGATATGACTAAACACACTGTCATGCTTTTGCCAGAATCTGAGCTTTAATGTCCAAGACTTTTGAAAAACTGAACGGATCTCCTCAGTTGGTACTTGTTCCACAGACTACTCTGGTTATCCTACAAAAATAGCCTAAAGGTTTCTGATCACTTCTGTCCTGCAACTTCTGTTTTCAAACAGTTGCATATAGCATAGAGTTAACCCACTCCATAAGCAGTGTTTTTTAGAGTCAGCATGGCGTGTCATGGAGGAAAGTGAGGAAACCCTACCTGTGTGGCTGTATGTATATATTACTAGTACAAAAAATACTGGGATAAAACGTTTGAAGAAACATTTGAAATCTCTAATTAGCAGTATAAATCTAAAAATATATTTATTCTATATTTAATAAATAAACCTGCATTTTATTGCATATATTATGATATTTTGCTATTTAAAAATGGAAAATAGTAGCGCAAATCAGAATTAGGCCAGTTTCATGGTCCTTAAATTTCAATTTAAGTTTAAAATTGGGCCTGTAGATAAAGCATATATTTGGAAAACAAGTTATATTATAAATACAATGACATATGACTCATTTAAGAAAAGAAAACAAAACACAACAACCAACCTACAAAATAACAACAACAAAACCATGAACCCTAAACCAAGCAGTGTAGTTCCATCAGCTCTTGAAACAAAACTTGGCGAAACTTGGCTCATGTGTGCAAAACAGGTTCTTCGTAATTCGTGTTGCTTACAAAAGCTTTTCCTTTAAGTTCAGAGATCTTCTGTAGTTTTGAGCAAACGGCAGAATGCTGACAAACTCTGATGTACCTGTCCTACCACGTATGTCTCTTTCAACAAAGTAAAATGAAATGAAAGTCAGGCAGTCCTCTGCACAATGTAAAATAGAACGCCACTGCTAAATCTTTATAGTGTGATTTTTCTAATGTTTCTATAATGAGCAGTAAGCTGTGATGACTGGGACTGCAGATGGATTTTGCCATTCTTGCTGTTTCGTTCACAACATTGTTTGGAGAAAAGAAAGTATATAGTGTAATGAATCACTCAGTGTTGAAAGACCCAGCAGTCTTCTTAGCGGGCAGCCGTATATTTTCTGGTGGTCGATACGAGAGGGAGCTCATTTTTGTAGTGAGACTTGGATGTGTGCTGACATTTGGTGGAATGTATTTTATTAGCTGAAGGAAGTATTTTTTAAAGTTTTTTCCAAAGAAAACATAAAAAAAAGGATTCAAACAGTTGTTAAAGTAAGCAATGCAAATAGTGAAGGGCATAGCTGTATCCACAATATCGGTGATTTTGCAGTCTGTTATTACGTGTAATTGAATTAATACATCCAAAAAAGTGAACACTTGATGAGGAATCCAGGAGAAGAAGAAGAAAAATACTATTGCTACGATCATCTTAAAAATGTCATCATTTCTGGTCTTATTTCTTTGAATTTGATATGCCTTCTTCAGGGTCTTCCAAATCAGGGTGTAGCTTGTTAGTATGATCAGAAAAGGGATTAAAAATCCCAGCAAATTCTTGGATAAACCTAACCCAACCCGCAGTGTTGTGTTATTGTTGTCATATCGAAAGCCACAGACTGTCATGTTCAAGTTCTCTGCAAAAAATATGTTGCGATGAATGATGACAGGCAAGCTGGCCACACCAGCAAGGAGCCAGATGACAATGCAGGTCACTCTGGCAACAAACATGGTACGACGGATTCGTGACTTCACTGGATGTACTATGGCCAGGTAGCGGTCGATACTAAGACACGTGAGTAGGAACACGCTGGCATACAAATTGAAACTTATTCCTGCTGACGCTAGCTTGCATAAACAGTTGCCAAAAGGCCACTGGTACTCCATGGCTGTGTAGGCTGCCCAGAGTGGCAGAGTTATTAAAAAGCACAAGTCAGCCAGTGCCAAGTTTAGCAGAAAGATGCTGGCCACTGTTTTTAATTTCATGTAGCAGTAAATAACAATCACGACCAGGCTGTTCCCAAATATGCCTATAATGAAGATGATACTGTAAACAGTTGGAACCATAATGTAGATGTAACTGTGCCTTCCTGAAACAGGACAGTCAACGTGAATTCTCTTAACAGTTTCTTCAGTAGAATAGTTTGGGACCATCTTGATGTCTTCTTCTGTGGCCTTGTTTCAGGGAAATAATGTGAAGATCAAACCTGGGTGGGGGCCAAAAAGAGGAAATAAAAATAGTTCATGATGGATTTAGTTTTTCTTTGTTTGTTTGTTTTTAAGTTTCAATTAAATCTCAAGATTTTGTTTAACTGGGGATGCAATTCATTGTAGCAAATTCCATTGCTTACTCAAAAGATATGGAATAGTCAGCAATTGATCTGCTTCTCGTTAACTGACTTCTGACTATGACTCTAAGTTGAAAACTGGGTTATAGGCAGCCCATTATTAATCACTACTCTTCCTGAGGAACAGAGGAAAAAATGGAAAGCAGTAGAAACAGTTTTTTACCCTTTTACTTTGTACTCATAAATATACCACACAATTGATTTATTGGTGTTTCCTGGCTTTTTTTCCACATGCTTTTCTTATATAGCTAATGCTACAGGCGTTTCATGCTTTTCCTCAATTTTATAATTTCTGGGCCACATCTCACCTTCATTGTCTGTGAAATTTCCTTCCAAAAACATGAAGGTAAGGTTCTTTTCTGGCTTTTAATAGAAGCAGTAATCTAGTCTTCAATCTGCAAGTTGTGAACTTGCAGTTCATTCTGTGCAGAGTTTTACCCTGACACCATAGATAGCAGTTGCCTCAACTACAAAGCACTTATCTGTCTGGAATTTGCATTGGCTCGAGTAGGAAATTCACATCGTGTGTTTCTGTTGAATTGTTTTTGTTTGGAAGGCAGGCAGATGGAACTAGCAGTTCCTTTTACTTTGCTCTTTTCTGATTTGGAGTGAAAGACTGGATTATATATTACAGCTTTGTGACAACACCTATAGCAGGAGCTTTATCCTGACTCTACAGGGACCTGGAAGTGAGCCATGCAGTATGTAACAGTCAAGCAATAAATAGCAATAATAAAAAAAAAAAAAAGAAAAAGGGCCCAAATCAACCAAAGAATAAAAAATAAGGGGAAAATTATTTTTCTATAACTGATGTAATGGTCATCGGATTATCAAGACAGCTTCTTGAAAATACTGGGAAAGCAGATAGCCACCATCTTAAACTGATAAATGTCTATCAGCTGAGACAGTCATAGGACCATTAAGGTTGGAAAAGACTTTTAAGATCATCTAGTGCAGACATCCGCCTATCAGCAATACTGCTCCCTAACAATGTGCCTCACTGCCACATCTCCGTGGTTTTTGAACACCTCCAGGGATGGTGACTCCACCACCACTCTGGGCAGCCTGTGCCAGTGCACCACCATTCTTTTATCAAGAGTGAAGAAATTTTTCCTAACATCCAACCTGAACCTCCCCTGGTGCAACTTAAGGCCATTCCTTCTCATCCTAAAAGTCAGGGAGAGTCAGTTCAAAAGTATTCAATGCCTTTGAAATAAATAAATGGAGGGCTAGGAAGGAGGGGGAGAGAGAGCTATAGAGCTGTTTTTCAGTGTTTTCTCAACTAATTTCTATTCTAAAGTAGACCTTGCACAATATAACAGAGGTAAGAGTGTTAAGAGTTGGTTGTACATTGTTAGTTTTCATTCAATGGACTTTCAATTTCTGAACAAGGTTTCAGATTAAAATACAACTGGTTAATGAACATGTGTGATTAAAAATAATAGACTCAAAATAGCAGATAGCTGTTTGTCTTTATTTAGTTTTTTTCCTATAATCAAGTGCTATATCTCACAAGCAAAGCTACCTGGATATCTCAGAAACTATGCTTAACTCTGAATACTGTTTTACTATGTATATAAATTACGAAGAAATGAATTCAGACAGAGTTCTTATTTTGACCTCTAATCTGAACACTCTGTTCTGCTGGACTGTAAGTAACCTCAAATATTCAGAAGCTACCTAGATTCTGTCTGGGTTAGAATAACTATGAATGACCCCCCAAAAAAACCAAACCAAAACAAAACCAATCTGTGAAAATCCAGGCTTCTGCTTCTTTGTTTTAAAGTAGTAACTGTAGAAATGGAGTCTGAGGATGTTAGAGGAAGCACGACTCATGCTACTAATTTGTGTACCAAAGAGTTGAAGTTGTAGTCTTAATGTAAGAAAAATACTTCTAGACCACATGAATTGTATAAAAATTGTACAAGCACAGCACCCATTTGGTTTGCCAGGGCTTGTGTGTTTTGCAGGACTAACTTCCTTATTAATGATTTATGACTTCAGCTGTGAGTCTGATACTAAAACCTTTTCCAGAGTGAATAAACAGTCAGTCTTCCCTCAACAAAAGAAAAGAGAAAAAAGAAAAAAAAAGAAACTTAAAAAATAGAAACAAAAATCAATGGTTATTATCGCAGAATAATTTTTATTGCTGTCTGCAGGATCCTGACAGCTGTCAGCCCAACCCAGTCTGTGCCGCCTGAAAACAAGATTAAGTGAAACATACTGGCTTTACAACAAACAAAAAACCTTGTAAAGTCCCTTTTGTATGAACAGTATATGTTCAGAAAGATACTTGGTGTTTCAGTAGTGTAGGCTGTGTTGTTAAGGAGGCAGCTGACTACTATTTTCATTGCTAGCACTGCTATTCAAGGCTGGGTTGTGTGGGGCCCTGGGCAACCTGATGTAGTACCTGATTTAATGGGTGGTAAACCAGCCTGTGGCGGGAGGGTTGGAACCAGATGATCTTTAACGTTCTTTCAACCCAGGCTATTCTGTGTTTCTGGTAAAAGCAGATGCTGCTGTGTTAAGCGTCTGATTTGCTCTGGTTAGGAGACAAATTAAGGGAAGTAGGAACTAGATGATTTTAAAGTTCCCTTCCAACTCAAATAATTCTATGATTCGATATCCTTTGCTTATTTACCCACTGAGATAATGGCCAAAAGTTTTCAATATGAAACGGGTGGTCAGCATTGCAAATCAGGCCTGCAGTAAAGTAGACAGGGCCCAGTTAAGGCTGAGCAAGACCTCTGTCTAAGACTAATGATTATATACACTTTATATAAAGCAGATGCTTCCATGTAGGAAGTATTGCGTGTTGTTTGAAAGTGTTGCAGAAATAGGTGGTTAGTGCAACTTTCAGCTCCTAGAATTCACCACAACAGATTAAACCACTGGCCACTTAAATGCAAGTATTGAAACTGTGTACGTAGATAATTCCATTTAAAACATCTTAAATGACCTGAGTTAACATAATGATAATTGGATCATTTGAAGGCTTATACAGAAGGAGCTTTTTCTGCAAAGACTGAATTGATGTGATTGTGAATGGCGTGCCAACATCAATCTTAAAGCAAATTATCTGGTGAGCAGCAAACCCCTGTTGTATGTTACTGTCCTGTTTGACCTTTTATCTTTTTTAATTACAATGATTATAATGAGTCACTGATAATGAAATGCTTCAGACTGCTCTACCAACTATTATTTACCACTCCATTCATTGCTTCTGTTGGGTGAACATGCATCCTAATTAAACTGCCTGTCGAAACAACAAGGAATGCTGGGCCTGAGCAAGGTAAACAGCACTCTGCCTGCTGAATGGACTGAAAAACCCTGCCACCATACCATTAGGAAATGTGGAGGTTTTTTTGTTCTGATGGTAGGTGGATTTATTTTTCTCACAAATGAGATGATATTACCATGTTGGAGGATCATGCATTCTAATTTTATATAAAATTATTGCATAGGAAGAAGAGGCTGTAAAATGTTTGGAATAGCATGTTCAATGTCTTAAGTATGTTTACTTTCTTGTGGAACAGGCTTTTTTCCTTTATCTTGAGAGTTCAGCCCCCCCTTCCATCTCTTATTTCTTATATTCTTTTCCTACTTGCAGAGAAACAAATGATGCTTCCCAACTGCTTTATCTTGCTGTGTTTTTTTCCTACCCAGCATCGCAGCCCCCTTGTTCATAGTATTTAAAAAAAAAAACAACACTATTTCCACTTGATGTGCCCACTTCAGCCCCTTCCTTGCCTTCCTGGAGTTCCTGAGCAGTACCAAGCTTATGTTCCACAAATACCCTGCACCAAATGGAGTAGGAACCCATCCAGAGAAAATCAGTACTGCTTAACAAACGTGGATGTAGAAGATAAATGAACTAAGAAACAAATTGAGTGCAGTTCCTGTCTCTCTGAGCAAATATTCTTGCAGAAATCCTGTGCTCATGTAATCATAAATCCATTCTCCAGAGCTGGGAGGACTTCTGCTTTAGAGCCCTGTGACTGATGTGACCAGTCTGAAGAGGTCAGACATTCTGCAAAGCTGCACCTGTACCTTTCTCCAAGTTCTTTTGTTGCTTCTTCCAACAGTCAGTTTTTTTCCTCACTCATAGCATACAGAAGTATTTTTAGTCTACAGTTGATAAGTGAATTGAGGAGGGAGAGCAATGCAAACAGGCAAGTAAGGACACTACTGGAGCCTTGCAGTGTGCCTGGGCCTCCTGTCATCAGTGCCACTATCTTCCACAGAGGTCAGTGTCTGACTGTGGTAAGTGACAATGAGCCAACACTGCTGAAATGTACCTGCAGCAGGCAGTGTGGAACTGGAACCCTGCCTGTGTGTTGGCTCATGAGCAGCAAGAACAGAGGAAAGCTTCAAAATATCCTCATCTGCAACTGTCAAGTTGGGTGTTGCTTTTGCAGTTTGTGCAAGTGGTTTGATATGAGAACAAGCAGAACCTGTGGAACCTCGTAACTGGCCATGCATCTTCTCTGCATAGCTGTGTTCCTGTTGAGACTTGCATAAAGCAACTGCCACTCCACTGAAACTGCTGTCAATTTTGTGGTGCTTTACTAAGTGCCCCATTCACAGTAAGGTACTTAACTTTTTGCTTCAGTAGTATGCTCTGCTACTTCTGGAGAAAGTACTCAATTACTCTTACTTATTCCATAAGGCAGGTGGAGCATCATCCATATTTATGTGTTTTGCAGCAGTGGGACACTGATCTAAAATAAGTTTTAATTAACTTGTGTTTTGCTTGCGCTATCTTAACATGCGGCAATTAAACTTTTATTTATGATTTATTACTTTACCGCAGCTTTTAATCACATAGAGGTGAGGTGTGCACTGCAAACCTCCTCTTCACTTCCCACGTATCTTTCAACTTTACTGAATTTTAGACATAAAATTTATGCAAGAAAAAGTCAGGTAAAATAATGTTTTCATCTGGAAACATCAGTGCTTGCAGAATGACTGAACAGTAGAATCAGGCAGCAGGAGGATGCGACTTTGAATACTTTGTTTTGGGAAGAGGTAGAGGAAAATAACAGTTAAGCACAGTGATATTTGAATTGTGCCACACTAGCATAATGTATATTTTTGACCACTAGAGGTCTGTATTTCCTATTTATTTCCTATCAAGTGTCATCGTTTTTCAAATACCAACTTAAAAGATTATTTAACATGCAAACATAAAACAAAATTCTATCGAAACATGTGTTCACATAAAGTATAACATACCGTGTGATTCATTTATAATTTCTTTTATTACTAGCTTATTATCAAATTTCCTTCATTCTAGCATGTTTCTGGTTTTGCAGAACTTCAGTCCAGTTCTTCCACTAGTAAGTCATGAAGCAAGGCCCTGATGCTTTTAGACATATGTAGTTAAACTATAAAGCTTTCAAGCTAAATTTAAAAATACGTATTTTTTAGACATTTTCCCATTTTAAGACAGTCATCCATATTAGAAACTAAGTTGTGGTTCTATGGTATCTAGAACCTGTGAAATGCTTCAGGACTCCAATCAATTGAGACTGTGATCCCTACATGCTGGTAGGTTTATTACCAGAACACCTTCTGACCACATCTGTTTGAAAGGGAGATGGAATAAACTTTACATTATCCAAGTCATCTGCAGGTGACAGTTTTGGGACCAAGGCCAGTCTTGTCACTGCAGCTTCTGTTCTTAGGCAGCCCTAAGAGTCTTCTGTCAATCCCCAAAGTTTTGAAGGAAGTGGAGAAAAGTACCCTGATCTTGCATGGGGTGCAAGAGACTTGTTCTTGTTCTAGGACACTATGACCCAGTTCAAGTCCTTACAATTGAAGAACTTTTTAAACTTGAAAATATTGGCTTCAGAGAAGCAACATATCTTATTAAAGCTTACAGAGCTTTAATAAGCATTTAGCAGTACTACTATGTAATATGTGACAAACTTTCTGTATACCCTTTCCAACAGCTTACACTGCAGTAACATCACAGATGTTACTGTTAGCATGGGAAGTGAAAGCTTGGACAACTTTTTGTACTCTAGTAGTACTTTCAGGGTCCAGAAACACTGGAAATACTTATTCATGCAATTTAGTTCTTTGACCACAGTTAACTACCAATTCTCTCATCTGTGGGTTTTTGTTGTTTTTTTTCTTTCCCCAGGAATTAGGAAATCTTGATGTACATATTTCTATAAAGTTGTATTTGCCTATATTAGAGCCAAGGAAGGATTGCTCAACTTCACTAGAATTTTTCAACCTCACTAGAATGCCAGCATTGTGATTTTAAGGTTATTCATTTATTTTACAAAAGTTTGTTGACTTGCGCACAGATCATTCATTATGGATAGATAAAATACAAGAAGTATTTTAGTTCATATATTTCATTTTTCTGGTTCTCCAGGTTTGGGCTTAGGATAAACTCCCAGTGTTTACTGCTATGTACGCACACAATTTAGTTTTCTCTTCTGTTAATGGGAAGAAAACCATTCTTGGTTCAATAAGTGTACATGTGGACTTCAAAACACTGAAGAACTAACATTCTCAGCTTGCAATGTGTTTAAATTTTTTCTCTGAAAGAGTGGTCAGGCACTGGAATGGACTTCCTAGGGAGGTGGTTGAGGCACCATCCCTAGCGCTGTTCAAGTAATGTTTAGATGAGGTGCTAAGGGATTTGATTTAGTAGCTTAGTGGGTAGGGATGGTGGTAGGAGGATGGTTGGACTCGATCTTGTAGGTCCTTTCCAACCTAACGAATCTATGAATCTATCTAATTTCTTGGAAATTTTGGTGAGGTGGAGGTTTATAGATCACTGGTTCTGGCTTGATCGTGTACCCAATCTTCTGGGTAGCATACAGTTTTCCATGTCACTTTATCTCTTCCTTCCTTGTTTATCCTTGAGAACGATCTGTTTTCATTCTTTGACCAAGACTGTAACAATGTATTGCAAACTCCCTAGTGTTTAGTATGATTTAAGAATTAGATGTACTGTATATCCTTAAGAGGTAGGAATGTGAAGTTATCCATGTAGCAGTAGCTTATGAAAAAATAAATAATATGAGAAAGTAAAATAAATTCTTAGCTTAAGACTTCTAGTTCAGTGTTCTTAAACTAAACATCAAAAGGCGAAGCTTCTGAGATGATAATGTCTGAAAATGAAATCTCTAAGCGGTATCTCCATGTCCCAGTCCCAGGACACTTGCTCAGCTCAGTCTTGTCAGAAATGAAGTTCTTCTTTCTTTCATTTAGGTTATTAGCCTATATCTGAATTCCTTTTTAAAAATGAGTTGTAGCAGAAGTCCCTCTTCTTGTTTATACCACAGGGTGAAAAATTGTCTCTTTTTCTCTAAAAGACAGAAGACAATTGGATATATCAACATTTCAAAACGAGGGCATTAACTGTCATTACCCATCAGCATGGATTATTATTTTTGCATCACTGTCCTATCAATTAATTTTACCAGAAAGGAAGATTGGTGACCACGAAAGAAAGAAAAAATATTTATAATCGGTAGGCAAACCTAAAGATTACTTATCAGGGACTTATCAGATCTTCTCTCTTTTTTTTAACAGCCTCATTTAGTGCATACTGCCAAAAAGAGAAAAGTCTATTTCAAATCACGTTAGTTCCAGAACTTCTAAGGTTTTCAACATTACCCCTCAAAAATTTTTGGTTAATGGTAGATGCTGTTTTATTCTAAAGATGCGGTTCAGTGTATATTCATAATTTCAGATGTGATGTCTCGTTATGTAGTACCCTTAGGCACTTGGAAGTACCCAAAAGAGTCCACAGTTAACAGGAATGAAGCCATCGAGTCCCAGAACGAATAAAAGTGAGATTAGTTTGAGCTGTGAAAGGTTACGTGCTGCACGGTTACTTTCTCTAAATGATAGTAAACGAGTGGATTAACACATTTCCTTTATTGCAGCCAGAATTGCCTATATAAAATATAGTGTGTCCCATGTGATTATTTTTAATAAAAGACAGAAATCAAATTCAGGTTTGCTAAGAGCAAGTTAAATAATCTGATGAATTTTAAGTTTATATTTTGATAGCTTAGTTGCATGGAGTAAGAAGTTTTCAAGTATTTTTTTAATTGCACAGCAGTGCACATACTATCCAAATGTAGCTTCTGGACACCTAACATCATGCATCTATTAACATCGTTATTTCCATGGAGAATGAACTATAAACTTCTACAGTGAACTCTGCCAACCTGAGGCGTGAGGGAGCTGTTATTAATTCTTGGCCTGATTCAGATCTATGTTTCAGGCTTACATTAAAAAGGCTTTGGAGAGACAAGGTGGGGGAGGACTTACTGAAGTAAAAAAGCACTGCTGAAAACACTTTTGCCCTCTTCTAATAGAAGACTAGATACTGCATGCGAAATATCTGACATCCTTTCAGATCATGTGTAAAAATCAGTTTGATTTACTGGGTATTTCATATACCTATTAATTAGTTTCTGTCTTTAAAGCTATGTGGTATCCTTCACTGAATCTTGTGGATACCTTCAGAAGTGTATGAAAATAGCAGTCTGCCATTTTTACTTTTTTATTTCCCAAGATGTGGGAGAAATAGTGCAGTGCACTCAGGGCTTAATAAGGAGTTACAGTTTTCCATGTTATTTGGGAATATCATCAGTCTCTGATCATTCACGCTTACTGAAGTGACTGTCTTAAGTGCATCCTTAGTTCTGCTGTCAATATATTTGTGTTACTCATTGGTTTCACTAGTTCAGTGAAACATAGCTACCATCTGGAGGCTAATCATGTTTTGTGAAGTAAAGGCCGCTTCCACAAATTGCTCTGAAGGCAAGATGGGACAATGTTATGAGCAGCACAGAGATATCTACGGGTTTAGTCTGAAGGTCTTCTCTTCTTAATGATGTCAGAAAATATAGAGCTGGAAGCGTTGTCTCTATATAGGAATTGGAGGTACCAATTGTTTCAAGCGTTGCTGTGGCCAGAACTGGATCTAGCAGGAAGAAACAGCACGCACAGCTACCTTTATGGAACTGAGGATTGAAAGGGAACACCACTGAAATGGCGCACATAAAATCATCAAACTGAGCTGACATCAGCTGCTTGAGGAAAGGTGAGCTTCCTGGATTTCTTTTCTTATTCATATGATCTCATTTTTCCGTTTAACCAGTTAAGTTGTTTGTACTTCAGTCACTCTCTCATTGTCAAGTTTTATTGAAGAAACTTGTGTTGTGGCAATGCCTGTTGATGGCACAATATTCTCACTGCAAATTTTTAAAACTTTTTGGAAACAAAAGAAATGTGGAACCTAAAACAATTGAAGATCCTGTGACAGAAGTGATAGAACTGTGTTTCTGTACTTTCTTGTAAAACAGTAAGGAAGGTGCTACAAGAGCTTTTATACAGAATTTTCCTCCAAGTTGTAGAGCAAATCAGCAACATATTGACAGGTATGGAAATACTGTGCTGTGGGTGAGGCCTTAATCCTATATGCTCCTCAAAGAGACTTCTTCCTGCCAGTAAGCTAAATCTGTGTGGAGCCTTGGGGGATCTAAGAGCTCTGTATGTCTAACACACAGTCCTATCTGTACATTGTACTACTTCTACTTTTTTTCACCTGAAAATACAGAAAACATAAATATACAGAAAAATGAAAATTAATAAATAACAAGCCAGAAGACACTTCTCAAGTTTGAGAAATGCACTGTGCAGGGCAATAACAGGCACTTTCATCTGCACCAACACGTATTCTGTCAAAGTTGGGGAGAGGAAAAAAAAATTTGCACACTGCTATCTAAAAAGGCCTTCTTTCACTAAAAAGCTCTACTGAACTGCACTCTGTTTCTCACCTATCACCAGTGGTTAAATTAACTGATAATGCTTTATTTTAATAATGAAAACAATAGCTGAAAAAGAAGCACTCATGCAGATGCAGCATTCATATGTGGTCAAAGACATATCAAAGCATCTGTCATGTTAGTTAAAGCACTGCATTTCTAGTAACATGGCTGGTGACTCCTATAAAACTTCCTGCTAGTCAAGGCGTTATGGCTCTGGGGAATAACAAATCTTACGCTGAGCACTTTTTCTTTTGACTTCACTGTGAAAAATGGTGTTTGTCTTAGTGGAGAAGTTCTAAAGCAAAAGCAAGCATATTGTGAATTTCTGTGTAAGGAAATGAATGTTAGATTTCAACGCCCATGCTCAAATGAAGCTTTGTTTTCCATGTGTCATAATTCAGCACTGCATAACAAGATTTGATTCACTGGGTCTGATTGAGACTCTTGATTATTTTTGTTATATAATTAATTTAGATATTCTTATGGTGGGAAAATACTGCACCATGGCAATCTGCCTCAGAAAAGACTTTTTTTCCTTAAATGAGAATGTTAGTAACAGCCTGGAGGGAAAAGTTAAAAGATTAAAAGCAAAGGATCAGCATGGAGGCTTCTTAATGAATACCTCATTAGGGTCAGAAAAAAGGAAACCAGAGGCAGAAAGGAAAGAAAATAGTATGGGTAACTGCTGAAGTACAAGAGTTTATTCAGACACCTCCCCCTCCTTTCTCCCCCCCCAAATCTTTTAAAATGGTAATGCAGCTAAGCCCAAGAGAAATTAGTGGCATTGTACCTGTTAGTAAGTATAACACTAGAACATACAGGCCCAGTCATGCTTTCACTTAAACAAAACTCCTGTTAGGGGCACTAGGAGAAAAATCTGATGAGCAGCCAAACATAAAGATAAGCAATGTATCTGATTTTTTTTTTTTTTTATACAAGTCAGCTGGACTACTGAGTTGGTAAGGGGTTAATCAAAGAGTACGAAATCTCAGATACAGATACCATAAATCAAAGCAGTGTAGAATATTTTAACTGCCCATGGAAAAAACAGACACTGTGCTCCCTAGTGCTTTGTCTGGAAAGCTGCACACTTAATAGAATGATAGCAAAATAGATGTTCTGCCAAATGTGTATGGCTTACTTCCTGTTTTTTTTTCTTCTTTTTTTTTTTTTAATGTAAGACATGCTCATTTGTTTTGAAAATAAAATTAATTAGTTAACTCTCTTTACCATTCTGGCCCTAAGAATTCCCCCTTATGGGTACTGAGTACCACCAAGAGAGATAACAAAACCAAGGATGATGCATTCCAAAAAGGTGAAATACACTTGCCCTGCCCTGCTCCCCCTTTCCCAAATAACCCAAATCCAATAAAAATAAACAACCAAAACCATTAAAAATAAACAAAAACACCACAAAAGTAAGCTCATATGGTGTGAATCATTGCATCCTCAGTCAAGTGCACTCCTGGTTCTCAAGCAAACATAACTTAGGAGGATAGCACTGTGCCCTCCAAAAGGTGCCATACGAGCTCTACTTCACTGCTAGGAAAACTGTCCATTGAGGTGAGGGTTATGGGGCTGTCCTGCACTGACATGACTTCTTTCTGATGGTATTCATAATAACTCTTGATGAAATGGAACAGCATGATAACAATGTAGTTAAAAAAATTTTAAGCCCCTTTTTAAATACCTTTTTTTTGAAATCGTGTGTGTGTGTGTGTGTATATATATATATATATATATATATATATATACACTTCCTGAGTAAAGCCTGATTTAAGAAAAAGTGCAACCGTCCTATGGTAAGCTGTTGTTGTCTAGTTAACACAGCCAATAGTAAAATAGAGACATATCTAGAGAAGAGTTACAGTTCTGCGTGAAGTACAGTACCTGTGGAGGGAGAAACTTCTGGGCAACTACCAAGAGTAGTAGCTGACTCACTCTTGAGTTCATAGAGAGGAAAGGAAAATTGTATAACCATTTAGTTTGAGGTTACAGGAGAGGAGAAAAGCTGAAAAACAATTTTTGCAAAGAAGCTGAGAAGGAGACATACATCTTATAAACTTAGACTGAAAGGGGTATGCATGGCTTCTGAATAAACAAGTTCAGTTTGCATCTATGTACGTTATGTGCTGGCTACTTCAGCAAAGGGACTGTCCAGGCTGTGGTGATTCTAAAGGAGGGTTAAATTGAGGATAATTGTCAACAGAACATTTTTAGGAAAGTCAACCAGTGCATTTTTCTCTCTTGCGTAAGCCCCCCAGTATAAAAGTACAGCTGTTTAGTGGTTTTCTGGAATGCTTTACTATTTGCATGAGTCCCTCTCTGCTAAAAAAGCTGAGGCACAGTGCTCTCATTTGATGTAATTCTCTCAATTTGCAGAAAATGGAGAGGACTCAGGAATGCTGTTTTATTTTGTGTTTTTGTTTCTGTTCCTCATCTACTGAGTATTAGATTCCACTAGCCAACTATTGATCTGAATTTGACAAATTGGTATGACCCAGAAATAAAGGAGCAGATGATTTAGCTGAAAACAGGCATTTAGTTAAATCACTCTTTGTTCTGCCCTTAACTCTAATATTAGCCTTTACCTCAGACAGTGAAATTATGTCTAAATATTGACCCTGCCCAAATTCAGTACCAGTTTCTTTAGATACTGCCAACGTTACCTTGTGCTGAAGCTGGCTTTTTGTCTTCAATCATGCCACTCATTGCCAATCTGATCTCACTTTCCTGCTGAGAGGTAGTCTTCAGTTATTACCCATTTTCTGTGCCTATAAGAGAAATGCTACTCAACTACAATAAAAGTAGATAAACACCACAAATAGTAACCAAGCATTCTAGCTAGTGTTGTTATATAGCGGATACCTGGACGGTTTTGCTATCAAGCAAAAACCAAATAGAATGAAAATTGTAAAAAATGCCTAACACCCCCAAATCTGTAGTTCTTTCAGATGATGGTACAACAGAGAATAGTTAACAGCATGTCATTCTAAGCATGGTATTTTCCTACCCTTAGTTGCAATTCAGTTGAAAGCTCCAAGTAATTTTAGTCTAATCCATCATTTATCTGAGGATAAGTCAGTAAATCATTAGACCAGCTATTTTATTTCATGTGCACTTTGTCTCAAACAATCACAGCTGTTAGGATTTACAGTTAAGATAACCCCTTTTCACTTGCTTGTTACGGTGCAGGTATATAAAAAAAAAAAAAAAAAGGTGCAGATATAACTTGTGTTCCTTCATCAGATTTGTTAATTCCCAAAAATGTTCAAGAAATGACACATTCTTCTAGAATACATCCCCCAGTTTTGTTGGGGGGAGGCAAAGGGTAAATCTTCAAAGATGTTATACAACACAGTATAAGTGTTCTGAGTACAGTGACTATTGGTGGCAGTGATTTTAAGTGACAAATTTGTTGATAGAAATTGAACCAAACCACTGGGGTTAGCAAAAGCGTACTGGCTTACTTTTGCTGCAGGGTTTTTGAGACCAGAGAGATATGGCACAAAATGACACCAAGATTAGTAACTTTCTGTACAATAGTTACAGTATATGGAAAAACAGCTCCACTGGAACCTTTCTGATCTTCAGGACGCAGTGCCTGGACCTCCTGTCTGAGGTCCATATACATTTATACTTGGACTGTAAATCCTGCTATGTCTATTTAAAACTTTTTTAGTGTGTTTGAACTAGAGCCTGCATGCAAAGTGTTCAACTTCGTGTAAAATTTTAATGCTAGAACTGCTCTCTGATTCACTTGGGAAAAAAAAAACAGCGCACCTTTGGAGTGCAACCTGTCTGCATCATATCTTCACAACTAGCTAGGTTTGATTCTCACAAAGTGCAACCCCTTTATTCCTGTTAGCGTGATGTAAACTAACCATACAAGAGTAAGAAAGAAAATGGCTTCCCTTCACTTTTAAGCAATATGTATTTTCCATTTGCCTTCAGAATTTTACAAAATATTTATAACATGTCTCTGTCATGCTCTGCACTCCTCTCTCCTAGGTTCTCAAACTTGATCCTAGCAGTGCAGAGGCTGACTTCTTAAAAGTAGTATAGCTTCCCAAAGGAGGAACTGTCAGAAAATCAGAACTATTACCCAAAAACGCAGCAAAACTACTAATTAATATTTGAGTGGAACATATGGCAGAACACAATATGAGTGCAAAGGGACAGTGCATTTCTAATAGAACCATTACAAAACCAAGAACATGAGGTGCGGATGTCAGCAGTACTCCAGGTAAGGCTTAAAAATTGCAGTGAGGTTACTGAAAGCCCGGAGATTAAGCTAAACAATGCAAAAAGACTGCCATGGGCCTGTAGTGGCTGTTCCAGCTCTCACAACTGTAAGTCTTACCAGACTTGTAAGTCTGAAAGGATTTTGAGATTATACTCTCTGGAGAGAGATGATGGTTTAAAAAGAAGATGCAAGAATTTGCAAGGGGTCTGACGGACAATTAATCTTTAGCTAGCACTGGAATCCAGATGAATCAATATGCTTGTGCCTATTTCAGTTCTTTTCTTTTTGTTCTGTTACTTGTTGGAATAGATATGATCCAATTTTCCACTAAATAAGCAGTCTCTGTTTTGTCTGTGCTGTTTCACTTACCTGCCCAAGCTCCCTTCATTATAGCTTTGGGTGCTGGGTTGTTGTTGTTCAGACCTCTTTAGGTTAGCATTTTGACTGCCAGAGGAGATATGTTGCTTGTTTGCCAATATTCCTGTTGCAGACAGGTGAGGGTGGACTGCCTAAGGTCTGCCCTTAACCCATTTCCCAGCTCAGCTTTATGTGTAATACGTTCAGATATAGTTTTAGTCTATTTCATCTCTTACTAGAAAAAAATAAAATAGGAAAAAAAGCACAAGATCAAACAAGTTGAGAGAGTCATAGTAGTTAATTAAAATAATGCACAAATTGCCATGTCCAGTATCCAACTTGTGACAGAACCTGAACTTTTATGAAGTCCCCAAGAGAAAGGGCAGTTGAAGTGCAGGACAAAGAGCTGTGCTAACCATTAAGAAACAACTGAATGGTTGCCACAGTGTGATTAGATGTCCTGAGATTTGCACAGCAATGATCCTAAGACAGTTTATGAATACTCCTGGTGACACTAGTAGCTTCTGGACACCACACAGAGAGCTGCTTTGGCAGGGGGGTTGGACTAGATGATCTCTAGAGGTCCCTTCCAACCCCTACAATTCTGTGATTCTGTGAAAGTGATCAAGTACAAGTAAATTATGACTCCTTAAAACATTTTCAACTGGGATTATAACTGCAGAAAATTTCACCTGGAACAGTGTAATGTGAGTTTGTAGTTCATGCAGCTTTAAATTACCACTTTAATAAGCAGAGCTGCAGCAAAGAACCACAGGAAGTGCAAGTAGACTCACTAGATGTATTCGTTTATAGAAAAGAGAATAAAAAGTAGTAGTAGTGAAGATGCACTGTCCACTACCTGAATTTTTTCATGTGAGGCTCTCCAACTGCTATCTGCATGTCTGTAAACACAGTCCCTATGTTTCAACAGAATTATTCCAGTAAGTGTAGATAAATCACCACCTTTGTTCAGCATCTGTCTCTGTTTCTACAGTACTGTAACCAGTAGCAATAAGAAGTGAGATGCATTTCCAGATACTTTTAGATATTAATCATAATTAAAGACGATAATATTCAGTAGGCAGCACATGCAAATCTTGCATCTTCCTGTTCCAAACAGGTTGCAGAACTGAGTCATTTCAAACTGGAAGGCAGGACTCCCCTCGCTTCTGCTGCACTGGATTTCAGTATGGCAATTACTACATTTTAAGCCAATAACTTCTAGTCACATTTCACATATGCTGTCCAACCCAAGCAAGGTACTTTTTCCAAGCAATAATGCAGGAAATAGTTCTACTTTTGCCTTCCTCCACTGCAGAAATTAACTCTTTCCATTTCCTCTCTTGCTAAAAGTAAGGAGAGAACGAGACTAATGATTTCATGATAAACGTGACTTCCATCTCTGAAATGTACTTAACATCTTTATTTCTTAATCTAGCAACATAAACTAGAAAGGACTGGTATTTCTCTGCTCTGCAGTTCAAGTAGTAGAGGGGAAAAGTGACAGAAATACCACATTCTTGCTGGAAAGGCACATAGTTTAAAATTCTTAATAAACGAATGAAAGCTTAATCTGAGGACTCCATGTTTTTTAAAGATGCTACAATCTAAAGATTATGATGGCAACCAGCAAAAGGGACTGACGCAGACAGGGGTGTGAAACATTTGTCAGGCACTAAAACAGAGCCATGAGAGCCCTCCCAGATCACCATGGTAATTACCTGCTCCAGGCCATACTTAGTCCTCTTTGCTCTGGCAAAAATCTAATCATGTTAGTGGTGTGGGTTCACGTAGGTGAAAAGGTACGACAGTCCCTTCTTCTCCTGCTCCCTGCCTCTAAATAAACAATAAGCCCTTTTTGACATCATCCCTTTTTGAGACTTGTAATTTGCCTGAATCCGTTTAGTAGTCTGCCCCATGCTATGTAACGCAATAGTCAAAACAAGTACTGCTCCTAATGGAAGTGATGGAAATTTACAGTGAAGTGTAGCAAGCTCTGGACAGAACC
The DNA here is from genome assembly GCA_023055505.1 of Callipepla californica brunnescens. Taxonomy (NCBI): domain Eukaryota; kingdom Metazoa; phylum Chordata; class Aves; order Galliformes; family Odontophoridae; genus Callipepla; species Callipepla californica. The sequence goes on along the minus strand of JALIRH010000008.1, from coordinate 11,536,550 downwards.
CTGCTGTCATTTATTGCCATACAACTCATTAATTCCAGTGCATTTGTAGAAGTATAGAAATTGGCAAAATTGAATCCTGCAAAGTTACTGCCTGTATGTACTGTGATCTGATGGTTGGAACTGCTCGGAAGAATAGTGCTTCAGTATCACTAAATAACTGATATTTCAATGATTTTAATGTATGGAGAGTAGGAGGGCAGTATTACAGAATTTCACCTATTAATGTTGAAAAACATTTTGAATTCAGTTTTAAGAATCAGAGCTGAGTTTGAAAGCAGGCTGAGGTTATGGAGGCTGCACGCTTCTGCAGGCGTGATGGAACTAGCACCAGCTGCTAACTGGTGGAAGTTGTATTGTCTGGCTTGTTTGTTTCTTCTCCCTTTTTGAGAAGAAACAAATATTTGTGTAAGACTAGAAAATAATCGGCGCTGCCTTTGGTGATTAGCTTACATCATAGGTTTAAACAGTTAAAAAAACAACCCAGCACTCGAAATGCTCTTCTGCCTATACCCAGGGGTAGGAGAGCTGGCTGCTGAGCAGGCACCCGCTGAGCCGTGCCATCAGACAGAAGATGCTTTGGCTTTATCTTCAGGCTGGTGACAAGACAGGAGCGCTCGTGCACGTGGCACAGCTGTGAACGTGTGGGACGTCTGTCTCCAAAATAAAGGCGCGCTGGCTCAACAAGTTGTTCTTGAGGTAGGGCGTGGGGCTTAAATGCCTGCATTTTATCCAGGATAAGGTGCTTCGTCTGCCAACTCCATCCTAACCGTGCCCAAACGCAGCCGGACCCGACCCTACCCCACGAGCCACAGCCTCCTTCCTGCCCCCCCGGGGTCCGGCAGCTCGCTCCCGGCCGGGCTCTCTGCACAGCCGCGGAGGGCCCTCCCCCCCTTACCTGGCTCGGCGGGGGCCGTGCACTGCCACGGGCACGCCGACGTGCGGACGGCTCAGCCCCGACGGCCGCGGCACGGCTGCGCGCTCAGCTCTCACCGGGCTCTCCGTTCCCGGCCGCGCCTCTCCCGTCGCTGCGCTGCCCGGCCCCTCGGTTTATAGCGGTGGGCGTTGCAGCTCAGCCCAGCTCGCCCGCTGTCTCTCCCCACCCATCTCCCGGGACATCCTCCCTCTGACCCGTCTCCCTCCCGCTCCCTCCCGCCCTCGCACGCCGCCCAGCGCTCTCCTGCCCGCTGTGGTCCCGGGGTACCCGGGCAGGGTTTGTCTCGGGGCGGCTGGCAGCGCGGGGCAGGCTATAGGCAGTGCTTATGGGAGCCCGCTCCGTGAGTTTGCCCTCGGTTATCTGAAGAAGGGCTCTCGAGGGCCGTGCAAACGTTTCCACTTTGTCTAAGAATTAGACAGGCTGTCCGTGAGCACACCTGAAATGATGCTATTGTCTCTAGTGAGGCTGTGATATGAACACAATAAATGTCAAACTTAATTCTCCGGGAGTGGGGGAGAGAAAGAAGTAGGTCTGTTCACCTGTTTGGGACATATGTCTTATGGATTTCCTAAGGGAGTACGTGTGATCACTTGATTCTCTCTTTTTCTAAACCTGGATCTGGTAAACAGTAGGGAGCACCCTCCCAGCCTGGGTTGCTGAGGCTGATAAGCTCACCAGGAGCAGCATTTCACAAGTTCTGTTTTATTTTAAAGTCATCTGCCTGTTATGATGGACAGAGCTAATGCTTCCAATGGGACCTGCACATTGCAAATCTGTTAGCTGGTTCTGATAGAAATAGAGAACTAAGGTGCATTGCATGAATATAATTGTTCCAGGCTGTCTATGATGGATCTTAGAGATATACATTCACTGGCGACGTAGTCCTTTGCCCTCATCTTATTTGTGCTATGTCAAGAAAAAAAAATCTGCCTTCTCATCAGCGCAACGGTCAGGATCGAAGCAGTCTGTATTGGCTGCTTGCTGCCCTCCTGACACTTGGGGAGTTTGTAATTGGCTTCCTCTCTGAAGAGATCATGCTGAGACATCATCTAATGATGAACTATGTGTGCATTCACAGCTTTACTCTGATGGGGACTGAAAGCCACTGCCAGTAAGTGTTGTTTAGGCCTTTTCAGTCCCTGAAGCCAACTAGCGCTGTTTGCTCTTTATTCCCATATATGTTATTGGCTGTATTATGTGGGGCTCCTGCCATATGAGACACATTTATTCAATCCAAATGTTTCTTTGTACATATGTGACTGATTACACAATTCTACTGAGTATTGATGTATTTGGCAGATATTACCGGGGTAACAGGCACAGTTCTGTCTCAGTCCAAGCCACTGAATGGAACTGATGGGGAGGAGATCTCTGTAAGGTGATGCTTACAAGAGATTGCCCTCAAGTGATCTTTTAGTTCTCCTAAAGATAAGCTGAAGGAACTGAAGCCAGATCCAAATGCCAGCACCGAATCCTGGCCCCTCTGAGTCACAAAGTGCCCCTGGATGTTTGAATCACTGCCTTGGACCAGTTGTACTCTATGTTACCTTCCATCATCCTTTTGTTTTCAGAAGGCATGGAGAAAGTCTACGAGCACTGTACTTTTACTGGAATGAAATCAGATTTTAAAAAAACTAAAAGATGCCTGTAAAATTGAACGTGGGTCTGCCTGTCTTCATTTAGTTCACCTCTGGAGGGTATTCTCATGATACAAGATGTAATTTTGTGTAAATTAGGGAAAATCTCCTCATTACCAGGCGTTTTGTGTCTGGGATATTAGTAACAGAATGTTAATGTGATGACCACTGAAACAGACGCTTGCTATTAAAACGTGTCTTTAAGGAACATCCAGTGACTAACTGATCTGATGACTAGAATTCAGTTTTCATTGAACTGCTGTAAATAAAGAGCCTTCTTCCTACCAGAATAGATTGAGATGTCTATAATGCAGAAAAGGCTTCAGGGAGCTGGCTTTATTTCACTCCTTGTGTTAGATCATACATCTACCACTAAAAAGATTACCGGATACTTCTTCCAGTAGCAATATTCATTAAGATCACTGGTACTGTATTGAGAATAAATTGTTTTAAACTCTTCTTCACTTGGACCACAACATTTTTAAATTTTAAAAGCCTCCAATTTTTAGTAATGTGTCTGGAATGTTTTGAATCCGAACCTTTTAATTGTGTGGGCTTTTTCAGATTTTCATACTATTTTCTTTTTTTTTTCAAACGCAATAATGAGAAGCTGAAAGTAATTTTCTTTGTTGAGAGCTGATGTTTCATACACAGGTCCGCATGCCCCTGGACTTCTAGAGCTAGGCTTGAGGAAGGCACTGCAGGCTGTGAGATTTGTGATGTTGCTTCTACTCATTGTATTCTTGTATTTGTATTTCTGATGCATTTTCCCTGTGTTGTTTATTTCAGGGAATTGATTGCACTTTTAGTCATAGGATATAGCTCTGCAGAAAGCAAGTAATTCAGACATAGATCTTCTGCTGTACCAGAAACCCTTGTGTGTCCTAGTAGCAAGCTGCTCTGAGCATGCTGAGGGTTTGCAAACACTTCTTTAGGGGCACTTCTCACCAAAGGACACTCCTACTGTTATGAGTTTTTCAGTCCCATCCTGTTTTCAGATCTAAATGTTTCTTCAGAATAGGAACCAGGAATTGATCCCGAGTCACTGCATCTATTATATAGAAGTTGTACTCTCTTTTTCCAAGGAACTGTGTTTTCATTGTGTGTTCCTGTGTTCCCTCGCTGGTTTACCACTTCTGAAAGTTAATGGAAAAGGTTAAGAAAATAAAATTTTGAAGAAAAAGTAAACACCGTGAGTCTTGCTGTCCTCCTCTTCATCCCAGATATGTACAGATGCAAAAGTAACATTAGTTGTCATCTTTTAGGAATAGGAATGTATGTTGGTGCTGTCATCCATTCTTTGAGTGAGATAAGCTTTTGCTAAGGCTAGAAGCCTTCAGCTTTAGATAGTATGTATTTGTGTATGGCAGAGAGAGTGGGAAAAGCAGAAGTGTCATTTGGGATAAGAGATAGAGGTAATTTATGTAAACTTTTGAACAGCAGTGATACTAATATCCACAAGGTCTGTCCGTCCAGAGCTATGGAAATTTACTTTTTTTTTTTTCTTTTTTTTTTCTGATGAGGTCCTCAAATAATTAAGATAGTTAATCTCTTTCTAGGAAATTGTACACGTTAGCTTCTAGTCATTCTCAGATTGTATGCTTTAATTGTATCTCCTATAATCATTGTGGAGTACTGCAAAAGGGATGCTGAAAAATGTGAAGACTCCAAGGAAGCCAGTGTTTCAAAACTCAACATTTTCTCAACACTAGAGTTTATTTGATTTTATTTTGGTAGATAAGTTGTAGATTTTTATAATTATTATTTTATTAACTTCTACTGTTAATGTAGGAAGCTGAAATGGATTGAATGCGTGTGACATCTTAGAATCATAGCATCATAGGATGGCTTGGGTTGGAAGGGACCTTAAAGACCTGCAAGTTCCAACCCATGGCCATGGGCTGGTTGCCCACAGCAGATCAGGCTGCACAGGGCACCATTCAACCTAGCCTCCAGGGATTGGGCATCTTCACTCTTTAAAGCTTATAAAATCCTTTGATTCTATCTATTTAGATAGAAAAATAAGTGCTGCACTGCAGGGAAGCAAGATCTGAGCCAGAGGAGCCTAGATGCTGATGAGGCAGCAGTCAGGGCTGGGCTGATCTCCCCAAACTGAGCTCATTCTGCTCTGCAGTTGCTTCTTAAGGGTTCATGACATAAAGTTTATGTTCTTGGAAAGTCCTGCCCAGCAGTGTTGATAATGGTATATATAATGGTATTATTCAATGAAAACATGCTCTTTTCTTGTTCCCATGTCTGGAACCAGTGCTGTCTGGCCACTGGGTACTGGCACAGGCCAACTGTGCGGCATGTGAATAGAATGTAGTGAGGCTGGATCTGTGTCTCCAGCACTGTACAGTCCTTCTGCACAGCTGCATGAGCTGGTGAAGGATTGGAAGCTCTAAAAAACAGATACTGCTTTTCTCACATGGGCAAAATGTTTGTGGCTAAGCAGGATGTAAAACTGACTTTGGTTTGCTAGATTCATGATTTATGTTAATTTTGAAATGGGTAGGAATGAAGATATTTTAACTGCAGGATGTATTTCCTTCCTGTATTTCCTTTCCTTTCTTTATCTTCCATTTTTGTGTTTCTCATTCATGTCAAAAATTCGGTGTTTGTTTAAATGAATGAAGTACAGTCTTGATAAGAAACCTTCTGTTCTTGCTGCCTTTCACCTGACTGGGGCAGGGAGAGCCAATACAAGGCATATTTTGGGTGCCCTACAGAAATTTCATGCTTGTAAAAATATTCCATTTTTGAAAAGACAGGAATTTGAAGTCCTTTATCGTGCTGTAATACTTTTAGGAATCAGTTTTTTTCCCACAGACTTACAGGATTTACTTGTTCATAGTGTTTTGTTGCAGGCACATATATTATGTAGCTTGGCTTTGTTATTTTGATCTGTCCTTGTGGATGTTCAGCCATTCCACATGATTGTGCCAATGTTCTTTCTGAAAACGTACTTTAAACGTTTTCTAAAATGCTACACACCATAAAAAAACACTGCATGGATAATATCATTCAAAAGAAGTTTTTTATACAAAATGCAGCGTGAGACACAGTGAACACTGAATGTTAGAAAGGTTTAAAAGCCTTTGAAGCATGACTCGGGTTTATCAGTTATTCTCATGTCAATTCCAGACTCTATTTCAATCACCATACAATATATCATTGTCATAATTTATGTTTTAGATGAGGCAAATGCAGATTTTGAGGCAAGAAATGTTCCTGGAGAAGGAAATAAGTTTAAGTTCCTTTGGGTTGGAAGTAGTGGTGTTGGTAAAGTATGTTTGGAGAGGTTGTGGGATTTATTCTCAGTGTGCGATGCTACATGTGAACCTAATTGTGTACTGTTAATAGGAGAACACATTTACCCCTTTGTTTACCATTTAGTTGAGTAAATTTATCTTATCTGAAGGAAACGTTATGCAAAAATGGTGTTCAGTGTAGATATGAGTTAAAATTTGAAAGGAACATATTAAACATGGAAATGGAGAAATCAGAAGAAAAGAAAGTTGGAAACCTGCTGTTGACACATTAATGATTTAAGCCTCTTATAGGTCCTAGGAAATATCCCATTTAATTTCTAACTTGTCATAAAATTATCAGTTTCTGGAAAAGGCCGTGGTTATGGTAAAGCAAGCTGTTGTTTGCATGGCGTAATCATCCCTGAAAAATGGGTTTGGACTAATGTGTAATTAGTAATTTTTAAAATGACTTTTCTCAAAACAACAAACAAGACTTTCCATTGTGGTAAACTTAAAAACAGTACATATTCATAAAAACGCATTTACACTCTGGAATGAGAGGAGAAACAAAGATTAGTGTTGGAGTTGGCCTTCAGTTCTTGTTGGACCTAGTCATTGAGATTAAATTTTAATGGAAAGGGTGCAGTGTTATCAGCAATAATTACTGTGTAAAAAACCTTTTCTCTCCAACCTAACTATGGAAAGACTTAGAACTCAATTTTACTCTGGAAATTTTTAATTTACCGAGAACCACACCTAGAAGACTCTTTTAACATTACTTTCAGTGCTCTTTGAGCTAAACAGAATCACATAAAGATGAATTTTCTTTGTGGAGGTTGCTTGCAGGAAACTTTTGCTGCTTCTAAGTTAGAAATTTAAACTATAGGAGAAAAAAAGATGATATTTAAACACAGGGATATCTTTTGGTTCCTGACACAAAACCACCTTTTTTTTTTTTTTTTCTCATCAGGAATTTAAGAGCAAGGATTATGATCATCATTGTTGTGGCTGAACACTCAGTGTTCCAGGCCCTTATCAGTTATCAGCCCAACCCTTCCCAGCTCCTGTGGGATAAAACCGTACAAGGAAAAAGTACTCTTACCATCATACCAGTGGGGAATTCAGCCACTTAATTGCTCTATAACTTGCTGGACGTCCTGCTGTATCATGCCTAGAGCAGTGCTGTCTGTATACCAGTGTGATCTGAGAATCAGTACTTTCTAGTTAAATTATTATAAGCAAGAATTTTTTGAAAGTCAGATAAGGAATAGCTAAATTCCATTACTTGTAGAACTTGATATTGTTAAAAATACCTCTAAGTTTCTGAGTTTTATACTGTAGAAGTAATCCCTCCTTGCACATTTGTCACTTCTGTGAAAATCTAGTTGAAATGCCCAGTGTGATACTGAAAACTGTGTATGAGCTAGAGCCTAAGAGCCTGGAATTTTGTTGCCTTCCATCACTACTTACACCTACACAGACCAGGTGTAATGTCCCCTTCCAACCCCTTCAGTTCTGTGATTCTGTGGTTCCTGACTCCCCTGAGTAGCTTGACAGGTATCCTTGCTGTATCAGCACCTTCTGGGATACTCAAGATCACCTCTACAAAGAGGTGCAACTTCTCAGCATCTTGCACTGGTTTGCAAATTCATTTTTCTAAAAGCTGTGAATCCTGATCAGCTTGTAGTTTTCAAACACTCCAACAGTTTTGAGTATCTCCATTGGAGCCACAAGTCTGGACTTGGTCCAGATTTTAAAGGTATAAAATCCACCATAGAGACCCAAAGAATTGGGCGTTTGACACACATCGTCACATCCCTCTGGTGTGAAGTTGGAAGAGCACCTGGATGAACAAGCAGGAGCTCCCCTCTTATTTGCAAGATGTTCTTTGGCTTTGGATGGGAGACAAGACTTCTGTTGTGCTTCTCGTCTCTGCCCCACCACCAGATATTAAAGCATTGCATAAAAGATGTGGGGGAACACTGCTGGGGCAGAGGATGAAGGGTTAAGGCTGATTAATGTAGTTAAGTACCCACCTTGGACCGATGTTCTTTTATGGCTAATGAAAGACACAAAGAGCTACTTTTTTTTTTTTTTCTAATTTTGTCTGTTAGCGATCCAAAGAATTATGATATTTATTTATATGATTAGATATGTTTTAAAGTTCTAATCTAGGCAGCTGCTTTCTTTATATAATTTTGATCAGAGTGCACTCTTCTCCCTATTACCAAGTCATCATCTCCTAGTGCTCTCAGGCAGCCCAGCCAGGGCAGGGTGTGCCTTTAACACTCCTGTTACATAGCTTTCAGATGTTTTCTGTTTTTACTGTGTTTGGAAGCAGGGTTGTTTATCCTGTTTTTCAAAAAAGTAAAATTAGTTCCAAGGAAACCTTAATGAATGGTAAGAACATACAAGCTTGTACATAATTTAGATGATTTTAGCTTGTTTACTGTGATGTTAATTTGCAACAGGCTGGAATACTCTGTTAAGTGAACTAGGTAAATAGGAGGATGAGAACAACAGGCCACTAAGAGGAGGGTAGTATGGTTATCAGGCTATTTTTTGTGCGTGTACTTGTGTTTATTGAATAGATTTATATTATTAAGCCTTTAACACGAATAGAGTAGCAGTATTTAGAATGCTTTGATATTTAGAAAATATGAATTCCAAAGGGCAAATGATGGTTTCTTAAAGCCACACAAAGAAACAGAAATATGTCTGTATCTGCTTATATTTTTTGTATGTTTACCTAAGAATATGTAAAAAAAAGCATACATTGCAATATAATTTTCACTCATTCTTTTTTAATCCAAAGAATGGATTTATGTTTTGATGCAGCTGACTTTTATAGCAGGATCCTGGGCTAGGAGGAGGACAGTCCTGATCCAAGTGAGTAGTATTCTTAATTTTCTCCTCTGAAATGTACATAAAGATTCAGACTCATTCCATGTTATGCAGTCAGCAATCATTAGATGCTGTAGTCATCTAATACATGGTGTTCACGTATTGAAATACAACTAAAATCAAAATACTAGCACAAAGACGTGTGCATCCTTTTAGACACATACTGGATGAAATATATATACTTCCTGTAGGTAAGCAAGGAGAATGGCTGTATTTATGAATATGGTTAGTCATTCAAGGCAGTTTTCAGAGGAGGCTAGAGAAGACATTGTATTTCACTTAATCACTATTCATATTCAGTCCTGAATGAGTTTTCCTGACCAGTCTGCAAAGATGTGGATACCTTTCCTCTGAAGGAGGAGCTTCCAACTGCCCACTGAAGGAAGGCAGAACAGCCTGAATAATTGGCATAAAAGGTTCTTCCTCTTTGTGATGAGCAATTCTAAACCCAAATCCTCTTCAAAGCACGAATTGATTTCAGTGAATTAGAACTATCTGATGAAGTTTTGTTTGGAAGTGCTAGGTACATGTTATTGCTCATATTTCAGTAAACAAATTATGGGCATCAGGATCCTGCACACTTTTTTTTCTGGAACTGTTATTTCTTCTTCAGTGTTTAGATTTTTAGCTTTGAATACAGGTTTATAACCTCAAGAAATTTACCTCAGTGATAGTGCAATTTTACCAGAAACAATTTCTGGTCTTGTATAATTACATTAAGCCAGAAAAAGAGAATCCATACAGGAAAGTGTAGCTATTTGATATAATAATTCTTTATCAACTCACAGAATCAGCAACATTCTTGGTAATTTTCCTTGTATCTGAGCAACGTGAAATCAGCACAGTACTTTGTTCTAATGCTTAAAACCAAGATGTACCATACTGTCTCTTAGAAACTGTATTTGTGGGTTGAAACTAGATGATCTTAGAGATCCTTTTCAACCCAGGCCATTCTATGGTTTCCTAGTTCTTCCATTTATTTCTGCAAGCATGTTCAAGGAAAAATCTAGCTCTAATTTGAAGTCAGGTGGAAAAACCTGGTCCTAGGGAGATTAAATTGTGCTTGCTTAGAACTGTAGCAAACTGTCCACAATTGCACATGGAGAAGTGAGCTGGCAGAAGAGCTTTCTGGCACCTCATTAGCAGGTCTGATTTCTTTACAAGCATTTCAGAGAAGGCGCAATTTAAGGAGGTTATGATTTTTCATCTTTTGGACTAGTTCCCTGGGGAGATCTTGCAGATTTGTCTGCTTCTGCACATTGTTTCTTCTGCTTGTGTTCTCTGAAGAAAGTAAAAGCAGAGGGCTTGTTTGTTTTTAAGAGCTGTTTCAAAAAGGCATCAATATTGTAGAAAACTATAATAAAGAGGAAATGAAAGAGAAGAAAGAACAGCACTAGTGCCTATCTTCACATATTCCCAATAAAATAGTCCCTTGTGTTTTTCAGTCATTGTTTTGGAACTCCATTGTCTTAAATTTGATCTGTTACTATAAATGCAAGCTTTTGTCCTCTTCATTTTCTTTTGTATTATAGGTGAGAGAAGAGAGTAACAAATGCCAAACAGCATTTTGGGGCTGATCAGGTTGAAAATGAACACCCAAATACCAGTGTCAGTTGTTTTTGGATTGCTCCCAAATGTATGGATTAAATTAGAGAAAATGAAAAGGAAGCAGTTTGAGTTGTTTCAGCTGAGTGGCAATGTGTCCTCTGTTGTGGATGTGCTGCCATTGAGAAACACAGAACTTAAGGAAAAAAATGAGCAAAATAAAAGGACAAAATTGTTATTCAGAATGTTTCTCCCTGTTCTTAGTGTTGTATGTGTAGACTGCTGGAACTGGGGAAACTCAGAGTAAAAATGAAGAGCTTGGCCAGGTGCAGTAAGATGTGATTAAAAGGAGCCCATACAAAGAGTCTGAGATAGCTGGTTACAGAAGCAAGTGAAACACACTGCTCTGGGTAGGAGACTTCACAAACTTGAAATTATGATTTTTTTTTCTTTTGCTTTGCTAAAATCATTCCAAGGTTTACAACATTCTATCCACAACCTCTTCCAGAGTCTTTCTGAGCCTTTTTTGGGGAGACTTTTTTTAAAGCAGCGAGTGCTTGCAAATGCAGTGGAACGATGCTGAGTATTTTCTGATCTGTGACTTGCCTTTTTTTTTTTTTTTTTTGGCATTCCTCCATCACCTGAAATATGGTTTAGAAGAAAGCAGTTTGCTTTGAGGGAAAGTCTTAATTCTGTTTAGGTTAAGTAAATGTGATATCATGAGATTTAACTGCCTTTGCCTAGTGAAAGCCATAAGTCAGAATTGAAATGCTGCTGCAGGCAACACTGAATTTAGTGTAACAGAATTGGCAGAAACAAATAGCTACAGGATTTTATTTAAAACATTACTTTGTTTTTAAAAAAGTGATGAAATTGGTCTGGAATATAATATGAAGGAAAAAACCTACCAAATATTGCTAAAAAAATATCTGCTTAAAGAATCATCAGTCATTTGGACATCCAAATTCTGTCACATTTAAATGTCATATATTTAAATTTAGAATACAGACATGTATTGCACAAGCATGAATATGGCATATTCCTTTTTCTTATGTCATGACTCTGCAATAAAACAGTGAACCAACCAGTACATGATTTGTTTCATGCAGTTCTGTGTGGTCTCTGAGATGCCTGTACTTGCTGACAGCTGTTCTGTTTGTTTGTTTGTTTTGTGTTGATATGTATATCTTTTTCTTTTGTTCGTTTTATATACTACTTTATGGAGGATGTAGGAGATTCCTGTAGTATTGTTTTTAAGGGTGCTTCATCTCACTAGTTTGCTGGAAACTGCTTAGTTGAAAAGACATAACATCACAATGGAGCTGTAAATTAACCCTGTGGGGTAAGCGTGATTAATGCAGCTCAGTTGTCACATAAAAAAGGTAATTTTTTTAGGTAGATTTCGTTTGAAGTAGTTTTTTGTTTCAAGCTGCAAAATTGTTAAAAAAAATCTAGGGGTGTAGGCAGTTCTGCTTAAATACAATGAAAGGACACAGAGATGGCAACTGAGGGATAAAAATGTTTGAAATGCACGAAAGGTTTCAGGAAGGGTTTGGAAGATGGTGCAAAGAGTGTGTCAACAACACGAGCTTTGACCAGGCGGGCTTAATCTTCTAAACTCTCACTACTTACTACACAAAGGAATGCTAAACGTTTCTAAGAGTCAGTGTAGTGGAAATGCTAAGTTACGGCTTGGAGCAATAATTGAGCACCTGGTAGGAAGGCGGGGCCAATCCAGGGGAGCTCAGGTTGAGTGATGGAAGGGGCAAAGCCAGGATCCACCCTTCCCAGACCTCATTTAGGGTTGGCAGTGGGGGTAAGGATATCTTGCTGGAGATCCCTGCGCACCTGAGACCTTCTAAAGGTAAGCAGCTTTTTTTTCCCCATTGGTTCTGTGGCTGTTGCATTTGAGCAAGTCCTTACTTGTTTTGGCCTAGGACCTTGCTGCTCTGCTGTTACTGCTGTGCTTTCCATCTCGTTACAGTCATGGTTAGGGTTTGTCTGATATTTGGGTTTGAATACTGAAACTTCAGATTTTCTTCTAGTAAGCAAGTCCCTAAGAAGGGCTGATCTACTTGGAGTACCATGAGCCACGTTGCACAGTGGGAGGAGTGCTAGCTGCTGGAGTCACGGGGTGCAATCGCTTTCTTTTGAAAGTGACAAAGCTGTGTGGTCTGAATGCTTAGAAAGTAACAGAGAGAGTTAATCGATGCTCTTTTGTGAGAGAAGGAATACAAATAGAACATCCAAGGAGTTAGCTGATATGGCTATGTAAAAGTACAGGAGTAATTCACAGTAAGAATGTGCATCCACATGCCTTGCTTTAGGAGTAAATATGTGGAAAAGGGGGGAGGGAAGAGAGGAGCAAGGTGAGGGTCTATTCTGACAGCAGAAATAAGTACAAATCAGCCATAGCTAGGATTCAATGAAGACAGCAACTATTACAAGCTGTAGAAAAAAATGAAAGGAACTGTGCAGGTCGAGTTCACCATCTCATGGGGGGCTTGAGTGGGCTGAGCTCCAGGTGGGTGGAGAGGAGCTACAGCTGCAAAGAATTTGCTGATGGAAGCAAAGAAAACATGACTTGGATGTCAAGAGACTGAGAAGAAACAGGCTTTATGAAGGTTGAGCTTATGAGTGCTAGTTCTAGAGAGTGGGAATAAATAAGGAAAAAATAATGAAAACATAGGATGTTGGAGGAAATGTAAATGTATGTCTGACTTCAAAAGAAGTTTGATGGTACTTGCTGTGCTCTGTGTGTGAAAATGACTGTCACAGCCAGGCATAAAGCCATCTAGACTCAGGGCAGACTTGCAAAAATGTAATGAATCCCCTTCTTGAAGTATTGTCTGTATGAGGGAAGCGTTTTAAAGGTGCACAAGTACTTGGAGTGGTGATCCAGGTAAAAAGACATTAATCAGAAGTGCTGTGATTGCTATTGTGGCTTGTCTTTGTTTTGTTTTTAGTGAAGTTTTTGCTCTATAGAGCAACATTTACGGGTCTGGAAACTTAATAATGTAGCTAGTGATTAAGAAGACAAATTTTAGCCGTGTTTCTGAAAGATAGCTCAAGAGGGACTGACTAACACTGAGCATTTTCTATCAGCCATTTTCTGTCAGCTCGTGCTCTACCTGTGTAGTGATAACTACGTGACTGAGGAATATAAAGGGTTCTACATAGCGTCCAGACCTTGCTATCAGAGGAAGTTTGACTGTATATTCTTTTAAGGAAATAATTGTGTTCCTTTGTTCACACTTAAGGGTTTTCCTATCTAAATTTCTGTTGTAAAATACTTTATACTGTACCATTGTTCTTCCTATAGCAATATTAATTCTCTCTTGTATTTAGAAGAGATGCTCTGGGTAGTGTTTATAGATTTCTTCTCTGCATTTGAATTTAGGAGCTCTGTAAAGTTGTGACACTAATTTACTTTGTGTACACTAATCTGTCTCTCACCACTTTTTTGGAAGGAATTTTATGCATTGAAGCTGTAGTAATCATTGTTCTTTCATGTGCTCTCCTATTCTACTTTCTAATATTTTTCAATGATTATACTAGGTCCAGGAGTTTTCACCTCTTGTTTTTAGGCCTTTTAGAGCTTGCTTTTACCTTCATGGCTAATGGCCATTACTCAGGTAGGCAGCAGGGCGTGGATTGCAATATTCTGTGTCTTTTGTATGCTTGGATCCCCTATACAGACTACAAACAGATTCAGAAAGTTCTAAAATAGACTGAAGTTCATGCTATAAAATTTGCTTCTAAACAAGTCTTCTCTTACTGGAGAGTCCTGAATGAGTCTGGGCTTGGTCAGCAGATGTTTATTCAAGGCATTTACGATGTGAGGCTTGCCACAGGCCAGACATACTGCACTCTGCCCACTCCTTTATTTTGGATAAATCTAAATATGCTTGTTTTGCTGACTGAAATTTACAGTCAAGTTTATGTTCCTTGTATCCTCTTGCCTTGATAAGTGTCATGTAATCTCCAGAGCCTTATTTGCTTTTCTCTCCATTTCCTCTCACGTGCAAATGGAATGAAGTGTCTTCTGAGTGTCTTGTATTTTTTTATTTATTTATTTTACTTCAAAGAAAACAAGATACCAGCAAACCTTTGGTTAGTTAATTAAAATGTTCTAGGTCTGCTGCATGTGAACTAGTCAGTCTGTTTTACATCCCTTGATTCCTTAGGTTGTATGCTTATGGTATCAGCCTGAACCCTTACCTTCCAGCTTGATTACCAGTTATGATTTGTACAAGAGAACTAGTCAGCTGCTGCCTTGAGGCAGCCTAGGTGTATGTTCTGTCCTTGTGTAGTGCTCAAAAGTTTATCCAGAACACAGTATTACCAAAAGATTTCCTCTGGCTTTGGATTATAGAAATGCTTTAGTCCTGAGGAGTGTATCAGCAGTGTGTATGAACAGCTAATACAGATACGGCAACAGCTCGCAGGCAGACAGTGTCAGTTAATGTGGGAAGATGTTACCAGTGTGATTAGTTGGTGTGGTTTCTGTTATCAGCTGTTATTTCAGCAATGGTAAGTGATGGGTCAAATTCTCAGTGGAATTTTCCTTCCTTCTTCCAGGCAGCATTTCCAGTATGCATGTCCCCTCTCTGAAAGGGTGATTCAGTTAAAGTACTTTAATTCATGAACAGTTACAACTCTTTTGCTGCTCTTCCCTTGTCTGTGTTTAGGATATTGGAGAACTTACTGATTAGGCTGGGCAACAGATCTGAATGTAGGAAAAAATGTTCACTTCTAACTCAGCAAGTTCTGAGTAGAAAATGACAGTTGTTTTGAAGCTACTTTTAATGCTGTGATATAATCTGAGAGAGAAAATTGCACTTACTTTGACTACCAAAATGGCAAGAAAATTGGGGAGGACAGTAGTAATTAATTGGGGGGAAAAAAAGTATTCTAATGTGGGGTTAAATAATGTAAAATTCTGAGAAGATACCGTAAGTTTCAGAACGACTGTGTGAAGAACTGCCTTTCAAAAACATCCTTCTCACCAACGTGGTTTCTGTATATTAACAAATTGTTTCATAAATCGGCTCTGAGATGTAATTAAAAATATGGTATCTGGCAACAGTAACTTAATGTTGCCTTGTAGCTCTTGCAAAAGCAAACAACTACCACGTTCAAAAATGAAAGCAAAATTAAACTATTGTTTGTCAGCAAAGTCAAATTATTATAAATGTTGTGTTGGCTTAAGGCAAAATGCTTTTCTGTAACTGTGCAGTGTGCTAGCGGCTGATCAGAAGGTGCAGGAGCAGAGGGTGTTTTGTGAGGATGGGGGTTACATGTTATACATTGCACACTTTCATGCTAATCCTAAAAGAAGCAATGCACCGTCTGCTTCTGACCTCAGCATCTGCTCCCTCTCCTAGTTAGGGGCTTCAGTTGAGGTGATAGGAGGATGAAAAGGTGTATTAGCTCACACATCCCCACAGCACTGAGCATGGTGCATAGTGAACTACACCGTGTTTCATTTATGGGCTGCTCTGAAGCCTGCCATAAATGGAGGGATAGGTTTTAATTTCTGTGAGCCGTGGGCCAGGTCTCCAGTGTTTTAAAAACAATATTAGCTGATTTTTCCTTTCATTGTTAATACATTGAGATAGATTAAAATGTTATGATTATCTTCTCTGCAAATTAAATTTTGTTTCCAAAAGGTCCTAATCCTAGCTGGAAGCTTTCTGGAATAACAGTATTGAATGAACGTTAATGGTACTTGAAATCCATGCAATTAATATACTTAAAGACTTAACGTGATAGATATTGTCCATAAAGTCTGAAATTGTGGGAGGATTATATACACTTTAGTCCACATTTAATTGTGTACATTTTAATAAGATTTCAAATTTCTGGTTTGTGTTTTTCTTACAATAACAATAACAAAACAATTATGTCCAAAAGGGATTTATAAACTTAAAGGAAAAAAACACATAAAATTCACGATGTGCAGTAATGCTTATTATGCTAATTACAGTGGTCCCTTTTGAGGCATGCATTGGTGTAAAATAATTAATTTTGATGCCTGCAGCTTAAGATGTGTAACTCGCTTCCGCTGGTTGTCTTATTGTAGAGCCCACAAGGGTGGAAACGGGTGCTTAAGCATATTTTGTTATTCTAATCAGTCTTTACGTATCTTTAGAAGCCCTATCTCCCTTTGAAAGATCAGAACATAGTTTGTTTTTTTTTTTTCAAGGTTAAAATGGATGTTTCTGGTTAAAAAGAAATGTGAGAGTTCTCTGAAGAATATAGGAACATGTGAAGTATATAGGATATAGGAGCTTGCATTGAGTTTGCTAGCGGATGTTTGTATTTTGATCTGCGTAACTGACTTTTGCAAATCTCAGCTACTGTGTTACATTTGGCTAACTGTTGCACATCTACTCTAAAAAAACCTTTCCAAGTCGATCTTGGAAAAGCACTATCAATTTGAAAAGGGCTTCAAGGCACTTGCAGTGATTGTGATTGATGGAGGTAGCAGATGATTAAAAATACTTGAATATTGGAAGCAGCTTTGAAATAATTAACATGTCTGCCCCACCTGTGAAAAATGTCAAAAGCTGAAGGTCAAGACTGAAATGGGATGAGAAGATACAAACCAGTTAGGTAGGTTTCTTTTACCTACTGTGGTGATTTGTTGGCTCTTTAATGTGTTCTGGCTCATTAATAAACTGGGAAGCTGAAAATATGGCTGGCTGCATCTCTAATATTGAGCACCTTGCAGCCTGGGCTGTCTGGACGCTCTGGACAGAGCCAGATCATGCTGTACCTGATGGTGTACTGGGAACACTGAAATTAATGTAGCTGGTGGGACAGCTGATCTCGTTTAACCATGATGTATTTGCTAAGTTTGTTTCACAGTCCTTGTCTTCAGAAATCTTTCAATGGCAGAATGTTTTGTAAGGGAAGGT
This sequence comes from Callipepla californica brunnescens, assembly GCA_023055505.1. NCBI lineage: Eukaryota > Metazoa > Chordata > Aves > Galliformes > Odontophoridae > Callipepla > Callipepla californica. The sequence goes on along the minus strand of JALIRH010000008.1, from coordinate 11,519,356 downwards.
TGTTGGTTAGCTTTACCTTGGATCATTTCCACTTATTTAATTCTTGGTGAAAGGAAATATTTAATGCTGTCAGGGTTAGGGGAAAAAGGAGTCAGAAATAAAATGAAAAATTATGTAGCTGTTTATAGGAATGAATTTGAAGGAGACTGTGGGGAACATACATGTGCTTGTAAAATGCAATTTCTCCTATAGAACTGTATTGTTTGTTCATATGTTATTTTCTATTAGTGAGGAAATTAATAGCTTTTTTTGTAATTTATCTGTGAAGATGCTATCCTTCATAAGTCCTTGAGTATTAACCAGGGAAATTTGTTTCTCTTATTCTCAGGATGTATACTTTCTATTACACCTCTATGTATTTAAAAACTTAGTCTGAGTAAATTCTATCGTGCTAAGTGTATATATGAGATTTCAGATGGTTTTTAGCTTTATTTTTATTTACTGTCCTTTTCATTTCATTCCATCTAGGAACAAAAGATTATTAGAGGAGGAATTGTATTTGGGAAATTTCTTTTAACTAGACCTGCGAAATTGTAGGTCCTGGTAAAATCAATCATGCGTGAGAGTTAAGATTCCCTCCTGAAAGTTTTCCAGTAATAAACCTAAACCAACTAAATCTTATGGGCAGCTTGTTGTTGTTTGTTTCTATCTTTGGTGTCAGATTTGGGTAAGTCTTAGTTCTTCTGTATCTTTGTGAGTATTTGGTTCTTCTGTGTGTTCTGGGGGTTAAGAGGTGGTGGCAGGCTGTGTGATAACTAATTGCTCTGCAGAAGGATCTCATCTCATTGCTGGCTCCTTGCCTTGGTAGTGTTGATATCATACAGTAATTGTAGAATGGCTTGGGTTGAAAGAGACCTTAAATTTCCTGTAGTTCCAGTCCTCTGCTGTGTGCACTGTCCCACCAGATCATATTGCCTAAAGCTCTTCCCTTGAGCACCTCCAGGGATGGGGCAGGTTTCTCTGGGAAGCCTGTGGCAGTGTCTCACTGCGTTCTGAGTAAAAAATATCTACCCAATATCTAATCTAAACATTCTGTCTTCTTCTTTGAAACTACTCCCTCATCTTGAATCACTGTGTAAAAAGTTAGTCTCTCTCCTGTTTGTGAGCTCCCTTCAGTTACTGAGAGATCACAATGAGGTCTCCCCAGAGCCTTCTGTCCACCAGGCTGAACAATTCCAGCTCCCTCAAACTTTCCTCATAACAGAGGTGCTCCAGCCCTCTAATCATTTCTGTGGTCCTCCTCTGGACCTTCTCCAGCATTTGTGTTGATCTTGCATTTGCACCCAATGGTGCTCCAGATGGGGCTTCACAAGTGTAGAAGAACCCTCTGGCTGTGGCTGTCCAACCATTTTATTTATTTATTTATTTTTTCATCCTCCTAATAGCCTTCCATTCCATAACTCTTCAATTTAGAGATAAGCATGTGGAGATAAGCAGGACCATGTCAAAGGCTTTGAGTCTGGAAAGATGACATCAGCTGCCCTTCCTTTGTCCACTGGTGTCATCACTCCATCAGAGAAGGCTGCCAGGTCAGGTTCCATCTGTCTTTGGTGAGGCCACTCTGGCTGTCTTGGATCACCATCTCATCTCGTATGTGCCTCCTTCCAGGTGAATCTGCCCAGTGGTCTCCCAGGTACAGACAGACTTAGTGGCCTGTAGTTCCTTAAGTCGTCCTTTCTTAGAAACTGGGGTGTTGTTTCTCTTTTTCTAATCACTGGGAACTTCAGCTGACAGCTGAGGCTTTTAAAAAATGATAGTTCCTTAACAGTGACACCAGCGACTTCCTTCAGGACTCTGGGATGCGTGTTATGTGGCCCCATAGATTTGTATGCACTCAGTCTCATGAGGCAGTCCCTGGTGTGCTCTATTCTTACACTGGGGGATGATTTTTCTCACCGGTGAGCATGACATTTCATGTAGTGAAGTTAGAAGGCATCAGCAACAGGCTCCCCTTGTAGCTGACTTGGACTTGAAGTAAAACTTGTGATGCTCATTGTCATATGATTATTTATCTTAATGAAAGGATGTGAGGTATGACAGCTTATTTTGCAGTCTAGAGCAAAGGCTTTTATCTGATTGGGTTTTTTTGTTTGTTTGTTTTCTTTAATTTTTTTAGTAGTGGTAGGTGAGGTAAGACTCAGCCTCTTGGAGAGCCATCGATCCCTGGAACCTTGAAGTTGCTAACAGGGAAATGATGCTCTTTTCTCAACAGTGATATAATAATAGAGAAATTTATTTGAACATCAGCTATTATTTTCTGTTGCTTATTGTAAAGTCAGTGTCTCTGTTAATAACTTTAGATGAACAGTGATGCACTAGAGTTACTAGCTTTAACTGTTCCTCCCAGAAATCACTGTTTGAGGCTAAATAATGGAAAAAGCCCTTGCAGGGACACTCTAATAAAAAGAAGTACTGCTTTGATAAAGCTATCAAGGTCTTTCTCTGTTACAGACACACAGTTTAGATAAGATGCTGCTCGCCTAAAATAATGTTACTCATCAATGAGGACTGTTAAAAACTTGAAAACAGAACTGCAGGTGCCCATATGGCCATTTCTTCCAAGTATGTACAAAGTTGTCTGTGAGTGGAATAGTCTGGCACTTCCCTTGTCATTTTCTGTTACATTGTAGTTTCATTTACAAGTTTTATACCCTGTCATGCAGGAGAGGGAGAGATGAGGATGTTTCCATTTGTATTTACTGGAATGGGAAGAGCACAAGAAACAGAAGAAAACTAATTAGTCCTTTTGAAATCTGAAGAGTTACAGATGTGGGGTGTTTAATGAGAAGCTTACTCTAGAATGACTGCCAGAAGGAAGTTGTATAAATGTTTATGCTCAGAGATGCTACTGAAATTGTTTGAGATATGTATTTGTATGAGGCCGAATTTCTTGACATTCTTGTCTTAGAGATGGTATTTCTACGGATTCTTTTAGATACTTAAATGTTTAAGGGACATTGATGGTAGAAATTTTTCCAGGCTAACACTGTTGTCCAACAAACTGTGTTCGTTTTTATATGTTAAAATTGTGGCTTGTCCTTGGGTCATGCTTGCTTTCTGGAATTAGCTTTCAGAGAATTACAGTGCACAGTGTGAGTCTCTTTGTGAGTAGCAAATGCCTGCCTGACCAAGTCTTGTGACATCCTGTGTGCTAAATAATCTTGTGGTTGCTTTTATTAGCCTGTGTGTGTTTTGCTATGTTGTCCAAAGGATAGTTGCCCTGAAGTGTAAAATGGTCTGAATATGACAATATGTGCACCAGTAGTGTTGATAAATACCAATCTTACTAGCTTTAGAAATGGTTAAAATATGGCAAAGTGAATTAGGTTTTACTCTGGGCAAAAGTTTTATAGGATTATATCTGCTCTAAACAGATTTTTTTTAGGGTTTTTTTTTTGTTGTTGTTGTTTTGTCTTCTCTCACTTAAATAGTAAGTGTGAATTATTTGTACTGTTAGAATAATACTTTTTTTTTTTTTAATGGAGTCTTGATATGCATGAGGACTATAGGACAGCTGTATGTAGTAAAATATTGACTTTGTAGGAATTTCAGCATGCATGTATGGTTAATCACAGCAGTCTTGTCATAATGGTGGCCTTTCAGAAACTTCCAGGCAGTGTATGTAATAAATATTCACATCTGTGTTTATCTTGTTTCCTTTACTTTCAACAGAAAGTAATACCCTGTGAGCTGGCAAATAACCTCGCTGAAGTTTCACAGAACAAATTTTTATTTTTTACTAATGCAAAAGCATTTTTTTTTGTTTTAATTTTACAAAGATAGGTAATAGTGTAGACTGCAGGGATCATGTATTTCCCTGCTGATTTTGATAGGGAAAATGAATTGGACGCATTTTGGTGACCCTTGTGGTTTGCATTCCATCTCAGACACCTTGTACGTGTTTTCCTTGTAGCAAAGGGTGCTTGGTGAAATCTCAGGTAGGGAGTTCAAGGGGAAGAGATGTGGCTCCTTCACAGGGCAGTCTTAGTGATGCTGCTGGGGGGGCCTGTTCAGAGTCTCATGCTAGAGCTGATCCCGACAGCAAGTCCCCTGCCATGTGAAGGATGTCCTTCGTGACTATGAACCTAGCGGCTGTGCCTGAGGTGCTGATAGCCATGGGCACTGTGTGCAAAGTCTGCCTGGGGGAAATTACATTTTCTCCCACGTGAATGGGTTACGACCAGGTGTGAACAGGCCTCGGGTTGGTTTGTAGGTTTTCCCTACTTGGGTTGTTTTTGGAAAGCCCTCCCAAATGGGAGGGATAATGGAAACTGTATAAAGTGCTCAACGAATGCTTGTTCCCCTCCTGTGTTGGATGTGTCTGTAGGTTTATTTGATGCCTCGTTCTCTAGTAGAAGCTGTGTTCCTCCTTTTCTCTCGTATAGTCACCTCAGCTTTGTTGCATTGCCTGGTTTACTTGTTGGTGATGGCAGCAGTTTTCAGCTGGAAAAAAACAATAGGCTCCCTTTAAAATATATATATACTTAATTTGCTCAAGTTGAATTAAAAAATGCTGCTGGCCTGAAGAGGCTGGGCTAAAACCTTTTATCTATTTTAGTATCTGCCAACAGCAAGAATAGATACATTATTACATCAGCTCTAGCCACTAAATGTACTGCTGCTTGTAACAGTGCCTGCACCCTGGTTTCCCAAAACCCAATGTGAAACCATCAAGGTATCTGTCCTGGGGGCTCCCTGAAACTCTGATACATCTTCTGTGCTTGCCTGGCTGCAGCTCTCACTGCCTCTGAGGATGGTATGTTGTCATTGCTGTCACGTACACACGATGTGCTGCCAAACAGCTGTTGGGAAGTGAGACCAATGTTCTGCTACATTTATTTCACACTTCACACATTTGTTCTCACCTCCAAAGTACTTTGTGATAGTTCTGTCTAATCATATTTTCATTCTCAGGGAAAGGAGATCTGCAAGTAACTCAGAATGGACAATATAAGTTAGCCTTCTCAAACCTATCTATTACTAATAAACTCTTTGTGATTTGGTCTGATAGGATAGCATAATTTAATAAAGATTTATGCCTCATGGCTGGCTGTGGAAAAAACTGATAGCTTAAAAGTTTAGGTGCGTTATTTGTATGTATATACATTTCTTCTATTCATATGTAGAAAGCAAACACACACATTCACCTCCAATGCACTCTGCCAGTTACTGTTTGTGTAAACAGCTACTATTAATGTGAACAAATGGAAAGATAAATATAACTGACGCTGGGATGGTTGCTTTCAATTGCAAAGCATCAGAAATACCAGTGACTGGAGTCCATTCTACTACATGCTGTGCTATAATCTGATTTTCTGATTTATTTAATACATTGCTAAGTAATTTGATTCTGAGCTAGAGAAGACTTTGTGCAAGTAACCTTTCAAAAAGTGGAAGATTTAAGTGTTCTGCATCCCGAACAGCAAAACTTAATGGTAATTGGACATTATTTAGGGATGTAAATCAGGACGTTTTTATTGTGTAATCTGTCTTCATTTGCGTGAACAGCTTCATTGGTAAATAAGGACTTAACTTCATTTAACACCCATAAAATTGCTGATTGCTTTGAAGTTGAGTGGAATTAATTCATTACCAGTATGGGAAAGGAGAAGATTGTATTTCAGTCCACTTTTTATTATGAAAGATTCAGGAAACAGCTTCCCATTAATCAAAGATGAATAGCCAGTGGAAAGTGCTGCAGAGGGATCTCCAAAATGGATTGAAGTTTTTCAGAACTTTGGGGGGGAAAAAAAAGTGTGTTGAGTGTCCTTCATTGTTCTGCCTTGTACATGGAGGATTTGAGAGCAGGTTTTTTGTTCTCAAAGGAAGAGCAGATGAGACATCCTCCCTTAAGAAAGAAAAGGCCATGTGCCACTCTGGTGGCTGTTTTCACCTTTGGTGTGGCTCTGCCTTTCCAACTGTATACACATCATGGAGATGGAGCTGTATAAGGCTGGCAAATCTAACATCATGTTCTTCATACTTTTCCTATTGCTTTGTGGGAGCTGTATTTACCTTGCTTGATATTAGTGATACTGCACGTACTGTGCCCTTGCTAGATTCCATGATGTGGCAGAAACATGAATGAAGTCAGGACTTAGCCTGACATTCAGAATTAAATCTGTCTCTAGGTACTTGCTGTATAGGCAGCTGTGAAATGAGTACTAATGCTCTTTAACAGAATCCATGAATTTTCAAAAGGGAGCTGCGGTTTTCCCAACTCTAGCCAAATAAAGAGTATGATAATACTCATAGGTTAATGCCACCATGTCACCCTGACATTTCATAGAAGGAAAGAAGTAACTCATTTTTGTGGTTCCTCAGTCTTTTGGATGTAACAAACCTAATTTATTCCTTCAGCTGCAAGTCCCAGTCACTTACTACAGAAAAAGAATGACTCATGTCTTTAAATGGGTTGGCTTAGCATTTTGACGTAAATGATAGTAAATGCTTGTCATCATTCTGAAAAAGATTCTTATTCTTAACCAGGACTACCTCAGGGATTATTTATTCATTCTTACTTATCAGTTACCAGGTATTTCTTAATCTATTATGACAACAGTGCCTGGAATTCACTTGACTGTTAAAGCACACAGCAAGAGTATGTGTGTTTGAATGAGTGGGCCAAAAGACAGCAGATGAACTTCAGTGTAAGTAGTACATTGTGGAGGAAACATGCCTTCATGGTGTTGAACTCAGGAGCGTCACATCATGGAATTGCTCAGGTTGGAAAAGGTCTTCAAGATTGAGTCCAACCTAATTGTACTACCCTAACAACCCACTGTTAAATTGTGTCCCTGAGCAACACATCCAGATGGTTTTAAACATATTTAGGAATGGTGACTCAGCTACCTTCTTTGGGAGCCTGTTTCAGTGCTTAACAACCCTTTCTGTAAAGAAGTTTTTCCTTATATCCAACCTTAAACTCCTCTGGTGCAGCATGAGGCTGTTTCCCCTTGTCCAGTCACCAGTGATAGGAGACAAACCCTGCCCTCATTGCAATTACCTTTGAGGTTTTTGAAGAAAGCAGTAAGGTCTCATCTCGGCCTTCTCTTCCTGAGACTTACCAGCCCCAGCTCCTTCAGTCTTTTCTTATAGGGCATATTCTCCAATCCCTTCATAAGCCTTGTTGCACTTCTTTGAGTCTGCTCCAGCACCTCAATGTCCTTTCTGTACTGAGGTGCCCAGAACTGTACACAGTACTTGAGGTGGGACCTCACCAATGCTGAGTACAGAGGGAGAATTGCTTCCTTAATCTTGCTCACCACACCATTCCTGATGCAGGCTGGGATGCCATTGGCCTTCTTGGCCACCTGGGCACACTGCTGGCTCATGTTCAGCTGGCAGGAAGGAGGTTTTTGAGCTATCATTTACTGGTCCCTGAAATGATGTTGGCATGCAGCAGTAAAAAATGCAGGCACAACCATGGGCATCCTTACAAAGACTGTGAGAAGGAACCACTACATATACCTGTAAGGATGCTGAAGGGACTGGGCAGAGATGCGTCCTTTGGCACTCCCAGTCAGTGGGCAATAGATGTTAAGGAAGTTAGGAGACCACAGAGACCATGCTTTTGTGCTCTTCCCTGCTGGAACAGGGTGCTGTGCTAGATATACCTAAGGTGTGAGCCATTTTTTTGGTAGCTCCTGTAACGTGTTTGCTCAGTGGGACCTGGCAAAGAGAAGCCTACACAGGGGCCTGGTTCATTCCCTGTGTGATCTGTGTAATTCTTTTGTCACGAAGGGACGAGATGGAACAGTGTCTCTGCTTCAGGTAGAATAATTTTAGTGTCAGCTTGTCCATATCTTGAAGAGTTCATGTAAACAAACCAAGATTAATGTCACCTCTGGCTGCATTTCCCATAGTAAGCAGGAAGCATATCCTAAGTGAGAGATGCCATTTATGTTTATGAAAAATGCTTAACTGCTTTTCTGTATCATCATTAACATTCTCTTTGGATAAAATCCAGTGATGAACAACTTCCTGATGGAAGAGGTCGTGGCTTTTTCCTCTCCCAAAAGTATTAGAAGTAGGAATATGTTTGAGAGTACTGATGCAGATAAAGATTTAGAGCCATGGGGCCAGTGACATTAGGAAAGTAATGTTAGCTGTCTGCATAGATTGCTTTTAAAGGAGTCTACAAAACATTTATTGTTAGGAATAAGGCAAAATACGAGATTATTTTAATTTTTTGTAGCTACTAACAATACCCTAGACTTCTATTTGTATATGAAACCTAGTTAACAAAATTTTGTGTAGTGTAGCCATGTAGAACAGTGGCATATTAGATAGATGTTAAGGGAGGGAGTAATTCATTAATGATGCAATCTTTTTGTTATTTGAAATGTGTGAAGTTTAATCAATTTGCAGACCTTGTGAATGACCCAAACTGCATTACTTCTACGCTGCAGTTGGTGATGCCTTGAAGCTGGTGCGTGTGCACAAATACATACTTTGTATTTCCTTGGTTATAATCTGAAGGAACGCCTAGCACATATAATGTGTCAGTAGCATCAAAAGAATAGTTAATCCTTTACACTCCTGCTTCCAGTAATATTATTTGAACTACAATATGACTTGTGGCTTTGATTAGAGTAAGAAGATTCTTTACTGATGTGCTTGTGCAATAAAACAAAATACAGTATTTTTTAAGTTTCGATTTCTTGATTTTTTTTTTTTGTGCTCTTAGGTTCATAAAATAATGACTAACTTTGACCTGTCTTAAAGACAAATTCATAGCTGAAAGACAGCCCAGTATTTTAAAAAGATATTTTGATGAACTTCTATATTAAAACAATAAGCTTTGCAGCAGGAGCACGAGAGCGTTCTGCCAGGGGAAATAAAAAAGCCTAAACAGTCTTGCTCCTTTATCATTTCTGACACCTTGCATTTGGGTATTGGGCTTGAAGGCAGGGAGTGGTCTGATACTTCATGAGGGTAGCAGGCAGACTGTGGATATTGCAGCTATCGTTCAGAAGGGACAGTGGTAAGGATTTCTGTGTAGAACTGCGGATTCCAAGTCTTGCATCTGTGAACTTCTTGCCCTTTGTTTTGTGATCCATGAAGTGTTTTTCTACTACTTATCATCATTTTCCAGGTGTATGTGTAAAATATTTTGCTGGCTGATGGATCAATGGAAAAAAAATGTCACAAAAAGCTGTTGCTAACAAACATTGTTGAAGGAGTGGCTCCAAGGGCTGTTATATTGGCCTGCCTTTATAAAGCCAACCTAACAATTGCCAGGAGGTAGTGTGGTAGCTAGGTATTTCTGCTCTAGCAGAAAGCAAGATTTAACATTTCTACTCTTTCTGGAAACGTATTTAGTAATAAAAGTTATGAAACATTTGTTTTTGTAAGCATTACGTTGGCCAAAATCCATGCTGCTGAAGGAAGGCTCTGGCTGCACCTCATGGGAAGTAAAGTTTGGACGTTGCATACTGGTCCTGAAAGATAAGGCTGATGTACCTGTAGGTTCACTCCGCCTTGTGGTTCTACAGTAGAGTTATCTGTTCTCAATAGTATGGAAGTAACAGAATTTACTCTCTAAGAGACCTTTCAAGCCATGCTCACACTTGCTAAGATAGGTTCTGCAAAAGCTTTAAACAGAGCTTAAGAAGTGTGAAGGGGTGTTTGAACTTATGTCTTCCTCAGTATTGAATCAGTAGTTTCCTTGCTATGATATGGAGACAAAAGGCACGTTCAGTCTCTTCTGAAAGGATTCTTCCTTCACGTGTATTGCACTCTGTATCTTGGTCCTTGTTGCTGTGCAATAAAAGCAAATAGTAAAATCTTAAAAAATCCATAAAAGTCAACTGAAATGTTTTAAAGATGATATTGCATCTGTTGCCCTACAGGCTTTGTGCTTTACTGTCTTCTTTTACCACTGTCCATCTGTTTGTAGAGATTTTGTTTTTAGCTACAGCTCTATAATATAGTCAAACAGTATCCATGGAAGAAACTTAGGAGTGATTATCAGTGAATATAAAAAATAAAAGAAGAATCAACACATGGTAATTTTGAGGATGTCTTTTTTTGGCTCCTTTCCCCAAGTCTTCAGTTGAAAAAGAATATCCTTTGCAGAATGACAAAGTAATACACAATAATTCTTCAAGCCAGAGCTCTTGTGAAGCTGTATGGGAGGGTTGTGACCCCATTGTGTCCAGGCAGCTCTCTCACTGAGAGAGGACACAGGGAAATTGTGGGAATGGATGGATTAGACCTCTTCATTCTTCTCACAGGAGCTCTGGGATTTTGAACTTATTTTGACCAAAGTTCTTAGTGATTTAGGAATGGTGTTCTTGTTGAACTAAATTATCTGAATCACTGTAGGCACTTTTTTTTTTTTTTTTTTTTTTTAATGAAGTTAATGGTAGTTCTCTGTTCAGGGGTATATTTTGAGATAAACTCTGTGGTTTGGTGTTATCCTGTTTGTTCTTTTCTTTGTTTTTGTTTTTACTTTCCTTGTCCTGGGACAGTAATTAAGGTTATTTTGAGCCATAGAATGAAAAACCCAACTTGAAGTTTGATCTCAAAATAGGATGTATGTGCAAATCCTCACTTGCTGTGTGATAACAACTTATTAGTGTTTGCAAAGGGACTGTTGTCTTCTATGATACCACATCCAAAATTAAATAGGCTTCATAATGCAATTCATTGCAATGAAATGTTGACCAGTGAGCTTTACATGGTGTGTTATAAATTACTGTCACTTAGTCATTACTCTGGAGTGTGTTTGATACCAGCACAAATGACAGTTCTACCTATATTAGGGGATTTTTGTGCCAACTGTCTGCAGATCTATCTTCCTATGAGATATTGGAAAGGCTCCCTTGATTACTTCAAAAACAGGTGTAATCAAGATGGCAAGTGGGTATGCCTGTTTAGGCATTAAGATCTCTATATCGACCTGGTCAGTTTTCTGTTTTAGATTTCCTGAAATTCGGGTGCTTTGTAACATGTTGTCCATTTTCAAGGTTATGGGAGGCTTGAATGAATCAAATAAATGCTTTAAAGGATAAGAAATGATGCTTACCACTGGTCATCCTGCCCTTTATCACTGCAGACAGTAAAAAGTCTACAACGCCTGCTTCTCCTTTGTAGATTCCTTTTTCCATGTGTAGTTTGAGTGATAGAATTGGTTACATTATCACAATACCACATTTTTTTTCTGCCTCTAGACAGGAAAATGTTATGGGCATGCTTTAACTGAGAATTTGAGTCTTGTATTTTCACCATGTATCTGTGTCTTTAGACTTTCCTAACAGCTCTGTGTTTGTCTAATATATTTTCTAGCTTTATTTAGTGATCATATCATATTTTTTTGTAGCATGTCTCATGCAGAGATCCGATGTACCACTTGACTGGAGCTGTAGACTTTGTCTTAATGACTTGGTGTATTACACTTAGAATACCTTGTCCTCCTTTCTATAGGTGCTGCATTTTATTGTGAAGTTTAACTGACAAAGCGTAGAATATTATTCCTAGTGTTATGTCAATAAATTTTAGAGAAACAGAGAGAGAGTGAGAGAGAGATGGAGCAACAGACTAGGTCAGAAACTGTTTGAGCACTGTTTTTCCAATTTCCAGTCTTCTCCCTGCTAAATCACTTAATAATCATATCATCTGTTGAACTGTTGTAGATGAAGTGAAAATATTCACAATATTGAATGGAACCTCATTCCTTGGTTACAACGCAAACTATAAAACCTAAGATAACAATTCTTGAACTACCCCACTGTATATTAATTGAAAGAATAAAATTATTTTCTCCCTCACCACCAGACAAACCTTCATACTCAATTTGTAGAGAAAAACTGTGCTTTGCATATGCTCAATTTTTAGCATTTTATAATTTTCTATTAATGTAACTTGTATTGAATTTTTTTTTCCCATCCCAGGAGGCTCCTTTTGACATGGGAAAAAATGCTTTGAATGAAATATAGGGTAATTTCAAGGGAGTCTTGTCAAATCAGAAGTATGGATTTACAATTTAGATTTATTATTCAGTAGTGTAGGAGGAAACAATCTATGTTATCTGGTAAAAACATAAACACAGCAAGCACTTCTAAATAATACAAGATGTATAAGCAGTTCTCAGTATGTTAAATGTCATATGCCCAATATAACAGGCAATTTCATAGAAATGTCCAAATATTTTCTAAAAATCTGTTATATTTGTAATAAATGGAATTCTCTTTTCTTTACCTATTGGCTGTTGACCACAGGCTGAGACTATTTCTCTACTCATTTGGCTAATGTTAGCATTTCATCTGTGCAATTAGAATAAGAGAAAATATGAATAAAATAACTATGGAACTAATGTATAATTAATGACAGAGTTGAATAGAAATATCTTTCATTATAAACTACAAAGCCTTAGTTAAACACAGAACTACTTTGGATCTGATCCTAGTGAAAACCTTGAGGTTCTAAGCAGGAATGAATCTCCCAGAAGACGTATCTTTTGCAAACCATGATTTAGCAAAAAAAAAAAAAAAAAAAAAGTTGCAAGTCAATTAAAGATGTATTAGGAGATCTGAAATGTAGGTAATAAGCAATAACACATGACAATGCACTTTTAAAATACTTTTTTTCTCTCCCCCCCTGTGTAATTTTATTTGAAGTCAGTAGACTTTTTTTTATATTTATATAAATTTTGTCTGGTGGCTGTTCTTGGGAGACAACTGTTATTGCACAAACAGCTGAAAATTAAAACAGGGATCAGAATAAGACATTTTTATGATTTTTAAATGGGGGGGGGGGGGGGGGGGGGGTTAAGCAAAATCCTGGAAGGAGACATCAGTATATCAATACTTAAAATCCTTAGGGGAGGTTATTCTTACATTCATTCCTGTTTGGAATCCATACTTGAATACTCTTTCAGAGGTAATAAGGCCATTGTTCCTTTGTATGCAGAGGCCATCTGACATCAGAATACTTGTTTGTCATGCATTCAGTATGAAAAGTTTGTACTTGGCTGGGGGCTGTATGTTTTAATGGAGAAAAGTTGCTGCGTTGGATAAAATTGTTTTAATGCGCCTACTCTCATGTTGGAACTATTAAAGAGAATCCATTCCTTTTTTTAAATTCTCTTGGTGTTTTAATTTATACTTCATGTGTCTAACATCTAGTGTGTGCAATATAGGTAACTGAAGCTCCTGCACAATGTTGAAGACATACATGCAATTAACAGAGCTTTGGAATGGGTCTGAGATCCTGCATTTTGCTTCTAGATCTGCTTCTGTTTTGCCGTATAAGTCTCTCAGTTCCATGCTGCTTTGCTTTCCCTACTTGCAAAAGTAGTATTGGGGTGATTTTTGAAAGATGCATTCTAGATCTGAAAATAGAATTCTTACTACCATTCTTGACAGTGTATCATCAATTCATTTTGCATAACTCCCTCTAAGAGATGAAAACATTGGATGGTGCTGGAGCAGTGTCAGTTCTGTGCTCTCGTCTGCGTGTTTGGATATTAAAATGTGAAGGATGTAAATAGGCTTCTGCAATCACTACTAACTCCTCTTCTGGCCTTCCTGTGGCAAGAATGCAGGCAAGAAGGATGTTGAGTTGTTCTGTTCAGTATTGAATAAAGTATCAGGCAGTTTGCTTCAGTCTGAGGCTGACTGCAGCAGTCTGTGGTGTACTGCCAAAATCCAATCCAAACTGTTGTGAATGAAATTACAGTTGTATGTTTTATTTGTACTCTAAAAAGTAGCTGGGAAACATTACAGTAGCCAAGCAGTGAAGTCTGGATAAAGTAAGATATCAGCTTCCACTTGTTCCAATTTCTTCTTAGTACTGTACTGATGATATAAGGCAGCTTGCAGTTGAGGTCTTGAACTATTCTGCTGCACTTTATTTTTTTTATTGTTCAGATGCAGTTAATGGTAGAAAAGTGCTTGTTTACTCATCTTTGGTACAGTTCACTTGATTCTCTTCTAAATGCAGATGCAGAATTGTGGTCATTGTGCTAATGAACTCTGTATTTAAGCCCTTCTGGAAACTGAGGATATCAGTGAACTCTGACATAAAGTATAGGAAGATATGACTGTATAAATATGGCTTAGTAAACTGCAATTACTTATCTTAGTGAGTTAAAATATTTCTCATCTCTGTGCCTTATGTTTTGTGGAATACAGCTACTGAAATTGCTTATAGGAACCTGTATCTCAAGTTACTCTAGAAATGATTCAAAAAGTAAATACTGAGGATGCTGCTTGTGCCATTAGGTGGTGCTTTCAAGCTTCTGTAGCACTGGGACAGTAGTAAAAAGAGCACTTAGCTTTGAGAAGAATGTGCTTTTGCAGAGTTGAGGGTGCAGTAATGAAGCTCAGCTGTGTTGGTAACAGGATACAGCTGAGATGGGTTGTGGGAGAAGGTGGGGGCAGAGGCTGAGATTCATCTTGTGAAAAATTCTATGGCCAAAGTCATGTGCAGTGTATGTGCTGTAAGTCTAGAAGATGATTCAGAGCCAGAGAAGTTAAGGAGGCTAACGCTGTTCTATATTAGCTGAAAATCTGGCTGATTAAATGCTGACTTTGGATGCACGCTGATGTCTTCAGTTTCTCTCTTTACTGGTAGATGCTTGCTTTGGTATGCTGCCATATTTGCTTAGAACAAAATGAATCTCTTAAAAAGTACACACACAAAAAAACCCCTACCATACAGGCATCTGATTGCAAGTACAGATTTTAGGGGTGTGCAAGCTTCTGTGGATGGATAGGAATATTGTGCAGTTCCAGTTTTACTGGCTGGTCTTAATCAATCCAACTTCTGTCTCCTAGGAAGCACTCTGTTCTCAAACAAAAAAAATAAAAAGAATTTGAGCCTGTCATGGCAATTAGACAGTGAATGTTATTTATCTAAGTCCCTTTCCAGGTACTGTTACTAATTCACCAGTGAGATGTGTAGATGCTTTACATGTGATATACTTAACTCATCATTGTATGAAAAGATGTTCTGGGGTTTCTATGTGTTTTCAACATTTTTCTCCTAGAACAAAAACATAGCATACTCAACACTCAGGAAAAAAAAAACAATTCTGTCTCAGTTGAAACTAAGACAATGAATGTTCATAGAATCCTAGAACAGTTTAGATTCAAAGGGTCTTTAAAGATCTAGTTCCAACCACCTGGCTCGGGCAGAGTTGTCACCCACCAGATCAGGTTGCCCTCAATCCCATCCAACCTGACCTTGAATGCCTCCAGCACTGGGACATCCACAGCTTTCTCTGGGCAGCCTGTGCCATTGCTTCACTACTCTAACAATGTGTGGCCTGAACAAACTATTAAGTACCCTCCACCCCTTACATGCATCATGTGGTAGAGAAGGCTCCCAGATCCTCCACCCACAGTACTCTGGTCTTGGTCATTAATATGGATAGAGAATGAGTACAGTGTAGGGACCTAAGTAGTATTACCTCTTTCGTTGTTTATATCTCATCTTTGTCAGTCTATGATTAGAGCTACAGAATTTACAGTAACTCTGGCTGAAATTTACTAATTGGTTCCTTGTTTAGCTGTTCACCTTTGAGTATTTTGGGTATTATCCAAGTTCCAACTTTTGATTTAGCTAATGGCCTTGTTATCCAGCTACTCCTTTGCTTACAGAAAGCTTCTGTTAGCGAATTCCTGCAATACAATGTCCGGTGTTCATCCTAATACGTTGTCACGTGATTCTTTTCTTATAAACTTTTGTGCTTTGTCCCCTTCTGTTTTCATATTTCAAATGAAAAATGTCCTAGTGATAACTACTCTAATTGCTCTTTTTCTCTAGTAATGTTATTATCGTTTTTTTTCATTGTGTGATTTAAGTTATTTGGTTAACACTGCAAAATACTGTCATTCTATTTTTAAACTTCAGTTTAAACAAATTTGATGCTTATTTGTCCTGGGTTATTTTAACCTAATTTCTGATGTGCTATTCCTGAAGATCACTTCCTGAACTGTTTTTGTGGTATTTGTGGCTGAGTTCCCAGGGACTATGCAAGACATCATTGGACTTATTGTGTTTTCTTATTTATTAAGTACATAAACTTTTTTGTTATGTTTTTGCACCAGTATTCATATTAAAATAGTACTGAAATGATTTATCTAAGGTTTAAAACCTTTTCTGCAACATGCTGTAAACATACAGTGGGATAAGTGAACTTTTGGACTCAGAAATATGCCGTGTTACAGTGTTCGAGCTTATGGAGGTCAGGTAAGGAAAAAGAACAATAACATTGCTCTAGTATCCTTAATTGAGGTAGCAAAATGTAAGTGGTGTATGTAAGAATACACAGAAGGCTAAATATTCTGCTATGTATGGAAGGAGTTGGTGCCATTCTATTATTAACTGTGTATCTTAAATTTTAATGAAATCGTATTTTTAGTGAGAGATTGCTGTGATGTATAATACTCTAGAAAGTTGGATAACAGGAGGTTAGTAACAGCTTGTCAGTACTTCTGAACACAGTGAAACACTGTTTGGATCTGTGAAAAGTTATTAATGGCAAGATAAAGCATCAAGATAATTTCAAAAACTTTTTGAAAGAGAAATTGTCGGGTAGAATCTCAGATTGGTAAGGGGGAGAGAGTGAGTATGCTTCTCAGTGATGGGAGAGCAGAAGTGGCTTTGGGAGAAACACCCAAGAAAGCGAGCAGTGAAACCCTATCATTCTGAAGCAGGAATGGATTCCCAAAGAAAGGCTAAGTAAAAGGAGACATCAGTAGCCAATAATTTTAAAATACTTTGTAATGTCTAGTTTTGTGTATAAAATTGTTTCTTGCAGTGAATTCCATATTGTAGGCAATACCTGCTGGAGCCCTTTTGATAGGTGTTTTAAATATTTTTGAGAATTCTGTTTCCGTAGTTATTTCTGCTGTCTTCCTTGAAATTCTCATGGCAAATGCAATCTACATCTATTCGTACATGAGAAAAAAGAGAAAATTCATTTCCTGTGGGCTAAGCAAGAAAGCTAATAGTTTCAATACAGAAGTTTATGAAGAAATCATAAATACTTCATAGTTGACTATTCTCTGAAGTCTTTGCACTTTAAATCTACCACTGGGAAATTATTAGTTGCAGAACAGGAAGAATAGTGGCAAATTATTAGTAATGACTGTAAGTGGTAGAAAATGTACACAGCACATAAGGAGCTGTTTAAAATACGTCAACAATGAATAGTTATGAGAAACTTCTGGATGGTGATTATGTCTTATTTCCTTGAGGAATAGCTTGGAGAACATCGCTTTTGTTCAGTGCTCTGTTTGTTTGTTTTGTTAATGACTTTGGCAAAAACAATGGGATTATGCTAAAGGAATCTATTGATGGCAGAAATTTAGGAGGGACCGTAAAGGCAAGGGCTTTATTATAATGTAAAAGAATGAACTGGACAGCCTTGGAGACAAAATTAATAGAAAATCAATAAAACAAACCCTAGGGCTGGACACCTGGGAATCAAAGCATCTTTTCCAGAGGTTCGCAGCTGGAATGAGTTGGAGAGGAAAAGGATATGTGTGTTTGTTGGTCACAGGAAGAGTATGAGCCATTAGTGTCACATGGTTGAGGAAAAATGGAATGTGTATCAAATAAAGTGCTCCCAGAGGGCAAGTACTGATGCTTGTGTCCAGGCACTCGAGAGGACTTTCTTGGTATGTTCTAATCACTCATGGTCAAGAGATATGGATCCAAATTTGAATGTCCAGCCAGGATAATCTGAGGAATAGAGAACTCTCTGTACAAGAGGAGATGTGAACACATGATGCTGTTTATATGCTGAACTGTTGTACAAATGGCTGTGCACAGATTTAATTTTTTCAATTGAAAGAGAAACTAACAGCAAAACCTGTTTCTAATTAGAACAGGTTTTAGAATTGTGTAGTTACTTTGGTACAGTTTTGTTTAAAAAATAGAACTATAGAACATACAACTTGGAAAAATGTCTTTCAGGTCAGATTTGTGGCCAAAGACATCTCATTATCCGATCATTATCTATACAGTAAAGTGTGGAGGAAAGCCTTCTTATTCAGCCAATCTGAAATTAAATGCTTAAAAGTATGTGGATAAATGTTTCATCCTGGTAGACATAGTATCAATTTCTGATCTCTGAGAAGTTCTTCACTTAAGCTTCTTCTCTCCTTATATGTGAACACTTAGATCTTTGAAGGTTCCTTGATCTGGCTACCTCTGTGGACTTAGCTGCTACTTTGAAGCCAGGTATCCCTTTTTCAACTGAGTAGGATACATGGAGAAACTAATGGCTTAGTTCAGTACGTTTTTTTTTGAAAACAATTTGCCCTTCAGAACATGCCAGTTGCGGTCAGCAGTCCTGATATTTTTGGCAGATTACCCTCCAGGTTTTTTTCTTAACGACTGCCAGGAATGGGGTCTGGGACAGAGTGGAAATCAAAATGTTTGTTCAGACTTAAAGGCAGCAGATGCCTTGTTTTCTACTTTTCATGAATTCACTGTTAACCAACTTTCACTGACTTGTGCAATTCAGAACACCCTCAAAATCCAGAAGGGAATGCATAATGCTCTGTGTGTCATATTACCAATGTAGAGCACAAGATCTTTGTGCAAACTTTCTGTATGTAATTTTCTTTGGTAACATAATGGGACACTGAATGTATTCACAGAAATTGAAAATTTTTATTATTATTTTTTAATTTATGAAAATAATCAGCAAAGTACCCAACATATTTCGAGTACTGTAGCGTAGCTTAGCATCTAGTTACAGATAAATTACAGACTGCGGGCACTGATATTCAGTGAATGTATTACATGTCCGTCTCTATTGTTACATGAAAGTTCATGTTCTAAAATGAAGATGTTTGGCTTTAAAGGAAGTAGGCAACATGGAAAAAAAAAATCCTTTGGTGGCCTGTTTCCTTGGAGAGTCCTAGGAGGGCCTTCAGTAAGATCTCCTGCACTTGGCAAGCTGAAACAGCATTAACTTGCAGGAATGTTTTTGTTTTGTCTTGTATTTATAGAGACCTCCAGTACTAGAGACACCGCCTCTTTCCTGGTTATCTTCTCTAACTGGAATCCTTGCTGTTGTCAAAATATATTTGTAAATGTTTTTGTTTTCTTTTATGAATTATTTCTTCCATATTTAATGTGCCTTTTGCACCTGTAAAAAGACTCTTACCATGTTCCCTTCAGCCACATATTTACTAAATGCCAAGTTTGTGTTCCTTCAGCCTGTTTCTTCTGCATTTTGTTTTTCAGACTGCTGATACCCATTTGATTTTTCACAAATCTTTCTTCATATGTCACACGAAGCTGCTGTGGGGAAGCTTTGCAATATAAGCTTGGCTTTCTGAAGATTTACTTAAAATGATTTTCTTTTTACCATATGTGCTGCTTCATCTCTGAATTCATTCATTATTTAGTCATGAAGTGAGAAGTGTCTGAATGTGAATTGGAGTGATGTCTCTTTTGAATATTTAGGTGTGAAAGTGTGATCTGTCATACAAATAAATCCATCTGACTTATCCTGTAGTTTTATTACAAGACTGATACAATAACTGTGAACTCAGTGAGTCTTTTGAACTTGTTCTTCACTTTCCAGGTTGTTTTACCTCTCACGTGCTATATTGCAATGATGTAAGCTCGTAGCATTTGGACAGGCAGCACTTTGTTCAAAAACCTGTTCAAAGACCAGGTTGCTCAACACCTCAGAAGTAGTTCCTTATCTGCTGGGTGATGAACTGCATTACCTAGTATGGCCAACTTGTAGACAAACTGGTCTGCATCTCTGGAAAAGCATGCTGTCAAGATCTGAGAGTGCTGCTCAGAAGCTCTTTTGAAAATCTGAAGTCAACTGAGTCTGAGACTTTTGCTGGACCTTATAGCCATGTCCTTGGTAGTCTCTTTCCGTGACCAGTAATTTTGTAATCAGCATATTTCAGGTGTGGTTTTCATATTTGAGATCTTTTGTGAGGTGCATATGATGTGGAGTTCTTAATGGTGAAATACACAGACGTAAAGTTCCATTGATAAGCTGTTGGAAGAGATCCACCACTTTTTCTATTTTCAGGTTATGTCTAGCTTGAAGTGTGGTGCGTTAGACCTTCTGCTTGTCTTTTCTTGCCATGTAATCTAATTTTTTTCTGAATAATAAAGGTCCTGTGGGGTCAGAAGACACACACATGTGCCTGTATCTGCCCTATAAAGACTTTCTCCTGGAAAAATACAAATGCTTTATGGTCAGAAGTTATGTTACAAACACTTGTGAACTCAGAATAATGTTCATGTAACATTACATTATTCTCATATATAGAGAGATGTATATTTAAGTACTGGAACTGATAGAAGTGGCTTTTGTTGAGGTTGCCTTACTTGTTATTTCTCTTCCACAGTGCAGACTTTTACAAATTCATAACTCTAGGAAACTTACTTCTACCTCCTAAGCAGGTTTGTTTTTATTTTTGCATTATCATAAGTAATTTTGAAAATTGAGTAATGTAATTCATTTAAAGAACAATGGTAGCAGAAAATATGCCGTGAAACAAAACTGTAAGTATAAAAAAAAAAAAGAAGGCAGAAATAGAAATTTAAGTATTATCACTTTTTTTTTTCTGTTAACGAAGATCAGCAAAGATACTTACTATCTGAAGATGCTTGAAAGGAAATAAGGAAATCTGTGAATACTTTTCATGTATGCTGGTGTTTTTTGGTCCTTTTGAATAGGAACTACTAACGTTTATGTACTGCCCATCTAATAATAAACTGTCTATTACACATGCCATGACTGTACCTTGAAATACTTGATCAGAATGGTTGTATGACTTCCTATGGCAATTTAGAAGGCAGATGTTTTTGTGGTTCTCATCACAAATGATGTATCATCTGTACTTGCCACAGTGCAAGAATGACTGTAATTTAGGAGCTGGAAAGAAATGGTTTAAAGATGTCAGAACTGAGGCTGTTTCTTCTGGTATTCTGCCGAGACCACAGATGTAATGTGATTTCCATTCTGAAGCTCAGGGTGGGTCTCAGCCTCCCACAATGAGCAAACCAACTTCCCCTGCCTCTCCAAACTTTGTAGCTTTGGCAGTGGTATGTGTTTTATATCCTTGGGAATCTCACTGTTGGGATGGTGCTTAAGCCCTTTAGGTAAATGGGAATCTTACTGGCTTTGGAAGATTTTGGACTGGATCTGCAAAGTCAAAGGTTTTTGTCATGTAGATAATTGTGTTCATCCTGTATGCTTACAGAGTTTTCATTGCAGGGCTATGTTTTTACGATGGCCACGTTATTTAGCTGCGGGCATATAAGACAGTAGGCTTCTCTTTGCCAAGCCACGACTTCTAAACTTCATGTTGAGAGTTGCACAAAGTAATTAATTTATTATCATGGCCGAGATGATGAGTAGATATGTTGTCTGTGCCATGGATTGTAGTGTCTGGTGGAGGTGCCAGCATTAAGTGTGATGACAACAACTTAACTACAGCTGCTTTTGTGATCAACCTGTTATTCTGGTGCAAATCAGAATAACTCTGGCAATATCAATTAGATTTTATAATTGGCCTCCAAACACACAGCTCTTCATGTTCTGTTTGTGATGCCACCGTCCTAGTTCCCATAAGGATCTGTTGCAGGCTGATGTGAAAATGTTGTTATATTCTGATTTTTGGATTTCATATGCAGCCCTTGATAGATTTTTCAGTTTCCTCATGTTTGAACCAAGATTTGTGTAATTTGATCAGATTAATCTTAAATACATGTACTGTTTTCTTTTTTTTCCTGTAGATAAAATTACAGTTGTAATCCCTTTTTCTTTTCTGTGCGGTTCCATATTATTGTTTGGGACTACAAATGCTGTGAAGATTTCATTTTTATGCTAATTGATATTGGGCTAGAATAATTATTGATGTCTTAATTCCCATTCAAAATAGGATATGTGAGTTTGTTTATTTTAGAGTAGAAATGTATATAAAAATATATTTATTTAATGCCTGCTGTGTAACCTTCCTCTCGCCAAAGGAGGCATGTAAGGCAGCAAAGCAGCCTCCTACATTTTTGGCAAAGCAGATAAATAACTTCTTCCTCTCTTGTTGTCTGGATAAAATAGTCGTGTTTCTTTTTGCCATACTACTATTTCCTCTGAGACGGAATCCTCAGTTTTGTTAGGTTATGCACTCTGTGCACAGTTGAGTGGTACAGAGAAGAGGATGAATTATTAGATAATTTTACAGCTTTAGAGGGATTGTTTGCCATACAACCCCAAAACAGCTGAATTAGTGCTATATGTCTCTTAAATGAGATGAGTCAACAGGAGGCAGATATTTGTACCTGGTGGTAAAGCTCAGTTTGAAATTCTTTTAAAATTAAGGAGTGTCTTCTTATCAATGTACTTTTCATACATGTTAAGCCACACATTTTTCTCACTGAAAAGTGTTATAAATGTTATGGTCTTCTGATGGTTAATCACTTTGGACTACATTAGATATGATTTGCTAAGAGAAGATCTCCAGCTGGTGTAAGATGTTGCAACTCCGTTGCCCTTTGGTTCTTCCCACTTCTCTGAAATGCTAAGAATTTCGCTGCTCCTAGTATCTTCTCTTCTGGTGGCTTCACCTTTAGGGGAAAATCTGCATTGCAATAAGAATTAAATTGCTTTATCTTATTTAGTAAATATACAGCATAACAAGTTGCAATGTTACTCCAAATGGAGCATTTCTGGCTTGCATTTACTCTTTATCTTGTTATAATGATGCCAGAGGTCCAATGTAAACATCCTCTGTCCTGTCCAATGACCCATACTTTCATTTAGTGTAATCAGAAAATAATAACTTCTGTAAAACAGCCTGTCAGGGAGAAATAATAGGGTTGTTAAGAATTTGGCAAAACTCCACTGTGTGCTGCAGAGATGCAATGTTCCAGTTTTGCAGGAAGTTTGTCAAGCTGACTGGTTGCTGTAATGTGCTGGGAAGATCCTCCTGTCACCAGATGGCACCTGGCAGAGGACTGAGAACATCCAACTCATTAATGAGCAAACCTGGGGCAGTAATCTCCTCAGGGAGGCCACAAAGCTCAGATGACCACCTGTGGAACCAGTGCTGCATATTTTCTTTTTTGATTGGGTCCCTTTTTTTCTTTTCCTACTGGAAAATTATTTTTCATTGCACTAACCATGAATGAAATAGACTCTGTGGAGAAATAACTTCAAAGAACATTTGGATCTTTCAGTTATTTTTTGTATGTATAAAGTATGCTTTTTTTTCTGAGCAGGTTTTTCGTCTTTATTTGCAGTACGTGAAGAAACATCAAAAAGGGCTTTAAAATGATTGTTGCATGAAGGTATAGACTTCTTTTCATCTGTGCTATGGTGTTTGGCACCAATTCAGTTTGATGTCGTCAGTGCTTTTAGCATATGCAATGCACAGATATGTATGTGTCTCATGTGATACCTCATGTGTTGGGAATTGCACTACTGCTTTCTCCTATGTAATCTTGAAATCTATTCTGCTAAGAATCATAGCTGAGAAATGGAAGGGAAAGGAAATCTTCTATTTGAAGAGCTGAGTAGAAGAAAGACAACTCAAAGAAAAAAAGGAAAGAATTAAACAAAATTCATTTATGCTCAAGGAGTAAAAAATGGAGAAATGGGGTGACTTTTTCATAAAGTAGTTCAGAAACACTTTTTTTAAACCTTTTTTTTCAGTGGATAAAGGTGTTTGATTTGCCAGCTTTCCCAAAGAGATCAAGCTTTGACATTTGGAGAGGAAAAGAAAATTTTGTTCAGTTAGTTTTGGTATAGACACTGGCTGATTTCTTGAGTTTGATCACAGATCTTCATTATTGGAGAAATCAAATTGCTCATATGCAGGGTGTTATGTTACCTACCAATTTGTAGAACACAGTGCTCTATAAATGTGTTATACTGTCTGCCTATGGATTCTTTGTAAATTTTCAGCAGAAGTAAATCAGAGTTTCTAGAACTGTTGTCTAGCAGAAGAAAAAATATTTAGACCTATCTTCTTAAATACCTAAAGTTTCACTGATTTCTCATTATTGTTTTTATATTCCTCATCATAGCATTTTAAAATTCTAATTCACCACATTGAGGAAGTGTTTCTCTTTTTCTGACTTGTTTTGCATCTGATACCTCTTGTAATTTTTGCTCCTTGAATGAGCATTTTTTTTTCCTCAGAGTTGGGGCTTACTGGTGTGAATCTTTCTATGTCTAGTGTGTCCTGGGCCAATGCTGAAGCAGGAGCAAGATGGACTGCTCTGGCTTCTGCCTGTGCAGGGCAGTTTGGGTCTTGGAGCACAGTTCACATCTTTTCCTTGAAGACAAGGCAATTCCTGCATCATGGAACTTCCTCCTCTTTGGCAAACTTCATGCACAAGGATTTAACCCAGCAGTGTCAGGCTCTGGAGCATTTCAGAATAGAAGATTTAAACACTCAAGAAAAGCATGGGAAGGTGTCAAAATAATGACTACTTGTCCCTTCATCACTGCTGCTTTTAATTTTGCAGCTTCTGATTTTTCTTCCCATACTCTTAGTTTTTGTTTTTCCTCCTACCAGTTCATCCAGATCATGTCATTCTTGCTGATGGTGGTATCAGGTTGAAGAGGTCTGGCTTGCTTTTAAATCTTATGGACTAGATTATTCAACGCTGAATAATCAGAATGTTTGGTGGTAACAAAGCTAAAAGTAATTAATACTGACAAGCTTCCTATGTAGTTACCACTGGATTAAAAAAAAAAAAAAGTCTTTTCTGCATGTTATTTTCTACACAGCAGTCTATTTGCTTTGGAAGCATTAGATAGGAAAGTTAGAAGCTTTCCAGGAATGCTCAGTGTTGGGTAGGAACCCTGTATATGCGTTCCAGGGATTCAAATGATAGTATCTTTTTATATATTCTCATCCAAAAACTAGTAGAAATTAATGTGAAATGAAGAAGTGGAGGTTTTTAGTTGGTCTATTCTTAAAAACTCATGGAACAGAGCAGCTTATATCCTAATTTATTTGTTTATTTTTAAATCTTGTACTTCTGTGTGGACACTTACTGTTGTTGCTTATAGCTCCCTTCAGTGGAGCCAAGCCTCTGTCTTGTTTTTCTTAACGTGTGCTACTTCTAATTTTGTAACTATTGAATAGAACAAAATCTGTCTTACTCTATTTCCTGATTATTTTTTTCCTGTGGTTTTCTCTAGTGTTTTCCCTGCATAATGTTACTACCCCATCATGCCTTATTTCCTGGAGTTTTTTTTTTTTTTTTTTTTTGATAATATGCTTTATTTCCATGGTTAGTGCTAGCTTCTCCTTGCTTAGTTACAAGGTCTGACTCATGCAAGCAGCTTTCTCATTTGCCTCATAAATCTCAGTCAACTGTGTTAAGTCTAGAAACCTTTGGGTATACAAAGGAAGCTTTATGATGCAGTAAAAGCTCTAAACATGACATCTCTTAAGTATTAAGAGATAATGGTGTTTGGAAGGTGGTGAAATGGTCAGCTATATTCTTTTGCAAGTGCTGCTGCAGAAGGTGTTGTTTTTGCGAATGTTATGTATTTAACATACAAAAAAATTGTTAGGTACTGAACTGTTTCATTTTGCTGCATCAAAATCTAGATTTTTATTAAGATAGAATTTTGAAAAAACAACTGAAAATGTACAGTCCATTCAAAAATATGTACCTCATCTGTACCTCAATCACTTGGGAACTGAAAGATAGGTTCTAGGGTGTGTCTTCCTACCCCTACTTTCCTTTCTTTAAAAAAAAATTAGTACTTCTAACACATCCATTTTTGTTTACTAGTAGCGTTCTTATTCCAATAAATTTCCATATATAGGATATGATATTTTTTCATAATCTTACAGATATAATCCTATAGATATCTTATATTTCATGTACAGCTGCGATTTGGTGTGTGTTTATATATACATGTGTATGTGCATGTATGAGACATATTATAATGCCAGTGTGTCCATAAATGTTCATATGTGTCCTGATTCTGAGATAATCTGAACTGAAAGACCTTTGTCAAAATACCATGTCTTTCTTCATGGAAGTAGGAGATTATTATTAAGTTAATGGCAAGGTTTGGTTACAAGAAGAACTAATCAGCCAAGGTTTTTATCCTTTAGTACCAAAAACTAAAGCATTTCTTTGAAAATAAATAAAAATATTTGTAAGTGTATTATGTTTAGTGTTTTCTGAGATTGGGAGTGGAGTTTATCATCACTTCCTAAGAAAAGTGTGTTAAGGATGGAGAGCTGGGGGAAGCAAAACAATTAAAACCAGGGTATCTTAATTAAAGATTAGTTAAGCCTGTATTTCTGTTGTACAATTGAAGAATCTCAAATTTTTGCATTTGAAAGACTGGAAATGTCTATATAAACTTCAGATTTACAGGTGCCTTGGCTCTTTTTAAACAGGGAGGATGAGATGCCTTGATTTTGTGTCACAGGACACTGGTTTGTGTTAAATCAAGCCATAAAGTGTCACAAAAAGATGGGAAAGGAGTGAAATTGGGTGAGGCTTTTCTAAATATGGGTGCTGCTGGGCAGTACTCCATTCTCCTGCTGAACGACCCTGACAGCTTCACTGCAAGTGGAGTGGGGCTGGGAAAGGGACAGAGTGTTCTGGCACTCTGTATGTCTTTGACTTCCTAGAAGGTGAAAAACATCCACCTGTTCTTCACAGAAGACCATCTCTTTGATGTTTTGCAGCTCAGTGCAAAAGGACAGCTTCCAGTGCTGGCTAGTATGCAAGACAAGGGAATACACCTATAGTGAGTGGCTGGTTATCACCTGTTGGCATTTTCTAGGGCTGATTTTCTCTTTTAGTGTTGACTATGAATTTGAGAGCATGTGTGGAAAAATGCAGTCACACTATTTATGATATTGAAGGAGGGGGGTGGGGGAACAAGTACTTTCTCATCTGTACTGTATGTAATGCTGGCAGCTTTGCTTTTAACGGGGAATTGGGAGTTACGTTGTGAAGCATAGCAGTCATAAGCCCACATTCTGAAGAAATCTAGCCAGCCAAGACTCATGACCTTCTGTACAATTAGTGTAAGTTTCAAGACGAAACTGTGTCTGAGTTCTCAACCAGGAGAAAATATTTTTTTTAATTTATTTTTAGAGAGAAAGACGAAGAATGAAGTTTGGACTTGGTAGAAGAAAGCACAGTTCAATTTTAATTTTTTTTTTTTCCTGTGTGATAATGAAATAAAGTAAATGTGATGTGATAGCTTTTTTTTTTTTTTTCTGTGATAGTGGTAGAGGTGACTTGAGTTTTACATCTTCCTATTTTGTAAAATTTGGGACTGAATAGATAACTTGTGTTGAATGACTTAATTTATTAGGAACAATGACAGTGAAGTCCATTTCTGACTACAGCACCATTAAATGCCTGCCATGTATTTTATTCTGCTGTGTGACTGACTAATAATTTTCTGAAGAACACTGAGAGAATGCCTCAATAAAGGGGAACATCTTTGCTTTGAGCACTAAATAGTGGGTCTGATTGCACTCAGTGAGGTTTTTTTTGTTTTTTTGGGGGGGATAGTTTATAAACTTCACAGGGTGAAAAATGGGCTATGTAAATCTGAAGAGTTTTCTTGCATGGTTTCTAGTCATTTTCGATTAAAACAGAAAAGAAATGCTTTGAACAATGTATGTATTCCACCCCACAAATTCATACTTCTTCAGTCAATGGTTTATGCATGGAATTTAACCCCTGATAGACAGTAGGCTACTTCAGTAGTTCTGTGGTCCTGGGCTAAGAAAAATGTAACTTCTAGACACTTGGAATATAAGAAAAAGTAGGGTGGTAGTGGGGTGTACAAGGGAGATTTGTTTATTCATGTGCATGTGGTCACACCCACTTCCCTCTGTCCTGCAAATAATCCCCTTTTCCTCCTCCCTCAGTTTTGGCTCCATGGCACGCTCATGGAGCCAAGATTCATTTGTCATATGGAAAGTGAAAAGTCACGTGGGCCTCATCTGTACAACCCTTGCCCCATTTCTTAAGCTAAAAGATTTAATAATGTGTGTGTAAGTTTTTTAAACTGGATTTTCTCCTTGCTTCTACGGAAGAAAAGCTGTCTGAGCAATCTGTTGTTTTAACATCATCTTATTTGTGTTTTCTGTGCATTTCACTACATTCAAAGACCAATTTTTAGTTTAGTTAGGCTGTGATTGCAATATGTACTTCAAGTGAAGGATGAAAGATGCATATGAATTACAAGAGTGATAGTAAGATCACTGCATGTGCGAGGACATTTTTGTTGTGGTTTTGTTCATTAAAGATATTCACAGAATCTGGAATTTGGTGTGACAGAAGACAATTCTGCATAGTTGCAGATGATGCCCTGTTAGCGTAAACTGATTCACAGGTATGGCTCATTAAAGGGTTCTTGGAAGGTTTCGTTGTTAAAATAGTAACAGAAAAGAGGAATAACTCATATTCTTTCTTGTTTCAGATTTATGAATTCAGAACTCTTTGCAAAGAAGTGCTTCCTGAACATTTATACTATCTCATAAATACAGTATAGCTTGGGGTTATGAAGCTTTTTCTGTATTTCCTGTCTTGGTAGAACGTCATTAATTTTCCTGTCTACATCTGATAGGTACATTTTTATTGAATGCACTTCTCAGAACCTGAGAGTGTCTACAAATGGGGGAACCTTCAGCTTCTCAAATACTTGTTTTTCTTCTCTCTGGTTGTGGCTAACAGTGGATGTGAGTGTTGAGTATGTCAACTGTAGCAAAACGTGTAGTCAATCCAGTAGATGATGCTATGGTGTAGCCATTCGTTGCTAGAGACACTGCCAGAACAGCTCCACCACACCCATAATATTCCTTAAAAAAAAAAAAAAAAGCAATCTTGAAGCCGTTTGTTTTTATCGTGTTCTTTTAGGCTTTCACAACAGCCAGATGGCTGAGCTTTACAGAAGATAAATCATCTTGCACACATGTGCTCTGCACGTAAATAAGCAAATGAATGATTAACAGTATTTGTTGTGAAAGGTTTGCATTCTTTAAAAACATATTGGTGGCCTATATATGCTCCTTCTTGATTTCAGCTGCTTATGTGGATCATCAGTGGTTTTTCAGTAGTAAGCACAGCTTTCTTTCCTGAAAATTCACAACAGTGAAAAACACCAGTAGAATACCTGAAAAATAAAAGGAAGAAAGTTGTTACTGTGGTATTATCAGTGGGCTGAAGGAAAGTTTTCGGGAAGGAGGAACCTGGCTTATCATGCATATATCTTTACAAATCTATCGAAATGAGAATAGTAAATAAATTGAGTGTATTTCTATCATTTGAACTCATTAAGTATTTAGATAATCTGAAGAAAAAGAAGAAAAATCCTCTCAGGAATGGATTGGTTTCAGTTCGTACTATTACGGGTGCTTGTATGTGGATTTTTGTTTTTTTTCTTTAAAAAAAAAAAAAAAAAGTACTAAACTGCATATTGGTGCTTGTGAAAAAACATTGCAGGAAGTTTTACTAGCTGTGAATTATCACCTCACTTGATAGTGTGATTAACACTTCTAACTGTAGAGTAATTAAAATGCCAATCAGTTCTGAAAAGAAGCAAAATAGCATCTTTATTTAATTTGCCAGTGTGAAGGCTTAGGGATGGAGTACGTCAGACACCCGATGCTCCACAGCCTCGAGCAGGCTTCCTGGCATGGGCTGCTGTGTGCTGGGCTGCATCTTGCACTAAAAAGCAAGATCTAGGCAACTGGAGAAGCTGTACAAGGATTTTTATTGGCTTACGAGGCTTTAGCTGGTTTTGTTCCATCACAATCATTTAGCAAAAGAAAATATTGTTAACGTTTTCACACTGGGCCCAATCTGTAGAGTTTTGAAAATATTGGGCAGAAAAGGTCATGAATAAAATAAACCCTTTTATTTATAGTGTATAGGATTATTGTTTCAGGCAGAAACAATGTATTTAAGTAACTTGATGACATTAATCGATGATTAACTTTTTCTGAAGGCTTTTCTCATCTTCCTGAAACTGAGTATTAGTCTAACAATTGTTCTTAAAGATTATTTGTAAGGTGATAAAGTTTATCTATCCATTCCTTATTTTCACTAATTGTGTAAATTAAAAGCAGAGCTGTTTTTTCCAGTTAAATTATTTACGTGAATTCCATTAACTTCAATGAGAGCAACGCGAGGCTCCACTTATTATCAGAGTTTTAAAACTCAGACATTGGGATGCTGGGCAGATTTTATTGCTTTTGAGAGCTGCAATGTTCTCTGTTATTCTTAGCCTCTGACTGTTACTGAAGCTGACTATTGCTCGCAGTTGTCTGTTATTTATCTATTTTTGCTTTGGGTTGTGAAGTCATCTTTGTCTCTAGGATACCGGCCAATGGATGGTAAATTTATGGGACTTTTGTCTTTGTGTGAAAGTTCTGTTCTGGACCTGAGAGCCATTGTGAGATTATATGTCAGTACATATTAGATTTTTTTTTCTCTCTGTAGCATGATGTACCCATAGCCTTCTAAAAAGTAACTTATAAAGAGGAATTTGGGGCTTGGTTTGTCATGTCAAACAAGTCTGTTCTTGCTGAAAACGTGTCTTACATCTTATGGCACTCTTATGATTCATGTTAAGTAATTAGGTTATCATTTTGATTCTCTTGACTTCCTCTAGGCCTGGAACTGAATACATCTCGTATAGTAACACTGCTGTGTAACTGATCGGTAACAATTAATTTTTAATTCCTTTGTATTCAAAAACTAGATATAATCAGAGCTTGGAGAAAACTGCATCTGCTGTGAGGTTTTCTATCTCATGCTGTTGCTGTGGTTTCCATTAGGGTGAAGTTGTTCCATTCAATGCTATTAAGTGTTGTGCTTTCATAGCATTATACTGTAAACAGAACCCTCTTGGGTGAATAAAAGCACAGATTTTGTAAACTCTAGACTTCCCTTTTCCATGGTAGCACTGAGCTGTTCCTCCTGAAGTTTGCTGTGTACACAGCTACAAGCATCTTGCAAATGGATGCTTGATGTAGGAAAAGTAGTAAGGTAGATTGCATTATGTTTTCTTAATTGGATTAGGTAGAAAAGAACATGACTTGGCAGAAGAACTGCCATCTGAAACAAAGTTATGTCTGTTTTGTGATTCATCCACACACCCTTCTCTATAAATGCCAAGGAGGTGCGCGTACATCTTTGTGTCTTTATCTTAAAGTTATACAAGTCGCTGAGATCAACTCGTATTAATCTTGAAATGCATTTTCAAAGAGACAAATGTTACTCAAAAAGTCTTTTGAGTAATATTTATGACTGAAAAATAAAATAAGCAGTTCCATATGCCTGTTTTACATTTCCAAATACCAAGGGAGTGGTTCAATATTAGGAACAGGTTGTCTTTGTAAAATGTGGCTAATCTATGGTGTTATGAATTTATAAATTGATTGGAACAGCCATATAGAATGAGTCCACTCTCTCTTGCATTAATATGATGTCTCTGAGTGGGGCAAGGAGAGGAAGCTTTCAAAAAACATGGCTAGAGTGTAGTGATTGGCAGCTTCTGTCTATTGGATTTAGCTGCTTCCTTACCAAACACAGCCAGGAAACTGTTCCCTCACAACATGCAGCTCAGCGCACCACTTTAAAAATTGCTGTCAACCATAGAGTAGCATTATTTCAACTGATTTTTTTTTTTACTTGAGAACAATATTAATACACCAAGACCCAGGTAATGACTGTATATAATCAGATACAAGACTGATTAATCTGCATTTTCTTCCATTATTGTCATAATTAGAGAAGTCAGGTAGAAATTTGTTCAGGATTGACTGTGTATGTGAAATATTTCAGAGGTTACAAGGCGAACTGTGAAATGATATGGATAGCAGTGAAGTCTCCCATTTACTGCAATAAAAGTCCTTAAAGATGCTGTGATAGATGATGTGGTTCAAGAGTAAGGTGGCCGTTACTCTTTTGATGAAAATACAAAATTATTTCCAAGGGGGGAGGGGGAGTGGTTAGAGTAGTAAACAGATTGTGTGACACGTGCTTCTGGGATCAGTATTTTCAAAAGATGTGAAGAACTGAGCAATGTCTAGAGAAGAACTAGAAAGACTTGTGGTCTGGAAAAAAATGTTTAAAAGCGGGTGCTCTGAAAGTAATGCCTCCTATTTTTGTTGTTGGCCCACGGTGTCAGAGGTGGATATTGGTGGGTTGGCAGTAGAGGTTGGACCTTCCCACTGATATTCTGTTACATTTCTGTTGCTGTGTACTACCCAAATTAAATACAGAGCTATCCTGTTATATATAATTAGAGAATCAAATGTTCACTCTTTGAGCACACAAATTCTTAGATTTAAGCAGTTTATATTTTTGATTGTTAATTGCACAATAGCTCCTAGAGTATTCTTCTGGAAAAATGAGGCAGTATTTTTCCATTCTTTAAAATGTCCAGACAAAGCCCAATCTAATTCTTGTCATGAACAGCTAATTTTTCTTTTTCTGTGTACAGTTGCCTTAGTTTAGAATTGCTCTGAGTGATATTTTAAAGAACTCCAAGCCATTATCTTACCTCAGAAGTGCAGTATCAATAACCCTGGGTGCTATATTGCCTGAGCAGACTGATTGGAATTTGTTAGTGCTTTCTACTAAGGATAAGAGGTTAGTGACTAGAAGAAGACATCTCTTCAGCGTGGCAAATATTTCACCTGTGGATCATGTCTTTTTTTCTCAATGTTTGGTTTGAGTAATGTGCTTGTGTGAGGTACATATGGTGTTGGCAATTAGAAGAAAGCACGCTGTTTAGAAGGGAACACTGTTTTCAGTCTGATTGGATGGGAAACCTCTTTTAAGACAGTTCCCAGTGCAAGAGGGCTTTCAGGAATGAATTTTGGTGATTTAGTTATTTTATGCAAGCTTGCAGCATCATTCCTTTTCTGTTGCAAAAAATAAAATAAAAAAAAGAAGTCTGAAGTTAAGAGTTTGAGAGTGTTTTTCAGCACATGATTGGGCATGACTATGGTAGAAGATTTGAAATGCTGTTTGTATGAGGAAATGGAGTCACTTTGTACTTGTTGAAGGCTACAAGGATAAAAAGCAAGGGGGAGAATCATGCGTCTTTAAACATAATAGTGAAATGGAGGACAAAAGGAAGAAAGTAAACTTTGGAAGAACTTAAGATCCTAGAGAATTAGGCCATGACCTTTATATATCAGTATGATTTGTAAAAAGGATCTTGAATATTTATTTCCATTTTCAATTATGTCAGTTAGTGTTCATGAATATGTAGTGCGTTAAAACTACAGTGGCTAAGAAATACTGAGAAGCTCAGAAGAGTGGCCAAATTTGGGTGATATATGTGGTACACTAACCTATGGCAATGTTACACAATGTTATAATAAGTATATGTTATCTGCTTGAGCATACTCATAGTGACAGTGAATTGCCAAGGCAGCAGTTGCTAACTAATGTCTGTTTTATGTTAATGATGGGAGAAGAACTCATTCCCTCAGCAAAATCAAGCATTGTTATAGAAAGCATAAAATCCTCCAAGGTACCTGCATTTCCTAGAAGGACAAATAAGACGGAGAGGGGAGACTTCTAAGGGTTCCTTACTCTCATAGGAGGAAATGATTTTTGATAAGATTGTATGTATTTCATTTTCCTCATGTTACTTATTGTGGTGGAGTGTTCTTTTAACTAAGATGTCTAAAAACTCCAAATACAAATTGTATCTGAATTACCAGTTTTGTGACAGAAACCTCGCAACAACTTTAACCCCTTGATTGAAAAGCTGAAAAATATGAACTCTCCCAGAGTTAGCTGGTGAGTGGCTTGCATTCTTTGATTCTATTTATCTTTATTTTTCTTATTCTGGTCACTAGAGCATGAAATGGCTTCAGCGTATAATACCAGGAACAACAGGAAGAAACAAGGTGTAAGACTTGCACCTTAGATTTCAAAAGCAAATAGCTACTCTCCTCCTTCTGGAGGGTTCTTGAGCTTCTCTGCCTTTATCAGAGTCGCAAGAAAATACATAATTTCCATAAGTGTGGAGTGTATCATTACAAGTCTCAGTATTGACTACTTGTCTTAATATATTTACACTGGAGTTATAGATGGGCTGAAGTTGCTATGAAATCATTGCTTTTATTTTCTTGTTTGTATTATTCTTATAGTTTGAGATGCAGTTGCCAGTCTAGTAATGTCATTATGTAGTTAGTTAAGTGCTTGCATATGTATTATCTTCAAGTTGCAGTGGTAACAGATAATATGCTTTAGCATATCAAAATACCCAGTTTGAAAGACAATTTCTTTCTGAGAAAGACTCAAATTTACTGTTGCGGAGTACATGAGGTCCTGGCTTCAGTCCCTTACTTTCATGGACCTCTCTGTGGAAGCTGCCTTTAGCCTGCATTCTTAAAGATCAGAGAGTTAGTTTCCAAATTGCCAATATAAACAAGAGAGGACCTTGAATTAAATCATGGATTTATTTTGAAGCTGAATTACCTGTTAACAAGGTTCTTCATTGTTTGCTTTTGCACTTAGCACTCTTAGTGAAGTGTACATGTTTGCAAGAAGAACTGTTTTATGTGGCATTATTCATGCTGTTTAAATCTAATTATTCATAGCCCTCTATTGTAAGTCCTCTGTTAAGTTAAAAAAAAAAAAAAAAAGTTCCAAAGCATTCCTTTGCTTGAAAGAACTGTGTTTGCATAGTCTTGTTTTGAGTAGTTTTAGCTTTAGATTAATCAGATCTCTGTAAACGTAGTGAGAATTCATTTGTTTGAAAAGCCAATCTGCAGGCCTGTTTTATTTCTGCTGAAATCACTTTCAGGGAGAAGAGGTTAAATTCTCTGGAGACATAAACATTTATCACAAACAGGTAGCCAGGAGCAGTTGGTTATTTGCGTTAATTTTAAATCTCTCAAAGTTTGGAGAGGTGAACGCCAGTAAGTATATAGGCTGATTAAAGTTAACAGTATGATTTTCCCAGGGACCACATTTTGTGAGAAGGTAAATTTTCTGAAATCCCAAAATTATCTAAATTATTGTCACGATGAATTCTGTCCTTGAATGATTTAATTTTATCAAAAATATCTACTAATCTGTGTGAAAAGCAGCAAATGTGCCATGGAATGACTTTGGATAGAATTAAATATGGAGTTAGCTAATGCTCTGCTAAGA
Organism: Callipepla californica brunnescens; assembly: GCA_023055505.1. Taxonomy (NCBI): domain Eukaryota; kingdom Metazoa; phylum Chordata; class Aves; order Galliformes; family Odontophoridae; genus Callipepla; species Callipepla californica. Next base: position 11,484,226 of record JALIRH010000008.1, on the reverse strand, counting down.
ATTTGGTATTTCATTTGAAGCTTTTCAGAAGTAATTTTTTTTCAGTGTACTAGCAGTGAAATTAAATGTCTTCACTAATTAAAGATAAAAAATTTTTCATCATGAAAGTACTTCATAAGGGAAGTAACACAGTAAAATTTGGACCGTAGCCTTAAAATTCTGGGAAAAAAGTGTACTCTTGGGGTATAAGACATGTTGCCTGTAACACAGAACCTGTTTAATCTGTGTAATTAGAGGAAATCAGGCAGAAACACCATTATCAGCTGTTAAATGCTATTTTACTAGCTGATTTTTTTTTTCCCACTTGAAGTGAGATGTGGCACTTCAGTTAATACATCTTGAGGTTTGTGTCTAATGTTAAAGCATATGGAAGCGTGTCTTCCTCTTACCTCATCTTGGTGGACATCTTTAAAGTTGCTGACACCATTGTCATGAGGGAAGGACATACATGCCATGCTCAATGTATGAATCAACATTAGCTGGTTACAGGTTAAGGTCACTGGTATACCCTCATGACCCTTACCACTGCTGATGTCCTTATGACTTCATCGTTGTTCAGGCTTATTCTCTAGGTTTCAGTATTACCAAATACTAAGTATTTGTGTCTTTATGTGCAGGTGAATCCTTGTGGGGAGAGATGAGATCAGTCCTTCATAGAAGGGCACTTGAAGATGTTAGTGACCTGTGTATTGTAGTATATAGTACTCTTTGCTTACGTCTTGGCTAGTCCGTGAGGCGACAGGGGGTGAGGGATGGAAGGAGGATGTACTTCAGAGTTGCAAGCGATGAAAAATTGTACAGAAGTGCAGAGATCACCTCATTTTGAAGAGATGGTGGATAAGGGGCTCAAATTTGATCTGCAGAAGTTGATGATGAAGTGTACTAGGATAGTATGAAATATCCATGTTATCTCATTGAAAACATACAATTGTAATTTCTACGTTATGATTTTTTTTTCCCCTCTTCAGATATATGTCAGTAATAATAAAAACTAAACTGTAATGCAAGCCAGCTTTATTTATTTATTTATTTTAGGAGCGCCTGTGAAACACGAGCATCTTTAATTAAATACAAAAAAAGCCTTTTTTTTTTTTTTTGTTAAATTTTTTTTGTGAAAGGTCATGTGAAAATTTGCATTCAGTATCTTGTTATGTTCAGCAAATTGCATGCTGTATGTTATTTTGGTCTCCTACTGAATTTATCCACAGCAGTGGAATCTCTATGCATCTAAATCATAATATCTAATGACTTTCAGGATCTTCATGTTTGTGGTCAATTTCCATGAAAGCAGCAGTGAGCATGATGACAAAATGTGAGGGTTTGCCTCTGGAATACCCTTTGACCCATTGGATCAGGGCTGCAGAGTTGTCTTCTTTGAGGCGAGCTTAATGTCTATCCTGCTTACATGAATGTTTAATACAAAGAGAAAGTCAGGAGTGTGTGTGAGGAGATGAATTCATAGGAGAATGGACTTCAGGAGGTGGAGATTCTTCCATTAATAATCAGAATAAATATCAGAGAAAAGGGAACTCATTGCCTTCCTTAAGACAGTTGGAAAGGAGAAGCTTACTCATCATCTGTACCCATTCCACACTCTCTCATCCACCCCTCCCCCCCCCCTCCCCCCCCCCCAAAAAAAAGACACAAAAAAGAGGGGTTTGTCACATTTTATTCTTTCAACCAGTGCACTTAAAAGATTAATTTCAATTCATTTCCTTTTTGTTTTTAAGTTGCTCAGTACAGAATTAATATAGAAGGGAGAGAAAGCCAATGTAGAACAGGTCAGCACCTGTCTGTGCAGAAGTATTCTTTATGAGGTAATGCTGGAAATCAAGGAAAATATGGAGGAAAAACTGAAAGGACCTGGGCTATGCCCATTCAAGGATCTGCCCAAGTGATACTTATTATTCTCCTATGTGAGCTAATCCATAATGTTGTGTTTTGTCTTGGCAAAAAGGATAAAATTCAATTTAGAAACTAAATTGTTTAAAACATGTATTTGTTAGCAGTAAATGAAGATGACTAAATACATACAACTGTCAGCTTCCTTCTGTGTTTTGTGGGGGAGAGAAAGTCTCACAGCAATAGCTCCCAACTGCCAGTGTCACATTGCAAAATCCTCTGAAATTATTGGAAAAACCTTATGTAGGTTGTCCTATGTGAAGGTAAGAAGGGAAAATAGGAGAAATAGGATTATGTCATATTATTCTTGTGAAATCCCTCAAGACCACTAATTTTTACTTCATTTTCAGGCATAAGATTATATGCTTCTGCTTTATAGTACTTCAGAGTTACCTTCCCTTCTCTCGAGGACTGCAGGACCTTAGAGGGAAGCAGTTGTTTCCCTTTGAAATACTGCCAGTAGAGAAATGCTAGTGGTGGCCCTTTAGAGAGAGACATGAATTCCAATTCAAGCCTAGCTATGTTATTCTTCAGGAAGGAGAGAAAGGAATACTTTGAAAATAGCTGAGATCACCTGCAGAGACATCACTCGCCAGTTTATAAATGGTATTTGTTAGTTGTGGAGTGGCAAAGCATGCAGCAGAAATGCCACCACAGATCAGAGTCATGTTGTGCTAATTGGTGCTGGTATTGACTCTAGTTCTGAACTTTTTGCTTGCGATTCCCCCCCAGTCCTGTGGGATGTAGTTTGGTACAGTAGTTTGGGTGTAATGGGAATCTATTCCTGACCTGCAGTACCTGGCAATGTAAATAGTATTGCCCCTGGATATTTCTTTCTGGAAGAATTTAGTTTCTCTTACTGAAGGTTGGTATGTCCCTATGGTTATTTAATTTCTAAATAAGCTGTGAAGCATTTTTCATACTTAAATCACTTCCAAGATCCCAAACTATGAATGTATTACTCTATCTTTCAAATAAATGATAAAAAGAATAATAGCAGATATTAATTGTGGGCATGGGGAAAAAAAAAACTCTTCACCTCACATCCTATGAATATTCTAAGTAGAATCTTTCAAACTATTCTGACATTTGAATTTGCTGAATCTCTGACTTTGCTATCACGCATACTGATGGAGGTTTATTGACTTCAATCTTTATGCTGGAGGATGTTTATTTACTTTTGAGTACAGAAGTACATTGGAACTTCTAAATACTATTAGAATCTGGTAATTCTATTTTATTTCATGTATCAGACAGATATCCATAGGGCCTTGAAATGAGGGCTGTGTTTTTCTTGTCTGTGCAGTTCTAGTTTGTAAGCTGTATTGTGCAATGCATTGTTAAGCAGAACTCTCCTCAGAATTAATGGAGTAGTCTACTTAAAATCAATGTCACAGGATGGTCCTACATATTTGCATACCTTAATTATATAATTGAATTGTGTATCTTAATTATTACATGATTACGTGCCTTAAATATGTAATTACAACTACTTATGCTAACTGCATGACCAAAAGCATGAAATTAGATTGTAATTACAGTACATATAGTAGTTGAACAAGTGATTTAGCTTTTTGTGTACTAAATATAACTTTGAAATATATAATAAATTGCACACTTTGCATAATTATTCTCTCTAAAGATTGTACCAGGAAGCAATAACAGCAGAGCTAACAAATGCTTCATTTCTCTTCATTGAAGACAAACATCTAAACTTATGCTACATATCCTGGATACAGATCAAAACATGATACCTACAACAAGACAATGACCCCCAAAAGTGAAAAAGAAGTTGAAATGATCTACACCCGTAGTATATATTCAGTAGTATCAGTTTCACGAAGCTTTCTCTTTATTAGTCATGTACTCTGATGCTAAAACAGGTACAATATAGTCAGTATTTACTAACATATATTTTAAGTACTGGCAAAGCTAAGAAAAACCACTTAAATCCAGCTTTTACTGCACAGCCACAGCAAAGTAACGTAATTTATCTACTCTGATTATTCAGAAATGCTGGTGATCGTGTCTGACAGTTCCTTTAGTAAGCTGAAACTATCCTGGTGAATCAATAGAAAAAGGGAGAGAAGGACTGGGTAAGGAATCACATCACGAGGCTGTGAAGGGCTTGGGGAATATGCCCATAAGGAGAGACTGAAAGAACTGGGCTTGTTTAGTCTGGGGAAAATGAGGCTGAGGGGAGACCTTACTGCTCTCTTCCAGTACCTGAAAGGTTGTTATAGAGAGAGCAGGTTTGGTCTCTTTTTACTGGTGATAGTTGACAGGATGGGGGGAAATGACCTTAATTTGTGCCAGGGTAACTACAGGTTGGATATCAGGAAACACTTCTTTACAGAAAGGGCTGTTCAGCACTGGAATAGGCTCCCCAGGGAGGTGGTTGAGTCATCAACCCTGGATGTGCTTAAAAACTGTTTGGATGAGGTGCTCAGGGACAAGATTTAGCGGAGGGTTGTTAGGGTAGTTTGGTTATGTTGTGGTTGGACTCGATGATCTTTGAGGTCTTTTCCAACTTGAGTGATTCTGTGATTCTAAGGAATGGCGTTCATTCTTTGCTTTTGGTAATCTGCTTGTCTCCCTGGGTTCTATTTCAGGCAAGTTTTCTGAATGAATGTCATTGGAACTTTATTTTCTCCTCACCACTCCACCTTGAGATACTCTGTGCAGAGGGGGCTCTACTGACCACTGTTTTATGACTGTTGTTCAAGCTGGGCCTGTAGAAGATTTTGTCCAGGGATTTTGAAGCGGGATATAAATCCATCCTTTTTTGCCTGTCCTGCTGCAAGATGGCAGGCTGATTTTTCAGCTCAGCTGAAGTATTTGAAGATGAAGAACTTTACAACTATTTTAAGACAAAAGGCATGGATGTCTGCAACTGTAGCATCTGGACTAAAAGACAGTTGGAGAGATTGCGTTTTGCAGACTTAACTTTACTGTTACTGGCAATTTTGGGGGAGTTTGGATAAACAGAGTAAGCTTCCTTATTTTTTTTTTTTTTTTTGGCAAATGTTATGTCTCATACAAACTTTTTGTTATCTCCAGCAACTCAATTTTTATAATGCTTCACTTTAAGATGGGCACAAAGATATGATATGCTTCTCTGTAATGCAGAAGCCTTGTAAAGGAGTGGTGATTGCAAGGCCTCAGTAGGGGCTGCGTGAATACCTCTTATAGGTAGGGATGAAATAGGGGAGATTGCGAAGGGCAAAACAAGTGTTCCTTCTCTTTCTTCACACAATCGGTGGCGGCTGCTGTTCCTGTATGAAGCAGTAATAGGTTGCCGTATTCTCTCCTCAGGCAACTGCCATCAGCACTACCTCCTGCTGCTGACCCAGAGAGCTGCTCGCAGCAGGGATGGGCCTTCCCAGGGAGAGAGGGACAGGGCTGGAGCCCCAGAACGGCAAAAATCAGTTTAACGAAAAAGACCAAGATTGGTCATTTATTCACCAGGGCCATCACTTTGTTGCAAAGAAAAGGTCAGCAGGAAAATAGTGCCTGCTGTGCCTTAGATCTGAAATGTTCCTTCATTTCTCAGCCCTGTGTGAGGGGATCTATTTGTGTCTTCTGTCCTCTGATCATGAGAATTGTATGTTAAGAGTTACATAACACTTCTGATTTTTTTATTTTTTTTTTTTAATCCCAAACCAGGCTGATAATTGAGTAGTAAACCATAGAGTCACTCCAAATGCCATGTCTTCAGAGTATCTTAGGGGTATACTTGAGATATCATGGCAGTAACTGTAAGGTTGGACAGCTGAATGATTGCAGAACAAGTTCCATTTTCATTAAGGTGCTTGTTTAATTTCTAATGGAGCTGCACGTTAAAAAATCTTAAAATCATTGGGTTGAAGATTTGCCCTGCCCCCTTTCTTTAATTGTTGTCCTGAGAATAGCTGTTTACAGAGATTTCATGCCCAAGGTAGAAACTGTTTCAAAGAGCATCTACTGTAGTCCGTTGGTGACCTTGGAGCACTAAGCATGGGATTTCTGAAAGAGCTTGTAACTGGTATCAGTCAGCATTTCAGTGATGTTTATTATGCCATGATTTTAGTCACAGAAGAGCAGAAGTTAAAGCTGTAAGAATGCCAAAGGTATCTTGGGGAGTTATGATTTTGAATACATTGGGCTTGCTGAATTTTTCATTTGGGAAATGTTTTTTTTTTCCACTTGGAAATGTGAATTTCCTCAAGTATCTAGGAGTGTGAGCTTTTTGATCTGTGTGGGGAAAGTGCTGATGGTGAAGAATGTGCAGATATTGCAAGCACAACTGGGCCTGTCACCGCAGAAAACACATTTCAGACTTGAGTGTCAGTTTAAGAACCCCAGTAACATGCACCGACTTTCCTCCCAGAACTCATCACATGATAGTAATATGTCATTGTATACTTCTACTAATTATTGAAAAACACTATCTAAACGAAACTTATAGCTATTAGCTATTATGAAAAGCTATGCTTGTTTAGAATGGGTGGAAGGAAAACCATTTTAATTCTTTTTTTTTTTTTTTTTTTTTTTTTTTGAAAAAACATTTAGTGGTTAAAGAAATTCAGATTGCCTAATCACCACTCAGATGTTACAAAAATGTGGATTAATGGTGAAATGTAGTAGTACTAAAACATACTGGAAATATCTGAGGGTAAGCCAGGGGCTTGCAAAAGGATGTCAGAATTAAAAAGAAAACTGTTCTATGATTTTATGGACTCTTCTTATTTCCATACTTTAAGGAGCTTTTTCTAGTTTGTTCCTATCCCACATTCCATCCTATGAGAACTTGCACGTAGCTTACTCTTTAATGACAAACATGGCACAGATGCTGGTCTTCTTGGATTGTGGTATTTGTGCAAATAATTCCATGGTAGCAGGATCACAGAATATCTCGAGTTAGAAGGGACCCACAGGGATCATCAAATCCTACTCCTAAGAGGATATTTAAATTCTCTTTGCCTATCAATATTATTTCTGTAATAATGTTTACAAATAAAAGTTGAACACATCTTGGGCAATATGACATAAGATTCTTTATTGTGTAGATTCCCAAGATGGTTTATGTACAATGCATACAGAAGAACTGACATGTAGCTGTCTTAAGCTTGTAAAAGCCTCTGCTTAGTTTATGCTGCAGCTTTGTAGGAGAATGCAGTCTTTTCTTGTTCTTCAGTGAAGCTGGTTTGTGACTAAGATTGCAAAATATGAAAAACTATATTAATAGAAGTTAAGAAAAAAATGAAAATAAGAGCAATGAAGCCAAAAAACAAGACTTGCAAAAGATTATTTCTGCATACTAAGCTTTGTAGGAGGTGGATTAAGACACTTATAATTGCTTGATACTGGAAATCTCCATCTCAGGTTTAAAAAAAAAAGAAAAGAAGATTTGGAAATTTTTATAACGTTGCGTTTCTCCATTAATTAGGATGTGAACCATGTGGTCCAGTACTTAAAGTGAAGGGCTTGGCAATAAGAAGATTGTAGTGTTCTAATTATGGTGTTTGGATAATTTTCCATTGTCTTTGTTTATTTTATTCACATGTGCAATGGATGCATTAAAATGTGAAAATTAGATTTGAAAGTCTTAGCTACCTAAGATTATAGATAAAAACTCTAGATCAACAGCTTAGTTAAATTTTATTCATAATATTTTTCATTCTCCCCTTTTTCTTCACCTTTTCCAATAATAATGCACGTTTAGAGATTTCTAGTCTTAATCTACTGAACTAAGATGATCTCCAAGTTTGTGCAGGAAGAACTGCTCTTGGCTCTTATCGTTCTGTATTTCCCCATGGCCTGTAGCTAACAGGGTTCTTAGAGCTGTAACCCAAAGAATATCACCTTGTAGTTGCATCTCCTTGTTAGAATGAGGTGTAAATCTTACTCTCTGTCTTTCTGTTGAGAAATGAATTGCTATTAGTAAGCATAGGGTTACCTTAATACTACCCCCTTACTATGATCTCGCACCTTCCTGATTTTTTTCACGTGTCAACTCTTCATTCTCTTTCAATAAGAAATAGGGTTGGAGAGGGTAACATCTTCTCCCTGGTTTGAGAGAACCTCCTGTTTGCACAGACTCTTCTTCATGGAAATTACTATTAGTCATTTCTGCTCTGGTTCATAAGTTTTGCTGGATCCAGTGACACTTCAGTTTGCTCCTTCGGGAAGTGCTGGCTGAATGGAGCAGGAAGTGTGAAACAACAGCAGCTAGATGCAATCAACCAAAGTCATTTAAAAGTGTAAGTACTATGCTTGACATCAGTAATTGTGTAAGAACATTAATTATTATTATCATCAAATAGTACAGGTCAGAGAAATGATATGTCCATAGATATTCTGTGCAGCGCCCATGGTTAGTTGTCTCCAAGAACACACAGTACTGTTCCAATTAATTGAGAGAATAGCTTGATACTTCACAGGTTGAAGCAGGCAGTTCATTCTAAAGCAGTGATTATCTTCACTGCTACAAAGTGTGTTTAATTTCAAACTTAATTGTATCTACATTTCCGTTTCTAATTAATCCAGATATAGAAATGCTATAGTAACCGAACAACCTGTTCTTTGAGGAAATAAAACATGACACAATCTTGTGGCACAGAGTAATCTGATTAAAGGGATGTTTATGTAACACAGGTCTGTAAAAGTTAACTAGTTTATCATATGCTTACTATTCTTGTGATGCAGTTCAATTTTAAAGGAGAAATGAGAAATATTCATCTTGCTCATTTTGTGCTTTGAGATTTCCTCTGTCTCTAGTTTGTCAAGGAATTTACAAAAGTGACTGAAAAAGTAGTCAGCTGCTTCGTAGCATATGCTTTTGAAAAGGGCACGAATCCAGTTTTCAGTTGGAAATTTCCGCCTCTGGTATCTGTGTGAGAAATGAGATGCACTGACCTTGTAGGTAACAAGGCGTGCCTCCAGCCTATAGCCTGCATTGCTGAGAGGGTACCTACAAGTGGCCAGTATTCGTGAGAAGGTCTCACCAGCCTGTAAGAGACTGGGTGCAGGTTTTTTTCCACCATGATTTTGCATGTAATGAGCTGAAGGACTGTCTGCTCCAAGGCAATGCATAAGTTTCCATATGTCCGAACTGCATTTAAAACACAAGATATATCAGAGTGCACTTAGTGGCTGATCCCTGTTGCTGATGTTGCTGCATTAGTTGTATAAATATGTAACACTGAAAATTAAAAAAGTGGCAGAAACGCATAGTTGAAACGGCTCCAGATATTTCTCCTTATCTAAAAGGAAATCTTTTTTCAGTAAGCATTGTTATTTTTTCCCTTCTCATCTGGAAGTGCTACATGTGCACTGATTCTCGTGGACTGCATTATGAGTGTTATTTTTGGGGCTGATTTGGAAATTCTGATAATGAAGTGATCTCTTAAGGGAGAGAAATGGCAAAAAACCGTAGATCTGACACATAACTGCTAGTAATATCAGTATGAAATGAAAGTTATACCTTTAACAGGGGTCAAACTTGGAGTTGAATCTATTTTTCAGGTTCTTGCTGATGGAAACTGAGTGCACTGAAGAAACCTCAGTTACCACTTGATACAAAGCTAAGAAACAGATTTTTATGTACTCACGCCCTGCCACAGTCTCAGATACATGAGCTTGGATATTCCCCTTCCAGCCAAAAATCGTGGTCCTGATGACATGCAGATGGTGGGAGGGAAAAGATAACAGAAACAGTGAGAGATTTTAGATGAGGGAATGAAAGATCTAGAGACAGAACTATGGCAGAAGACTTTGATCAATGCCGTGAGGGAGCTCATTCAGTAAAACTACTTTGGGAAATTAAGCACTGAAGCTTTTTTTTTTTTATTATTATTTAAATGACTGATACTGAAATTCTGGTTCTTCTAAGAACATTGCCTCTGAAAAGTGGTTAGAGTTCCAGGAAAGCCTGACTTTTTCCTTTCAAGGGTGAACCAGGCTTTAAGCTTTTTTGTTTGATAAGAGAGCACCACCTTGTGTTAGTCCCTACATCCCGTAGCACCCTGTGATTGCTTTCCCATGTAGCCGAATTGAAGAATAAATATTTACTTTTCTTAGTGTTCTTGTGCTGTGGAAAACCAAGAGAGACAAAGACACAAGTGCAGAGTTTGAGAGCTGGATTTGTGGGCTTAGTATCTGAACTCACGTGTCTGTGCATGGATGTTTGCTTTGCCTTTGCTGAATCAGATATTTAAGGAAGTATCTCAAATCCGTATATATAGTTAGGATGAGTAGCTTTTCATGTCTGCTAATATTCCTTTGACATTTTTTTTAAATATAAATTTCTACTGAAGTTTTTCTTCTCTCTGTGCTTTACTGCTTTACGTTTCAAGCAATATATTCTGGGGGAACCAACTGTGTATATTGAACTGTTGGCAGTAAATTTATACTATGATTTTGTGCTTATGAAAAGTAAGACTGAAATTTGAATTATTTAATTGTAGGAATTCTCACAAGGGTGGGATAGAGTTGAGGCAATCCTATCTGTAATGCTTAAAAACAAACTTTAAATGCATCTAAACTGAAAATGAATTGAGAGTGGGGTAGCAGAAAAAGAGGACAAAATAGGTCTCTGAAGTAAAAATACTGAAAGAAGCAAAGAGGAATTTAATGTATTCGAATTAAAAATATTCCCCTGTGAATGAGGGGAAAAAAAAAAAAAGTGTTTTTAATTCACTCTACATCTTCTCCTTCCAAGAACAATGCTAGAGATCTTGGTACTTAAGCTCTACTGTACTTTTCAAATGCTTTAAAAGGGTGGCTAAGTTTCAGAATTAATGATTTAATCTTGGAGACAGATACATGATATATAACATGGTGCCCAGCAGCGAATAGTGCATGCTTGTAGGGGCTGGATCTGTATTTAGTTAGGCAGCCCTTGCTTTGAGTATTTGCCCTGAACCATATAGACTGACTACAGTGGTTGTCAGTCTACACGTGTGTTCCCTGCTGTTCCCAGAATCTCTGCATGTGTTCCCAACGTGTGTTCCCAGAATATCCCAGCTGTTTACTATCAGTTCTGCTCTGAACCTTTGTAATACATCAGATGAAGCCTGTTTTCCCACCATGGAGGCACAATAGATTGATGCTTTTGGCAAAAGGAGACTAAGGTGCTGCAGGTTTGTCTGAGCATTCATAGTTGTGGTGCCTGACTAAGTTTTCATGACTATGTCTTTAAAAGGGCAGAAAATTAAGGATGTTGTGCAACAAAATACATTGAACAAGTGTGTCTAAATTTCCAATGCAGAGATGTCATAGATGCCTATTTTAAGAGAAGTAATTGAAGCAGGCAGACATTAGTTTAGTAGGATTGCTTTAGTTCAAAAACTTTTCAAGTGTTTAGGTGTAAGAAAATATTTTTACTCTAATACTTTAGAATAACTGCAGATCAGAATTCACTGGTTGCCCTTACAAAAACATTCTCATTTTGCTTTTTTTGCTTTAATAATAGGTTACCTCTTGTGCTCTCGAGTTTGCTATGGTTGATTGTGACAATACAAAAATAATGTTGATGTAAAGGGAATCTTTTTTTTTTTTGTGAACCCTTTACAGCTGTACGCAGTAAAGGCGCAGAGGAGTGTAAAAAGTGCTACTGTAATGATATAATGTTCTAATATGTATTAGGATAGTTTGAATACTTCAGCTGAGATGATATATTGTTGGTAGGGAAGCTAGAAGAGATGGATGTAAAAACTGATTCTATGTAATAGCTTTGAATTTTGTAAGAGGCCTCTGTACAAAAAAAACAACAACAAAACAACAAACCAAAACAAGAAACCTGAAGAAACAAATGGCTGAATAAAGATCTAGTCCTTTGGACTTAAATTAAAAGTTAAAAGGAAAGCAAAGCAGAAAAACAGATATATATGTATATGTACATACGTATATGGTTTCTTATATAAGTGTGTGTATATATACACACACACACTTTGATGCTTTTTCTCCCAAGAAGGCAATATAAATTCTAATGCTCTCCTATTTGTACTGAAGTTTTTAACTTGCTTTCACTCCACTTCTCCATCAAGGGAAGGGTTGCTTGTGGCATCCCAGGTTGTGTTTACCATGTGGGGTATGGAACAAATCAGTCATGTTGTCCCCAGATGCCTGGATATCACTTGTTGCCCATACACCCCATGTGTGGACTTGTGCTCCCAGGAAGAAGGTTGGAGTAGGGCAGGTTGGCTGTGACTGCAGCACACTTGTTCTTCCCCTCCTTTATCCTCTGTTCTTATTTTTGGGGTCAGGAATATAGTTTAATTCTCTGCTCCTTCTGCTCTACACTGCATTCGCTGTTCTGAGACATATCTCACCTTCCTTTCCAAAGTTGAATGAAGGATGACATGGTACAGCAGGAATCTGGTCCTGAAAGTTGTCTTCCATTGCAGGGATTTTGTCCACCTCGCTACTTCCTGGAAAGATAATATCTGTTTCAGCAGAATGTGTTTTCTCACGTGTTTGCAATGGTAAAGCTTCACTGTAACTGCAGTTAGTCAAACAGCGTGGACAGTGATCTCAGAGTTAGTATGGTTTAGTTTGTCCTACTAAAGAAGGATCTCGTCTGAGTCTCCAAAATAAATGCAGTGAAAAGCCTTCAGTGTAGGTTGAATGAGCTCAGATACATCCTACCTTTCTCACACAGCTTTCAGCCTTCCATTGTGCAGGCAAGGATTAGAAAAGTCAACTATGAGTCTATAGCATTAAAATGCCCAACTTGCTTTCTGTTCTGCTTTCTTCTTGTTGCTATCTGCTTTTTCGTTGTTGTTCTCTCTGCCTTTACATGCTGGTAATGTCTGCGTGTGGCCTTATGTTAGTTCTCAGACATCAGACCTGTGGTGGCCCTTTATTTCCTTCCACCAAAGGTTTTTTGCATATCCTGGCCTCTGTGTCTGGAAGTTGCTGGAGTAAACGGCACCAGCTATCTCTCCTGATGCAGATGAATTCTGGCATGGATACCACAGCTTTCAGAGGAAGAAAACCTTGTCTGGATGGGGGAAAGAGCGAGTGTTACTCTGTGCTGCAGCTCAATACACAGTTTATGAATGCTGTTTACACTTGTCCTGCTGAGTTCATGACGGTCAGCAGCTAGCAACTCAGTGACCACATCTTTCTCACCCGTGCCAAAATTTGAGAGATTCCCTTTAAAAATGTTTTTGTATTTAACTGATTAATGCCTGGAAGGTGTAGAGTAATCCTGAAATGTTTCTTGTTCTTCCTGTTTCCCTTCTGGGTTCAAAATTTTGTGATAAATGTGCTTTTAGTTACTGCCTTAGCTCATGGGCTACATCCATTTTTGTATGATTTCAAGAGGCACACAAGAAACAATAATTTGGAAATTCATTACAATGCCAGGGTTTATATGCTCTCATTAAGCATTAATTGGTAGTTGATGGCTATTGCTATTTTTAACACCATTAGTTCTTAGCGATGTAATTAGTGATGCTAAGTACAGGATCCACATTAATAGCATTACTAATTGTAAATCTGGAGATAGAAACACAAGATGACTGGTTAATTTCTAGGCAATATCTCATGATAATTGGCTATAGGACATTTGTGCTGAAGTAGAAAGGTAAATAATTTAAAATCTTTTCTTGTAGTTTACGCTGTAGTTCACAATGGTAATATACTCTGCCCACATTTTAGTCTTATGAAATACAATGCCATTAGCATCTCACGGCTTCTGCAGTTATTAATATCTGTGCTTCTGTACGTTTTCTTATAAACTGGTAGCTGAGTTTAAAAAAGACAGCAAAAGCAGGAAACGAATAACTTTAAGGACATCTGTGTGAGTACGTGCTGCTCTGATTGGGGGGGTGGTGTACTTTTTTTTTTTACAGTACAATATCACATAAGCAGAGAAGAGAGGAAATTAAAAATAGGCTTTTAATTATATAATAGTTAGATGGCAGATGCTTGCTGAGGCTTTTTTTTTTTTTTCCATGAAATTTATATTAGCCAGCAAAAAATTAGTTCCTACTCTGGGCATTAATAACGCAGTGATTGCAATATTTAAATTCTACTCTTGGTTTTGAGCAGTTTTTGCTTCAGAAAGGATGTAATAGGAACTTTTATGCCTGAAGACCTACGTATAGATGTCCAAAGTGCTTCTGGACACTTCTGTACAGGCCCTCATGGAGCCTCTGTCCCCGGTGTAACTGAGTACCTCCTAAATATTAAAAGAAAAGAAACAAATCAGCAGGATCTTTTCAGCTCCCAGCAAGTAGGAGTACGTGTCTTGATTAGATCCTGAGTTATATAAATAGTATAAGAACTGATATTAGAGAGGGAATGGATGTGTGTGAAAGCGAGGCTGAAAAAATTAATGATGCATCTTTACAGCCTTACTGAGACCTCATTGATTTCCATGGAAACCTTTTCATTGACTTCAGTGGGTCTCTTTAGTCTGATGCTAGAAAGGGTGGCTGACAGATAGCGAGGTGCATGCTCTGGTCTCAGTGCCATTGTGTGCGCCAGCGGTGCCTGCTGATCAGCACTGCTTTGCTCTCTGAGGGTTTTAACTGCTTTGTGACTGAGGGAGGCTTTAACCTGAAGCCATTCTCTGAGGTTAGGTAATATCTGCTTCCTAGAGCATGTGAGGTGATGTTAATGCTGCGGGTGTGTATCTGCTACAGATAAGTAAGAAATCAGCAATACGTAGTACAGGTTAAGCTGTCAGGCTCTGTGCTCTATTTTCTGGGGTTATCCCTGCCCATTCCACAGTAGCACAGTTACATAGATAGCCTATAGATATTTCCCACAGATAGCCTAGGAATGATGTATCAAGACAGCACTCCCCACTGAAATATTCAGTTGTTTTTTTCCCCCAAGATTCCAAACCCAGAAAATATTTTTTTTTCTGATAACAGGAGAAACATTGTGCCTTTCTGGCTCTAGTTCATACTTATTCCCAAGCTGTCTCAGCTCACCTGATTTTCTGTCCTCCAAAGGAGGCACGGAGAAGAGGAGAGAAGCAGTGGTTGAGCAGAATTCCTTCCTGCCTCTGGTCAGCACATGATCTGTTTGTTGTTTCTCAGCAACTTTATTTTATGGAGAAAAACTTTTGGAAGTAAAAACGGTGAAGTAAAGGTGCTTTGTAAACAGTAGGGGATATAAAATACTTCATTAAATTTTTTGTCAGAGATATGAACAGTGTAAGAGCTGTGGAAATTACAGTTCTTGGTGTCAATTTTCTTTATCAAGGACACTTTATGTGTTTTTTTTTCTTCTCTTGTAGACCTGCATTCCTGTCTTTGAGTGGTAGAAGGGAAGGAAGAGAATAAGAAAATCCACTTTTCCCATTATGAAAAGAGCCATTTGAAAGTAAAAATCACCCAATTTCATCCTTTAATTCAGAGTGAATTTTTTTTATTACCTTTTAACTCTCTCTCCTTCCCTGCCACAGCACCTGGGGAAGGTGTGTGCATGTGCTGGGGTGTGCAGTGCAGTGCAGGAGGTGTGTGCTGGCGGAAGGTGTCTGTCTGCCTTGGCAATTCTGAGCTGTTCTAAGCTCCCGAGTTTGCTAAAAGCCAGTGATAGAAATCAGTGCATGGTAACTGCGTGTGGCTGGGACTCGCAAGAAAGCATTTACGTTTATATTTAAATTGATGATTTTTCAGTAGTAGTTCTATATGTGCATTTAATCACTGTGTAGTTGCTGGTTTTTCATCATAACTTAAATGAGTAGGCTGCCCTTTGCTCTTATAGGGGCTAGGAAACAGCTAAAAACCCTTTAAACCAAAGACTAATTAGTTCTTGATATCTCATAAAAAAAGGTGTCGAATAGCTGGCGCTAATTGCCCTTATTTTCACCTTTCTTATTATTACGCGGATGGATTCTGAAGCCCTCGGGAATTTGGGGCCTAAGCACCTGTCAGAGCAGCGTGCCGCCGCTCCGGCCGCCAGGGGGCGCTGCAGGGCCGCTCCCGGGCACCGCCGTCGGGGCGGGCAGCTCACCTGGCGGCCGCACGCCGCGCCGGGCCGGGCTTCGTTCGGCGCCGTCTCACCCCGCAGCTCGGTTTCGGGGTGCTGCTCCTCCCCGGTTGAGGAGGCGGACGAACTGTTCTCTGCAGGACCGTGGTGTGTGGGCGGGCTTCCTAAATGCTGAGAGGGTACCAGGCGCCATTAGTAGTAGGATCAGAGTTACGGTTCTCTCTCGGTGAGATTCTGATGCAAGTTTGCATCCTGATGTTTCTGTCCTGAAAGTCATGCTAGAGACTGTCTCCTGATTTGCTCGATACTGCTGGTCTGATTGTACGTTTTAAAGTCATTCCCTCCGTGGCTTCAAATTATTATTTTTAAATCTGGATTCCTAAATGATCTTTGCTATCTGATGCTGAGGAAGACTTTTGCATTTCCGGACTTTATTGACTAGCACATTTTTGGGCTAACGTCCTAACAAGTGCATGTGATTGCTTTGCAATAGTTGTGTGCTCTCAGTGGTTGTTTTATGTGCCAGAAGCTAAAACAAGCCCTTGTTGAAGTGAGATCACTGCAGCAGTGTCATCGTTTCTGCCCTTTCCCCCCTTTGCTAGTACAGCAGCTCCCAGGCCCTATGACAAAGGCACCAGCTGGATCCACACTGAGACAGTTTGCTGTAAACAGCTGTAGAAACGGAGCTGGAAACTAATTCATAGGAAGTCAGGTTGGTTTAAAGGAGAAAAAAGGAAAACAAAGCCTACTCTGACCTATATCTGTTTTGGATTTTATTATTTGTTTGGATTTAAGTATTATTTATCTTTTTAAGCAGTGGTGCGTGGTGCTGTGTAAAGAATATTGCCCTAGGTGCTCCAAAATAGACTGTCCTGAGAGGAGTAAATTGGAATGGAATGACACATGAGCAGTTGTTATTGCCATCTAGTGTTCTCATACCTTTATGGCATCACTCAAGTGAATAAGAATTGTCTTTGCATTTTCCATCCATCCCTCTTTCTGCTTAAGCTGTGTTGATGAAACGCTTATCTTTGACTGGAAAAGTTCATTTAAACTGAGCATTGATAGCTTCCTTCAGTGTGAGATTCGTGTCAGTAAATTTCAGACAGAAGGTTATAAGCCATGATAATATGGCTGAATGTATGTTGTAGCTTAACCTGGTGGACAGCTGAGCACCACACAACCGTTTGCACACTACCTTTCTGTGTCATAGGGAAGAACTGAAAAGAGAAATGCAAGGCTTTGTGGATGGAAGTAGACAGTTTAATAATGACAGGAAAAGTGGAAAAAAAAATAAAAAGGTGATGCACAGTGCAATTATCCACCACTTGCTTACCAGTGCCTAGCCAGTCCCTGGTGAATGGCAGCCCCCCAACCAACTTGCACAGTTTAACACAATGCCATGTGCTGTGGGACATCTCCTTGACCTGTTTAGGCCAACTGTCCTGGTCCTGATCCCTCCCAGCTCCTTGTGCACCCACAGCCTTCTCTCTGATGAGGCAGTGTGTGAAGGCAAAGTTCCCTGACTTCATGTGAGCACTGCTCAGCAATGACTAAAACATCAGCATGTTATCAACGTTAATCTCATCCCAAATCCAAAGCAAAGCACCTTAACATCTGCTAGGAAGGAAAGTAACTCTATCCCAGCTCAAACCAGGACAGTATCCACCCTGGGATAGTATGTAAATGAAGATGGATGAGTAGTTTCTGTTTGAGAATTTTATCTGAAAACATCTGATGGAGAATGTAAGTATGAAGCGCTTGTACTTATCAAAGTAAATATTCCATGAATTATTTAGCGAATTCTCCTAAGAGTTCCCAAGAGTACTCGGCTGTTAAATCAATTTCGAAACGTCCTCTGGGAATAACTAGTAAATTTTTTTGTCTATAGGAAAAAACTGTGAGATAATGAAGTGGACTTTTTTAGTCCCTAGTTTAAGGAAGCATGCTTGTGCATAAACATACGTGTTTTAATTATGGTGTTACTGTAAGAGATGCTGTTTATATCTCAGTGGCACTTAGCTGTCCTGGGAAGACTTGAGCGCTGTAGTGCAGCGTGTATGGTAGGAGAGCAGTCTGAGCTGTCAGCTCTTTCTTCTAGTGCACAAGTGGGAAGGAAATGAACATGATGCCCTACTACTGGTGTAGGCTGGGATAGAAAGTGATGCAGCGACTGTTCCTAGGACAAAGTGAGTTTGCATTTATATTAGGAACCTAAATTAATCTTCTGCATCCAAGCTTTTACCCAAGTTCACTAGTCTGTACTTCTAATTACTGTGTCTGATCTAAAGCTTTAACTATCGTGTAGGTCTTCATACTGCCTCAAAAATGTTTTAATGAATCATATACTTACTGACAAATTGAATTTGGGAATTCTGTGCATAATGTTATGTCTTAAATTATTCTGGTCCTGAAGGCTGTCTTTAAACACTACCCTCTGGTATACTGTCCGTATGGTTCAATTCACAGCTCTACCTGAACAGCTGTTAAGGAGACCTGTGATAGAACAGGAAGTATATACGGTTATGTTTAATTGTGTGCTAAAAAATGGCCATAGGGGAGATGGTTTCTGCAGCTTGTATAGGGAGAGGATGCTACACTGAGATCTCAAGTACCTTTCTCTAAGTCTCTTTATCGTATTATATTCTATTATGTGACTAAATTCTAAGAGCTTAACTCTCTTTTTGGTTTCCTGGAGGTTTCCATAGGTAAGAAAGCCTTATGTCACAGGTTGATTGAAGAAACATCATTTCCTATGCTGACGCTTGGTGCAGTTTGTGTACTACTGCTCATTTCAATTGCGTGGTCATGTATTTTCATGACTTCCATCAATGATTTTGTAGCACAGATCCACTGGAATGCCATGCAGAAAATTCTGACCCACACAGCATATATGTAAACATTTGACAGTGTGAATGGAATGGAGACCCACTGCATATCCCATCTACCTTTGCAAGAAAGGCTCAGAGTTACAGATATAATGGCAGCTTGATATTACTGCCTGTGCTTATATGCAGAGATGGATGCCATCAGCTGGAGGCCCAGTATCCCTGGAGGAGTCTGAATTTGTGAAGGTGGGAGGTGTATCAGCTTAAGCCCATTCCCTGGCCAGGTTAGCTTAGTTGGTGTTGTCATAACCTATACTTCCAAAGAAAGCAGAAGTAAAACCAGAATGAGAAATATCACTATCATAAAGTACAGATATTTTTTTCACCTCTAGCAATAGGAAGCACTACCAGTAGGTAAATAAGCACTGGTTTCTGTTTGAGGATTCTCTTCTTCCCTCAAGAGCTAATTCTGTAGTGCTTGATTATTTTTCTTGCTGTTGATTTTAGACAGATATGAGTGTATTCATGGAACTCCAAATTAATAGAAGAGTTATGAGAACAAATGACTTCGGAGGTGAACTGTGCTTGCCAACTGAACATCTTATGCCTGTTTATGTTGCATGAAGCACTCTGGTTTGAAGCTCTCTCTTATTTTTGTGAAATCAGGTGTGCAGGTGTACAAGTATTTCAGATTAGAAACTGACTTCTTAAAAGTGAGACAGTTCTAGATTTTTAACCTGTCATTCTTAGATACAAGTTGTCAGGTGAACAATAAATGCCGGTTCTGTGTACATTAACTTGCACATGTTCTGTTAATATGTGAATAAATTCCTTCGTGTATACACCAATGTCTTCTGTTTTCCTGCAGCAAGTACTTTCTTTGATTGATGTACTTGGAAGCAATCCTTATCCTCATTCATTTTAATTGAGAGTAATGAATGTAGAGCTTTTATATGCATAGGTTGGCTCGGTTCCATTTCTGACTTTCCTCACCTTTGCTAGGAGCACAGCCTGCTTGGGGTTGTGTTGGAAGAGGTTCAGGACATAGTGCAGCATTCCTAGAGAGGACAGTATCCCACAAGGAACAACCATCTGTTAATAGACAGGCTGATATTTCCAAGGAGCTCTGAATTTTGTAGGCAGGTTCTCCCTTCCCACCACCACTACTGAGGAATTGCTAATCAGGAAATAAGCTACTTCCCTGCCCTGATTTGCAGAAGATTGCAGTGCCCACAATTGTTTCATGTTGTTTTGAATTCTGTGAGTGGGCCTGAAAGCACTGTTGTGTTTGTAGCATTTGGGGAGAGCCTTATAGGAAGAAATTTTACTTTCCTTTAAAGTGAAGGCTATTGACATGAAAAAGAACTGCTGTAGTTATTTACTGAAATGACAGAATCACAGAACTGCAGGGGTTGGAAGGGACCTCAAGAGATTGCTTTAGCAGGGACATTGAACTCACACAGGTAGGCATCCAGATGGGCCTCGAATATCTCCATAGAAATGTTTCTAAGCCTCAAGAAAACAAACCTGAATGAATGTAATAGAATGTGATATTAAAATGTGTTTTAATCATGGACAGTGTTTGGATTTTTCCTGTCCTTTTTCATTTTCAAAGGGAACTCCAAAATGAACATCCAACGTTAGATGTTTAGCTTTTTGTTTTTATTGACATGTCTCAGTTCAGCGTGTGCTTGTGATGATAGAAGTTGCACTCATCTGTGCTTGTGGGGAACTGCCAAGCAGTACCTGCTGGGGAAGGCTTTGTGAGAGCAATGAGGATATTGCTCCATTTTGGAATTAATCAGTGAAATTCTGTGGGAACCCACTGGTGAAGCTAATGACACCAGCCAAAGTAATCTGCGTGATTCTGAGTACTTCACTCAGTGGAAGTTTGCTTTGTTTCTGAACAGTGCAAATGGAAAGACATGGCTTGCAAGGTCTTCTTTAGAAGCTATTTTGGTCTTAATACGTGACTTGGCAAGGGCGCATAAGGACAAGGGTAGTGGTGGTGCCTGCTTTGGTGGGCTGTTCTCTCTGCCTGGCATATTTGGAGCCTAGCAGTGATGCACAAGGAAGAGATCAAACGTGAAGTTTCTTTTCTGCAGTATGGAATTCCAGATATGACAGGGAATGTACCATCAGGGCAAATGCCTTCACTTTTTCCTGCTTCAGCAAAAAGGGTTGATTGGATTAGGGACAAAAAATTAGACTTCCACAGAGAAATATGAGGACTGTGCCTCATCGCTGCTATTTGACCTTATTCTTCTGTTGTGCTCCTGGATTGCGTCTCTGATGGAGACAAACAAGGATCCAGCCTTACCTCATAGGCTGGGGTTGGTTCTGCCATGCTATTGTTAGGAGCAACTTGTTTTGCCAGTAAATGTATCAGCTGTGACTCAGAACACATAGAAGAAGCAGCTCTCATGAGTAAGAAGGTATTATTTTTATGGAGTAGCACTTCTGACCGTAACAGCACTTAAATGCTGGGTGTTGAAGTCCAACAGCTGTGATAAGGCTGAATTGTTTATTCAGCCCCAGAAACAGCATTGTCAAACCATTTATCATTATCCTACAGTAATAGCACAGACAGTTCTTCCCGAGTCTTCATTAAATACTCCTACTATTATTATTACTGTTATTAAATTCACATGTGGCTTCCTCATGTATGCGACCACTCACACAGAAAGGTTGCTGGCTCTACCTCTTTAAATTCCTAGATCGTGCAGAAGGCAGAAGAGAGCTTGCTTCCATCCTGCAGCCTGTTCTGAGCGCTGCTGGTTTCCCTACTTCAGTTCGCAGTTCGCAGTAGGGCTGATTTGTTTCCTTTGCCTCCATGGGGGCAGGGAGCGATGTTTTGCCGCTGCTGCACAAGGCCTCCCACACTTACCCTTGTGTTCCTGCCACTTAAGCACACACCCCATGTTCCTGGCTCGGCTTTAAGGTACAATCTATCTCCAAATTAGAAGGGGGGAAAAACAAAACAAAAAGCAAAAAAAAAACCCTGAGGTTGAGTGAAGCACAATCAAGTCTCTTGGAAATTAGTTAAACACTCAGAAGGCTGTATTTAAAAGAAAACTTTCTGCAATCAACAAAGTACAGCTTTCATCATGAGTTCCTGGTCAGAGACTTCTTTTCCTCTTGATGGCCATTTAGCTCTTTCTGAGGAAGCTGTCTAGCACAAATTTCCCTCCTGTAAGTCAGTGCTTATTAACTCTTCAGCTATGCTTTTCTTTGATTTTGTTTACCCTGTCAAAGCTTACTGGCTTTTGTACATAGCTGCCATTCAGCTGCTTTAGGTTTTGCAAATGCCTGTGCACAATGTTACATGCGAAGTACAAATACATTCTTCAAAGAAGATGTCAAAACAAGTTTCAGCTCATTTTCAGCAGTGTCTAATTATAGATACATAATTAATGAGCCTGACATTTATCTTTCCTAACACAAAAGACCATACTTACAAATAAAAGCATTTCCTACGGTACCTGTAATAGCTTAAGCCTTAGTCTGAGGGAAATAAGAATATAGTTTTAAATGAGCTATATTCTGAAGAAATAGAAGAAATATTTCTTGCTAAATAAAATATAGGCTCTTCCTGTGGATGCTTAGAACTGAGAAGTGTTACAGCTTAATATTTAAAAGGAACTACTGGTGTTCAGTTACCGAAAATAAAAGGTAAATCTGTAGGAACAGTAGAACCTTCATTAATGTAAGAGTCATCCTTCTTAGAAAGCATTTGCGTGGTACTATGGCTGCAATAATTCTAGATGAAAGAGGAGGTGTTTCCTCTCTTCCTTGTTTATGCAGTATGTTTGACACTACCTACAGACAGTGGCAGTGTTTGTTGGTGGTAAGTAGTATCTAATTTATGTTCCTTTGATGTGCTTTACCAGCTGATATTAATAACATACTAATAACCAAGTGGCCTAGGCCAAGTTTCTCTAAAATGGTTTATTTGCTATTTGCCTAAGAGGGTTGCCATGTTGCATACCAATGTGTTTCAGCTATTTCAGATAGCAAGTGCTACTTAGATTTCTTTACTTCTTACAACATTTAGCTATTTCACTTGGTTCAATGAGACTTCTGAAAGTCTTTGAAGTATATTTCTGCAATACGTTTTTTGCTTTCTTACCTGGGAGATGAGCTGTAGATGAACCATGGTGAGCCTTTTGTCTTATAATGAATGATAGCTAGTCTTGAACATAAATAGCATTATGTATATTGTGGTTCATTAAGAGAATGAGCTGGTGTTTTTTTCTGGAACCTTCTATTTTATATATAAATTATAAGCATAAAGTGGCAGCATGCATATTGGAACACAAAGTGGCAATAACAGAATATCTGCATTTTTAATTTAATGAAGAAGTAAAGGATAGCTTGGATTTAATAATGCTGGCAATTTATTTTGTTTAGGCTTAGAAGAAGCTTATTCTTCACTGAAGTAGATGAGTGTGGAGAGAGGAGTGAGTTCATATTTTTCACTGCTGTTGTCTTGGCAGAGCAACTCTGATGAAGAAACTCTCATCTTGTGAGACAGTGGATATATTTTGACACTTTACAAAAATCTCATTTCCTCTCATTCCCTGGTACTATTGAAGGGAGGCATGCAAAAAGCAGCTGGTGAATATTGATTGTCTGACATAATGCTTTAGTGATAGTATGAAGGTTCAAGGCTCGCTATTCCAAACTCATTTAATCTGAATTATTTATTAAATTGTTGTTCATGTACAAACAAAATAATTAATAAGCATATTATTCTGTCTTACACGACAGAATAACAGTATATTTCTTGTCGAGATTTAGAAACTTCAGTTTTATAAATTTGTGACTCAAACATATAGCAAGTAATGTGCACCCTGGAGTTACAGACATTTGACATCCAGAAGGAAATGCCTCTGCTCCGTGCAGCCTGTATAGTGCCAGCATTTACATGATGAACGACTACTGAAGTGAGGCAGAAACTTTTCCAGTGTTTCTCCTCTACATATTACCAACATTTGGTCTTGGAGATGTTTGTAGGTGAAGCAGACCGGCCTGATACTGTTGCAGTGATAGCGTGAAGCTCTATCCATACTTGGGAGCCTATTTCACTGGAGGGTCACTGTCCTGAAGATCTTGCAATTTGAGCAGTGGCGAAGGGGCAACAGGAAGAAAAAAACAAACAAACAGAACACAGAGTTGAAACAAAGTACTTGGTTCTAAGTACATGTTGGTATGATAGCCCAACTCTCCTTAGCTGCTGCCTACGGAGAAGGCTCTAGACTTTCTCCACCCTGATTTCTCCTCTGTAGCCCATGTTTCAGTGTCCCATTTCTTCAGCTGCCCCTGCAAATGGAGCCTGGAGGAGGAGATGCAGCATGAATGTACAAGTGGCAGAGGTATGGAAGGGGCTCTGCTAAAGCAAAGCAAACAAAGACCTTTATGTTGGACAGTGTCTTGGGCTGACTCTGTAAACCTGATAAATTCATCAGGAATAATGAGCACAAATGCTTTTCTGCTCATTGTCCCTTCTTTGTGAGTTCTGCTCCAGGCTTGTTTTTTAAGATTTTCAGTGTTTTCCTTTTGTTCTCATTCCATAGTACACCTGATAGAAAACCACTCCTTCATGGTGCAGATTTTCCAGCTTCCTACAAGCTGGCATTTTAGGTTTTGAATTAGCCCTTATCTATCGTTCTTTTCATTTGTAGGTGGCTCACTCTTTTTTATTCTAGATGGAGGCTTAGTTAAATGCCTATTTAAGAACTGATGAGTAATTTAGAGGATTTAGGGGAACATTCTGTGCTATTATATGCAAATACATGCCATGCATGTCTCCCTATGTCATTAACCTGGCAGTCATTTCATGCATGACTCCCCATCTTATTAAGGTAGCAGTATGGAATATTTGATTTACTAAACTGCTATGAACTACTTAGCGTGCTAATATAGGAATATAACTTTTAAGTTTCTCTGGAATAACTATCTTTGAAACAGATTCTGGAAAACAATAACATTATTTTGACAGCTGTGCTCAGTTTCTTAAGGTCTGTTTTAGTAAGCTTCACAGAATTGGCAGAGAAGTACCTGTGATTTGAGTGAACCATGCAATGACTGAAAATGCAAGTTACCAAATTAATTAGAGCCCTTCAGAATTCTGCAGACACTGGAAATGTGGGTCTGTGGTATACACGTACATGATCAATATGCAGAGCTCTGTGTAGTTACCTTACAGGCATGTGCAGTTTTGAATCCAAACTCTTCTACATCATTGTGGAACTCTGCTTATATTCAAACCCTTACCCCTTCCCAACCTTCTGTTACCATAGCAGCATGGGATGGGTCATGGGATTTACTGGGGGGGTGGGGGTGGAATGGAATGGATAAAGGAAATTATATTTGTTGACTTGGTTCAGTGCCAAGCAAAGTAGGAATTATATATACAGGATGTTGGTTCCTTCCTTCAGTGTCCATTTCAGCTGGCACCTAATGTCATCCAGATAATTGCAAGCCACTCTGCCATCATTCAGCCAGCTGCATAGAACAAAACAAAGAGAAATTTAGGATCAAAAGGAAGGAATAGCAATTTAAAAGGCTTTTAAATGTTGTTTTCTCTTTCTCAATCAGCAATACTTAAAAGCCTTTAATTTATCCCACCTCTTACCCCCTTTAGAAACATACACACATGCTCACATTTGTACTACGTTGAGTGCTGCTGGCTTGAATGATATGTAAGCACAGGGCTGCCTGTCACAAGCAAGAAATGAGGTCAGATAATGACATCCAAAACCAGAGCAGAGGGAATCATTCAGCATCTTCTGGTAGTTTGATTGCAGCTAAGAGTGTGAATCAGCTCTGATGTTAGACTCCTTTATGTTGAAAGTTCTCCAGTACAGTGCATGCTTTAGATTTGGAGCAGGCATGAGAATCACAAATGCAGCATAATGCCATATGTGTGGTATGGATTGTCAGAGACTTATTTACATGGAAGGATGGTGATTTCAAAGGTTCTGCGTAAGTCTGCCCTGAACGTGCCTGTGCCCTGCAGAACTTTTAGCACTGCTATGAGCTGTGAATAAGCATTCAAGCGGGAGCTGCGTGGAGAGCACATTAGGTGTGGAGGAAGAGGGGATGAGAGTGCTGCTGGGACCGGCTGGAGAAGTGTGTGCACAGCTGCCTCAGGCAGAACTGGCTGATGAGGGTGGGTATACACATCAGGACGTGCACAGACAGCAGAGCATGACTATAGGAAACAAAGGCTGGGAGAAGTGTCCTATTCAGCATGGTCAGTACTTTGCTCAGTGGAGGCTGAGTGGTGGAAGGTTTAGAATACTTTCTGCACAGGCTGAGGACAGTAGGACTGGTCGGACTGGTCTTTTCTTGGCAATTCTATGAAAACATGCTTGATGTTGTAGCTAAGAGCAGATTGAGGAGTGTGATTCAAATCCTTCCCAATTTGAATTTTGGAGAAAAATATCTCTAGTTTTGGCAGAAAATTGTGAAAGTGCCTTGTGTTGTACAGATCTGTCAAAGGCAGAGTTGGTAGTCCTATCTGTAATAAATCTTTACAAGATTAAACATCGTCTTCTCAGTAAGACCCATCTGTTTATGTCTGGTCCCTCACTGTATTAACAGTTCTTTCTTGTTTCCCTAGACTTTCTCCTACCTCCATTCTTTTGAGGGCAAAATGTTGTTCTGATTTTCTTTAAGTATCATTTCTTTTGTTTGCTGTGCTGGCAGGTTATCTCTTGATGAAAGTTTTCTGTCAAAGCTTGATTGCTTAACTTGCTGATCTCTTCTGGTCTGTTTCTGTTTTCATTTGGGTGAACAGGTCTCTGTTTACCTTTCATGTTTTTGTTAATGTGATGGAGGGTCTCATCTTTTGCCCATAGTCAGCCAACCCTAGCTAACAAGTTGTGAGAGAGAAATTATTCCTGCTGGTTAGTTCCGTGGGCAGTTGGGATAAGGAAGGGGGATTTTTTCTTTTGTCTTGTTGGATAGCTCAAGCCTCACCATTATCACTTCTCAGTCTCTCCATTCCTCATATGGTTAATACTTAATTTATATTATGCTATTCCGGAGGCTTCTTGTTATGCATTTATACCACAGAGATGGGCAGCCAGACTGTGAGATTTTCAGCCATCCATTTGTGTTCTGAAGTAATTCCCCAGAAGAGAGCTTGGCTAAATGTTTCTGAATCACCCAAGCTCACAGAGAAGCAAATTAATGGCCCTGAATACTACATGATTACTACTTATGTCTTTGTCAAAGTCAAGCTCTACAGCTAGGTGTTGATTATTCAAGGAACCTCATACTGACTGTGATCTGGGAAAAATTATCCATCTTACCTCCATACCCAGGTGTGCATGTCAAGAGCTGTCAGTAGCTATCAAGGCAAGGTCAATCACAATAAATGTCCTCTGTTCGTTTACCTGGATGAATAAAATGACACAAAACCATGATTGCAGGTGGAGTTCCTGTGTAAGCAATGCAGTTATTTCAGCTGATACCCTGCTACTTTTTTGCTGTGAGTAGACAGATGTTTGAAAAACAAAGTGACCAAAGGTGAAAGTGCCTCTGACCAGCAGACACTGTTCCCAGTGGGAAAACAAAGGTCAGTGATGCAGTATGTAGTAGAGTGATTGTGGGTGAGCAGGAACAGTGAGATGGGAGCAGTCAGCATGAATCAAGCGTAACAGCATAAAAGAGGTGATGTGAACTTGAGTTTCAAAAGCCATAGGCATTATAAATGCACCTGGAACATATCCAGTTGTGGTTTTACAGTCCGGTTTTGTTGTATGTTTTTTCCTGTTCCTGTGTGAATAGCCTACACAAACTCGGTGCACTTACTGGCTAGTGTGGTAGCTAAGAACAAAACAGAACAGATTCAGTGAGAAAACTGGCAGTGGTGGGGCTGCTAATTGATCCAAGCCCTCCCTGCAAATAGTTCAATTTGACAAACTTCTTTCTGGAAACCTGTGAAATTTCAGCCTAGTTTCCTGCTGCTTCACCCATGCAGCTTGTTGGAAGCAGGCCAACTACAAAATGAGATGCAAAGGCTGTGGAGGCCATTTGCTGCTCAGTCAGGTGGGAACGCTGGGCCTGGGCTTCCAGGCTGCTGCCCGTGGGCAGGTGGCTGTCAAAGGTGGTGCCATCCTTTTACAGAATTTTAGGCCCAGCAACCAGAGAAAAGTGAGACAAAGCTTTTTGGGACATGACAAAATTGCACGGATGTGGCTAAAGGTATGCTTTTTATCCAGGGGAGGAATTTTTAAGATACTTTTATAGATTTAAACCCCAGTTTTACTAACTGAGAGCCAAGGAACCAGGATAAAAAGCCATACAGCCAGAAATATGGAAATGCCTTCCTGGGTATCCTCCCACTCATTCAAGCAGTAGTCAGCATGGATCAGCCAGCCACAGCCATCAGCAAGCAGCTGTCACGCCCTTTGGCTGAACTGGTGCCGTTTCTGGCCGTGCAGCATGATACACTGCTTGCTGTTTTATTTGCTGCTTGCAGTTTGCTCAGTTTTGTGGGTTGAATTATTCATACACTAGCAATTGTCAAATGATCTAGGCCAGAGAAATTCATTTTCTTGCGGGACCCAACCTGATGCGGCAGCATGCTGTTATGTACTGCACCAGAATTAGCAGTTGCTGCTTTTTAGAGAGGAAACGCTTCGCTGATGCACCATTAGAAAGGCTGGTGCCAAGAGACAGCCTGAACGTTTCAGAGGCAGCTGTTTGCCTGGAGTAGGTGGGGACATTGGTTTGTAGAAATGAACAGAAGTTGATAGCAAAAACAGAGCTGCGCCAAGTGAATGAGAAAATGCTGACTGTCTTAATGCTGAGCTATGTAGCAGATTCTCCCCTCACCAGTATTTCCCTGTGTTTCTCTTTTCTGCCTTGTTTAGATTGAAAGGCTGCAACTGTATACGTATGGATTCCTCTAGGAAACCGCAGTTGAGCCATAGGTGAGACTGGGAGTAAATGCAGTTTCCTTGTAATAACAAAATGTAGTCATTCAGTATCCACCCTTCACTTCATTTTAGTGGCTGCCTCGCAGGTAATCAGAGAAGCTGTGAATATGGGGATGTGGGTTGTGACGAGGGACTCCTGCTCTCTGTGCACAGCAAAATACACGTGTACCAATGCTCCCCATTCATCTTTGGAAAGATAATGATAATTCAGAAATAGAGAAGTCATATCCCTCTAACTTCTCTAGAGCTGCTGCTTGTTCTCTTCTTTCTCCTCCTCTGCTCCCTACCTCCATCTACTTTTGCAGAAGAAATATTTCTGAAATTAATGATTGGTAAAAAGTAGATTTTGCTGTGAAGCATATATTATCCATCAAAAGGATGTATTCAGACTATTGGACTTGGTCATACTCAAAATTGAAGTGAAACTCCCATTCACTGCTGGAAGAGTCAGCCTCTTGGTCCCTATGGGCTGGAGAAATGCAGTAGGGCCATTGGCGCTTGTGATCTGATCTGTGCAGAAGGCAGCATAAGGGAGAATCCCAAAGCAAAGCAGGAATTTGCTTTTGGGATCAACATAAAAGGAATTGTTCATCTCAACTGTGATATATGTAACCTATCATTATTGCTGTAGGAGAGCGCGTTCTGGTACTAGATGGGCTCTTTAATCTAGCAGAAAAAAGGCATAATGAAACTATGCTATTAGAAACTGAAGGCAGACAAAATTGGTTTGTACAGTGAGAGTAATTAATCACTGGAACCGAAGGAGGTTAAGATTCTCTATTGCTAGCAATCAGAGTGGAATGTCTTTCTATACCTCAACCACAAGTAAGGGGCTTGAGCTAGAAATCATTGTGTTCAATCTTTAGCCTGTGCTATGCTGGAAGCCCTGAACAACATGTTTCCTACTGAACTGTGAGTCTATGAATAATTGCTGTTAATTTTGCTCTTTTTCTGCACTAGTAGTTACTTTAAAAGCGAAAGAAGAGGGAAATCCTATTGTTCTGTTTGAACTTTGAAATGACAGTCCAGATCTTGGATTTAGATATGATAATAATTCTTAAATTAATTTTATGGTAGTAAAAAACAAGATAGGCTTTTTTTGTCAAGAAATTTGTTTCAGATACCTGAGCAAGGGTTATTTGTAATGGAATGAGCAGAAGCAAAGCAGATCACGAAGCATCCCTTCGCATCTTCTCCCTCTCGTTCATGAGGTACTGTTTGCAGACAGTGTCATCTAAAACAAATATGATGGGCTAGGTGCTGTTGCATTCCTTGTGATCAGAAACATCTGTAATTGGCAGTTCTGCTCTACCCTCAGTTTAATAATTTATTTATAGTAAAAACTAGCAATTCCATTTCAAATAGCTCTAAGTGGCACTACAGATCAGACCAGTGAAGCATTGTTTGCCTTTCAGATTATGAATTTGTGAAGGGTTTCTTGATTATCCCTTTTCTTGTTAATATCATATAATTAACTTAGCAACATTCTGAGTTTTAATAAAGATTTGTGTATTACTGAATTATACAAACATGTTTCATTTTTCCAGGCCTGCATGTAGGAGAAGTGTTAGCAAAAATAAATATTCTAATCACTTTTGTCAAAACAAATTGCTAACAATGTCTTTGCTATTCTGCATGTGAGAGCTACTTGTAGCATTCATTAATCTAACAGTTTATGATTTTGATTTCCAGATGGAATGATTAGCATTTCTGAGCTTTTTATATTCAAGCTGCAAAAATAAGCCTTTTTCAGGGGTCACTGCAGGCAGATAATTTAAGTCTGACTTTGCTCATTTAAACACAGTGGTTCCTAAGTAACTCATTTAGCATATTCTTTCTGATGCCGTCTTCTCAAATATTATTTTAAAACTTTATTTATCGTTTAAATAATACAATTGATTTCTATTATACAACACCTACAGTTGTAATTTTTCCTTTTGTCTTCAAACCTCCCTTCTTTGTCTAAGGTACCTCATCTCAAATTCTGCCAGGATATCAATAACTCCTGGAAGGAATATATTGCTTTTTTTGTTTGTTTTTTTTTATTTTTTTAAAGTGGTAGAACACTTCTTTGAGTAACACTTAAATTCTTTTGAATCATTTATAATAGTGATTGAATTTTCTCAAAAATCTTTTCAAATTAATGTAATTGGGAAGTATTTTACTAATTTTTGTGTGCTACTGGGATGCTGTCCTGGTGTCTGTTCACAAGGAGGTATTGCTTCATTTCTATCAGTAACAGTAACACTGTTTGATAGAGTGAATTCTTAACTATGAAGCACTATTTTTCAACATAGTCACCAACATTGGCTGTGCATTTTCATCAGTGATAATCAGGAGGCTGCGTGCCGTGCTCGTAAATATCTGCACCAGTGGAAGTGACCCGTTGTTGCTGACTTCCCTGCTGAATCACACCACCCACTGCCTCGCTTTGCTCACCTCCACTGTTTGGTCTTCATAAACATTGAGCAAACATTGATTTTCTGTATGGACAAATTCACTGACACACTGTTGCTCCATATGCACTTCCATCACAGACACTATTCTGTCAGACTGCCCCAATGCTGCCATCTGTCATATAGCAACAAAATGTAATGGGATGTAGGTGGGAAAGTTCAACCTCTACTGGCATACCACCAACATCCACCTCTGTTGTAGTGGGCCAATGTAATAAAATAGCAGGCAGCACTTTTGGAGCAACCCTTGGTATCTCTTTGGATCATCTGCCAGAGGAAAAGATGACATATCTGTGATGTCTCTTGCTCCAGTAGTTTCACTTTCTTTTACAAGTAATATGACTTTTTTTCTTCAATTTGAAGAGCTGAAGGCTTGTAGCCTTCTGTTTGCAATACCATTTCATTTTTTTTTAATTTCTCAGTTTCAAATTCCTGTCCTCATCTTGTTAATTAAAAAACTGGGCAGCGATGCTGGTTGTCCAACAAATGAAATTCATTCTCCATTCCAAACAGTTCACTCAAAAAGAGACTGGTGGGTGAAATCCCACTGACCCATTGCTACTCCACCACAAGAAATTTGTTTCTCTGGGATTTTGCAGCAGACATTTCTACTTCAAATCTTAATTTTACCTGTACTTAACTGCTGCATGCTAAACCACAGCTACAAATGATGTTGAACGAGCCTGTTAAAATCCAGACACATTGGCATTTTGGCAACCTGAGCTGCGCTTTGTGAACTTGGTTGAGGCCAACAGCCTGAAGGCCTGTGACAAAACCAGCCTATGCAAAATGCTGAGCAGGGCTGCTGAGACAGTGGGGAGTGCTGCAAAGCTTCCCCCTTCCAGGAGTCAGCAATAAAGTTACTGGTAAAACTGCAACCAGAGCTGGATGCTACAGATGGAATTTCTGTTATTTGGTGTATGCCCTATGGATGCCAAAGGAAGGATACTGCCTTGATGGCTTGTTTCCTGTAAGCTGTCAGAAGGGCAGGGCGTTATTTTGATGGAATGGGCAAATTCTCTGTCAGTTTAAGAGCTGCAGAGGTACTATGACTTCATTGATGTAAGTGAGGTCTGTACGTGATAAATGTAGAAAGTGCAGAATCTGTCCCAAAACGCTGTAGGCAAAGGTATCCCACAGGCACTGATAACTGATCAGTTCATATTTTGCTTTGCACAGTTTATTACTTAATTTTTCTGTGTTTTCCCTTCTTCTTTATTGACTTTAATTAAGTTTTCCTTAGGGTTTGCAAGCCTTGCAAACTTTGGATGCTTAAACAAGTAATCCTGTTTACTCATCACATTATCCCTGCTCCACTTTTGGGCTGAAGTGTGTATTTTTTTAAGTTCTCTTGGAGGCATTGCGACTCAGCAGTTTAATGAGGCTAAGAACTGCTTTTGTAAAGTGAGGCAGCAGTTCACAGTTTAGTGCATGAAGTTTTAGGTACTGGGATTGTTTTTAGTTTTGCTTTGGTTTTACTGAGTAATGCAGAAATATTGGTGACTTTGGAGAAAACCTCATAAAGCACGAGAAGCTCTGATATTTTCAGTTTAATGAAGGAAATTTTAACAACTTTGTTTTCTTTTTTAAGCATTTATAAATTTAGAGTTACTTTCCTTTCTGGTTGGACCATAAAAAACAAAACAAGAACAAAAACTATGAAAAGTCAGGCAAAATTAATAGAAAAACCGTTAATGTTATTAACTTCTCAGAGAGAAATCTCATGGGAACAGGAGCTGTGAAGAACTCTCTGAATTCTCACGTTCTGTAAAATTAGCATTCTAAATTAAAAATGATGAAGAACACACCCTTCTGGCACAACAGATGAGCTTTAAAGACAAAACATTTGTTTGTGTTGATCTGTGTGTACGTGCATGATTATTCATAAAAGCTAAAAGCCTTAAGAAAGGGAATGAGGAAAAATGGTGATAACTGAATTTTAAAATGAAAGTGAAATCTTTGTTGTGAAGACCAAAAGGAAAACGGTTTTTCTCATTGCATGGATAGATTGTTTTCTTGTGTCCAATTTGGTGATCTGGTTCTGACACAGACTCATGAAATTAGGAGACGTAAAGTAAAAATACATCTTTAATAAATGCAATTATTAATTTTGTGGAATCCAAATGAGAATGCAGTTTAAATACAAATATAATATATGCCTCTGTGCATATAGTTGGAGTTAATTTACAGAGTGAAGTGTTGAAAATTAGTTTGTTGATGTATGAGGAGTAATTTAATGAGTATCAAGGCAGTTACTTTGAGTTCTTGGCCATTATTTTGGTAAGAAAAATAAGTTTGCATTTTTTTTTCATGCTTTGTTTTTAAAAATTGTTGTGGAGTTTAGCTGCGGAGTTCTAGAAAATATCTTTGTCTTTTTGTTCATTAGATTTCTCTTATATTCTGTTGTGGATCTAAAAGTATTGCTCCATACTTCTAAAATTCTTGCTCAGTTGTCAATATCTGCCATAAATAAAAATACATGGAGGCATTACAGCTGGACATGAACATGAAAAAATGACAGTGACTTGAGCATCTCTTCTAGTGAGTGATCACTTTCAGAACTGGGGTTTATTTCTGTGTTAGGGAAGACCAGTTGGCATTGTTCATAGTGGCAACATTGAGCATGTACGTAAATACTTGCAAAATTGGAGGTATAATGGTACAAGTGTAGAAAGTTCCAGTGGGAAGGGGAGGACTGTCTTTCTGAACAGGATAGCTTTGGCCAGAAGTTTCAATTAGCATTCATATGGTTTCACCTGAGAACGTGTTAATCTCCACCATCACTTTCTCAGATGCATATTTCCTTTGTGGGATTGCTGCTGATAAACATGAAGTAAATCGTGGTTTTTTTTTTTTGAAATTGTGTTTAATCTTTGAAGCTTCTGTAATGCTTGACAAAGTTTTCTAGTTGTTTATTTTTGTTTGTAAGTGGATCTCCAGGTAAATGTTTGAATTTAGCTGGCATATTTTAATTTCTGTTTATATGTATGTGTGTAGAAAGTATGCAATGTCAGATTAATAACAATAAGTAAATCAAATTTCTGAATTGCCTTCTTCCAAATCTAATAAACAGCAAATCCTACTGAAACTACTCACCATTTTGAGATTGTCCTGGTTGCACTTGCAGACAGAAAGAGGAATAAAATAGCAGCTTGTTTAATGCTGGCCTGCATCGTTTACAGGGCTTTCATGAGCTCTGCTGTCAGCTCACGTTAACCAGAAGTCATTGTTTCCATTGGAAACATTGACAACTAGAAGCATTTGGCTGCACTGGGCCTCATTACTTACGTTTTGTTACCTTGTGATAATACCGTAATAGGTCATTACTGTTCTTGTTATAGAAAAAAGGATTTAGTTTGGTGATGCATAGGGGCTGTTTGGGTTGGAAATGCTTGCACCTTGAAGCTGCACTGCTTCGTCACATCATTAAAGTACAGTTCTAGGGAGAGGAAAGGCATATTTACTGGAAATGACCAGGACAGAATGACATCTGTGTGTTTGTGAGTTGGTATTTAGTATGTTGATGGCCATATGACAAATGTGCAGCTGCTGGCACAAGTGATGGTGGTGAGGGGACTTTGTCCAGCGCAGACCTCTTTGCTCCTGTGCAGGGGGAGATTTTTCATTTCTGTTGCTGTGGAATTTAAAAAACAAAAGCAGAAGAAGAGGCTGAGATTAAAATAGTGACCTGAGTTTTGTTTGTTTTCATCTCAGCGCTTAACAGTGCTTAAACACATGTTTAATCTCTATTTTTAGAACAATAGTTTAAAGAAATCTCTCATAAAAGTGTCTGAATGACACTACAGCGCATAAAAGCTCCTCGGAAAAGAGATTTTTAATGGAAACACTGCTGCAAGATTTATTATAGTGCTCCTGAAATTGTGCTGTTATAATAAGGGTTAAGGCTCAATTGTTTGCTCTCCTGCAGCAATAACTTTCTCATTGGCACCTGAAAATAAACCCCTCTGAATAAAATGACACCGAAGACTTAAGTTGTTTTCTTGAGACAGCTTGCCTTTCTGCACAGAAGCTATTCGTTGGTCTCATACTGTAGTTCTGCTGAAAAATTACACTGGCTTGCCAAATATCTTAATGACTTTTCTCTCAGCAGTTGGTAATGGTGAAATGTTATTCTAGTAACCATAATGTCTCTCATAAAACAATTGCATACAATATGTACTGTACTTCTATTTTAGTGAGTACTTCCATCGGCCTTGGATTGCCAGTAGCCATTTAACATTTCATAGCAAACTGCTTACCAGTCCTTCAAGTGTAATATTGCAGAAGCAGTGAAGAAATGCGTGATTAAAAGCACTGACTGAGAGTGGACCATTTAGTACTACCCAATCTCACAAGATAAACCAGCCTTCACGTACGTAGGTGCTCATCATATAAATGACAGTTCTATGTGGTCATTTAATTTTATGATCTCAATTCTCGCATATATTGCTAACATAAATATAGCGTTCTCCTGTAGGGAGGTCTGCTGGGTGTTATAAAATCAGTAAGACCTCAATGGGTTCAAATGGACATCTTTTATAATTATTGCTATAAAATTTCTTGACAATGCGTTTGGTTGTCCAATGGGTAAAGAAAATGATTTTCTGAAAGAATAGGTTTCAACAAAGAGGGCAACTGAGCTTAGGCATTTGTTCCTGTGTTCAAGCACACTTAAATTACCTGTTAGCCTTACCTTTTGGATAGAAGCCAATAGCATGGAATAACTTTTTACAGTGAGACTCGGTGCATGGCTGTATTTTCAGGGTGTTGTGGGTTGGTTTTTTCTTCGTTTTGTTTTGTTTTTTTTTCTGTGTGTGTGTGTGTGTGTGTGTGTGTGTGGCAAATGTAGAATATCTATGGGGAAAAGATCTGCTATTTTAATGCAATTAAATTCTATTTGCCCTTGAAGAGGTTGGGGAATTTTAAAGAGGATGAGGACAATAAATGTATTCCCAGAAGTGGTTTGGAAGGGAGGAATAGACTCATCCATGCAGGATTTCAGGGCAGTTTTATTTGCTGCTGGAAGGACTTGCTTACATCCTTCTTATATTTCTCAAAAATATTTACTTTTGGCCTGTGTCTGTAAAACAATATCTACCCCATTTATTCACATTTCCATGACAAAAAGTATGTTACTTTTGTTCTGGAAGGCTGAACATGAAAGTTTCTCTTTTTGCTCTTGCACTGACTATGGAACATTGGGATCTGACTGCAGTGAGGTGTGGTTGGATGCACCTGCTGTGCTAGGAGCTGGTCCTCTGAGGAGGCAGGGATTGCTCATAAGTAACTCATCAGCTTTGTGCCTCAGTTTACTCAGCTTTTGATTCAGTTATTTGTAAGATTTCTCTAGCAGTCATTCTAAAATAGTAATATGTTTTGCATCTGTCAATTTGGGTGGCATCTGTATCTGGATGGTCAGTTTGTGTCAATATCTGTCTCCCATTTCTTTCCGTATCAAGATGGTTGTTTGTGTCTTTTAATATACATCACGTAGCATGACAAGAGAGACAGTGTTCCTATGGATTGATGATACCTCATGGATTTAATTAAAATGACAGTGATTATGCTAGTTTATGATTTTTTTTCCTCCTGACTAATCCAAATATGCTTGGAAAGGATTAGGAAAGTTCACAGCACATGTGGACTCTTTCTTTTGCTCCTTTTGTCTCTGTTTCACACTAAGTATCTCTCTTATCTGGGAACAACAACTTCTTAAAGCTGCTCATACATTCACAACTTATCTCGTTGCCCAGTATGAACAACGAGGATTCTTTTCTCTAAAGGGCCCTATTACTGCTGTGTACATACAGTGAGAACAGAAATTTAAGGCTGAATATGTATTGGAGCAGGAAGTGCAAGAGCAACATGTGTTTAGCCCAGGAGTTAATTGGATGGTTACTACATAATTATAGTAATGAAGTTGTAGATTTGCATTTGATAAAAAACTACACAGTAACCTTTGTAAAGATTTAGGTAGCAGATAAGTTAACTTGTTGCCTCTACTGTGTTTGCTAGGAAAAGGTGTAGGCACAGGCAAAGCAAACAGTGTATTTATTATGCGCCTGTTTCTTGAGTGCTGATATGTCGCATTTTGGACATCTTTTTTATGCTGCTTTATAACTGTCATATTACTTGTTTTTCTTACCTGAAATAAGAGCCTTCAAATGCATTTACCTTTGAAGTAATTAAAATAAAGTGTCTACTGACCATAGCAAATAAGCAAATGTGCTCTGCATGAAAATGAGCAATGATAAGGAAGAAATTGTTATGCAAGAAAACAGTAAGGGAAGGAAAAAAAAAAAAAGAGAGATTGCAGCTGCAGTTTCTTAACCGGAACCTTAGCAAACCTAATCAATTATTCTGAGCCATCTTTCACATAAATATGTTAGCTGCTATAGCTTGGAGATATTTGTTAAGAAGATTGTCAGATTTTTGTATAAAGGGTCAAAGCCATCTTCTTCTATCCATGTTCCTGGAAGAAATAATTTACAGGAATTCCCATCATTTTGGAAAATTGCTTATTATATGATAGGTTTATGTGCTGCTCACAAGCATTCCCAGTTTTTTCATATTCTGGTGTGGATGGATGGGTGAAAATAGGGATGGGAAAACATATAGCTCCTAAATGAGTACAAAATAGAAAGGATTAGATAAAAGAACAGGGAACTCACCTAGAGCTAACTGAGAATATGTAAATAGTTTGACTGAAATCTAAACTGATTTATTTATTTCAAATGAGCATTGTCCTTCTTTTCAAAAGTGTATGCTAATGGTATGCAGATAAAAGTTTTCCAGATATGTAAGGCTAAGACTGGATCATCTAGATCCGATCTTTAAACTACATAAACTGGTTTTGGTGGTAAGACAGCAGCTCAGTTTGTGCTTCTTGGGTTAGTGTAATTGCCTTGTTAGTACCTGTCCCACAGCATGAGATTGCCAGTTCGAAACTGAAGAAGATGTACTTGACCACTCTAGATATAGCTTGCTAAATACTAGTGTCCAGCTATAATACTCACTAGTAATTGTACAGCTGTTTTCAGTGCATCCTCTCTTTAGAAACCGTCATGAACAAAGCTGTGTATGCTGAATTTTTGTAAAAGTCAGTGATACTGTTCTTTCATATTTTGTAATATTTATATATAGAGTTTCTCTGGCATTTGTTTGCATCAAAAATGCATGCAAATGTAAAATGAAGCTAATGAGAAGCCAAAAGAGTAGGACTGCTTTCAGACCACAGAGCACTTCTACTTAATGTTTTCAGTTTTAAAAGTTTGATTTGTATGATAATTGCTTTATGAAGAAGCTTAATTCAAATTACGCAAAAACATTTAACTGATTTTTTCCTATACAGAGTGAATGTGCGTTAGACACGAGGAGAGTTGCCGTGAGAAACTATGTATGCTTTCTGGGCAGCACTTGGTAGGAAAGAGTGTTTTGCAGATTTCTTCTCAAGATGAAGAGATTGGACCAGTGAACCAAAATACAAACTTTAGAATTTATTTTGGCAACGTTTTTATTTTCATTCCAGTGATGGCAATTGTGTTGGTGACCTCTGATCTCAGCAGTAGCAATAGGATTTTAGGAGTTGGGTTGCAAGCCTCAGGTCTGGTTGCCTAGACTGTTTCTAATCTGGAAACTCTTCGTTATCTAGTGAATATTCCTAGTGTTTGACATTGTAGAATGCAGATCAGCAACTTTAATTTTCAGTAAGTACTTATTTTTATTGTTATTTAATCCTGACTTAGGTGTTATTTCGTAGTAAAAAATAAAAAAATAAAAAATCACCTTTTAGAGCAGGGGCTGCTCTCAGATCCTTGCAGATTTTTTATGATTGCAGCATGCAGAATCTTGTTCAACTCTGGTGAAAATGCATAGCTAATAGTCACCACTATGTTTAAAAACATGTTTTATAGCTGAGAATTTGCTCTATCAAACAGTGTTATTTTGGTCTCTGTAGCTGCTGTGATTTCCTTGGAAATAAATAGGAGATATTACTTTTGGAGTGTCTGAAGTAGGATTGGGCATTCCATAGGGTGTGGTACTGCATCAGTATTCAATTGTATGTTGTCCTGGGAGTTTGAGTCTGTTAAAGTGCTGTTGGTAGCAGGAAGGTGTTGGAAGGCCTAATGATTCTTTAGGTTTAGAAAACGCATACTGAGGAGCAGCAATGAACCTCTCTAAAGTCAGTAGAGAGACTTCTGTTGATTTTGATGGGCTCAGATTGGTCCCACAGGGCATTATGATGATTTTCTGCATGCACACCACTTTTTGGATGACTTGTCTTTAGTTCTCCAGAGACATAAAATATTCCCTAAATATCAAAACATCCCAGCAAAGGAAAATTAACCATTTCTGTTTACGTTTCTGTGGTCTTATTTGGATTTTAATGTCATTTCATAAATGATTTTGGCCATAAAGATGCTGGCATTCTTTTAAAACGTAATAGAAAGTTAGAAAGATAAAAAGTATTCTGTAACGCAGCATCAATAATTTTTACTCAGTTTTCACACAAGCTGATGTGCAGGTAATATGAACTTTCTTCACATTGTGTCTATCTTGATGTGTAAATTAGACCTGCAGAAGCTACAGTTGAAAGAAAAGAGGTCCGTCCATAAAGGCTCCAGAGGAATCCTGTGCATGTTTTCATTCAGTTCAACATGTCTTGTGCAATGTGTTTTAAACATGCCTAAGATTATAGGAAAGATTAAAGGCGTGCTTCTCAGTATTTGGCACTTCAGCTTGGAGTAACTGTATGGAAGTCAATGGTCCATATCCTGTCACCAGTTCTTAACTGGAACTTCCAGTGGATTTCTATAAAGATTTTTGTTTAAAAGTCAGCAACACAGCATGATTCCAGGAAGTTACAAGGCACAAGCAAAAATTGTAGCTACCTTTTTTCTTTCTTTTCAGATTACCTGGTGTTGTGTTCTATACGATAAGATTATTTCAAGCAACTCAAATTGGTACGGCATCAGAACCAGATCTTAGAGGTTAACGTTCCTGAGTTTCACTGACAGTAAAACTGAAATAACTTTAACTCTGATTTGAGAGAATATGGGGGAAATGTCCTTGTGTTTCTTTCAAGAAAATCTTCCTTACTTTTTGTCATTGTGGAGATAAACCATATTGCTGCCAGGACAACTTTTATATTCATTATGAATTACAACCCATCTTTTTTCCTGCCTTAGCTGAAGGAAAAGATACGTTGCTGTGCGCAGCTTACCGAGTGCTTACTGAATTCCGCTCACCAGTGCTGATACCTGTGGGCACAAGTAGGAAATAGGAATGTTTTTAGAAGAAAACATCAGTGCTTCAAAGGAGAAGGTCAATACCTGTGCTGTGAAACTGCCCTTGTGGCAGGCTGTCTAGTGGGAGTGGGACTGTGTTGTGCTGATGGTGTGTGTTATTGCACCCATGCAGAAAACAACAGGGTTTCTGCAGCGTAGTGGAATCATAGACAAAGCCTGAGTGTGGGCGTTTCTTGCTTTTTCCTCGTCACTTCTCAGCTGCGTGTCCTGCTTGTGACTGGCAGCAGCTATGGCAGAATGGCTGCTCTTCTTACAGCTCAGTTTTCTCCAGGTAACATTATCTTGTAATACAAACCAAAAAGTGCTTGCTTTAGAATGAAGGAGATTAAACAATTTCCTTCACTGGGAACGTGCTACAAAGGCAACCATATTGCTGCAAAAGGGCGTTGTGTGCATGCAGAGATACCAAATGATGAGTGCGATGTATATGATAAAGAACAAGGACTCAATGTCCAGTTCTAGCTGCATAAAAATAATTCATTTCTAATGTGTAGTAAATGCCATTTTCTCATTCCTTTTAGATATTAGATCTAATCCTATTTTTGTTAATTTAATGAACCATATTTTTGGGGGTACACTTTAGGCTATTTTCTGCATTCTGACCCTGGGTTGTGTGGCTGAGAAGCTGAAGACCCCAGCTTGGAGTGAAGATGGAGCAAGTGTGTGCCATTCCAAAGATGTGATTCCAAATCCCCCCAACAAACCTTCCAGCACCTTTCCAATCTGTAGAAATTGGATGATACGGAGTTCTTGACTGTCACATAGGCTGCCCTCATTCAGTGAAGCATTTCTGCCTCCCATGTGGAGGCACTCTTACTCCTCCAAACCATAATTGCTCAGTTGTCTTGAATAGTATTTATGTTCCCTCCACACTGCTGTGAGTCAGTAATACGAACAGAGAGAGGGAGCCATCTTGTGGAAGACCGCTTTAATTATCCTCCAGTCTTAGTAGCTAGACAACTGAGAAACTTAATTCTGTAGCCTTTATTTTTGCAAAGAGAAACCTCCGTTACAAGTGTCCTATAACATTGAAACAGATGTGTCAGCTTCTGCACAAAGATGCATTAAGTGTGCAGGAATGATATTGCTTCAACTTTTGGCTGCTGATACTTGATGTGTTGCAGCATAGCATGTTCTGTCATCCAGTCTTGAGATACGTAGTCAGAAGTTTCATCTCTTCTTTCCTTATTGCTGCAGTGCACGATTTTCATATTAAATGTAAGTCTTGATTTGCTTTGCAACAGACTGCAAATGAAGCTTCAGTGCCTAATCTTGGAAATGTGCAATGAAAGTAGCATTGAAAATAATATTTTTCCCTTCATCGTTACTGTTTTCAGTTGAGTAAATGCACAGTTCTTTGAGACTACAGCAGACATTAAAAAGCTGTTCTCATCTACAGGTTCCAGCCTGAGATATGCAAAATGCTTGTAATGAAGCTGCAAACCAGAGCAACAAGATATTGTATGAAGCAGAGAGTGATTCCTGATTTAAGTATAAGAAAGAGAGTGCATCTTCCTGGTAAGAACATATGATGTGGGTTCAGAAAGGCCTGAGCTCTTGAAAAAGGGAAATGAAAGTAGTGCTTAATGTTCAAGCTTCTGCTCCTGAGTTAAGGGAATGACCTGTAATTCTCCTCCTCTTTTTGGGGCCAGGAGGATTGGTGCCAGGTCACTGAAATATCCTGGAAGGGCAAGGGGAACCACTGGATATATTCAAGTTGGATTATAGCATGTTCTTGGTCATCTGTCTAAACGTTCATGCGTCAGTTAATGCAAGACCATCCGGTACCTTAAATACTGCAGTCAGTAGATGTTCTGAGGGTATCCAAATTCCTTTTAATCAGAGCTGTAGAGACATTTCAATTGACTTGATTCCATCACCAATGGGAAAATCACCCTTGATTTAGTTCAGTTTTGTTTAAAATAAAATAGTAGTCTTTTTCTGCCTTATTTTATGGCGGATTCATGAGTTATGGAATGGTTTTGATATGGGGAGAAGTAAAATTTAAACTCAAGATAATGTGACAGTAAATATAAATTTGGAAAATTCTTTGCATTCAAAATGACAGAATTTTTTTTTTTTTTTTTTTGGATGTAGAAATAGCTCTTGGAGTTTTGATTTTATTTATTTTTCCCATCAGCAGTATATTTATTGTAATTTAACATTTGCCATACTCAATTCAAAGACAATTTTATGTCTTAGATGTATATCTATGATGATGTATTCAGGATTTGGGAAACAACTGAATTTTGTGAAATATGTACAAGAGTCTCAAGAATTATATCAATTTAATGAAAGTTAGGAGAACTATATGTTACTGAAGCAAGGGATCTCAAGTAATCAAGTAAATAATTGTTGCATAGAGCTGGCAAATCTGTAACAATGTGATAACGTTCATTTAAAAATGAAATTAGATGTAACATTGATAGACTATTGCTCTTCTTTTCCCACAAAAGAGATTAGCCATTCAGTTGAATGAAACTGTCTACCAAAAAACAGAGCAAATTTAAAGGAGGGGCAGATATTCAGCAGTGCTTGATAATCAATGTTCTCAGCTCTAAGCAGACCTGCTCCCTCAGTCACTGCTCCAGGAAATAACATTCCTTTCCACTAGATGGGATGGTGCTCTGTAAGAGTTACTCAGTGATACTCAGGGACCCCCTGTAGCCTTGGGTAGGCCACAGATGTCCTCCCAGGCAATGACTGCTATTACTGGAAATTCCCCAACTGCATTAGTTGATTTCCTGTGTAGAACAAGTCTTTCAGAATAGTCCAAAACAAAGGATAATGCTACATTGCACTCTGGCTTTTTATGGTCTTTAGTTAGGAGCTCAAAGTGCGTGTTTGTTAAGCTGTAAATGTCATTACCTACTTCTCATGAATATTTCAGATTTGAAAGTTTACAGGCTATTGTTCTCAACCACATTGTTTTTGGATGCCTCAGTGATGAGTGACATACAAAGCCTCAGTAAAATGAAACAAATCTATTTGGAGTGTAAAGTACTGCACAGCCTGCTTTTCCTTTCTTTTTTTTTTAACTTGAATGATCACAGATAAACATTACACCGGTTTTCAAGTTTATTTATTAGCTTGTGTCACAGATGCCAAGAAGTCAAGGTACCTGAACTTCTGATACACATTAATGTCTTAAAAGATAACTTTTACTGTAGTGTATGTTTTCAGTTGTTGCACCAGTGACTGGTCCAAGCAGAAATATAACAAGGATGGGTGGAAAAGTGGTCTCTGCCACACGTCCATGCTCTGCAGCACAGTAATCCAGAGCAAATAAGGTCCATCTCCCTTTGTTTTGCCAGGTTATAAAGGGGCTGCAGCATTTGGTTCTGTGGCTATAGAGGCACAGGAAGGCTGAAAAGAAGACTTAATGGTGGGATGCCTGCTGCTTGGGCCAGTGCTGGGCAGACTGGGAAGGACATGGGAGGATCCAGCTCTGGCTCTGAATACAAGCCCTGACAGATTGGCTCTGTGATTCTTGTCACCCAGAAAAGGCACTCAGGCACTGTTCAGTGGTATCATGCAGTTCACGAATCTATAACTGCTTTCAGTGAACACCAAGAGAGTAAGAATGAGACGTGATGAGCTCTCTGCATTATTCTGATGTGTATTGTGGGTTTCTTCAAGCTTGCGTATTACTACCTGAGTGAATGCAGCTTTATGTCACAGAAGGCTGTAAAACAGTCTTTTAAAGTTAAAAGAAGGAAAGAGAAAGCGCTGGCACAGGGAAGATAATTTCAGATGCACAGCTCTAAATTTTCACAGAGGCAATCCAGAATAGAGTGTCTCTCTCTTTCCAGGACTTATTCTGTGTCCAGGGACAATTTGCATTCATCTGTCCTAAGGAAAGAAAAAGGGATGTTGAGAGGTTTAGTAAAGAGGGGAAGAGAGAGAGCAGCTCTGACCCAGAGAAGAATTACAGTTCCGAAGCATCGTAAGCTAAGGACTTGCTGTCCATCTGAAGCTGGGCAGGGCTGCTTGAGCCAGAAGAATGTATGCATGGCACTCTCCTTTGGCTGTCTGTTTTGTACTGATGCTTTAACTGGGTGGAAGAACGGATGCTTTCTTCCATTTGTGAATTGTTTTAACTTGTTGTTGTTGTGGTGCAAAGCAGGATAAACCTTATGAAAAGTCAGCCCTTTATTGACTGGGGAGTAATTAACCACATCTGGTATGCAGGGATGTGAAGTGCAGATCCTAAGAGCTGGGGAGATGTCAGATTTCGTTTTGGGAGAGGTGAGACTTTGTCTATGCCACATCACAGACTCTGGGTTCTGAGAAAGGGCTGCAGAGCAGAACCATCTGGTGCTGTGGAGGTGACGTGAGCTGTACCAGGAGAATAGGGAGGACAAGCGCTCAGTTTTCAATAATGCAGAATACACTGTTTGAGGGAGTATCTTCCTGTAAACTAAAACAAATTATAATCCAAGGCTTCATTTTCTGTAGCGTCTTAGTTGTGTATTAAAAACAGTAAATTATCATGATAGAGTGAGTGC
The DNA here is from genome assembly GCA_023055505.1 of Callipepla californica brunnescens. NCBI lineage: Eukaryota > Metazoa > Chordata > Aves > Galliformes > Odontophoridae > Callipepla > Callipepla californica. The sequence goes on along the minus strand of JALIRH010000008.1, from coordinate 11,439,339 downwards.
AATATTCAAAGGTTTCGGCAGTTTTTTTGAATCTCCATTTCTAAGTGATGCATGAGAATGATATATATCCCACACAGTGGGTATTGTTATATTGTGAGATTGTCTGAGTATGAGTAGTTCATCACCTGAAAAAACCCTTGAGGGTCCACCTCTTTTTGCTTCCATCACAGTGTTTTTGTGCTTTGATTTTTATGTCTGGTGTGTTATGTGGTAATTAGTATTCGTCAGCTTTCTGTAACATTTTTAATAATGGTGACACCTTCACCCGCTGATGACATTAGTAAATATGTTGATTTAATTTTTTATGCACCTGTCAAGTTGACACATTGTAAGCAGACAACATGATAACCGTACAGCAAACTATTATTCTTGCAAGGCTTTTGTTCTATACAGGGTGATGTAATTTCCTCAGGATAATTAGGGAAACAGATCACAAAAACTCAGGGATGTTTGCATCATGTTACAAAGTTTCTCAGATGCCATCTAACTGACTGGTATCTCGACTGCAGCAGAATTGAGTGTCCATTAAAATTGCAGTGACCTAGCACAGAAATAATTTCAGACACATCCAGGAGTACTTCTGCATCATGAATATCATCCAGAATGCCCTGGTCTGTGTTCTGATGCTTAGAGATACAAACTGCTGTCTCAGAATTCCCTGTGCTTGCATGCAGCCGCTCCTTCCAGGACACTTTTGGTTCCTCTGACAGACTTGTTTGAGTGGGACTTCTTAGCAGTGGCAGAGCACTCCTGTGGATATCCCCCAAGGCTTTTCTGGCATCCTCAGGAGCCCTCTGACATCACCAGGAAAGAAGCTGGAAATTTTTTTTTTTTTTTCTTGTCTATAGATGTCTCTTTCTTTTGGATGTTTCCAGCTTGCTCCTGAAGAACATTTATGGGAAGAAACTTCCCTAAATGGTGGGTGTTTTCCAAATACTTTCAGGGGGTCAATTTAAAAGAAATGTGTTTTCCTTCTCTCTGTGCCTGCAGAAGTTGTGCAGGATCTCCTGTTGTCAGTGTAACCAAACAGGACTACTGGAGACAATGTAGAGACTCCCAACAAATGTACTTTATTTGGCCCAGCAGTTCACTGAGCCATGCTGCCTTTCTCTTGTGTGTGATTAATGAGGGAATTTGATTTGATTCCCATGGTCCTCACTGCCTACCTCTCTGCAAAAATCCAACAGCATACTAAGGGGAAATAACACATGGGAATGATCTTTGCTGGCTCTACTGTGCATTTTTTGTAGTTCACCACACCTTGTTTGGAAAAGGTGTTGCCTGGAGTAGGCAGTTAGTGCATCTCAGTTGTTACAGGAAAAAGGTTCTTTGGGCCTGAGTGAGTTTGCACTGCACTTCTCTGACAGTCTTACAGCATCCTACAGCCCAGCAATAATGTCTGCCATAAAGAGCTTTGCATATCAGGCAAGGTGAGGTCAGGACTATCTGATGCTAATTAGGGAAGTTCTGTCAGCATATGAGGTGTGGAAAATCCCAAAATGAGTTATTAGTATTTACAGTGTACCATAAGAGCTTGGACATGATCCTCCGTACATGCTTGTCAATTATCTGATGATTCTCCAATCATCAGCCATAAAGAAATCTATTTGAAACCTGAGGCAAGGCCATTACACAGAGTGGTACTGGACAAACAACTCTTATTTATGCTGCAGAATAGATAGATGTAGTGAACATCCAGCTTCATACCTCTTCTACTTACATCACATAAACTCTTGAGCTTGGAGCAAGAAATTTATTTCCAAGGTGTCAGCTGCTAACCTGAATACTATGTTGTTGTCATCGTTGAAAGAAAAGTACATTGACAGGCATCTTTCTTTTGAAAGAGTCATCCACAGCACTGCAGCTGTTAAGTGACTGCAGAATAGCTGCCTACCAGAAGGAAAATGCAAGCCTTAGACTTTTGGCATGCGCTAATTACGACATGAATTGTATGAATTTCATTTATACTCATGTATTTATATATATAACATTAATTTGTAACAAAGAGGGGAAAAATCATTACTGTAGAGTCAAATTGCCTGTAAATGACTAAAGGAATATGTTAATGATCCTGCTCCAAATGAATAATTATAAAGCAGGTGCACTTGAGATGTGATCATTTAACTGACAGCAAGCAGCTTCTAATATCTTGAATATCCATGATAACAGTGATGTCATAGCAGCCTGATAAAATCATTGCTCACATCTTCCATTTGATACACAGGAGAACTGCGGGTGTAATTCCCATGTAGAACTGTTGCCCTGTTTACTTAAGGAACGGTTAATCCATAAACAAATCAAGAAGTCGCTGTGTTGCTTTTAATGCAATATATTTCCAGGAGAATGCCCTGGTATTGTCTCAAATAGAAAATAAACATTGATGGCAGAAGGCATTATCACATCAAAGTGACTTTACAGTTTATTTAAACTTGGCCTCAAGTGTCCTGGTTAAATAGAGCTGCAAATTCTACTTCACCTGCTTTGCTATTAACATGCAGCTAAACTTTTCTTGTTTTGTGTTTTAAAGGTGCATGTTAATCCCCTCAGAAGCTGATGCCTCTGAGAGGCAGAGTGCATGCTCTACAGCGTGCAGTGTCACCTGCCTGCAGATGAATTGTCTAATGACTCTTTAAAGGCTGATCTTTTATTGGGCTTACGTCCTGCTTCATTTTACATAGCTGTGCAGCATGGTAAGCTTTACAGCTTTCATTGTGGCCAAGATCAGATTTTAAGTGTCTACCGTTCCAAAATATACTCTGCTTTGAATGTGCATGAGTTCACAGAGGGCAGCAATGTGCTGCCCTAGGGGTCGTCTCCATTATAATAGCTATGAAACTAGAGCAGTAGCTAAATATAGAATAATTTTCCTGCATCTATTTCATGTGTTGTCATGTAATTACACATAGATGAAGAATTAAATCTCAAAGCTGAAATGAGGTTTGCAAGAAATGCCTACAAAATTTCTAATGTAAAGGGGGGCTGCTTCCAGATAGGCTCAGCACTGTCTGCCTTAAATGCTATCACCTTATTTAGAATAATAGTACCTTACTGATGCAGGTTATTTTAGCAGCAAGAGTCTGAACTAGGAGGAGGAAACTCTTCTGAAGATATTGATTCCAAAGCATAATAAAACAGGTGCACCTTAATAGGTCTACCAGGAAAGTTTTAGCTGTTAGCATCTTTTAAGTGCTTCTGCTGAGAAACTCTGTTTTCATAACAAGGTTGGTGAGTATTAAACCTGTGATAGTTCTTTCTGGGATTACAATAATTTACAAAAACAATAAAAACCTGCTAAAAACCATTTATGTATTTATAAATGTTGTAATCCAGGGGTCCCACTGACATTTGTGGTGAAAGATATGCCTAAGGGCACATAACCCTGCTTGTACATTGCCAGGACTGCAATCTGGTTTATGACAAAACAGATTCATTTATCTCCAAATAAATAAATTACTTTTGTGAACATTTAGAAACATTTGCATAATTAGGCTGTAAGATCTTAGCAGTCTTTTTCATAATAATTAAACTAATCTAATCTTGGACAGGGTAAACAGACTTACTAGGCTGAGAGCAGCCTTCAGGCAAGGAACTTACTACATTCTACAGGAACTGTAAGGCTGATGATGTTTGTTAATTATGCAGAGCTTTTACTCCCCAGTAATAGCAGTGTTTGTATTGCCTGAAGCTTAGATAGCTACTCCCAGGCACATAAAATTAGACTCTGTTGTGTGTTTTTTTTTTTTTTTTTTTGTCATTCTTTAAAAAAAAACAAAACATAACAGAAACACAAAACAAAACAAAGAAGATACTTCAGAATGATTACACGCTTTCGGCATGGAGGCATTAACCTTAGAGTGCTGGATCCTAGATCTGTGCACAATTGACTCGCACTTCCGTCATATGGTCCTGATTATCTTTGGATCTAGAGTCTTTCATGCCATATAGAGCTATAGAGTTGTAAGGGTTGGTAAAAGAGCAGCAAAAGGCACCGTTTTGTTTTCTGGGGACTTCAGAATGAAAAGATTAAGGATATCAAGTAGAACTTGTCCATGAAAGTCCTCAGTGAAGCAGTCGACCAAAGCTTGTTGCCATAAATAAAACCATGAAGACAGTCAGAGAAATTCTGAAAATACTTTCTGCAAAGAATCTATCATCTTTATCTAGTTCTGTGAGAGTCATCTGTCCATGAATACTTCAAATGACAAATCTGCTCAAGAACAGGGATATTCAATGAATAACTATCTGTAACAGTACACAGACAATTTTATTTCTGAATATTATTTTCCTATACTTAGCAGAAATTCTCCTCATTTTTTCTTGTGCTTTGTTTCACTTAGAATACCTCAATAAATTCAAAGTGATTCAATTAGTCCCTCAAAAATCTTATCTATAATTAATTAATTTTCTCAGAACTTACGTACAGCCTCACAATGCATTTCCTTTTTTTCAGTAAGGATTTAATAATATCTGCATGGCAACAGTGATGTCTGACTGCAGCAAACTAGACAGTTAAAGCATATGAAAGTGGTATAACTTGAAGGATTATTGCTAATTATCAAGGGCTGGATTTTATTAACCCCAAGTAGTAGCTCAAATTATGAATTTTTCCTTTTAATATCATAGGGATTGTCTAGCTGCAGATAAACAAACTTCTCAGAATCTAGCTCGTTAAGTAAGGTATATCGGCATTTTCTGATGAAGTGGTGACATGTGAGTCTGAACCATCAATCTTTTAGGACCCTATGGTCTGTAACAGGGACTGTATAGATCACCTGTATATTTATAAATGGGTGGATAGACATGATGTTGGCAGAGCTTTGTTTCCAGCCTTTGCCCTTTCTTGCCTGTGCAGCTGAAGCATTGAAGCATGGTGTAATGCTCATAGCATAGGCAAGCTCCCCATTGCCAACAACCTTCTGCACAGGAAAAGAAGAAATTGTCAGCTCTCCCACTGCAATTTGAACCACACTTGTTTTCGGCCTTATTCTTTTTGATTGTACAGCTCGTTCCTGAGCATATTAGATCACCAAATTTATTAAGCCTAGTATTTCTGCCAGTCATTGCTATAAGCTAGTGGATTTTTACTGTTTCAGTTATCAATTTGTGACATTATGAATGCAGATAGTATGTGTCACCTTTTTACAGGGGAGTAAATACAAGTTGCTTGTATCAATATAATTGTTTGGAAATGAAAGTCCTGTCTTAAAGTGACAAACTGGGTAAATAAATAGTGGTTTTCTTTACTCTTTAAACAGCTATCTAAAAAATTTCCATTATTGGCCCAGGCTGTAAAAACTCACACTGCGGCAGCTTCTCACAGGACTTCCCATAGCAAGGAAGCAAGGCTACAAGGGACTTGTCTTTGCTGGTGACCAGAGAAGCCTGTGCATCCCTCCCCAGAGCTCTCTTCCTCCTCTATTTTCAGTGCACAGCTATACTCTAATAACTTGCCAGGCACGTTTAGGGTAATTGCCAAGTTGTTTCAAATTCAGCATCTGTGAGGTGGACTAACAGATTTACAGAGTTAAATATGGCAACTTTGCTGTTGTAATCTTTTGCTTAGTACAGATTACAATGGTTTCCTTGCTAAGCCCTTGGACCAGTGGCAGCTGGAAGAGGCTGGTGGAGCAAGTAGTGTGTGTGTCTCTCGTTATGGCAGGAAAACTAGGAAGAGTAACATTATGCTTGTAGCAGAGAACGTGGATTTTAAATTATAATGTAAAGCAGTATGGATTAAACATAATCTCTGGGGTTAGTTAATAGCCCTTGATAGTGACAGATAGTTTACAGCTTGAATATAAAATAATTTTTCATCAGTTTAGTTTTACTAGATGCATTGCTGTTTTAATTTTTACACCGTTGCTTTACTTGTTACTGTGTACCATATCTTAGTATGTATTTGCAGTGTATTGTGCCTTCATCAATATTACATAGCAGCAGGGACAAATAAGCATCCTCATTTTTCCCACCCTTCTCAAAATATGATGAGGGTATATGCTGGATTGTTTTTTTTTTTTTTTTTGTTTGATTTTGTTTTTTTAATTACTTCCTCATGGATCAAATAAAACTGTACAAATACATCTCAGGCCATTCCTTCTGTTCAGCAGACCTCTTTGGTTTTAAAGTCAAGCATGTTTTTTCCCCTTTTGCCTCCTCAGAAAAAAGAGACAGGTCCAATTTTGTGCTGTTACTTCTTCATTGCAGAATGTGAAATTTGGGATAAACTGCCCCATCAAACACATCTCACCTTCTATTCACAGAATGACACTGCATGTTGAGAACATTAGCTGCATTCCAAGACGGGTTTGAGTACATGTATATAATTACAGATAATTAGAAGAACAAGTTGTTTATAATTACGGGTTTGGGAGAAATACAGATATTTATGTTATTTGATCACTTGCAAATTGTGGAACAGGCAACAGCTTGTGTTATTGTGTTTATATCTGTAGCTTATTCTCTTTTGTAGCTCTGCCTTGATGTTAAAATGTTGGTTGGGTGAAATCATTTCAGGTCTTGAACCCTGAATAGTTGAAGTATTGAATATTTTTGTTAGCTCATTGTCAACAATCACTCTTGATCAAAGTGTTCTAAGTTCTATTTACCCTGTGAACTCTTTGAAGAAGGTGTTTTAGGAAAACTTGGTATATGCCAGGTATTGTTGTCTTATGAGTTTGAGGGGGGAAAAATAAAAAATGCCAGCTTCCTCATTTCCAACACTTCAAAGAATATTTACTAATGATATGCTGACTGAATTTCATTATAATTTTGTGTGAGTTATTTATCTTGGTCGGTCCAGAATTTAAACTTTCTAAACGTCGTAAATTAATCATTTTTATGGGGGAAAAGTGCTTACTAATCTGCATTAAAACAGCAACCCAATTCCAGACAAGCTGTGCTTTTATTTTTGGTAGTGGTAGAGACAGTGAGTTCTAATAATTTGATAGTACAGAGGGATTTTCAAAGGTAACTAAATAACGAGAACAAAAGTGGCATGAATGATCTTAAATTACTTAGATTATTTTAAAAAGTTGAGGTAGTTGAATTCTCTTCACATTTCTACACTAGAACCTTTATAGATTATGAGGATTAAGTCTTGGTCCCTCTTGCTTTTAAAATCACTATTATCGGTCAGACTTTTTTTCTTGGATTGTATTATGCATTGAAAATTCTCACGCTTTCATGTTTGCTCTAAAAGAAGTTTTACTTCAAGTTATGAGCAAGGGATCACTTCAAAGTAACTCCATCAAAAACAGTTGAATAAAACTTTTAAGAGAGAGAGGAAAAAAAACAACAACAAAACCCAATGGATGCAGATCTAAGAGACTGACATGCTCTAGTCTTGTATCGTGCCACACTTATTGCTCTTTGTACTGCTGTTTTTGTTGAGATGCTAAAAGATATAACCAGCTCTTAGAAATACTGGGAACACCAAAGATCACAATATTGACCAGAATGACTTCAAGGAAAAGAGATGAATGGGTTGGATGCAGGAATACTCAGGAGAAGACACTAGAATCATTTGACTAGAATCTAAAGAAAATCAGGTTGCATAGCTATCACCTGTAGGTACTTGCATATTATTTTTACTGGAGGTCGTGACAAGTGACTATTTGAATTCTTCATTTGCCAATTAATTCTTTATCAATCAGTTCAAAATAGTTTGAAGAAGATCTGTTGTTTAGAAAATGTGGAATAATGTAGATACACCCATAGTGTCCCCAGCCTCTCTTGAGTAACAAGGAAGAAATGTCTGTTGACAATTCAATAACTGTCTGAAATTTTTATACATGTATATATACTGGAAATCAATGTTTATAGTAATATATATATAAAATACTGTATACTATCATATATACTATATACTGCAAACTGATTTTTTGTGATCCTTTGATGTCATTATCAGGATTTGTATCAGTGGGCAGGTGGTAACTGTGTCTGCTGTATGCACAGTGGAGTTAAGATTTTTAGGAAGCTGTTCTAAGTGAAAGGATAAGAGACCTGGCAGTTCCTTAAGGTGGTTCTATGAAGGGCACTGGAAATTTTTCCATTAAAGAGGAAAGATAGGAAGTACAGTAAGAGCCTGAGTTAGCTGAATCAAGAGCTCTTCACATACTTCAAATATTGAAAGGAAGATCATTCAAAGTTGAAACTAGGTTAGCTTGCTAAGGCCAGCTGTAAGCATATAAATCAGAGAAGTTATTTGAGAGATAGGAAAGGCTATTGGAGGGTGAGAGTAGAAGGATTTGAGTGTTTTATGTCATCTGTGTCAGATTCAATTAAAAGGTCAAGTCCCATAAAGTGGCTAATATCATCACCAATAGTAAAGAGTAAGGAAACAGGTTGTATAGTACATGCAAAATTCAAATGTTTTTTCGAATCAACTGGGCAGATGAACTCTTTCCTTGGAATGTCATGTGCTGGTTGATAAAAATCTCATAGTCTCTAACAGTTAGCTGTAGGAACTTCTGAAGTAAATTACCTAGATGTGAGTAAATTAAATGGTACTGAATATGTATAAAGAGTGGGAAAAAGTGAAGAATTTATAGAATAGTCAGTTTTATTTCAATTACTGAAAGGGCACTGAAATATATAGATTTCTATCATTTAATTGACACAAAACTGAGAGCTTGGGAACTCATTCCCAGTGAAGAACAAGAAACTTGATTTGTAAACTGCCTGGAGAGCCCTGGTGAGATAAGAGTTTTGCAGGAAATGATTTGGTGGTTATGGTGAACCACAGTTTGGGAGCAAGTGAAATAAATAAATGAATAACATTTCTTTCTTTCCTGTTTCTACATGTACAATGTCTCCTCTCTTATTGTGCTCATGTCCCCCAAGCAGATTCAGAGACCTGAATCATTTGACTGCGTTTATGGTCTGTTGGACATACTACAGAGACATAAGGGTAGGGTAAGACACTGTACAGTCCTACTTCCTACCCACAGTGACCATCTACAAGTGTCTTAGTTTTCCTTTTAGCTCTTTATTGGCTCTTGTGAGTTGCACTTAGAATGCTCTGTGGAAAAGGTTTCTTTTTGTGTCATTTTCTCACTTATACAAGTTAATGGCTAAGACAAACAGAATATGAATGACAAGTTTAATGCTCCAATGTACAGGCAGAAATCTGTTCTCCAGGAGGGTGTTTCTTGGAGTGATGGATGTGTGACATTTGTTTCTGTATGTGAGAAACTGTATCCTGTAAATCATTCAGCTTATAGATCATTATATACAATCTTAACTGCAAGTTAAGATTGTTTTAACTAGTTCTAACTACTCTAAGAGAAATATATGTTTTACTTTTAAAAAATAAAATTCAGAGACCTTAGTTATTTATTAGCAGAACAGAGTTAATCAAAGAGATTTTAAAAGAAAAAAAAAGGGTTAGGGAAAAAAAAATAAAAGCAGAGATGATAATCTATCCTAGATAATACTGATGCTCCTGGTGGATACAATAGGGAAGATATTAATTAGTGAATACCTGTGGATTGTATCCACCTGACCCTAAAAGATCTTTACCTGGCCTACACTTAGTTTTCTCAGTCTTAAACCTCAGATCAATAGGAATAAGGCTTTGACAGCAGGTTGAATTGGACACAGGCAGAGTACTATAAGCAATACAGTTATGTCTTCCAGGAGAGGCAAGAATGAGCTGGATCCCTCTTCATTTGGAATAAAATGGTTACACTGAGGTAATGAAATATTTAGATAATACTCTTCTGTGCTTTGGGCCCATTTTCCTAAACTGTGTATTCTTTGGCAAAGAGCTAAAACTTTTATTTGAAAGAGCCATTTCTTGTCTCCCCAGATTTGCTGACAGGCTGTGAGGGGGATGAACTATTTGGAATGCTGAGCCTCCCTTGGTCTCCTGACCAGAACAGGGATCATCTCAGAGAGCAGCTCTGGGTATGGGTCATGAGAGGATAGTCCATATGATCCTGTTCAAGGGAAGGAGACAAGCAGATCTACTGCTTTAAAGTGTTATGTTTATGAAAATGGAAGAGCTTTAGAGAAGGGCAGCTGACCGCAGACTGATAAGCATGTTTAAAATTGCTTGAATGACAGCATCATAAAAAGTACCTTTGATGCAGATTTTTTTTTTTCAGGGAAGAAGTCTGCTGTATCTTTCATATGACCATAGTCTACTGTGAACATGTCATCTGTTAAAATGGTTATTCCAGGCTTTCTGGGCATAAAAAAAAGACCTCTTATAGCTTCTAAAGTCTTTAAGAGTGAACTGTAGGCGATCTTATGCTAGCCATGTGCTCCTGCTGTCCACAGAAGAAAGAAATGCTGCTCAGTGTCGATCACTGCACTGATCTCTGTCTTTCAAACAGTCTAAAATCTGTGAGTTGTCCTCGTCTGTACTTGGCTAAAGCAGGTTTTCTTTTTCTTTCCTTTTTTTTTTTTTTTACTTGACACCACATGCTGTTTCTGCCTCAGCACCTCTCTACATCTATCAATGTGATCTTGAACCCTAGTTCCTTCTGTGTTATATCAGTCTTCTTTTCCTGTGCTAAGCAGACAAGGAGGATCCTATGTGTTGCAGCCTCTGCTCTCATTTCATTGAATTTTGGCTGCCTTCTTCAGTGGTCCACTCCACTGTAACTGCTGGGTATCAGGGAGCTTAAGGCTGAGTGATGGCACTGCACCAGTCCCAGCCCAGGTTTGATATTGTCAGTGAGCAGATGTGGCCAGTCCTCTTGGATTCATGCTGGAGTTCACATGCCTTATCTTTTTAAGTAATTCAGAATTAAATAAAGGTCCATTTTTAGGGGATAAAACTCCAGTGTGTACAGTGGAAGACAAGCAGTAGCAGTCCATAGCTCAACTTGTCATCTTAAGGGAAACAGAACTGTTTCAGAGCCTGGATATGTTGCCTTTGTTACTGTTCTCACCCTACCTGCTGCTTACTACTTTATTGCAGCAAAGACATTTCTTTATACTCTCCAAGGAATGAATTTGAATGTTCTTCAAGTATGTTAATTCTGCAGTAGAATGTCCTTTTCAGGAGGATTTAATTTTCTACTTCCTGATAATTTGCTAGAATTATGCATTGTTTCTCAAGATCTTCTATTTTCTGATTTGGATTTCTAACAAAGAGTACATTTTAGGAACACAACATCCAATTATCTCAGCCATGAACAGGTAATGTAGTTTGGACAACTTGTTACCATCTCCACAGCACTAGTTACTCATAGTTGGCAGTTCAGTTTCTCTGTTGTGCTTAATGTAAAATTAGTGTCTCAGATACTTAGTCTCCCCTTGGAAAGGTCATGTGCTTCCACACAGCATATATGCAGAAAGGCAACTGCAAGGGAAACTCATAGTATCCCTGAGCTGGGAAACTTTTAGGTCCTTCAGTTTTCATGCAGAGCCTCTTGTCACTTGCTTGTTTTGGATTACACATTTTTTCATCTCCTGGTTTCTGTGAAAATCTCATTAAACATTCCAATCTTTTCTGTACTGCCCTATATGTTTTATGCAATATGTAGAATCTGTCACCTTCTCTGAAATGGATGTATATGCAGTGTATGGTCTCATATATCTCTGAGACTTGTTGAAAACAACGTTCTTCGCATTGCTCACCTCTTGAACTGTCTCTTCAACAGTCAGGAAGACTCATGCTTGGGGTACATGGACTGAGCTGTGTGAAGTGAGCCTGCTCCAGATACACTGACCGCTATGGGTATAAAAAATTATATTGCATGAGAAATCAGAGATTCAAGCAGAACGAGGGGGCTATTTTTGTAAAATGGATACATTTTAAAGTGTAAGTAATGGCTTGTATATTTTGTAGGATGCCTAATTAAGTAAGTCGTTATGTAAATAAATCTTCCAATTTATCCTGGCTGTCCCACAGCATTGTTCCTTTGGGATCAGTCTTGAACTAATGTACAGAGATTAAACATCCGATCCATCCCTACCTCTCCCCATCCCCACCCTCCTCACACCTTCTGCCCCTCCTTCCCCAACCCCCCCCCCCCAAAAAAAAAAAAAAAAAAGCTAACAAACAATAATATCACATTACAAAGCAATTCATTGTATGGATGGTGTACTGGTGGGTCGGCTTGTGTTTTTTTTTTTTTTTTTTTTTGTTCTATTGCTGTTGTTTCAGAGCATTTGTCCCCGTGGGTAAGACAGATAAATGTTTGCATTTACTTATGTTCTGGGATCTTGGAAGAGTTCAGCCCTAGCCTCTTATACTGTTCTTATGGGAAAAGCACAACTACATTCCTGGTTTGACGACAGTGCAGTTTCGAAATGTTACCATGGTGATCACCTATGTAACATCACTACCACTTTTCACAACATCTCAATTTAAGATTCAAGTTGAATATTTCCATGATTATGGGAGGGTAATTATTTCATTACTCAAGGGAAGAAGATTTAGGAGGTAAATAGCTCTTCATTAGTTCTTAAATGATTTCCCTAGCCTTTTTAGGCCACAGAAATGCCAAATATTAAAGCGACAAAAACAGGCGGTCAAATTCTTACTCCTGTATTCATTCTGAAAACATCTATGCCCCATCTGAGCAGCCAACATAGTCAAAATATTTCTAGCCATTAAATATTCTTTAAACTTGGAGACCTTTGGCGTAGGGCTGTCTTCAAAGATGCTCAGTTTTTCAAAGGTGCAATCAAGTTGAAATAGGAAAAGTTGCAGTTTGGATTGCTCACAACCCAAGGTAACGCTGACTTAAATAGCATACAGACAAGGCCATGGAAGTAAACTACCCAAAGTTCAGGCCCACAGCTCTATGTTTTCCTCTTGTCTTTGACTGCAGGTGTCTTTCATGGCTAAAGCAAGTCAGAGACCATTTTCTGCTTTCATTTTTCTATTTTATTTTTCTTCTCAAGCTGAGGGAACCAGTAACTTTGAGTACAGAGGGAACTGTCAATACCTTGTGTCACTGGTGGCAATCTGTTACATACTTTGCAGAGTTTATGTGCACATTTTAATTGAAGAAAACCATCTATTTCTAATTAAGAGAATAAGCAAACAAATAAATGCTATGATAAATTCAGCTGGGAATTTAAACAAAAAGTTAAACTTTTTTTTTTGTTTACTGTGAATGGATCCTCTTCTAATTAAATCAGAGGCCTTTCAAATAACTTAATGGCTTTCAAACAAAGAATTGCCACAGCAAAATTAGCACGTACAACAGAGAAAATAGTTATATTGTACCACTGTAAATAATTTGTTCCTTTGTGTTATAGAATATACTATTCTTAGGAGTCTTTTATTAGAGGACAAAGCTTGCAGAGACTTCCTTTTCAAGTGTACTGTTAGTTAGGAACTGAGGGGGATATGATTCACGATTTCTTATGCTCACATTTTTATGTCTTCCAGTGAAAATAAATGAGTAGATTTACATAATCACAATAAAACATTTCAAGAATAGTGGTGCAAAATTTTTTTAGGTTATATCACCAGGCTGCCATGGTTTCAGGACACTACTAATATGTCTAGACAAGCAGCTGTTTGTGATGTTTTGGCTGACTGTCATTGTGTTCTCTCATTTTTTTTATGGGCTGGGGTTCAGCAATGATGCAACTCAGTAATCAAGTGATTGGAGATATAAAATCAGAAAAATGCTACAGAGTTATGCTAAATCAGACTGAGGTAGAACGTGGAAAATTATTATTTTTCTGTTTCGTATGCTATTTCTCAGGGATATCTGCCAGTGTAAGTAAGAATAAGTCAGTGGTGGAAAGAACTGGAAAATGCTTCATTTGTTTTTCCAGAAAAATCTTAGTTTATGGAAAGACTGACCAATTTTGTTGACGCTTCCTTATTTGAAAGGTGAAATTGCGTATCGTGAGACAACTACTTCAGGACACTCTCCTGGAAACCTCAAATTCTTATTCTTGTTCAAACTAGGAACTTTCAGGTGAGTGTCTGGAATGTTGCACAGAGAGTTCTCAATAATCCTTGAGTTTTCAATTTTGTATAGTTATGCCTCATCTGCTTGCTCAGAGAGACAGAAATGTGGCCAACATCTGCCTCTTACACCATTTGAACATACTACAACTATATCACATTCTCTACTGAGAACTCTAAGGAGTTCTGTTGAACTTGTGGAGTTGTAAGAGGAATTTGAAGGATTCCCTAAAGTCAGTGGTCAACGTGCCCAGCCCTGAACCTGGAGCAGTGGGTCTGCACAGAGTGCTATTGTCATGTCCTGCTTGAGAACCACCTGTGAAATTCCCAGTTTCTTCTGCTCTTAATGTTGTCAGGGATTATTTGGGATCTTGGTGCTTGTTCTAGAACAAAATAGTAGCACTAACTGAAACTTTATAAGCAAGTGTTAGCAAAGAAGAGTGAGCTGTTAACATCATTCCCTGAGTACCGTAAGTCAAGCCGGAGGGGAAAAAGACCAGTGTGGATGAACCGAGATCTTTTGTTGAGACTCCGGGAGAAAAAGAGAGTCTATGTCCTCTGGAAGATGGGACAGGCTACTTGGGGAGACTACAGGGAACTTGCCAAGATTTGCAGGCAGGAAGTTAGAAATGCAAAAGCCCAGCTTGAACTTAGACTGGCTACTGCAGTAAAGGAGAACAAAAAATCCTTTTATAAATATATTAACAGTAAAAGAAGAACTAAGGAGAATTTCCCTCCTTTACTTGATGCGGCAGGGAATGTAACCACAGAGGATAAGGAAAAGGCTGAGGTTCTCAATGCCTTCTTCACGTCTGTCTTTAACAGACAGACCAGTTATCCTCAGGATACTCCTCGCCCTGACCTGGAAGTCTGGGACGAAGTGCATCATACACCCCCTGTGATCCCAGCAGAGACAGTCAGAGACCTGCTCCTCCATCTGAACTGCCACAAGTCCATGGGGCCAGATGGGATCCACCCAAGGGTGCTGAGGGAGCTGGCAGAGGTGATTGCCAAGCCGCTTTCTGCCATCTATCAGCATTCCTGGTCATCTGGAGAGGTCCCGCAAGATTGGAGGCTTGCCGATGTGACTCCCATCTACAAGAAAGGCCGTAAGGAAGATCCGGGGAACTACAGGCCTGTCAGCCTGACCTCGGTATCAGGGAAAGTTATGGAGCAATTGATCTTGAGGGAGATCACACGGCACGTGCATGGCAATCAGGGGATCAGACCCAGCCAGCACGGGTTCACAAAGGGCAGGTCGTGCTTGTCCAACCTCATCTCCTTCTACGACTGGGTGACCAGACTGGTAGATGAGGGAAAGGCTGTTGATGTAGTCTACCTGGACTTCAGCAAAGCCTTTGACACGGTCTCCCACAGTATTCTCCTGCAGAAGCTGGCAGCCCATGGTGTGGACAGGTTCACTCTTCTCTGGGTTGAGAATTGGCTTGAGGGCCGTGCCCAGCGGGTAGTGGTTAATGGAGTCAAGTCCAGCTGGCGTCCTGTCACGAGTGGTGTCCCCCAAGGGTCGGTATTGGGGCCCGTCTTGTTTAATATCTTTATTGATGACCTGGATGAGGGGATTGAGTGTACCCTCAGTAAGTTTGCGGATGACACCAAGTTGGGAGGATGTGTTGATCTGCCTGAGGGTAGGGAGGCCCTTCAGCGGGATCTGGATAGGCTAGACAGTTGGGCTGAGGTCAATGGGATGAGGTTCAATAAGGCCAAGTGCCGGGTCCTCCACTTTGGCCACAATAACCCCATGCAATGCTATAGGCTTGGGGCAGAATGGCTTGAGGAGTGTATAGAGGAAAAGGACCTGGGGGTGTTGGTTGATACTCGGCTCAGCATGAGCCGGCAGTGTGCCCAGGTGGCCAAGAAGGCCAATGGCATCCTGGCCTGTATTAGGAATAGTGTGGCCAGCAGGAGCAGGGAGGTGATCATCCCCCTGTACTCAGCTCTGGTGCGGCCGCACCTCGAGTACTGTGTTCAGTTTTGGGCCCCTCACTACAAGAGAGACATCGAGGCGCTGGAGCGTGTTCAGAGAAGGGCAACAAAACTGGTGAGGGGTCTGGAGCACAGGTCTTACGAGGAGCGGCTGAAGGAGCTGGGATTGTTTAATTTGGGGAAAAGGAGGCTCAGAGGAGACCTCATTGCACTCTACCACTTCCTGAAGGGAGGCTGTGGTAAGGAGGGGGTCGGCCTCTTCTCCCAGGTAACTAATGACAGGACGAGAGGGAATGGCCACAAGTTGTGCCGGGGAAGATTTAGATTAGACTTGAGGAAAAATTTTTTCTCTGAGAGAGTGGTCCGGCACTGGAATGGCCTGCCTAGGGAGGTGGTTGAGGCACCGTCCCTAGCACTGTTCAAGAAGCGTTTAGATGAGGTGCTGAGGGATTTGATTTAGTAGCTTGGTTGGTAGGGATGGTGGTGTGAGGAAGGTTGGACTAGATGATCTTGTAGGTCCTTTCCAACCTAATGTATCTATGAATCTATGAATCTATGAATCATAAGGCACTGACGTCTTTTACTCTAGTTTTCCAAGAAAACTTGGAAAACTTCTGGAGCTAGAAAATAAAATCACATTTTCCAAACTTATTTTTCTTTGGCTAAAAGGATCGCAACAGTTATATTCAGGAGCAGATACCATGGTGGATCTGCAGAATCACTTTCTGACTCCCCCCAAATGCTTAAAAACATGTTTACTGATTACTATTTGCTTTAAGATGACAATACAGCGTTTAAAAATAGCAGCAATGTACAATATAGGTTACTATGCTGTGATAACAGTGTTAAATTAGGAAATCTAATGTAAGATATAGTCATATATACATATATATGCATGTACAGATTATTGAAGCACATTATAATATGTGTATATACGATAGCATACAACATCTTTCCTATTGAATGTGGTCAAGTAATGGAAATAACTTTAGAGCTGCCTACCATCTCTACCAGCTGAGTTTCTCTGTTGGATAGCGTGATAATTTCTTTACAAGTTTTTCTAGCTTGTCAGAAATGGTTCTTTCTAGAACCTATAATAAGTAGGAACAGAGAGGTAATACCTGGTAGGAGGGGATATAGTTCATTTAGAGTTCCCATTAAACTGAAAAATTTTTGTTCTCACTTCCGTGTAAAGTAGAATTTTGGCTGATTATGCTTTTTTTTTTTTTTTTTTAAAGGAATGATTTAGTAGACTTCTAGGTGTTAAACTG
Source organism: Callipepla californica brunnescens (assembly GCA_023055505.1). Classification (NCBI taxonomy): domain Eukaryota; kingdom Metazoa; phylum Chordata; class Aves; order Galliformes; family Odontophoridae; genus Callipepla; species Callipepla californica. The sequence goes on along the minus strand of JALIRH010000008.1, from coordinate 11,422,239 downwards.
AACAAGGTGTGATGTCTAAAATTAAAGAAAGAAAATGAGAAAATAGATGTTCTTGACTTTGAGCTGCCCACATCTCCTTAATGTGCCTTGGTTCAGTCAAGGAACCAATTTGGATACAATTCACCAAATGAATGCATCCACTAAAAATAAGGAGAGAGATTAAACTTCTTTTTTTTTCCACAGTATTTCTTTTTCAAATGGCTCTTATTTTGACTTTCTATGTTAAAAATTTCAGTTTTGAGATAGCAGTGAAATTTTACGTTATCTTTTCATGAGAACAAACTTTGTATTAGTTTGTTAGGGCCTGGATTCCTGTGAAGTCTTCCTACTTCTCTATAGCACAAGTTTTCTACATGAGTGACCATACAGATGGGCTGATATTTCCATCATATTTCATAATGTGTGTTTTCCTATCATATTTTCTAGTATCTTTTTCTTTACAAGATACTGCTAACTGATTGTACCATTTTATGCTCCAGGACTAATTACTGCTTTAACAATTTCATACGGAAAAGAAATCATGATATCCACTTAGCCTGGTTTTGTAATCCATAATAATTAACAATATTCATAATTTTAAATAACATTTTTTATTCTTTATGAATATTAAATATTTTATGTTGAATTGCAAGCATGTTAAAATATTCCATCCCTTTCAGAAAGTTTCCAGACTTTTGTAAAATGAATTCACTTAGTTCTGTATGAAATCTTATGCTATATTAGAAATTTGTCTGATTTAGCTCCTTTTGCACTTTGTGTAGTCTCAGTCTACCTGAAACAGTTCTGCAAGATGTCAAGATTTAAAAATCTGCACATTAATGAGGTTTATATGATATGAAATCAAAGTGCTTGGGTTTCTTTCTCTCTTATGGTAAATGTAATCACAGATTTTGCAGGTTATATTTTACTGTTTTCAATTTGATTGGATTCTTCTCTGTATAGGTGATATTAGTGTATCAGCATGGTGCAATAGATAAATGTGGCAAAATGAAATCTTTCCTTATTTCTAATCTCTGTGGTGTATTTTCTGTTAATCAATCTGAACATCAGTGTTTTAGTTGGATGAGTTCTAGACAGTTGAAATAGCTTTTATGAAGAACGGTGAAGGAGGTGGTTTCCCATGGGTTTGTTTATTGTTTTTCGTGCAGTTTTTTTTTTCTTTTTTGAAAGTGCAAAGAGCCACCAGAGGCCTTTTTGTGAACTGAGGTGTGTGAAGACATGAACTGTGCACTCCTGCTTCTTCCTCCATGACATAAGTTACTTTAAGAGTACTTCGTGTTGTCCTCTATGGTGAAAGTAGGAATGAGAATGTGTGCTGCCTGACAACCACTGCTGAATAAGAGCTTTGCTGCTAGTTTACTTTTTTTTGGTTGACCTTCATCATTTTCAAAACTAATAGGATTAAAGCACTATTTAAAAAATTTAAATGTTCTTCAATTTTAAAGCACATGCTGGTATCTTGGCAATTAGATGCAAATTCGCTTCAGTGTTACAACAGAAGGACACTTACTCAGAAGTACGGTTTTAATAATTAAAAATCATAAAAACCCTTAAGTAGTGTAATAAAACTGTATTAAATGATATTTGGAAGATCTGTGTTAAAAGCTCTAGGAGAAAAATGGTGATTTTTAACTTCTCTGTCACTTAAGTATTTTTAAAAGTTTTCACATAATTTTCCAGTCACATAAAAATGTACACTTTAATAGTGCACAAAATATGATAGTACTGGAAAAGATTTCTATGATCTCAGAGTTGTTTAAAACTGGAATATATTATATATATATAAGAAATCTGCAGCATATCATATGTAGAATAGAAAGTTTGCAATTTTCCATGAAAGAAGGGTAGGTGCTGTGAACAGGAGCTGTAAAACACACAGCTATGGCACCACCAGGCTAGGTAAACTTGTTTGTTAGGCAGAGTGAAGGAGAGCACAGAACAAACATGAAAAACCACTAACTGGTATATTTCCTGTCACCGTGCTGTCTGTACTTTCATGTTTCTCTCTTCTTCAGCATTATGTCCTTATATTTTAAAAAGCTATTCATCAGGCTTGTCCCTTGTATGCACAGGGAACCCGAACGAAGGGTCTTTGTGCTTAGTAATGTTACCACTGCCATGTGGTCTGTTTGAGACTGAAGGTGCACCTCAGCAGCTCAGGTAAGGCAAGAAATGTAGGCAGGATGTGACAGCTTTGCCTGTGGGAAATTCCCCTTTGTAAACGTCTAAGGGAAGAAGGACGAAGAAAATCATTTTTCAGGAAAAAAAAAAAAGACAAGTATTTTCAATTTTTTCTCAGTTCAAGGTGTGATTTTTCTCTGATAAATAAATAAATCAAGATCATTAGATTTTGTCAAAAGCTCAACTTCCCATCAAAACAATTTGGAGGTAAATTTGTGACAGGCCCTCTGAGGTTGGCACCACGTTAATAACCTTGTCTGTTTTTCCCTTGGATAGTTGTCACTAAAACAACTTACATCTTTTCATTCCCTTTAAGAAGAAATGCTCTCCTGTGAGTGTTGTTCTCAACTGATGGTCAAACAGGTTGGTGCTTTCATCGACTGCTGTAATATTCTTGCCTGAGATTTTCTTTGAGAAGCCACATGCCACACAACTGCCATCGGCGTGGAATACGTTACATGGCCCCCAACTCAGCTTATTTGCAGAGCTGTCTGTAGCCCCCAGTTTTTACTTTACTTTTAGCATATTTTTGAAGAAAGATTCTTAAACTCAAAAACGGATCACGAGTATGGAGTGTTTTATGAAGCTCAAAGAATTTTATTTTCTATAGCTTATAGATCAGCAAAGTGCTAATAGGTTGACTGATTTGTAGAAAATAATACTTCTGTTGAGATTAGTATATTTGCTATTCTGTATTTAGAAAATAAACAATTAAGATGTAGGCTGAAAAGTCTGGGGAATTAGTTCTGTAAGCGATTAATTAGCTTGTTTGTTCCAGTTTATTTCTGATCAAATAGAATATGCTGAAAGGGTATAAAGTAAGGTCCTTAATATACTCTAAGGGCCTGTTTCTGCCCCAGTTGACATTAAAAGCAAGTTCCCACTGATGTGACTGATGCCCTAATTGCCTGGCTTGACATTGATGGTTTCTCATTTCTCACATCCAATAGCTTTGCTCTAGAAAGGATGTTGGGAGCATGTCAGTTTTCTATGCACTGATCACATGGAGAGTAAACAGAAGATTAAAAAGCTGAAAGGAGAAAATTTTGCAGCAAAGCAGTTGAAGGCTATGATGCCAATTTGATGCAAGTGAATGCATGCAGGAAGGCTGTTTGTTCTGTGACCACTTCTGCTGCTGGGGTATGTGTTTACGTTTCACGTATTTGTTGCTTTAACTTTGTTTGCTGGGACTCACAGAATTTCAGCCAATCGTTTTAAAAGAACAAAGCTGTCTGGAAATGACCTGCTTTATTTTTAATGTAGCTCAAACTCATAGCAGCTTTTCATCCTGGTCATTTAATACACCATTTCATTTTTCACCTCGTTCTGTTACTCCATTTTTTTTTATTATTTTTTTAGGTTCAAATGCATCCTTGCAGCACTGTGATTCTCCTTTTCTTTTTTCCACACGACTGCTTGGTTTGCAGAGGATGCCTCCTTACAGATGTGTTCCTTCCCGACAAACAATTACCCCTGTTCCCCTCTGCAGGAGGCCATTAGGACATCATCACGGGTTCTGCTAAGTCATCTCACAATCACAGTTCTGTGCAGTCGCCTCTCATCTGAGTCTATTGAGGCATATGCCATGCAGGGAAACTAGCAGTCACAAAACGCAGCACCTCCAGGCATATTATTTGTTATTTTGGTCCAGGAGTGTGACAGATAATGGTTACTGTGCAGAGGTTTCATTGATGGCAATGGCTGGCATCATATGCAGAAAATGTGGAAAAGCCAGAATGGGTGATCACGTCCCTACTTAAACAGCGACAGAAGGAACAATTTTGTGTTTTCACTGCAGTTATAAGCACTAGAAGGGAGACCAAAAAGGTAATGTTTGGGGAATTATTCCACTGAATAGACCCACAAAGCTAAATTTACGCCACATCTGTTCTTTATTACTTATTGTTTATGAGCTGTGTGTACAAAGAGCAAATGTGTCAATAATTTGCTTCATATTTAGCCTGGTTATCATAACGGAGCTAAGCATCTAGCATGATTTTACTAACAAAATACCATAAAGCTATAGGCATTTGTAAGATTGCAATGTGCTGATTATTAGGAGATACTTACTCCCTAAAATCCAGATGTTGCAGGTGGATCCTCCCATGCTAAACTGACAACAGCAGAGAGGTCCATTACTGATACACTGCTTGAAAACACGTTCACACTTTTCCCCTAGCTGCTCACACACTTCTCTTGTTAAAAAAGTCCTTAATTAAATGGTACAATTTTGAGGATTGTGTTAGACAACAAAATAAATGCACCCCAAACTGAGTTATTTTCTTGATAGAAGGAAGCCAGCTGTTTTGTGGTAGACTTTCAGTCTGCATAAATGTTACAAACTACTGAATTACTAAAAGGCCCCTTGATATATGATCTCATGTTGTTTAATAGGCCTCAGATTACTTTGGGGAAAAATGGGTTTTATTGTGTTAATCATATGAAAACGAAGTTACTAATCCCTATCTAATTATGTGAGGTTTTTAAACTTGTAATAATATCCTAATTATTTCCTCTTATTGGAGCAAGTTGCATTCTAAAGGTAATCCTCAAGAAAGAATATGAAAAACTGTCCAATGAAATAGCTTGGTTTTTATTTATATGGGTTTTGAATCTTTTGTTGTTGTTCTTTCAAACCTTACCAATCAACACTGCACCTCTAACAAATTCCCCTCCTTCCTCGATAGCAGTCTGATCAGAATTCAGGCTCTAGACAACATGTTTAGCATATAGTGATATTAAATCAAGTGAGTGAAGACTCGCTGCAATCGATATGAAATAAAATACAGAACAATGCAATTTAAGGTTCTGTGGTTGCCTACAGGCAGAAGATGAGGTAGCATAATCATTTCCTTTGCTCTGTCTGCCTCTCTGAAAGTACTCTGGTTTTGGGGTGTGCTGTACTTTGAGATGCGAGAGATTAGAAAGACAGGGGGTGGGAAGAATATGTCTACAGAAAACAGACACCACTGAGCAACATCTTAACCTCATACCCAAGTTAAAATGCCTTTGCAGCAAATGAAGCTGAGAATTGCAAAGGGAACCTTGTCGTCAATGGATGCAGGAAAAAAAAAGACCATCACTTTCCTGCAATGAACTCATCAGGGAGCTCCTCCCTAATTTAGGCTCTAGCTTGCAAAAAAGAATCTTTTTTTTTTTTTTTTCCCTCTGACACTATTAGATCAAAACAGTACCCAGACATTAGACAGTATTTATTAGCTTGTAAGGCCAGAGATAATGATCCCATTCAATCAGAACTCATGAATAATTCAGCAGTCCCAACTCCACATAATTTCTGGCTTTACTTTTAAAACCAGTAAAGCACCATTTGCATTGCCTTTCTGAGGGGAGAGGGAAATGACAGTAAGCAGAAAAATAAAATGGATTTTTTTTTTTTTTTTTTTGTTTCTGTTCTGCTTTGCAAACATACTCAGCTCTCTAAAAGGTTATCTCCCTTCTTTTTTGTCCCCGCCCATCTCTCAGAACAAAAACAACATCAGAATAAATATTAATCATGATACTATTGAGGAGATGCAGTACACTAATTATTGTCAAGAATAGCGCTACCCATATTTATAGAGGACTTTGTAATCACTGCAATTTGTTCAGTATTGTTACTTATACTAACTGCTATGAAGTAATTACACCTTTTTTACTTTTTTTTTTTTTGTTGTTGTTTTAAAAGAGCACCCACGCTTTTTCCCTTCTTTCAGACAAACTTGCAAATAATCTTTTCTTTGTTACATTATCAGAGCTATTCTGTGAGATTTACTTCCCACTGCCAAGCTGAATAAGTCCAGTCCTATGTGGTATGTGACACCTCTAGAAAATTGCTACCCTATGTATTTCACTGAATGGGAGGGACAGGATATATCTGAGATATTCAGGATCTCATAACCTTTCTGTATCTCACCTGCCCAGCCCTGCTGATACGTTGCTTATTATAACAGTACTATACTTCGCTGAAGATTTAAGCTACTTCAGACATTCTTACTTAACTGATTATCACTTCACTTCTCCAAGTGATGCCGAATAGCTGATAAAGATTTCTTCAGTTGGATCTTTCTACAGCTTCGTTGTAGATGCTTTTGTATTTAATGTCTCCTAAGTTGTGATGGCACTGATATGACTACTATGTGGCTGGGTCCCTTTCTGTTCATAGAGCAGTTCTGGGTTGAACTTACAGGAGAGAGAAGGTTGTCCTTTGCAGGGATGTTCCCTTTGTTCTTACGAGCTCCTGCAAAACAGTGTATGCTCCCAACACCATCTGTGGCACACTTCCAGTAGCCTATTAGAATATTTGTTACTCTGCTTACTGATGTGAGTATCCATAAAGAAAGGGGGATGTGAGTTCTCTTATGTTTTGTTATAAACAGAAACAGCCTTGCTAAACCATGAGAAAGTGGAATTGGTATTAGGAAGAGCGAAGGCATTCTGGTGTTGACTTTAAAGGAGTACATTTTTTGACATCTTTGTTAATGTAACTAATGTAGATGTCAAGAAAGGCATCATGTGCATGTGTAATGGTGTGACAGAGTGGCAGTACACAACTGAATTAACATCTATGATCCAGTGGGAAATATGTAAGGTATTTTTTTCAGTTTACTGTGGGACATTGGCCTGTCTTTCCATTTGTATAATGTTATATCCTTGGAAAAGGGAAGAATTTGGCGTGGAGGAGAGTTTTCCTATGAAAGTTCTTCAAAGAATTGTAGATTGAGATTTGAACATCTTGGAGAACGAGTCCTTGATGTATTTGGCATTTTTACTAGTTAAAAATGTGGATTCTTGGTGACAGGTTACGTATTATAGCGGTTCAAAGACTGACATTCAATCTTCCAGGACTCAAAGTGTAAAATAAGTGTCATCTAAGTTGTCCCGTATAGTAAGGCTAACAGAACACTGGAACAGGCTGCCCAGAGAACTTGTGGGGTCTCCTTCTCTGGAGGCATTCAAAATCCACACGGACATGTTCCTGGGCGACCAAATCTAGGTGTTCCTCATCTGGCAGGGGGATTGGTGATCTTTCAAGGTCCCTTCCAATCCCTGACATTCTATGATTCTGTGTGTGATTTTCCTTCATGAAGGAAGGGGTTTAAAGGAGAAGGCAGCTGTCTGGCTACTTTGGACCAAGAGGTTTGGAGGGTAAATAAGCAAAAAGCTCTGCACACAGAGATCTAAAAAAGGACTATCAAAAAAATCCTGAGGGATTGTAGACATGTTGGTTAACATCCAGTCTTAGTCTGAGTGAGAATGTGTATCTGTATCAACCATGAATTAAAGATCACTCGGGAGACTTTAGGAGCAAAAGGATGAGTGGGGCTTTGCAAATTGCCAGAGTTTGGGAGTAGTGAGTAAAAGGGCATTCTAATTCAGATATCATTGGTATTCTAATATAGCTGCTGTTATAGATGATTTAAAGGAAGTCAACAACCATATATTTGCAGTGCTGGTTGAGAGGCTGCAATACTACTGAAAGCTGTTGCTAAACATTTTGTTTAAAAATAAAAGCAAACAAACAAACAAAAGAAAAAGAACCTAGCAAACGTGTGTAGAGTGAAGCTATGCTTAACTTAGCAGTGGCTAATATAAAACTCTAATGTGTTTCTTCAGCAGCGTTTTGTTGCATCTTTAAAACATAGTTTGAAATCAGAAGCCTAGTACATGTGTAGCATGTACTATAGAAGAGGGCTATCTGATCCGTCATCCTATTGAGAGGAAACATCAAAATGTTTACAAAGGTAGTGGTATAGAGGAACTCAAGGAATATAAATGGCAACAAAATGTAAATGCCTAGATATTCTGATAACTTCTGAAAGTAGAACCTGATCTGTAGGATGTTACATCTGGATCTGAGGAGCTCCTCATGCGTGTTGAGGAATTCGCTGCATCTAGCTGTTTTCTGGTCTCATTAGCAACTGATGCACAGTAGACTTGCTGGGAGCACATCTTCTAGTGCAGTTTCATCCAATAGGAATCTATGTTGTGCAGTCTGAGAATTCAGGCAAAATGTGGTGAATGGCGAAGATTAAGAAGCAAAACACATTCTTGATTTCAAATGAAATGCTGATGTTGACATACTCTGAGACGCATTCTGTAATGCTGGTGGCTATTTCTACATGATACAAGATTTAGGTAGTTGCCATTGGAGTCAGTGGGATTTTGCTTTTACTATTGTTTTCGAGAAAGGATTCTGGTTCATCTGATTCATTCTGATCAGAAGTTAAACTTTAAATCTGTAAAGTAAATAGCTGCCCATGTTCCACCCAGAAATGAAATAAAGCAATTGCATCACATGATGTAGGAAGTGCTGTAGTTTAAAAACAATCACAATAATAATATAGGACTAGAATACAAGTGCTCTTCTTCACCTATTTTGAGTTGCAGATCTCAGCAAACAGTTATGATATCGGTTGCTACTATGGACTCTGTCTAGTAAAGGATAAGGATGTAGCAGTAATGTGGCCCAAAGAGCTTACAGTCAAAGAGATAGCCCTGCACAGAATTATACCTTACACAAATACCTAACTTCACGTGTGAAGCTAGCTCTTTTGGAGTCTGTGGGGCACACAGCTGCATACAGTTGATCAAGCATATGGGTGATGGTTTCCCAGAATGAGACTTAAATCTTCATGCTGCGAAGGTTAATTATAGTATACTCTGAAAGCCCATAGGTGTGGCTTTTCCCTCTTTGCCTTATGGGTAAATAATGCCATTTTTGTTGTAGTGTCAGTGTCAGAAGAACAAGTAAAACTTTAAATCCCTTCTGACCTTTAAGTGCATCCTGACCCATTTGCTGTCAAAAATACCTAGCCCACTACCGCATTTCCTTCTTAGATTACCCAAGTTGTCTTGCTGTGCTTATGAGAAATTCTGCCCAGCACCAGACTGTGCTCCAGGAGTTACCTGCAGCAGTTCCATTTCTAGCACTTGCTGCAGCAGCTGCCATCACTGACATACAGCACAGAATGTAGAAGAAATTAAAAAAAAAAAACAAACCCTCAGCTTTATCACAGTGCTCAGTGTCTCAGCACCACAGTTCAGCATGTGAATGTGCTGATGCCTCACAGGATGTCTGAGGTAAGCAGAATTGTGTTGTGAGGTCCAATTAAACTCTACTAATGATTACTTAATCCTTTGGAAGCTAAAAGCCTGATCCTACTTCTCTGAGTCCTGCCATTGAGTTCAGTGGGAACCAGATCAGGCCCTAAGTCACTAAATAACATTTTCCATGGTAATAATTAATAACAGCAGTTTTGAAGCTAAAGAAATTCATAATTTTATTTGTAATGCAAGTTTCCAAAGTTGCTGGTGGATTTAGGAAGAGAATCATACAATTATCTGAAATACGTTCAGGGTTGACAAGCTCTAAAATCAGGACATATCCAGAGCTGCAGGCTGAGTGAGATACTGCGGGATGGATTAAGAACTATCAAATGCTGTAAGAGAAAGGTAAGTATTATTGATTGGGGGTGGGCTAGGAAAATAATATGCTAATAAGGAGCATTGCAGAGATCTTAAATCCTGGCAGATGCGTTTTTCTAGTGGAATGTTTGTTGTGCGAAGGGTTGAAGAAGATACGTCTGAAAGGAGACCCAAGGGGAAGTTTAGTCAATCTTGGATGCTTTCTAAAAATGTTGTCTTGCCTTGTAGTTAAATAATGAATGCAAATCTCCTTTCATGGATTTAAAGCTCTGATTGCTGACATGGGAAAACCAGAAAGATTTTTTTTTCTCTTTTGTAAAATAACACCAAATGACATGCATATCTCTTTGTTCTTGCATATGAATTTATCTTTGTTTTAGGATAAAAGGAGCACCATATGTGACCGGGACTGCATTAGCAGAAAAGAGCTGTGCTAAGCGCTGTGGTTTTCATTTGTTAAGGTTGCTGCAACCATTTCCCTAAGTGTCATTCACTGGACAACAGTTTAGCTTTGAGTTTGATGTTCAGGAAAATTGAAAATACAGTTAAGCCTCTCAGATTTAGAAATTGAGCTATGCTGGGTACAAAAGTACATCCCAGATCCTTTTGGTAACTTCTGTAGTCCTTTCACACCATGTGAAGTCTATCATATATTAAATAGTTTCATCGTGTTCTGTTGCAAACGTTTCACACAGTTCAGAAGTGGAGCCCACCTTAATTACATGTGATGCTCCACTCAATTACTTGGTATTTTTTCCTATTCCTAGGATGATATCTTTGACCTTCCTGAAGTTCCATGGAGTGAATGGATCTCTCTGAGATGATGGCCAATCTCTTCCCTGTATTATACTTATTTTTAGTACCCACAGTATAAATTCGTAAACAAGAAATGGGAGATCAGCATTTCTGTGGTTACTGCCTATTTGGATAGAGTATATTTGAGACAACTTATCCTTCTCATTTCAGGAAATAAATTACATCAGATTATATTTTCTGTGGGGTTAGAGGCAGGGAGGCTGCAACTTACAACCCATCAGCTGACCATTAGTAATTGCTTTGTGTATTCCCAAACTGGTAGTAACTGTGAGGTAATTTAGGTGACAGGCTCAGCTGATGAAGATGACCAAGTAACCCTGGTTTCTGCCAGAGGAAATACTAACTCCCCAAGGAACTTGAAAATGTAGTACAATAATACTTCACCTGATTAAAATAAGTAAGTGACTAAGGCGTAACTTATATTGCATGAGTTAAAGAGTCTGTCTATTAGCTGCTCTGTTATATTTCAGCCCTCATTAGCAAGGTAATTCGTTGTACTAGAATGTGTTCTATGAATCTATGAATTTGTATAATAGTATTCTCCACTTGATAGATATTAATTTTAGTTCAGTCTGATTTATCATAATATTAAACTATTCAGTGTTTGAAGAGACAAATAGAAGTTCATTTTCATGTTGTTCTGAAATATGGTATGTAGAATGTTCCAGGATAATAATTAGATGTTGGATGCTACTATATTTTCTGAGGCAGAGCTAGTGATTGCTTGAAAATGATATTTAAATGACCCTGTTCTGCTTAGAAGCTATATAGCCTAAATTGTGCATCCATTGCTGCTGGATGGAACTCTACAAGAACATTCCTTTCAATGAGAAATGACACTATTTCTGCGCTGACAGTTTCTGTGTAATAATAGTGTTAGGTTTTGCCAATGAGACACAATTGTTGCTAATATGACAGTTTGTTGAATTGTTGAATTTTGAATGGAGAGTAATTGAAAATGTACATTACTGAGGAGTTTGCTGGGTGAGGCAAGGGAGGGTGGAATTAGAGCCAGCTTCTGGCTTTAGTCTTGTTTAAAATGTACATGATGCAATTGTGACTGCGTGAACAATTTTTTAAACCAGTCTTAGAATGTAGCCATTTACCAGCAGTTAGCAGGAAGATTGTGCTGGGGAGACGCTGCAAAAAATATTTATATTGACTTAAATTGAGATCGATTGCTTTAGCTTATTATTCCACATGCTATTTTTAATAATGTTGGTAACCATTTCCCTCTGCAAAACTCAGAACTCTTTTATAAGCATTTAATGAACTTTCTTTTGTTAAAAAAAATGTGACATGTTGATGCTGCAAGTTCAGGAACAAACAGCTACAGATGGAGAAGAGTCTCAGTGTGCTAATTCTCTGAACTTCTCTGTTGGGACACCATTTCCTTCAGGCTGCGACAGAATCAAGTTAAGATCAGATATTGGAATATCTATTAAAACATCACCACTTCCAGATGAGATGGCACTATTAAGTGTGAATATATCAGGTGGTAGGAAGAGCTTGGGTGGCATGAGGGATTCCTACTGTCTAGAGGAAAATTCTCTATTCAGTTGCACCAGATTTCATGTAGATGTTCACCTGTTGGTTTCAGCAGCTGTGATCATGATGAACACCCAGAGAAAAGGGAAGGGAAAGAAATGCTGTGGTTTCTCGTTTGTCTATAACACAAAAAGTGAAATTATCTCACTCTCTCCTGTGCACAGTGGTCCTTGACATAGAAGCACTGTTCCTCCCAGAACGTGCAGTGTCTGTGTTTTTTTGTGCATGATATTTCCATCCTGTTTAAAGCTGCTTTCTGTAGCCAACTATATATTTTGATTACGTTTATCCCCAGGACTATAAGGGAGCAGCAGATTAGGATGTTATGTTTGACATGCATCAAGGGATTTCTTTCTATCTTTGTTTCAGAATATCATGTCAATTTTTGTGCATTATAGTTTGAAAAGTATTTTTGAGGAATGATTTTTGACTGCATCACTAGGTCTTGCCATCTACATAGGTAGAGGTCTCTCATACTAAGTTCATTCATGGTTCATATCATATAATCTTTCATTCATTTAAGAATTTGTTTTTAAACATAAATACAGATAGTTTTATTCTCAGTTGAATTTGGAATAGGGTTTTCTGTTTATGTATATTGCATTGTTTAAAGGGTAATCACTTGTACACACTGGAAATATATAGTTTTTGATTGTATTTTAGATGATTCTGAGATTAGGGCGAATATAAGAATCTTCATAAACGGTTCTGAGCTAGAGCTGTGAGAAGAATGGATTTTCAATTTTCTGTGCAAAATGAACTACCCCAAACTACTTTAGGTCAAGTAAAACATTTTTCCAACCTGAAATAGATTTTTAACATCTTTTCAGTTATTAATTTTTGTCCGTTTAAAGTATTTTGTATGAAAACCTCTTACGCTTCCAAAAACATTGGAACAAAATGTTTCAGAATTGTGTGTGTTCTGTATTTTTTGTTGACTAGTGCAGCCTGGTGAGGTGGTCTGAGTTTGCAGATAATTATGTCAGATTTCTGACTGCACTTCTATGGGAATCATTTGTCTGCAAAGTTTCAGCGTAATGTGCTTCTGGCAGAAACTTACCTTGGTGGCTGCTTTCTCTTCTTTCTTCCAATTAGGATCAGGGAGTGAAAGACTGTGGTTTTTTTTCAGTATTTATTGACTGCACACATTCACCTCTTCAGCTGGTCTAAATCAGCACAGCTCTGGTGGATTTATACCCGCTGAGGAAACGTCCCTTTCTGTTCATTACTAATTCCTTAAAGTCGTTCTGGCTTGATTTTCACTTAGTTCACCTTGACTTATTGTCCTTCATTATTTTAATATTCATTTATGTTTTTGATCACCTGCTGACTCAATCATTTTTGAGTCCTTGTATTTCATTGCAATAACTAATTTCTAACATTAATAGTCTTGACTTTTCTAATCATTGTTTATTTTCTTTTTTCCTCCTTTTCCTTTGCTGTCCTCATTAATTTCATCTCACCAAAAATCTTTTCTGACATTTAAACTTTTTCATGATTATGATTATTAATTTACATTTTACTTATTTAAACTCATTCCCTTTCTCCCCCTCTCACACTGAAAATTGCTGTAGAGTCCATTAAAATCCCTCAGCTAATTCCTGATGGGTTCAGGCAGTCTGTGCGAGTTCTCATTACTAGAGCAGCATTTCTTGAGGATAAACAGTCCTCATCAACTTTCTTTGTTCTAAAACCAGCAGCATCCATCTACCAGTAGAAAACAGTTAACATTTTTTGAACTAGAATTTAAAATGAAAAAACAGTTTTATTGTCCTTGCTCGTTTTAGCAGTTTCATGTTTTATTCCTCCAACGAAATAATTGGCTGCAAACCTGTGATTTCCTGGAGACTGGTAGGGAGATACTGAATCCAAGCTAATCCCACATGTAGGAAGAATCTTAGCTTTATGTGGTGTTTTTCTGTACATGGATGCTCTGAAGATGAGGAAAAGCTGTTACTTTAACAGTTGACTGTGAAAAATTTAGAAATGCTGTTATTCTTCTAGTTTTGTGAATATTTTATGATAAACCTTGTGATCAATCTGTAACTTCAAAAGTAGGATCAGTGAGAAAAATGGCTTCCGCATAGGCTTCTCCATGTATTCATATTGATATTTTGTAGCTGCAGTCTTAATCATCTCACTCGTGTGATGCAGTCAGTAAGAAATTAAGAACCGGTTATGTCATTGCAATACAGATTTCAGTAGGAGCACGACTTTGTGAGTTACTGGCAGCAGCTTGACAGACACATTGATAATTTTGGTCAAGTAATTCAATTGCCAGTTCTTTTAGTTTATTGGTGATAAAGTGGTGTGAGGGTGAAAAACTGAAGTGAAAGCTTTTGTAATACTTCACCTGAGAATGCTGTTGCATTTAAACTGTGGCACTTGTCTTAAACAGCTCCGCCACAAAGATCAGATTGTTTCCTAAATTATTGATCTCATTTTCCTTTTGCAAGAGCTGATTGTTGATACTTCAAATATGTCTGCAGCTTATAAATGCTTGAAAAAGCAAAGCCCAGCGTGCTGAGAATCTGAATTCAGAGTCTTTATTGGCTAATATTTTACTCTGTGTCTAATTTCTCAGTGTGGATTTCTCCACTGTAAAGCGGAATCAAATACCACACTGTGTGCTGCTTTGGGACTAAAATGGTGCACTGACAGAGGGGTGTGCAGAGTAGCAGTCTCTGGTTCTCATAACTTTACCTACTGCTGGCATTCACCTGCTAGAACAGTGAAGCTTGGTGCTTTTTACAAACGGGTACACTATGAGGTGGAAAAAAAAAGCCCCTTGCAAGCATTTGCAGAATTTTTTGTTTGTTTGTTCAGAATATTTCTGTTGTGAAACAATTTGAAATGATGAACCTCTCCTTGAAGTGAGAGGGGAAAAATCAGCTCTGGTTTGGATCTCAGCAGGAGCTAGAAGTCACTACTTGCAGCAGCGGTACTATCCTGCTTTTCGTGAGAAATGGGATGTGGGGGAGCCCAACTCATGGCAATGGCTTGTCTTATATGTTGGCACTGCTTGAGTTGCAGCAGCCCCTCTGAAGCTCACACAGGAGTAGATGCATGCTGCTGTGTGAGACAAGACATGTTTTTTGTGGATCTCCTGGCTCTAATTAGGACTGAACTCATGTGGGAATGTTGGTGTCCAGCAGCCTGGACCCTGCACAGCCTCTCAGCTGACTGCTAGCATCTCTTTTCAGCTGGCTGGCCTAGCTGCACACTGGGGAGTACAGACCTATGACCAGCACAAGTTTGGTAGGGGTGACCATGACTAAGATTCCCTCCCTCCCCAAAATTCCCAGTAGCTGACTGCTTTGACTGGATTTTTGAGGGGCAGCAGCTCTGGTCAGGCCACTCCACTGTGCTTTCAGAAACCTGCAGAGAGCAGTGCTTTCTCCAGGGAGCTGCAACTACAGCTCTTTCCACAGAACTGTCAACCTGTCTCTCTTCCAGCTAAGGCAGAGGCAGAGCAGCACATCATGTGCTGTGTACCACGTCCCTATGAGGGTAGCAAGGACCTCAGAAAGCAATGATGAAAACATATCTTGCTAATAAGTTGACTGTAATTAGCAGTGCTTAGTTTCAAGGTCTCTGGTGCTGTGTAGCAGCCTAAGTTGTACTCCAGCTTATGTCAGTAATGGAAAAATAAATAAATAAAAATCTAGATATAATAGTGTGTGCCCGTGTACATGTGACAGACTGAAATACAACATCAAGGAATAGCAGGTGTGTCCTGAGAGTGTAGGTCTTTCTGTTAGCACTGGAAAATGAGTTTACTATAGGGATTTTTTTTTTTTTTTTGGTAGTAATAAATTTTTCCTCATATGCCAGTGTATAAACCATTTCGTTAGGACATGCTGCTTTGTAGTTGAAATTGCTACCAACAATTTTCAAATACCTTTGTGGTAGCTTCATGAAATCTAAAAACTCAGTCAGAAGCATCACTTTGGTAGGGCAGATAGTTGAATGTGATCTTTCTATCACGATTAAATGCAAATCCGTAAACTCAGATTCACTAGCTTTCAATTAAGTCTTGTGCTGCCTGCCCTGAGAGTGATTGTAACTTTAAGCAATGTTTGAAAGGACCAAAATGGGAGCACTGAAGTCATTTTGCTTTGCTGATCCAGTAATAGGAGAGGCTGTTTTAGGGGAGACAAAGCACCACCAATATCTGAACACATTGAAGGCCAGATACAGTATCTCTATTGGAGTACCATTTACTCACCTGCAGGAATCCCAATTAACTGGAATTACCACCCCAATTAAGCAGCAGTCCTTGCCATTAAGTATCATTAGGTTTAATTTGGTTCCCTGGGAAATGTCCCGATTAAGCGAATTTCATGATTAAGCACCTGTAATAAATGTTTTAGCTTACATCTAAAATTATTTATTATTACATATCTGATCTGGTCACTAACCCAAATATCAACTAATACAGCAGCTACTACTTTTGTCATTTTATTTTATTATTTGCCTTGTGTATACTAACTTTTTGCCATGACTTTGCAGATTTTGGCAAAAAAATCTTTATATTTTAGCATGGTGATTTTTTAAAAAATGCAGATATATTTCAGCATATATCACTGCTGTTTCTGTCTGTCTAATATTTTGTCAGTATTTCAGGAAATGCCACATGACATCAATCACATTTTGAGGAAACCTCCCATTTGTTGTATTCTAGAGGAAGCTTACTTGTCCAACCTTAAGTTTCTGCTTGGAGGCTGAATAAAATTACATGACAAGAAAGAGGTACCGAAAACATCTCCGGTACCAGACTGTTCAAGTGGCAATGCATCAGGTCCCTTCTTTCTAAAAACTGGTGGTGGCAGACAGTCTGTGTTACAGGAAGGATCTTGTTTCTCAGTTGAGAAATGCAGTGGGGAATTGTGGAGGATAGTACTCCAAATACTTGAAGGTATAATACTAGCTAGAAGTTGAATCCCTGAATGGGTGTGGGCTGTTAAGATGTACAAAGGGTTGACAGAGAAAAACAATGTTCTTTGCAGTGTAAATGGCAACCTCATATTGTCATGGTGTCAGATCTGTGTAATTTGTCTTGAATTATAGCAAGGCCAGAGCAGTTTTCAAAGAAAGGTGGTATCAGTGGAATGTAAGTGTTGTGGATTGTATAATTTATTTATTTCTTTATTTTTGAAACATCTCTGGTTAACTGACCTTCCACTGAAAACAAGACTTGCATCCAAGGGTATCTTAGTGGGGATTTTTGTCTATGACCAAGAGAAAGTGTTTCAGTTCATAGTCATAACTGTTGAATGGTCACAAAAGCCCTTCTCTAAAGGAAGAGCTTAAATTAACTTTTTTCTTTTTAGGTGATTTTAAATTTAGTCAGATAAAAGAGAATATGTATGCACAATATCCATTAAAGATAGTCAAGGGAAAGTATTAAGGAAAAGGAAAGTATTTCTCAGAGATTAAGCAGGAAAGGAATAGAATAGAACTGAATTAGGGACTCCTTTAATCAGCTCTCTAATGGGAACGTGTGACCAAAGAATCCTTTTTCACATACGTGAAAGATCAAGGGTTTTTAGTCAGAAAATAATGGTGGGAACATATATTAATCTGTGGGTTCAGAAGACACTGAAAAAATGGAAGTTAGTACAAGTATTTCATGGCATTTCATATACAAGGCTTAAACATCTTGAACTTATGCTATGTACAAGTCATCCCTTAAGTGAACAAAAAGCAATAAGGTCTTTAAGGAAGGCTAACATACTTGGACATGGTTATAAATATAAACAAATGTGTATTTGGTCTCCAAAATGATAAGGAAAACATACCGAAGATAAAAGAAAAAGTGATAAACAGTTTTCAGGTTGGGGCAGGGAAAGGTATTTCTCTCTACCCCACACCCCTTTTCTCCCTCCTACGTGTCTCTCACCCACTCTCATTCTTACTTTCTCTTCTTATTCTCTCTCTCCTTACTTTTTCCCGTAGACATATTCAACAGCAGAAATAATATGAGAGATTTTGGCACTTTGGCACATTCTCATAGATAATCCTGCATTTGCAGTGGTCCAAGAAAAAGTATTCAGATTCAGAAATTGCTTAAACTAGGTTTTTCTTTTGATGTGTGCATAAATGTTGATGGTAGGTCTAGGCTTCAAAAGGAGAATATGCCCATTGCTGGAGTTGAGACATAAGAAAATTCAGGAACCAGAAACACCCAGCTAGAAAAAGCACTTCTGCTTTTTCTTTGGTGTTGGAGTTGTGAAGAGAGAATTAGATGTCTTTCATTTTACCTAGTATTCCTGTATACTAAAATCCAGACATGTATGTGAAATTTCTTGTTGTTGTTTCCTCTTGTTTTCATTAACTTTGGTATCTCTTTCTCCTCTCAATTACATGTAAAATGAAATAGGCCATTTCTTCTCCAGTTGAATTGTTTACCTTGCTTGTTTAACAGACTTTAGAGAGGGATTACCAAAATTACCTTGTAGTGGGTTGTGACACACCTGGCCTTTTATCTTCTTGTGCACTGTGTGTTTGAAGCATACTGTTGTAAAATTAAGAAGAATTAGTTGTAAATGTTGTTAGTGGTTTAGGTTCTATGAGCACGTGTCAACGACTACAGCCCAAGTATGAAAGTAGAAATGATTAGATCCCACAGCTCTTGTGAGTTTTCAGAAAACGAAACCTTTAAGGTAAATAATATGCCAAATGAAATATTGTCCACAGCCATGAAAACAGGTTTGACAGCTGTAGAGCACATGCAGGGATAAACATGTCAGCAGGACAGCCTTTCATGAGAACCAGAAGACCCTTAAGGTAAGAGGAGGAACAGTCTGCTACCTAAACTAAAGTGACCGCAAGCTGAAACTGTGGAAGTGGCGTCTTCATTTTCACTCTGCAGATACGCAAGTATTGACTGAGATGATCCAGTTGTTCTGCCAAATTGCAAGGGAAAACATTTTTGGTGGATATGTTTTCTTGTGGTCTTCACCTGTATGAGAAAAAGAGGCTACCAAACATCTGAAAGAGGTATCATGAGTGCTTTTAGTACCACAGGTAAATAGGAATTACTGAACTAGTTTGGAGAAGTAAGATGAAAATCTCAGCAACTCTAAGTGTGCAGACACTACTCAGTCTTGTGTAAAACAAAATGAAGAAAACTCCTCCATTCTCATTGGTAAAAATGGCACACTGTTTTTCCATTTGTGTATGTCTCCTGCAGGGATGCGTGTTTTCTAGACCTGAGACAATTAGATAATCAGCTGCTTCCAAAGAGGAATTTGCTAATTGTTTCTAACAGATTTGATCTTTCATAGTGTTTATCAACAGCGACTTCAAGCTATGTAAATGAACTTGTAACACTTTCAAAGAAGACATTTGTTTTGTCAGCTGATATGTACAGATACTTCCCACTAATTAAACTCCTTAAGATACAATAAATTTTCATAACAAGAAGTTAAGCATTTGTTAAGTTTCTTTAGCTGGAGCCTATGTCTTCCACTGATGCAAGAGATGTTCCATCTGCACAATTAAATGTAGAGACTTGACTTTTAACTGAGACATTTCAAACTTTTAAAGACAATGCTTAATGGATGGAGCTTTGAGCAACGTGGTCTAGGGGGAGATGTCCCTGCCTATAGCAGGGGGGTTGGAACTAGATGATCTTAAATGTCTCTTCCAATTCCAACCGTTTTATGATTATGTAATTCTATGATGTCAAGTTGTCTAAGCTCACTGAGAACAAGTAGAATGTTTTGCCTGGAGTTACCAGGTATTTCGGCCTGAAGGCTGAGCGGTGTTCTATTTCTTGTGAATTCACTGATAGAGGAGGGACTTCGTATATCTAATGAGATCTATTAAACAGAGAATTCAGCACAATTCTGTGTTCAGATATTGTCAGGCTGATTTCTGCGACCTCTACTTGCACTCCCCTTGAGAATTTACACATTTGCCATTAACCAAGAGAGGAAAAAAAATCATTTCACTTGTAAATAGAAGGCTTAGTGATCAAAAGAAACATACCCAGGTTACAAACATTTTTGCTAGATGTTACGTATTCATGTACTCTTTGTTCTCTATTTTATTCTGCCTGTTATAGTTTAATGGTCTGAGCAGCGTGATGTTAAAATGCTTGCATGCATCCTTTCCCTCACTGATGAACTGATCTCAAACAGTCATTTGAATTATGAACATGAAGTTCTTTTGTTATTATTTTTGTTCTTTCACATGATCAGAAATCCTTTTGAGGAGAGAGCTGGTATCTGTGGAAAGCATCTGACTTCTTAACAGATTGTGGGTTAAAGGAGTTGCTTGGACAATACAAATAAGTAGTCATTTATTATATGCAAATATAACAGGTTGACATAAAACCCATGACTTCAGTCAACTAGAAAATAATGCTATAACAGAGATATGTTTTTGAAGTTGCTGTTTAGCTTCCTATAAGGGGAGAAAATCTCCTGTAGCTCAGATGGGCTTATTTGAAACCAAAGCTTTTGATGTTATAATGTGCAGTCTAAATTCATTAATCCCTCTGTTCAAAAAAAAAAAAAAAAAAAAAAAGTCTCTTAAATAAGTAATAAACATAATAATGAAAATAACTGCCAGGAAGAACATGAGTTACATCACACTTAGTGTTCCAGCTAAAGATGAAAATGAACTTTGGAAACACAGGTTACGCTAAATGAATTTAATTTGTGTTTTGATACAGAATGTTTAAACATGTTGTTATTTCTGGCACCAGGGCTGATAGCTATTAAATGAGAACATCTAAGAACATCAAAGGAACTGGACCTTTTATACTCTTCAGCACCCCCTTGGAGATGTTTATCTGGTCTGTTATCTGGATCCCATACAAGCATCGAACAATGTGCCAGTCTCACCAAGTTACTCTCTTTTCCCAAAAGTTCTGACGCATGCATTTCCTGCGCAAATGTTCCATATTTTAGAGTTCACTAGAAGTGCACAAATAAAAGTAGTTTGTACTAACAGAGTTGACTGTAGATACTTGAAGATTTTCTTCTATAAAGTATTTGAAATAGAAAAGAAAACTTCCTTCTGTTTGACTCAAACTAAGTTTCCAGATGTCGGGGTCAAAGGTTGGAGATAAAAGTATCAGGTTTTGGCCTACTCTAACTAGACTCAAGGCCCAAATGTGTGAGATCTTCCCTAGAGGGGGTTTCCTTTTGTACTGGTTTGGTTTTCTTCTTTAGCCTCTCCCAGTAAGAGGTCCCATTCCATGCTGCTGAATTATGATACTTCATCTCAATCGTTAAACAGTAAATACAAGTTTTAAGTGTCTTAACACTTGGCTGCGAGTCAAGCCTTTTAAAATATCTCTTTTTAAAACTTTTCCATTTTTTAAGGCTGTTAATTCTTTCTTCCTGGGGTTGTGGTGACTATGCGTGGGTCCTCTCAGCTGACATTATTGAGATTCCTGCTCCAACTAATGTCAAGAGTGTGCAATAAAATGTGGGGCCTTACAATTTATACAGAGCTTCAGAATATATATAAATGCTAAGAGGTGATACTTTACTCTTAACTTGGCATTTTGCTGCAGCTGAAAAATATTTGACTGTCTGGTAAAGAAAAGATAAAACTGGTACATGAATGAACAGAGAAGCCTAGAAAGTGGTTGAGTTTTCTACTTATTGATATAAATATTAAGTTTTAAGGTTAAAAAAAAAAAAAAAGGAAGGCTGTGAGGACTAATTGTAAGTGTCCACATCTAACTCATCCCTGGTCACAAGGTCAGTTCTTTGGCTAAATTCTGAACATCTACTGGTGTGAAGAAAGCACCTCTGTGGTTGTGGTGGGACTGTGAAGACAAGTGACCATGGAGGCATTCTTCCTGTGCTTGTTCTCCATTGCAAAAAAGGTGCTGCCTGATTATGAATGATGACCTCTATACTCATTCTCCTCTGTGCTTCTCTAGGCATCTGCATTCCCATGTGGTACACAAATGTGTGTGCTCCCCATGCCTTCTCAAGCAATGCTCTCCTGTTTCTATGCATGGAAGTATGCCAATTCATCTGCATTTGGCAAAGGCAGAACAGAATTTGAGAAGTGACCAGCTCCATGTATTCTGGTGAGATCAGATTCTTAAAGCGATTAAGACTTGAGGTCGCTGCAGAACAGTGCTTTTGCTCTCATGACCTGTTGTTGAATTCCCCCATTACACAAAGCAGGAAACAAAAGCAGGTCCTCCGCAGGTACTAAAGGCGTAACTAATAAAACCACTAAGGATAACTCAACTGACACGTGCTGATAGATAACTAAGGTAAGGCAGTAAAGACACACGGCATAACCTAGAGCCATTGTTCACACTGGAAGAAATGTGCCTACTTCTTCTTTAGTGCAGGAAAGCACTTCAGGAGATCACAAAATATAGAGACAAAAAGCATCCTACAAGTTGCCACATTTTGTCCCTTGCCAATAATGAGTTTTCACCATATGTGTTATAGGATACTTTTTAAACTATTCAGACAATAGGAACTTGAATACTTCCTTGGTGGCGATGCTATAAGCAGTTTCAAAGTTGCTTACTTATCTACAACAACACAATTAGGGATGCCAGTGGCACATATGCTTGTAAATCCCCAGAGGAAAGAGGCAGCAGGATAGTCTGCAAGTTACAGCTTTATGGAAAAGAAAGCTTCCTTTTGTAAGCTGTCAAGAAGGACCTTGCATGAGGACAGTGGCACAGCAAGGCAAATGAACAGTGGTGGAAACAGCTGCTGACAGAACATTTTGGGAATCTTTAGAAATAGGGGATCTGCTGTAGGCTCAAGGCAGCAATAATTAACAAGTCGGTGTAGTTGTAGGACTTCCTGTGGATAGGGGACTGTCACAGTGGGACTGTGATAAAGACAAGCTCAAAGAGGCACGAAAAGGCCAGACGTATAGGAATGAGAAAAATTTCCATAGTAAAATCCTGGGGTCAGGATGTGCTGGAGTCTTGCTGGTAGTAAAGCAGCAGTAGTTGTGGGCTGGAGCAGAGAAGAAAGTCTGGGATGGATGAGGCACGGACAAGAAAGAAGGAAGGCAGTTTTAGAATGTGGCTTAGCAATATTTGGCATATTGTATTTGCATTAAGATTTGTAAACAGTTGTTATTTGGTATTGCCAGAGCAGGGAGAAGAGAGTTCTTGTCTGTATTGGTCTGTTGCAACTGCACAAATCATTCTTGTGTGTAATGTATACGGTAACATTATTAACAGAGTGTTAATTTTGTTGAAATAGCACCTGTAAAAATCATTAAATGTAGGCTATTTCACATTCAGTTTCTTTACTTTTTATTCAGGTATATTTTGCTTCAGATTTCTTTTCTGATGGTTCATTTTGTTTTGGTTACATGTGAGCCCACAGTGTGCTATTTAGTATCATTCGTTCACCTGTGATGCTTTGTCTGAATTTTATTTCTCATAATTTATTCTGTTATTCTGACTTATTTTATCCCTGTCTGTTCTGAAGTTATATAACTTACTACTAGTTAATTATGCCTGTCAACTTCCTATTGACCACCAACTTTTAAAGATAAAATGATTTTTTTGACCTTTGTAAGCCCCGGAACTCAGATTGAGTGGAAGATTTGTGAAGTCAAATTACTTTCAATGAAAAACTGTGTTGTTTCCATCATATGTCCGACATTACACTTGTGAGTGTTTAATAAAGAAATCAAAGAACTCAAAATTTTGGGAATGAAGGCACAGTCTTTCTGGATCTCAGCTAAGAGACCTGTTCAGTGCAATGCTGCTTGCTGCTGTCACACAAGTTGAACGAAACTTTATACTCTTTTAATTAATGAGGTCAGATATCTATAAACTTCCAGTAATATTTTAAAAATTAACCTGGAGTTTTGGAAGTGTTAGTTAATTCTTTCTGAGGCCCACATGACTTAAATTATTTTAAAATGCAGTATATATTTTCCTATTGGGTTTCATAAACTGTCCATTTTCATACTTCTATTCTCAAGTCTGCTTTTGGTCTGTTACTAAACACCAAGGCTAATATTCCTTTCCTTATGTGACATTGTTTCGGCAGAGATTTCAAAGCAAGCAGCTTCTGACAACTACCTGACAGTGCAGGATAAATAGAAGACACTGGGAAACCCCCCAAAATCTCAAATGTTTGTGACTGAACAGTGCAAAAGACAACTGTGTAGCCTCCTTATATGTGTGGAAGAGATTTGCTGGGCAGCTGGACAGTAGCTTGCCTTGTGTGTAGCTGGGCCGGGGCAGTGAGGGAACAGGATGAAAAGACAAAGCATTACACAGAGAACAATGGCTAATGTTGCTCAGGGACATAGCAAAGGCTGAGGTGTGAGTTCAGCTGAGCACCGCTAAATAGATTGATCTGAGAAGGGAGAAACAGTTGCTGTTAGATTCCTGCTCTGCTTGTTCTTTGGAAGTGATGGGATTTACCAACAGTCTTGGTTTTGCGTTTGGTTTTTGGCACAGCTATGTTTTGAAGGTATTCTGCTGGCTTTATTTCTAGTTAAGTTTACACATTGCAGAGAAAATGTGGTATTATTTATCCTTCTGTCTCTCCCTTATTACATCCTTTATTTCTAATGGAAGTTAGATCGGTGAAACTTCAAAAACTGGGTTAGGGTCATGTGATGGCAAAAAGGCAGACTACACTCAGTAACTGATGTCATTAAATTACTAGGGGAAAAGAGAGATTCAACTCAGGATGTGCATATATGAATAAGCTTGTGCTAGTAAGTAGTTATTTTATTTAAAGATTATTTCTGTTCTTTTATTTTCTCTATCACACCTTTTTATATGTAGCTTTAAAGTATGTTAAATATAATTGAATATGGTGGCTATAAGAGAGCCATTGAATAAAAAAACCCTACTGTTTGATCATCTCATCTATAAGAAAGGAGAAATATGTTCAGCAAAGTCTTTCTGCAGATGTGTTTTTGCTTTTAAAGTCACATATTTCCCTAGTTTGTTTTTAAAGGAAAGACACAGACTGTTCCAGATTTGGAAATAAATCATCAGGTCACCTGAAACAACAAAAAATGAAAAACAAAAAACTCTCTCAGCTCTCACTTCTTTTCACAGACTGGACCAAATTAATTATACTTGCAAGAATGTGACCGTTATGACTGTATATTTTAATAGTGCTATGACTAAGTAGGAGTGTGCTTGATTATATTCAAAGAGGCCTTATAGAGTCTATCCAGAGATCTGAAGGCTACTAATCACAGTAATTTGTCTTTTATATCTGAATTTGGGCTGTAGTTTCTGTTCTAACTTCAGAATCTTGGTCAATGAGCTACTTCAGATTTTACCTGCTTACTGACTTTTAATGGCCATGCCTGTAATGTTAACCATAATTGTGGAAGGACTGTGCTGGTGGTCAGAAAGGTTTTCACTGACAGCAAATGCTGTCTGTGATCATCTTAGCGCACGCTACAGGCAGGAGTTGTTTATCTCCTGCAGTATGTCCTCATTGGACTAATTCTGTTAAAACCTCAAAAAGTGATGTCACCAAGTCCTTTTCTGACAGCTTCAATTCCTCCACGCTTCTTAGTTTTCAGCAATGATCAAGTGTAACGTGTCAGGACTTCTCAGGATGTGGGGCAAACAGGGAAAAAAATATTGCCAGGAGAGTTTTAAGGATTTAAAATGTCAGTGCGGTGACTGAGAAGCACCGTAAATATCTATTTAGGAATTAATTACCAGAATTGAATAGTATATCTTAAAGAAATGATTGAAACAGTTTGCTCCAGCTTTCTCATAACCATGCCCTTGAATTTGGCCTTCTGTCACTTTATCTGGTTTAACTGTACAAGCTTACCTAAATTTTATTGATGAACTTCTAATGGCGAGGAAATTGTCCAAATGTGCAGCATATATGGCTTTTGTAGCTTTGGCTACGCAAGGACTCCTATCGAATAACTTCTCCTACTGCTGCCTCCAAACTTTTCTTCCAAAGCTCCCATCAGCTGTGGGTGAAATCCTGATTCCGTTGAAGATCTGTAAAGACAACCATGGGTTTGAGATGTCATCTTGTGATCTTGACTTGTTTTAATCACCTTTTCAGCTGCTTTAGTGTCTCACTGGTAGTGAGCCCCTTCTTTGAGTTTAACTATTTGCCATCCTCCTTTTAGAGCATGGTCACAAAATATTTGTTACGTGTTTTCTTGAAAAATTTAGAACTTTAAGAGATGGTCATATTTGCGTATGTTTTGTAAGCGTATACGTGGGGAGTGGGATGGCTGCCCAGGGAGGCGATAGAGTCATTGTCTCTGGAGGTTTTCAAGAACCACGGAGATGTGGCATTGATGGACATGGGTTAGTGGTATGGTGGTGATTAGACTAGGCAGACTTAGTAGTCTTTCCAGTCTTTGTGATTCTATGACGTAACTGTGCAATATTTGATGGACAGGAACTCAAAGAACCCAGCAGCACTTCCTCCTCTTCTCTGTGAGCTGCTATCAGCCCCACATAACTCCTCTGTGTCCTCAGTATATCTGTGTCGTAAGTACACGTATAAAAGTATATATTTCAGAAAATTGAATTAATTTAAAATTATTCATCATAGTAGTCAGATGGAACTAATTCAAGAAAAGCAGAAAAGAAGTGTATTTGTATCTTTATTTGTATTTTAGTTGTATTTACAAGTAAATTGAACCAAGCCATTTCTCTTAATAATTTTCTGCTCAATAATATAGTGTATCAATGCAAATAACTCAATGGGTGACTTTAGGCTTGTGTAAATGGGTACTTTCCAGTCAGAGCTCTGTAATAATTGTTTTCATAATTTATATATTTTCCCTTGACATTAAGTAATTTTAAACATAGCCTTTAACTGAATTTTTAAATTAGTATGTGTTATACTTTAATTTCATTAGTGATCCTGATAGTTTCTGAGTGATCCCATTATATTAATCCTTCTTTAACACTGAGTTATTTACTCTTTATTTCTGTAATTTTCTCTGGATATTATTATTATTCCTTACTTATTCGCAGCATCTAACTGATTCTGCTGATACATTAAAGAAGCAAAAAGAAAATTAAATTGCTGCCCATTTCAGGGAAAGAAAATACTCTCACAAATGGATCTGTAGCTAAAGGAGATGTCTAGCAAAAAGTTGTGAAAACAAACAAAATCCTTTTTATGCTGCGTAAAGTCTACAAGCTATACATGAAAATAAAATGCTATAGTTACAGTTTTACAGCTCCCAAATGCTGAAGTAAATTAACAACCCATTGGCTTAAATCTGAAATGACTTTTTAAACTCTTTATAAAAGGATCTCTGCAGGTTTTAGCAGTGTTTACAATTTACCACCAGCTACTTGAGAGTATAAAATAACAGAGAGGAAATTTAAAGGAAACACTGTATAAGGAGTTTTTACATCTAAATGTGGACCAGCTTCAATGAGTCTGGAAATGTGATTGTAGTTTAAAGCCCTAGTGGTTCATAATATATATTCCTCTCCAAAATAATTTATGTGAGGCATTTCTAAATGCTGGATGTTCTTGGAAAAAAAGCTAAAGACACTGAAGACAGCACAAGATTGAATGACAAAATATATATCATTATTTGCAGTATTTTTCCTAACAGAAAGGTTTCCTCACTATGTGATGCTGCTTGAAGTAATGTGCATTACTTTATAAAATGTGCTCATAGATTGAGGAGAGTAGCAAACTCCTCTGTGACTGTGCTGTGAAAAGGGCAGTGAAGATATTCATGGGGAAGATTCATAAGGACTGGGATGGAAAAGAATTGATCCTATGGATGTTTTGATGTTTCACTTACATTGCAAATACAGTCTGGTTCACAGCTTTGCCAGATCAGGCACAGGGTGTCCTTCAAGGACGTGCTTCCCAAGGCAGCATTTTCTCTCTCCAATTCAGCAGTGGCAATTTATGTGTTACAGCCTATTTTCAATCTTGATGTTTGCTCTCTGGTTGTCATCTGCACTCTACGTGGTTTCTATATTGGAAATGAAACTGTTCAGTTCTGGAAAGCATGCAATAACTGCAGTCCAGTGTTGCTGTGGCAAATACTGGTTACTGATAACAGCACAGCGACTCAAATTAAATTGGCTGTCTTACCCTTCACAGTCCAGTTACTACAGTCCCACTCAAAGTATGGGGCCATATTCTTCAAGGTTACACTATATGTAGAGATGATACTGTCTTACATGATTGTCTAAAGATAATATACAGTTCACTGTAAAAATCTAGCTGCAAAGCAGCATCCAGGAGTACATTGCTAGCTTGTTGGCTCTTTCACTTGCACCGAGTTTTGAAGTTTTTTAATGATAATAAAAGTGAAAATGACTCCATCTGTTAAGAGGAATGTTTACTCTTCTGTACTAGGAAGCTTGCATCTCTCTGCTGCTTATTGTCAGTTTTACTTTGTCAGTTTTACATCAAGCAGCAGGAAAAGGGAAGCATAAAAATCAAAATGAGCCGAAAAATACCTTTCAAGCTGATTTACGGAATACAATATATTACTGAAAAGGATCTGCTTCCTTTGATGTTATCCAACCTTCCATACAGTGCATAGTTTATGGGTATGAGTGGTAGGTGATTCTCAGAAAAATGCATACTCTCCAAACAATAACAATTTGAATAGATTAATTCCAAATGCTCTAATAGTCTCTCTATATATTGTATTATAATATTGGTAGAGAAATCAAAAAGACAGTGAATAGTCTTGGAGTTATCTGAATTTTGTGCTTTGCATTTTAGGCTGATGCTGTCGCCAAAATTGAGATAACACAGTCTGCAAAACAGCTAGGAAAAATGCCCTTGAAAATCAGACAAGGTCAAAGACCTTGCAGTTGATTTCTGCAGGAGCTAGTTGCTCGGTTTTCCTGCAACATAACAATCCCTGTTATGTACAGAGAACCTAGACCATATAGAAGTAAGGACAATCTTCCACTGCCCTGTTTTTTCCCATTTTCCCTGTGGCTTTAGAACCATGTGGTTTCCCTTTGCAAAAAAAAAAAAAAGAAAAAGTGGAGGTGGGACTCTAAGCAGCTGTCCTTTCTTTAGGATAAGGTTCACCTCTTCCCCTTCTGTTCTATGTCCTGCTATCCTTCAAGGTGAAGAAGTGGTATCTCTGAAGTCTTTTGTCTTTTAGCAGCTGTGGGAATTGAATTTGTTTTGCCTTGAGTCACAAAGAGCCCTTCTCATCCAGTAGCTAACATCGCTTAATTGTTGGGGTCGGTGCCCACCCAATGTGCCTAAGGAAGGGCGGTTGATGCCAACACACAGTATGACTGCAGGAAGCTCTCTGAACTGCAGGACATCAGTGTGTGCCTGGCTGTGATCTGACTCATGCATGATGTGGGATTCAGGCACGTGGCAGCTGCTCTCTGGTTTTGGAGGGAGAGGTGGCCACACAACCAGGGCAAGGGAAAATCCTGGTTTCTATGCATCCTGAAGCATTTCTACCACTGCTGTGGGAACATAGAGCCATGTGTTGCCCTAGACCTGAGCCCTCTGTGACACTGAAGATGCATGCAAAAATCTGCATAGTAGAGACAAGCTTCAAACTTATTCTGTTCTAGTTTTTCTAAAGCCTAACATGGTATATACCCCAACCACTAATCAGATAGCATTTTGTGCCTTGTCTAGTTCCTCCTATGTGTCTGAGGCTTTTATTTGCTGCATTTTCACTATGGAATAACCAAGTATTGATTCCTAGGTGATATTCAGAGAGGCCAAGATTTTGTCTTACTCTTTCCTGTAACTTTTGTTTTTGAATAGCACAGTTTCCTTTCCCGAAAGATGTTCAGAATGTAACCAACCCAGAAACAATGAAAGAAGTTCTAATTCAGCTGTATCCATTAACATTTTTTGTTCTGTGTTGACTTTTGTCCTCATCCATGTGTTAGATTTCGTGTATCAGGCCAATCTTCGTAAGCCATTGGTCAAAAGTAAATTTAGTTCTACTGGTATTGATAAAAATTAGTTTCATAATTAGTGACTTCGGATTTCACACATGCATCACTGCACACAGGATAAAGTTGTCATGTAGTGCGCTTGTTGGAGCAATGGATCGTCTCCCTTTTACTGTTTGCTGCATGAATGCTAGAGGTCTGACCCATGCCCTTACTGTTTACTAAAAAAAAAAAAAAGTGAACATCATGGAAACCGTGTCTGGAAACAGAAGAACAGAAGCAGATGCAGTGGCTGAATCTGTTCTGGAGCAGTTTCAGAATGCTTGTGGGGCTTTTGTTTGGTTGATTGTTGTGTTGGGTTTGTTTATTTGTTTTTTAGATTTATTCTGTCAGCTGCTAATACAATAGTTCAAGTTATCATTATGTGCAGCACGCTTTGGAAAAGGCTACTTAATGAAGTAAGCAATTGTTGATGGATATTTGAAAAGAAAGTAAAAGTCTTTTTTTTTTTGTCTTTGAGATATATGTAGGATCTGAAAGGCATTTGGGAGCTAGAAAGGTACCAGAAATCCAATGGGTATAAGAAGAATTACCGAGTTCTCAGCATTGGTCCTGTCTTAGGTTAGTTTATTATATTTGAAGTTTAGAATTTAAACAATACATTATCATATTTTGATGATTCCCACAGAAGAATGAAAATAAAAAGTGCTTAAAAACAACCATATACTTACATTTTGGCAGGTAAGTCCTTCTTAGTTAACACTTCACAGAAATTACTTGTATGTACTTGACAACAGCATACATTTTTCATAAATCTGTTTCTTGTGTTCTCAGGAAAAATATAAGGGAAGAACAGCAAAAAGGAATATGACAAAGATGACATCTTGGCAAACTCACTGAACTTATTATCATCCACAGTGGGGAAAAAAAAGGAATATCAACCAAACATAACTTTCAGTCATTCTTTATTCCTCTTTCTCCTAATTCTGAGACCATGGCTAATTCTGCCTTTTTTTTTCTTTTCAATGCATGGAAAGGGTATATCATCTTTTCTGATAACTTACTGCCTCTTTTCCAAGTTCCTTTTGTCTCTAAGATAAGTGATAGGGTTCATTTCAGGGGTGGATGATGCTGATGCCCTTCTATAATCAGAAATATTTGTAATGGGTCTTCCAACCTCCTCATCTTAAATCATACTATTGTCTGCTCATGTCTTATTTTATGGTATTAAATTCAGAGTGTTTGACCCTCGCTTTTAAGGCCTTACTATAAGTTCCTTTGTGTATATTCATGTAGATCTTTTTTATTTATTTATTTATTTTTACCATGCCATGAGGATAATCATGTGGTGTAATCAGTGCACTAACGTGAGGATGAAAGTTAATTTTGTTTCACTGTGGTCTCATTTAGAAGTAAAGCATTACCCAAAATGCTGTGTAATGACCTCTTCTGCTGTTGCCCAAGGAGTAGTGCTCCGATTCAAATCCTCAACAGGGAGCACATCCTCACACTACTTAGGGGGAAAGCATCTGCTCTTAGAAGTCCAGGATCTTCGAAGTTTAGGATCTAGGCTATGTGAGCGAGGAACCAACTACTAAGGGATCTCAGTGACAGGAAAGAAAAGGAGAAAAGACAGATGACGTTATGCGCAGATCTTCACACATAATTTCACATGTTGGAGCACACTGAACATGGTGTTGCTAAGTGTGCAGAAAGATTATCATGCAGCAGCCATGAGGATGATCTCCTTGCTTCTGTTTGGAAAGACCTTTACATTTCCAACTTCCTTCTGTAATGATGTCCAGCTGTGAATTGAAGTTGCATATTTTATGGAAGTATTAACTTTAAGCAGACAGTATAAACAGTGCCAGGTTCCAAAACTTCAGTTGTTTGAATCTTATCAGCGCATATTATGCAGCTAGCGAGCACTGCACATCAGAAAACAATTTTTTTGTTGCGCATCAGAAAACAAGTTTTTTGTTGCGTTCATCCTGTCTGTAGTCTAACTTCCTGTAGCACACAATTTACATGGTACGCAGACACTCCAAAAATAACAACTAAATTTGTTTTGATTTTATTTAAAAGCTATTTCAAATTGCCCAGGCATATTTTTGTCCCATATCACCAGCAGGACTCTTAAGCTCAGAATATATTATTGGTTTCTTGATGTGTTATGTGTTATCTGACATCTGCTTTCTTTGTCATGCCAAATCCTCCAAGCAATATCTTGAAAGACCTGAAAGATATTTTAAGTAGTAAACATCTTCTGGCAACAATACTTAATTTCATCACTACTCTTAAAAATTTTGTCTGCATGTTAATTGCCTTCTGAGTTTCCATACGGTCTCTCCATTGGTATTTAGGATTTTTTTTTCCTCTTTTTACTAGGCGCATCATGTAGCTGATGCCATAACTTTCAGAAAGATAGTTATAAAAAGATAATAATCTGTGTGATTTCCTCTCCCTTATTTCCTTCAGGCCAACCTCCTGAACAGAAGAAAAACTAAATTGTTGATGCATGAGAAAACAAATACAGTGCTTTTATATGTACTGTAGTTTGCATTTTTCTCTATAGCACTTTCTTAAAAATGTTACTGCAGTTATCCTAATTACATAGCTGCTGTCTGACCAGAAAAAAAAAAAAAAACCAAACAAAAAACAAAGAGTTCAGCAAAAAAAGAAAACCCTCCAGCAATTCTCTGAAGACTGAGTTGGACTGTGATGTTATTTTGTCTAGCACTGACCTTAACCTGGGACTGAAGGTTATCTAAAGGCAGAAAGCAACTCAGTGCTGTCTACCCTGAATTTCCAGCAGTAATGAACTGTGGTATATCTCTGCTAAGGTTTTAAGATTTTTCTGCAGGTCTGAATGTCAGTCCAGGACCTCAGTTTTCCCATTCATAAACCATGTTAAGTCACTGGATTTGGGATCTGCAAATGCCGAGTGCCTGTAAAAATTACCAGATGTCATGGTCTTTGTGTTCATTTCAGTGCTAAAAGGACCTTCCACCACCCTTTGCTTATGAGTACTCAGCTATGCAAGCCTGCAGGGAAGCATAAAGAAAAAGAAACCCTTTTTCCTTCTCAGTAGTACAGTTTTTTTTCCTGCCTGTATGGATATAAGGCTCACAGGCACAGCTATAGGTAATAGCTCTGGACTTCTTCTCACACCAGGGCAGAAAAATATAGATAACGTGAATGGGCAACCTCTTTCAGCCCTCTGAGCAGTCCTGATGCTAGGCCAGCTGTACAAGAAAGACTGTCAGTGAATGTGAGGTAGCTGATCTGTTTGCTTGCCTTTGGTTCCTGGAAAATCCTGGTTTGCATCAGACACCAGCATTTGTCTGTAATGGATTTACTTTTAGTGTGTCACAGAAAAGGAAAGGGTTAGAAATAAATATCTACATGTAGCTATGTGATCTTTGAGGAAGAGCTGGACCTGTGCATTAGACAACCAGGATCTGTGGTGATATGAAGGATCGGAACAAGCATGAGATGTTTCCATTCTGTCTGTCTAATGGGAACACTAGTGAGCTCAATGCCATGCTAAAATGGCTGGTTTTCAGACTGCTCAGAGCATGGGCAGAACCTGGTCTGCTCCAAAAATACCACAGATGTATACCTTGCAGTCTGAGAAGAAGCCAAAAATCCATTCCTATGAATTACACTTCAATATTTTCCCTTTTAAGTTGCCAAAAATTCAAAGAACTCCAGAATCCATGCATGAGTTTT
This sequence comes from Callipepla californica brunnescens, assembly GCA_023055505.1. Taxonomy (NCBI): domain Eukaryota; kingdom Metazoa; phylum Chordata; class Aves; order Galliformes; family Odontophoridae; genus Callipepla; species Callipepla californica. The sequence continues at coordinate 11,388,692 of JALIRH010000008.1, read as the reverse complement.
TTTTCTAGAATATCATTTTTAATTTCTCTGGATTTCTACATTGCTTTATCAAAAAAAAAAAAAAAAAAAAAAAAGAGAGAGAGAGAGAGAGGAGGAAGGAGTGATACCCCCATGAAAAACACAGAGAAAAATATCTGTAAAGCTGAATACCTCAATTCATAGTGCAATCTGGTTTCCAAACTAATGGACAAAATGAGCCCAGCTGTCCCCTCAGGGGAATTATAGGCTGCAAAGCAAAAATGGGCTGTGTGGTTATGTGTGTGCTGGAATCTGGGGTGGTGAGAAAAGAGAGATACCTTGTTTAATCAGCATATGCTAGAAGTGTGAAAGCTGCATTAATTTGGTGTCTAAGTCCTGTCCACCTCTCTGTTTCACAAATTGTCTCTTTCATATGGATATAGAGTTGACCTTGCAGGCTTTTAGGCTTCGGGTGGACAGGGTCACTCAGGGCCCAAGCCACCGCTCAACCTCCCCCACACATACCCCAGTTATATCTTTTTACTATCTCTGCTGGACACCGCACCTTTCTGTAATTATAAATGTCTGCTTTCTGTCACTTCAAAGGTTTCCCAGCACTGGGAGTCCTTCTTCAAAGACTTTACATTGCTGAAGAACCTCTGTCATTGACAGGAGGTCCGTCTTTGAAGTTTTTCATGCCATTTATTGATTTCCCCTTTTTAGGATGTTCATATTAGAAAATATTTCACTGTGTTTGAAAATCTGTATATTTTTATGTTGTTGAGGAGCTACCTCTTTGAAGAAACAACACTGTTGCTGCAGTGCCTCTGTATGAAGAAATCGGATAGTGTGTCTGCTGTATGCTTTGTGTTCCTTCAAGCTCTTATTTTTAGAAAATTCCTCTCTTTGTTTCTTATCTTCTTGTAGGTACTGTCTAGTACTTAGCTAATGGAGCTACAGAGAGATTTATGTGAATAGAACCTAATTTAGGTTCTACCTATGCACTTAAAAATTTTCATATGCTCAATAACCTATTGAATTAGCAAATAAAATTGAAAATAACATCTTTAGTTTGTGCAAATGAAAACAGTGTATGCATAATTAAGTGTCAACTCTGGAAATGTCTCCAAAAATTAAGTAAGTTTGGACATTTTAAAGGGGAGATGCTCCAAACCAGTCACAGCTTTGTTCATTTCAACCTTTGACACTGTGAAGGTTTCCAAGGACTTGTCTTCTGAACATGTTTACCTTGTGAGGTGGCTTCCTGGACAAGTTTACATTGCTTATATATTCTTAAGAGGAAGCTTTTGACCTTGGTTTACTTCAAAGATCTAATAGTTTTTGTTGCTTCTCTTCCACTCCCAACCCCCCTTTTTTTCATCTCCCCTTTCTTTGCACATAGGTTAATACAGACCCTTTGTTATAAACGATCAAAAGTTATGGAGTATTGTCTTATTCTTTGTATGCTCTAGAATACCATAGTCTCTTCTGACCCATTGCAAAACAATGAAAAGAACTGCTTGGAGTATGTATGTGAGCGTATGGAATGTTCTTGAATAGATGTGCTTTAGAACAGAAAAGCGTTTTTCTCTAGCGATGTGTTTGACTTCAGGCACACTTAAAGGGTATCTTCCACTGTGTCACTGGAAACTGCTGCAGGAGTCAATTGTATCTGAGAAGAGCATGACTTGAAAAGGCATAATTCATACAACACCTGGGCAAACAGCCAATTTTTTTCCTCACAAAGTTTTAACTGATTCATTTAAAACTTGAATAGGGCAAAGCCTCTGAGAAAATTGCCTGAGATGGCAGGTGGCACATAGTGTCCGCGTACAAGAATGCCATGAAGATAATCCAAAATCAAAACCGAGCCTGAATAAATCCCTGAAGTTAATGTATTTATACTATGGCAAATATGATCCAAAGCTGCATTGTGTGGCTGTGAAAGTATATGGGTAAATGAAAGATCCAGTTCTTCTGCTGGAGATGGCAATCTACAGAAGGAAGCACATAACATTATGTTATTAGGATAAAAACATTCCAGTTAAGAAGCTGATGTTACACTAAAAACAAACATCTTTTATAGGTGTCACACCAAGAGAATATCCTGAGTTCCTGCTCAGAGTCAGTGACGTGAAAGACAAGCCGTGTTCTGCTGGATGGCCATGCACAGCTGTCACACCACAAAATGAAGAGCATTCGATCAGCTTTTCCACATGAATCAGCTCACAATGGTGAGTATGTTGAAAAACAGTATTTTGCAGCTGAGAACTGGCTCTATCAAATAGCCTTATTGTGCTCCTCATATCTGTTGTAATTTCTGTGGAAATAAATAGGAGGCATAATTTTTGAAGGATCCTACATGTATGACAAGATTTTTGGTCCTTTCATGTCTCCATCTGCAGCCAAAGGGATTCTTTCTGCTTGTATTTGTTTTCTGGGCTTGTGTAGTGCAGAAATATTAGTCGCTGCTGGATGAAAAAAAAAAAGACCATTTATCTGTCATCACTCTTTTTAAAAGCTTTGGCACCAGTTTTTAACAAAGAAATTTATGAAAAAGATTAGAATATTGTTCTGTCTGCTGAGTTGTCACTGACATTCCTATAAAATCAAGGAAAGGAAGGAAGGTAAAAAAGTTTGAGGTATATATTTATCCCATAAGTTTACAGTTTGCGTAGAATAATTTTATAATGGATGGCTGCTTGTAGTGTTTTCCTCTGTGCATCATTAATGTGCTACTTCTTTCCTAGTCACTAGATTTAAACTGTAGCATCGTAAGACAAACATCCTCCTTCAGCTATTTCCATTATACTGCATACTATTATGAAATGAAAGGGATACGTTGTACTTTATCTCTTTATATATTATAAAAATAATGAAGAGGATAATTATCAAGGCTGTAGTGCAATTTCATGGCGTTGCTGTCAGTTACAAACTGCTTGAGCTGCATTTCTTTGGTATAAAATGTCAAGAAAACCCCATGATTGAAAACAGTCATCTAATTAATTTCTCTCTATTATTAGTTTCATGGGTTGTGTCTGTGCAGAACACTCACTGATGGTTAAGAGAGAATGAAATGTAGACAGTCCAGTTCTAGCTTTTAAGTTCTGAGTATCTTTTCATGTCCAACCTTTCACTGTGCCTATAAACACAAATTAGCAGACTTTCAAAAAGCTGAAACTTTAGGTCTGGTGTTCTGTGCACAGACTTTGCTGAGTGTCTATTTTATGACATCTCTCTCCGCTAGTTCAATTCAAAGCTGAGAGTTTATATTTGAAGACATACTGGTATTACCAATTTCTTGGTTGTGCATCATTTCTTCCACAGCCCTAGGTTATCGTGCTCTCTGAACCTCTGCCTTCTCATATTGCTGGATCTTAACATTTGTTTCTTTGTATAATCCCTGCAGATTATATGTTGGTTTTTATACAACAGCAACCTTGCTGTTTGTAGGATAAGCAACGACCTTCCTTATTTTCAGTTCTGGAAACTGCATTAGTAAAAATGCCAAGTTTACCATGTTAAAATTTATAATGTTAAAATAAGGCTATTTATGTGATATTTTATGGTAGTGGGTGGTAGCTAATATGCCTGAGGGTGGGCAGAGAACTATTTGCAGGGGAACAGCACAAGCAGGAGCTGAAAGAAGGTCCAGTCTTATGAGGTGGGGAGAAATCTGGAAGATAAGTACAGCTCTGTAACCACTCCATGGCTGCCATTTACAACCAGGTTCTGAATTAGAATTCAGTTGTGCTGCATGAAGATGTGGGAGTTCCCACTGAATTCCACAAGCCCAGTAACTCACCTAAGCTGAAGCTTACTTATTTTGATACTGGCATTCAAATTTACACTATCTCCTTTAATGTGAAACTTCCCGTTTTCAGAAATAACAGAGATTGTCATAAATTTTAACAAAAAAGTTGTAGATCTCTATCCCTTTTTTTTTTGTTGTTGTTGTTCTCTTTCTCAGTTAAGCAGAGTGCCATGACACTAGAGTTTTCATTGCAAGAGAATTATGATATTTTGTATTCTCACAGTCTCAAGCATCCTGTGTTATCCTGTGGGAAAGACCTGTTAGTATAGTGGAGATCTGTTTTACATAATGATATCTGAGCTGCAAAGGAATTAGATAACTTGCCCAAAACATGGAAAAAAGACTGAGGCAAAACAGTGTTCTTAGCTCTTAGATGACAAGTCAGAGCTCTAACACCTGCATGGAATTATAGAATTGCTCAGGTTGGAAAAGACCTTCAAGATCATCAAGTCTAACTATAACCTTAACCATACTACCTTAACTGTGACAACCCACTGCTAAATCATGTCCCTGACAACCACATCCAGACAGTTTTTAAGCACTTTCAGGGATGATGACTCTAATACCTCCCTGGGAAGCCTATTCCAGTGCTTACCAGCCCCTTCTACATCCAACCTAAACCTCCCTTGGCATGTCCTTTCTGCTGACATATTGATACTTCAAATTCCAGAACATCTGGGGTGAAATCATGGCGCATTTGGACCTTGTGGTAATTTATAGGAAAACAGTGGAGGCCAGGACTTTACGATTGATTATTTTGATATTCTCTGTAATGGTACTGCTCAATGCATTGTATTCAACAGGAAAACTGTCTAGTCTCCTGCTTTTGTCTTAACTAATGCTACCAAAATGTTCTAGCAAAATCTTTCTTTTTCTAGAGGGGAAAATGTCTCACTAAACTAAGTGAAAATCTGGAAATCTTCAGCTTAAAAGTTCATGTTTAAAATCTAAGGCACCCTTACTCAGTTATACCCTGGACCAGCAGTTCTTACCAAACTTCTTGCCATTCTGCTTTTCCTGTTAAGGGAAATCATAGTTTTTCAAAATTCCCTGCAAGTACTTATTAATGTTGACAACTTTTGCTTTCCAACATGACACTGCCTCCTGCAGGCTAAGATATAAGTACTCAGTATAATTATGGCAGACCATAAATAATGAATATACCTATCAAGGCTTTGCAGAATTACTTATGACGTGAACATAAAATGTTCTGAGAATAGGAGAGGCAATTGCTTGGTGTCAGCTGTTAAATTCTCTAATTTATAAAGAGGGAGTTAAGCTTTGGTTTGGACCATAGAGGACGGTTGTTAACGCTGCAGGTTTGTGCCTGTGTGGGCTTTCCTCCACTTTGGGACAGACATTTGTGCAAAGAAATCAATTGTTTTTGTTCACCCACAGCTACTGCTGCTGTGCTGCGAATCCTCTGAGTTCTCCTGAAATCGCTGGGTTAGCCGGCTGTGTACCTAGAATGGTTGGCAGCATGGCTGAGAGCTACTGCCAGGTATTCCTGGTACATTTGGCAGCTCAAATGAGGAATGAGTTAATATCTTTTTCCAGGACTCGGTGTTGCATTTAAGCAGAACCCTGCACTGGAGGGAGCCGCATCCCTTCAGTCATATTGCCTCGAGGAATCATGCCTCAAAATTCAGAAGCCCTACTAGGGGTCCTGGCAGCCCAGAGAAGTCCTTTGCTGCACCACTTCAGGGGATGAAAAATCTTTCTGTTTGTGTAGGCAGCTCTGGTAGCCAAAAGGTTGGGCGAATTTCAGCCACGGTCCTGCTTCTCCCTCACCTTCTCTGTCCTGCATTTGTGTGCTGCAGAAGAAGACATAGCAAAGAACCTTGTTGCCTCCTTGTTCTCTGGTGGTAATAAATCTGTGGGACATCTGGACATCAGCTGATCTTTAATTTGGAGTGTTCACAGAATTGTGAGCCGTATTAAATGTCAAAGGGAGGAATGTAATTTTACAAGGTCATTTGCGTCGTACGTCCATAATCAAACAGTGCATTCAAGAACTCACTTTATTTCACAAGTAGTCCATTTAGTCTGATAACTGGAACCAGAAGCACCTGCTACAACCAACCTCTACAATTGCTGGCTACAGGATAATCTATCCTGAGAGAATGTTTTTCACTAATGTTTAAGAAACAAAACTTGGATTCTTCTGTGAACTTGAAGGTTTGTCTCTTTCTCAGATTTCATTCTGACACAATCCAGGTGTATCTTTAAGTTGCATCTGTCAAGTTCAGTAACAGTTTCAAAATAGATGGGTGTGTGTGGCGAGGACCACCTGATTTACCAAGGGCTGGGAATTTGTTTTGGTTAGACAAGTGACTGTCTGGAGTCATGCTACTGCAATTGCTTGAGTTAGTTCTTTGTCAGTGATGATGTGGAGGAACACGTGTTCAAAAACACTGCTTATTTTTGAGTGATGAAAAAGAAAATCTCTTTATCACAATAGAGAATTCTTAAAGCCTTGTAAATCTTAGGCAGGAAGCCGGATTTAAGAAAAAAATCCAAATAGTAAAGAAGCCAATCCTTGTAAGTAAAGATTGTGTTAGAGTCTGTCTGGAGAGTGCTTTTGGAAATTCATTCTCAGTCTATCATAAAACAGATCCTGAAATCTGTGAGGTTATATGGAATGGTTCCCTGATCTGAGCATGGTGTGATGTTTGCAAATGACTGTTTTGTGTATTGTGCTTTGCCAAGCTCATTTTGTAAGATCTTCAGTGTGTTACAGGCTTGAAGTGCTTGGTCATTATTTTTATCTCAGGGAGTCTGTTGATTTTATGATCTGCATTCCCCTTATGAACTCTCCAAGTCTAATTTCTTTGCTTACCTTCAACTGAGGCATTTCATAGTTATACAAATATGTGTTTATCTCTTTCTCTGCTTGAGGCTGTTCTAAACTGCCAGAATCTCATGAAGGGCTAATTTCAGTAATGCGTAACACTCTGAATGCATCTGCAAAGGTGGCAAGGGATAGAACACAGAGAGCACTATGAAATGCTTTGGAAATGGAGTAGCAGTGAAGAACAGTGGCAATAATGTCAAAAGCAAACAACAAACTAAACAAATAAATATTGTCATAGCAAAAATATCTCTGAAAAGTTCAGTATAAATTTTAAATACAGGCAAGGCTCTCTGTTCCCCTGGCATGAAAAGCTGCCTGTTTTCAGGACTTGCTCTGCATATGTAATTTGTAACAAAAGTCACTCCCTAAATAGCTCTCCTGGGTCTATTTCACTTCCTATCTCAGCTTGTGCAGTGATCACCTCTGTGGATCCAGTTTGCAGTAGTCCATTTCATTGATTTTGTTTTACTGTCTTACAGAAATCTTTTAATTTCAGGTTCCATCAAATGTTTTTGCTAGAGCTCACCATCTGGTGGTTGGTTTTCCTGCCCTTGTCTTCCTGAAAAAATAGTTTGTCAAGAATGAAAATAAAAAGAAAACTTCTCTGGAATCTCCTTGTGAACAACTGGGGAGACAGCCAATCTGGTTTTGTTTACACTGTTTTGCAAATTCTCTAAGCATCATTTAGGCCTCTTTTTTTTGGGGGGGGACTAGTTTAGACAAGTAAATAATCCTTTGACCTCAGTTAGACAATTAAAATAGTGGGTAGTATTTGGCTTCAGATTACTGTGTTGGCATGGATTAAAAACTAAGTATTTCTAGCTGGTTTTCTCTGTCTTCCATGCGTACTCGTTAAGAGTGCATAACAGATAGCAAAGATTTAAATAGTAAAAATAGAAAATGCTGCTGCTTACTCTTGATGCACTAAAAGGGGCTATGGACTTGTTTACTGTGTAAAGCCAAAGTTGGTACCTTTCTTCACCCTAGAACCTTTACTACTTTATATTTTTGTTATATTTTGTTATCTGTGAAGCAGTGGTGAATGGAACTGCTACAGTCTGTAATGTTTGTAATCTACATTTTTGATGTGCATTTTAATCGGGTATATGTACATATACGAGGGAGGGAGGGAGAAGAAGCAATTTAAAACATCAAGTACTCTAAGTTCCTGGCACAGTTTGAGTACAGAGGTTTGTAGGTATGTAAGGAAGGAGGACGGTCATCGCATTGCTTTCATTTTAAAATTCTTTGTCCAAAAAGAAATGAGAATAGTCCCATACTAAAGTAGCAGGATAGTGAAATTATGCAAACACTTGAAACTTCAGCATGTCTTCGTACAATAGTAAATGCAATATCCAGAGCCTGTATTCTCACTTTAATGATTATGACAGTAAGATCAAGAAATTTGATGTGAAACTTCCTCATAAGAATGACTGTAAGAGCACATTTCTAGCTGTAGGATAGCTGCAGTTGGGGAAGTATGTCTCCCCAAGTTCAGTGCTGTTTTAATACTAAACATTTTTCTTCTCTCGCTGTGTCTTCTGTGCTGCTGTGCCACAGCTGGCCTTAATAAATACAAATAAGATAAATTTAGATCCTTTAAAATCAGAAATAAGTGCAAAACTGTAACGTTGCTGTGTGGCTCTTAGCCAACCTAAGGGAGAAGAGGCATTTCATCTTAGCATTTTCACTCTGATTCCAATCAAAAACTTGAAGATAGAAGAATGTTGGTTTTGTTTTTTAGCCCAGATGGTTTGAAACATTAAAAATCTACAAGGCTGGAGTCTGGCATTGCTGCAGTCCAGGTAGAACAGCAGGAGCTATTGTAATACAGTGAGAAGGTTTCAATAAATCTGAAACCGTTACAGCAGCAGTGGAGTACTTTCAAAATAATTCCTATTTCTTCTGGAACAATTTTTTAATTTAAAGTATTTATACAGTAACAGGCAGCAAGAAGTAAAAGTGGCAGTGTTTTCACTTCTTAACTCATAACCATAATTTAGTTCAGTTTGGGGTAGAACAGCTACAGTAGCACATAAGAAACACAAGATAATAACAGAGACTTAGCTAAGAATACAGAACATCTTGTATTTCTAATTGCATCCATCTTGTAAATGAACAGAATCTCTAATTGAGGAAAAACTTATTATGGGAATCGCTAGCAACTAAAAGCTGTCTTATGAGCAGTAAATAGAATAGATGGTATTTGTCACAAATCAAATTTGCTCCATTATTTTGGCAATCCATCAGCAGAGCTTTTTGGGAGCTACAGATGTGCAGTATTTTCTTCTACTAAGGAACTCTTTAGTAACAATTTTCTATACAGAATTCTGGGCATAAAGATGATAAAAATCAGTGTAATTTAATCAATTTTCAACAGACTGCATAAAATTTTATTACAATAAACTCGGTGCAGGTAATGGCGAAGAGTGTATCTTAAAGAAACTTCTAAAAGTCTGATGAATGAATTGCAAAATAATACTGCGTGAAGGGGCTGAATGCTTTGAGGTAATGTATCTCTTTTGAGGAATATCAGGCAACTTAGATCTTAGCCAGACAGTGTAGAGATCAGTAAAACCCTAATAAATAACATCCCATGACTATAGAAAATACGTGCTGAACAATATTGCCATTTATTGTTAAATAAATCCCAAACCGCATTTGTTTTTATTCTGGTGAGACAAAGGTAGGGTATGGATGAAGAGACAATGTGACCTGTATGAAGCACAGGAGCAGAGAGAGTATTATTTATTGCTTGCAAGTAACTGGAATCCAATTTCACAAAGTAGAAAGAGAATTTAAAATAAAAAGGTGGAAATTTGAATCTGCATTTGCTGTACTCTGCAGTGTTTGTGGGCTTAGAGGAGAGTGGTACGTAGGCAAAGTTATTGGGATTCTCCTCCCAGTTTAATAAAACCTAACACCAGCATTTCCATCCTTTATCTTAAAAGGATTTAAAATGCTCTGTGGGGTCACTGTCTGGTCATACTGGTCACCAGTTTAATTGCCTTGCATCATGAAAAACTGATAGATGAGTGGAGTTTCTCAGTATGTACACTGGATAAATCTACCATTAAATTAACTAATCATACAATATGCTCATCAAATTCCAGCATTTCAAACTTTGCAAAAGAATGGAACAGTCTCATCTACCATTGCACCTTCTGTATGCTACAGCCGTTAAATAAATTTGGATTCAGATGTGCCTGAAAACTTTTTATGAAGGAAAAGCTTGTCAAAGAGGAGCTCATTGCTATACAGCTGAATCCTGCTTTCACAGCAGCTCCATGTATTCATTTCCTTCGGCAAATCAGCATGGACAGGGGGAGAGTCAAAACTTGCCTATGATTTTCTTTGCTCCTGCAGACCGACGGTGCGGTTATTCCAGGAGCACAAGGCGTGTCCTTACATATGGAAATGGAGCAGCGCGTGCAGCTCCCCTTGTGGACAAAGTGCTTTGGAATAAAGGATACTTCAGTCTGCAATAATTAGTGCACTGATTATTCTAAAACAGAATCAGTGCACTAATTATTCCTACAGTGTCCATACAGGGACAAACAGAAGGCTATTAAAGAATAGCTTATTCTGCAACAGCTATTTTGGTCCATTTCCTCATATGGGCAAATACTACTGCTGTTGTCAGCAGGTAATGAGTGTATAGATGGAGAATGTGGATGGATTGCGTTAATGATCACTTCCCATTAGTGCTTCTTTGTGCTTCACTTTTGTTCACTTGCAGAGTTAATTGCTTAAAACCCCCCACCCCTTAGGTCTGGCACATTTCTAATCATAACTTCCCAGTTCTTACACAAAGACCCTCCAAACTTCCACAGATGACCCGCCCCCAGATAGCTGAGCAAAGCACTGCATGTACCTGACTGCTGAAGTAGAATTGTTGGTTTTCACTGGAACATGTTTGTTTTCTTCTCCTAGATGTTAAAGGTTGTTGTATTCCATTGAAGCCTTTTTTATATGTCTTCCTCGAGATAACTTTGAGAATTAATTTTGTGCGTGCTTGAAAATTTCCTTGTAAATTCACCATTTTGATTGTTGTTTCAAGAAGACTAAAGATGAGAGCTGTGGGAGCTACTGGGTGAAGGGTAAGAGAAGGGTTTGTTAAGTACTAGGCTATACTTCTCCTGTACAATAAATTAATGCTTTATATTCAGGAAGCACTTCATATCTTTAGTTCTAAGCTCAGTATGTTTTCACCAAAGTCACAAAGCAATCAGTATTGACACTAATGTCACTGGTTTACTTGGCACGAGCCCGGTTAAACTTAGTTCTGAATGTGTGTAGTGAGTTGAAGATACAACTTACAGGTGGAGCGTGGCAATACAAAGGCTTTAATATAGCAAACCTCTTCTGGGGAAAGAATTTAACCGTTTAAAATTATGGAAATTGCAGCTCAAGAGGTGAGCGAGAAACAGGGGGGATTGTGCTATAGTGACTGAGGTCTGTTTGTAATCTACCTAAATGGGGTAGTGTTTATTTCATTACATAAAGCTGCTTGTTAAGTACTATTAAGGCCTGTGATAGAACTGTCTGAAAGATAGTGCTCTGTCTGTTCCTCTAGACAATGTGACTTTTAAAAGCAACTTTTCCTCAGTGAATAAATTTCCCAACTAGACTGACTAATGCATTCTCACTTAAAATCAGGTTTCACTGTGCATAACTTTCTTTTCCTAAGAGTGTGTCATAACGCTGTAATTTAGGTGATACTGGCTAGCAAACATGAGTTAGCAGTGTGCCCAAACTATGATTTCAGTAGAACAAATACCAGTGCTTTCTCATCACAGTTAAAAAGCAACCTCTCAAACAAGATTATATTTAGAAATCCGTCTTCATAGAAGAGAAATGGAAATACTAAGAGTATGGGTCTTTTTTGTCTGCTTGTCCTTCCTCTGTTATTGTGCAATTCTGTTTCTCTTTGCTTTGTGCAGTAATGGTGGAACAGGATGCAGATGGGGCCATAACTAGAATAATTCTAAAAAATACTCCTTTTGTGCCAAACGCTGGAAAAATACCTTATTTCTCTTCATGTACAGGCAGAGAAATGAGCAGTTTCATTCAGCAGGAATTCAGACAGTAGAAAACTATTTTATTACTCTGATAATTGGAATATAACACAGCAATACCACCACAATATAATGTCTCATGGATACATTGCCATTTTGTCATTAGAAACATAAGATATTTTACACACTTGCAGCTGCAGAACTCCTCAAAGTTTGTCCATTGACTGTCCAGCTGAAATAACATTCTGAAATACAGTGAACCAATAGATTCTTTGGTGAACTGTCTCCTTTGATTTGCAAGGGTAAACAGAGATCCAAACAACTGGGAGTTGGCTTGGTTTTTATCCAGGCAACTTAGGGAACTGTCCTGATCTTTTGTTCTCTGTTTCCCTCCAAACCTTTTATGAGACTCAAAGAATGATCACATTTTTGGCTGTGATACCCACTGAAACCCACTCTAGCCATGTGTTTAGGTTTAGACTTCCTCTGCAGAACCTCAGTGACTTATGAGTTTTGCATTTCCCAGTGCAGTCACTTTTATCAGAAATTTTAAAGGATGGGAATCCTTTCTGTGTTTAGGGCAGCACAGACATTAAGAGAGCTGGTTGTACTCTTCCCTTTTTGAAGTTTGCCATGTGATGCTTTGTGTCTTATCATCTACTAGATGATATAACTTAATCCAAGTACTTAAATTTGTAATGTTTAAACCCCCTGCGATTTAATTTACACTTTTGTCCCCATCTGGAATATTATTTAAGATCTCAGAACAGAGTAGAGGATCTGACTATGCAATATTCATAGGTATGAAGCTACCTTCACACACACCAAGTACTGTGAAACCCTGCCAAGCAGTCATGGGAATGTTTCCCTGCCCCACTCTCTTGGTAATGTTATTATACTGTCAGGCCTTAGGGTGCCACAGACTCTTCCTCCATCGTGCTGCTGAGCTCAGCAGTACTGTTATGTTTTGCATGAGTTGTGACTTGGAGAGAGGGAGGCTAAAAAAAAGAAACAAAAGTGACTTAGAGCATCATTAGCCTTGTGGGAAACGTCTTACTAAGGATCTGTTAATGATCAAAAGATCTTTACCTAACTCATGATCTGCTGAGTCTAGAACTACAGAAGAGAGAGGGGTTTCTCTTTGCAAAACAGATTTTTTTGTTTGAAGTGGTGAAAGTTAGAGGGTCTGCTGCTTTCCTGTGGGCATTCCAGTGATACCTTTCTTTGGAATTTATGTTTGTGCTACTTTCTGTTCTTTGTTGCTTTCCATTGGAGATCAATATAGGCTTTTGCAGCCAAATCTGGATTATCTTGAAGGATTTACATGTAAATATATTGTTAACAGGGTTAAATAGCTGTACTTTCTGAAGAAGGAAAAATCTATTCTGGATTGAGCATAGACAAATGACGTTACACAGCTCAGGTAATACGGACCTGACCTTCTCATCTAGCTTGGCTAACAGTCTCAGTAGTCCCTGAGATGCTTGGGTTTATAAATATAATGCTAAGCAGGGTCAGATGTTCGTAAATGATTAGCATCATATCTTCACAGATATTAAGATCTTTGTGAACAACAGATCTTGAAGTGTAAGTACATGAGTTACTGTCATCATTCTACTTGAAAAAATGTAAACATTTTTAATCGGAAATTTTGTTTGTTTTGTTTTGTTTGTTTGTTTGTTTTTTAATATGGTCTCAATGTATGTCATCACCTGAGCCCAGAATTTAAACAATGTTTTGTGTGAGGTAATGAGAATAGCTTCAACCCTTTCAGCCATTGATGTTTGCTGCATCTTTTGGGAAATTGGCATGCCCTATGAAAGCATGAGTGGCATGAGGGTGACTCAGGCTCTCACAGTGCTGTGAGGGAGAGGAACTGGGGCTTCCAGCTCTCCCTCCTCCCACATGAAGTACAGCCAGGAGGACCAACTGCAAACAGAGTTCAAGGAGTATGGGTGAGCGAGGGTCACCAACACAAACTCCTGTGGGAACACACATGGGATTTTAAACACTTGGAAAGTATTTGCGTGGATTCTATTTGAATTTACCATTAAGCAAGGTAAGACAGGAAGGCTGAGGAAACCTCACTCCACACAAATAGTGTAAATCCTTGTGCTTTTCTTAATTTCCCTAATTCAGAATATCTCAGTTTTGTTGTTAGCTTCGGGTTATTTAAATACAAATCTGTAGGTCAGATCTGTGAATGATTCTCTCTGTGTTTAGGCACTTTGTGCTTATGCTTTTAGAGTGGCATTATTTGCTTATTATCTAACAGGCCAGATTCTGCTTTAAATTGCACTGGCTTAGACTTAGAAGTAGGCAGATGCGCTGAAGGCAGCACATTTCCTTCAGATTTACACTGGTGTGAACAAGCTGAAGTCAGCTTGTAAATAACTTAGACTTGTGTGATACTTCCTGGGGAATTCAATGGTATCATAGCCTACATGTACACTAAGAACCCAGGAGCCTGTCCTTGGCCAGGTCCCAGCTCCTCACTGGAGCAAGACCTTGGCATCCACTGTTCTTTCTCCCCTCCTTTTCCTTGGAAGGGAAATCTGGGGAATGTGTGCTGGACAGAGCTGAGGCACATTTTGACAGCTGCTTGGTTTGATGAAGGAACAGTGAAGACCTCAGGGCACACAGTGGCACACACTCAGAAGTGCAGTCATAAAATGAAAGCTTGTGATAAAACTATGTGCAATATAAGGCCTGGGAAGTGTAGAGAAGCTGGGCGGTTGTGTTTGCTTTTAAGCCTCTACAGCACATGCAGTGTGCACATTAGGTCCACAGAAGTGAAGAAGGAAGAGGTCTTTAGCCACCCAAGCTATGCCCTCCAATCTGAGCTTCGCAGAGCAATGACAATTTCTTGATGATTAGGTGTTTTCTGTAGAAGATTGTTCATCCCTCACCTACTGTCTCTTTACTTAGAGTATGAGCAGTGCATTTTGTTATAACTGAGTCAGGATGTATAGTTTTAGTATAATTATGGACAAAAGTGAGTAAATAGACATTTATAAAATAATGAATTTGTTTAACCCCTCATGGAGTGGAGTTCTCAGCGTAGGCATTAAAATGTGTTTCTAGGTTAAATAAACAGCCTGCAAGTGAGCTGACTTATTGTACAGAATCACAGAGCTTGCAGGAATATGAAGAGATCTTTCCAAGTTGTGGAAAAAGAAAAATGGAAAGGTAATGATGAAATACAGGGAAACAGTTTGGCTGTGGTGCAACATGAGGATGCTCCATCTTGCCTGGAAAATAAAGGTGAGGCTATGTCCACTTTTCCTCTTCCATGGTTGGAAAATGGATGTCTGTAATTTCAAGTGATCATCCCAGTGATGTCACGTCTGGATTTCTTTCCCTACCTCTTACAATCTCCCTAAAGTATCAACTGTTTAACTACTATAATGTGTTTCATTTGCTCAGTGTTAAATAACCTTGCAAGTATAAGACTTCTAGCATTGTTATTTATATGCATCATTGTTTCCCATGATTTAAGATGTTCACTTAACTCTACAGTGATGCAGGGTAATCTGAGCTCTGACTGACCTTCACACTGTCCTAAGTGAAAATTCTTCTTGCTGAGCATGATGACCAAACTGTTGAGACTGGGATTCTGACATTCTGTTCCATATACGTGAACAGAAGTTTGCTGAAGCTTAATTTGTGGCAAACTATTTACTTATTACAAAATAGAGTAATTCTTTTTTAAAAAGCAAACACAATGCTGCACTAACTTGGGAAAGTAGAAGCTTGCTCTCTCACTTCCTTGCTTTTTAGAGAACTGGGATGTTTCTTGTGTGACTGTAAATAACCTGTCTACAGATGACAGGTTCTGGTTCTTACTCTTCTGAGGTTCATGTTTTGTTGTCTCTGAGGGGTCACCTGAAATACTTGGGAAATATGATTGCTTCAGTGGAAAGGGAGACATCCATAAATATTAGAAAAGGGAAGACATTTACTGTCTTTATCTAATAAATAGTTCTCTCTTGTGTGCGAGATAAAGCTTTGTAAATGTAGGGAATGCACAATTTCCATAATAAAATGTCCCAATTATTTTGGCATGGTCAAGGTGTGTTTTATGAAGGTGAGTGTTGTTCCAGTTCTTACTCTGTTTGGTTTAATTCCAGGAGACACGCAGTCTGTGTCTTTTTGAATTTCAGTGTTACTCTTTCCTTTTCATAGCCAACTTTTTTTCCCTTTCTGAAATGTGTAGCTTGGAAACGAGGTCCTTTTAATGAAGCTTTTGAGTCTCACAAAATATGATTAATCTGATTAGTGGTTCAGACTCTTTTTATGCTTACATTAACTAACACAAAGAGCCCCCCTACAGGTTAAAGTTTAAATGTGGATTACCAGATAAAGCTAGTCCTGACGAGGTTTCTATGGTGCAAGGAAAAATTGAATTTGCCTTTCACCTCATTTCAGCCTTTGTCATCCTGTTTTTGCCCTTCTCTCTCATTCACAGTGAGGATATTAATTTTGCAGTAAAATCTTTAAGCAATTATGCAGATAGCTTGGAAAAAGCAACACACAAACACAATAAGAAAAGCTTAACTGAAAAATGGACCCCAGATATTCATTAAAACCAGATGGCAACATTCCTAGCAGCATAACTTTAGATGTTTGGACTAAATTTGTATTAATGTGCCAAAATCAGATGACAAAAATGAACCACTGTCATATGATTGTACATATACATTGTCTGTTATATTTATGAAGTAGTGAAGTAGACAGTAACTAGTCTATGACTGTCTTTTTGATAAACAGCTAAGAAAGGCTATCCTTTCACACACAAACACATCCATCTTTAGATAGCATTCCTCTGTGGGAGGTTTGCCTTCAATTTAACAGATAATGAACTTCTTCAGATGAATCAGAAAATTGATAGTGAAATGAAGTTTAGTATTTTTCAGCATCTACTCATACAAGAACATTTACAGTTTTAAAATGTCGTTTATTAAAATTGCTCATTTTTTAATTTCTCATCGGTCTAGTAAGTAGCTAATTTTTATCCCTAATCACCTTATTTTTTAGATTATTTTTTGTTATTGCTATTTTAGAAATAGCTATAGGAAATTGGAGAGAAATAGCACCTGCAAATAGCATTTAATTAAAAGCATGATTGTGTTCAGGGGCTTCCTACATATTACTCTCTCTGAACAATGAAGATGGAAAAGATTTTTTTATTATTTTTTTTTTTTTCATGCTCCATATGATCCAATAAAACACAGCTAGCACAGCACACCAACTAGGGTAGACTACAGTCTCCCCTCAGTGAACACACATAATTCCCATTACTGCTAATGGGAGATGCAGGTCCCTACACAGAGGCAAGAGGGATCTTATGTACATGCCATAAATATGAAAATATCTGGCAAGGAGAGAGATGTTTAGTTGTGACAAATTGCCAGGAGGTATTTTGTGGGGTTTTTTTTCCCCTCTTAATTATAGTAATTATTTATCTCACATTAGAATAGTACCCTACATTTGCAGGGCACTGTGTGCAACATAAACAACCTATATTCACTGCTGAAAGGAACATACAATGTAAAGATGACAAAGAAACACAGTGAGGCATTGGTGCGTCATTCAGAGGAACAAGTCATGATTCAAGGAGTTGAAGGGTGAGAGAGCTGTCTGGGGACAGGGGGCAGTGTGAGCCCAGCTGAAGAGCCCTGACTTAGCAGAAGTGAGGTGAGGGGCTTTGGGAGAGCCAAGGGGGAGCTGAAAGCAGGGGCAGGGGGTCCGCTTGCCGTGCTGAAGTGATGGCATGGGCTGTGAATGCCATCGCTAATGAGAATTAGCGAAGAGATCAGAATAGGCAGTGTATCTGCAGTGCAGGGAGCATGTGAGCTCTCTAGCACCTGAAAGAGAGAAAGCAACAGTATGCAAGGTGAAAGATTGCTAAAGCAGATAGAAAACCAAACAACTATTATATAGGGCAGCTTCTCTGGGAGCTGGAGGAAAAAGACTTTTTTTGTGGCAGATAGGGACATCAATCATTCACCACCAAGCCTTACATCAATCTGTGTTCATGTACTTTGGCCTTCCCCTATTGTTGGTTTTCACTGGATCCAAGATAACCTAATTTTTAGCCTCTTTTGGAAATGGGCTTTTTATGATCACACATCTCTGCATTATTTATATGTTTGTTTCTGACTATGCTCTATTGTGGATCCACTGGCCAAGTTTTCTTTTGAAATTGGTATCAATGGAAGATGCGCTGTTGTTCTCACTGTGGGAAAGGCTCCTTAGGTATTAGCAGCCTTTGCAAGACAGAGAATGTCCCACCTGAGGCATCGTGTTCAGCTGGAGCTTTGTGCCTCCTTAAGTCCCAGGGAATCTTGACTGCAAGTGCAAAGCCGGAGGAGAACAGGTATCTTTCATTCTGCTGCTCATGGAACTGCTCGCTTCATAATTGAAATTTAATCTGAGTTCATTAAATGTTTATAAACCTGAAGCAATTGTACAAGGTTTCAGTCAGTTGCACTGCAACTTCATTTGCATGGTTTTTTTGAGGAAGGAACATTGAATACTGCCAAAATGTATATTATTTGTATTTTTTTTAATTTTGAGTTGGTTTCCAGTAGGTTACTGGAAACTTTTGGGTAATCCCCAGGATTAGCAGGAACTGTTTAGACTTTGGGAAAACTCTGTTTTCTGAAAAGAAGTAGCTACAAGCTTTCAGCCCTTGTGTTATCACACACTGTTGAATCAGTTGAAAAATAACTGATGGCAATAACCGCTGGCAGGCCTCCCAAATTGTCAGCTGAGGGCTTCGTTATGTATTCTTTCCCCTGAAGGATTACCCAGAAGAAAGCAAGGGGGATTGCAATTGCCTAAGTGCTGCTCTAGAGACACTGGAATGTGTTTAATTCAGCAGAAGCTGTAGGCAGTTAGAAAGCTACATGTTCATTTCCATAACGAAAAAAAAAACAACCAAAAAAACCCAGCAGGCAATACTATCAGAGGACTTTAGATTACATGGCTTCTTGAGCTACTCCAGAGATGCAGGCAGTTTAGAAAAATCTCTTGACCTTTTTGGGTTTCCTCCGCCATGATGGTTATGTGTAGCCGTGTGAAATGATAGGTAGTTTACAGCTTGCCTTCCCTGGGGTGAAGCTGATTTACAACTCGCTTTGTGTGTAATTTGGCTACAGAGGTGCAGTTTTACACCCAGCTTTTTCTTTTTGGCTATCATGAGGACTGCAGAAATGCTGTGGTCTTGGAATGTGCATGTTCTTAATTTGTTCCTTCTTGGAGATGCAGGATTTATGGAGACTGGCAATCATCTGAGGTAATCCACTGACCTAATATCTAGACCTAGACTGATTAGATAATCTTTCTGAATGAATGTATATTTATTTTCCTGAGTCAATGGAGTTACTGTTTCTGAGCCAGTCTTGACTTCCATTCAGTGGAAAGATTGGGCAGCTGCTTCCCTTCTTCCTTCTCTTTCCTTGAGGTCACTAATGCTTAGCTAAATCATGCATTGAGAGATCTTGAAGTAGCAGACCTTGGCAGAGATCTTAATTATTTTCTGGAAAGTGGACAGGCATGCATCCTACTGTGTTTCATCTGTGCAGCAAATCTATACATATAACTTTTTCTTGCAATCAGAACTAAGTGGAATTCACTTATGCATCAAAGCCCCAAGGCCTAAGTGCTTTTGGTCTGGCGGGATTGTTCAGGATTCCTTGAACTGGTCTCAGCTGAGGCTGGGACTCAAACAAGGAAATACTCTAAGTTCACAGCTTCCAAGATGGGATTTTCCCTTCCCAGCAGGAGCTTGAAGCCTGCCCTTTCTCACGTGGACGTGAGATTCCATGCACATCTTTGCATCAGCACACCAGTAGGCACAGTGTAAATAAAATGGATCCCACACCCTCCCTTGCTGCTTCTGTCTGTATGGCAGGAACAACAGCATCAGCCCTGGGCTATCTCTGGTGGTCCTCTGCCAGGCGCTTTGACCTCATGCAGCTGAAAGGTTTTACGGCTCTGACAGCTGCTTGCATCACTGACATCAATACTTCTGTACTGCTGTAGCTCCTTGCAGCCTTCTGCAATCAATATCCATTATCCTTTTACATTGGAAGGTGCAATGCTGGAGCTGAGCTGGACACTCATAGTTGGAACTTCTCACCTTGTCAGGGTAGATAACATAGGTCATAATGTCCCACATCCCATTAGCTCAAGATAGTAAGCTTTGTATTGCATAAGTGGAATGTACAACAGCTTGATTTGTAAGAAGGCTTGCAATAGGATCACCATCCACTGCAATCCAAGAAAGACATAAAGCATGTTGAATTGCTTCTCTTTCCCCATGTATACCTTTCCTGCATCAAAACTTCTAAGGTTCTAGCCAGGGAACTGATGTAGTGGATACCTAGTGGGCTGTCCCCGAAGAATCCCACATGGAAACTGTAATGACAGCATGTATTACCATGCTTATGTTTTAATAAATTATTTTAAAATATGAATGACAAGTCTTATTAACAGGTGTGGTCACAACATTAAAAAGGAAATGTACTGATTTTGGAAAACAACCCTAGCACAGCAGTGTAAGTATACTTAGAAAAAGCCTATGCCCACTGTCCTGAATATGCATCAAATTACTGTATCAGTTAAAGACGGACATTTGAAAAGTGATTATTACTTTTGAAATACAACAGAAACTACCACAACAACTGAGGTTTCCTTCCTGATTATATTTGTGTGTATATATGTGTACAAACATATGCACACATTTTGAAAATATAGACAAAAAGTGTATGTATGTATGTGTGTGTGTGTATATATACATATATATATATGTGCACAAGGAGAGTGTGAGTTTGTCCGCCTGTTCCAAGAGGAGAGAACTGTCAGTAGATTCGTTCATCCTCTTCCGGTCATTAATTTCAAAGAAATGTCAGTGTAGCCTTTACAAAAATAATGTGCAATATAATTGTTTTTGGAGGGGATTTTTTAGATGACTTTGAAAGCAAACTTAAAACCTGTTTGAATCTATCATACGTTCTCAGGATAATTGATGTTGATTCTTACCTACAGTGATTCCTGTCACAGCTTACTGCAGTAAGCACATGTTTTATATTCGTTTCTGTGTAGATAGTTAAAGTGGGGAGCAGAATTTAAACTTTGTGACTTTGGGTTTTGGTATTAGAAGTGAAAAAAATTATCTGTGGGAAAGCTTGTCTAAAGGAGCTTTATTTAGCCGGCAAGTTAACAGTGTATCTTTTCTGGCCCTCCCCCAAAACTGTTGATTGCTTTCTGTGCTCGCTTTTTTTTTCTTTTTTTCTTTTTTCTTTCTTTTTTTTTTTTTTTCTCTCCTGATCAGTTTGACGTATATTCTGGTGCCTTGCTTAATGTTTCATATTAAATTATAGGCACATATTGAATAGCATAGTTAAATCTCACAAGTTGGAGCCAAGTTTTCTTACATAAGGAAAATCTCTTTAGATCCTTCAGGACAAGAAGCATCATATATTTGGGCTCTTGCAAAGCATTTAATAAACCATGAAAAGATATGACATCAATCCCACTAAAACACAAGGGCAAATGAATGATGTTACTGTAAATCTTTACATCAATCATGCGCTGGACTTTCGAAACAATATAGTTTTGTTTGCATTTCAGAAGTGACAAACAACTCTTCTGACTGGCTTAACATAGTCACTTTCCATTAGTCAAGACCAGAAGCAAGTCAGAATTAAAATGTGGCCCTTGGTTGCCAGGCAGCCGAGTTGTCTTGACATGGTGGTTAGTTTCCTTTTCATCAAGTGACAACAGTGAAATGAAAGAAGTTTTGAAAAACTTGATAATGGTTTTCAAAGGAGGAGGATAATTGGTGGGGCTAGCTTGTGCAGCTCTGTGTGGAAACTTTCGTCTGTGCTAAGGGAAGACTGTCACTAAAAATTTAAACTCTTGTACACAAACTTGACCTGGAATCTTCTCCAGGTTTTCACTGGTTCATTTGTAGAACACTTCTCTCAGCCCAAGGGGTGCTGGGATGAAAGCGTTAGGACAGATGGGTAAAGCCCCAAAGGAAGAAAAGAATCAATAGTTGTGATTTAATCCATCAGTGAAAGGGAGGAATTAAGTAAAATCTTTAAAATGGGGAATTTGTAAAAGATCTTTTGATAGTACCTATGGCTGAAAATAATTTATTATCTGATTGGTGTTGAAATTCGATGGCATTTGGACTAAGAAAAGCATATTTTTAACACAATTTGCCAGATACAAGCAATTTTCCTGCTGTTATTTTTTATATTCTCTAGACAATAGGTAATTTAATTCGAACAAATTTCCCCAAGATGAGAAAAACCTAAAGCATAACAAGATGATAGCAAGGTAAGCTTTTGCTGCTGAGGTTAATAATGCAAAAACTAATGAGACATTAATATTAATAATGATATAAGTTGATATGAAGTAATATTTGTGTTAAACTGTTATAAAAGTCAGATGTATGCCGAGCTGTCCGTATCATTCATTTGTTAAAAGGAGGGGGAAAAAAAGCTCAGCAAAATGTACCCATAATGAAAGAAGGGACCAATTAGGGTTGGATTAACATTCATGGTTATTTACAGTTGTTTTTGTACTTGTTCTTGTGCTCTGACTTCCTAAAATTTCACAACCCAAAGATTTAGAAAAATGGGGTTGTTTAGACGCGAGGTGCAATGAAGTGGCTGCAGCCATTGTGCAGACACCACCTCTCTCATTATACCCTCTCAATCAACACTCGGCACACAGGAAACCGCAATAAAGCCCATCTGCCACGGTTAATCTGCAGGCAAACCCACACCCATGTCTGTGCCCGTTACTCTCCAGCCTTATTATTCTCAGATCCAAAGCTTCATAAGGGATCAGCCAAAGTCCATTAAAGTAAATAATAGCTAGAAATGACAGGCTTAGCAAGGATTGGGAGGAAGTTGAAGACCAATCTGAGCTGTGAGCTCTGATTAATAGAGAAAAGCATTAGGAGAAAAGGGGAGAAAAATGACCTCAGCCTGCTCCAAAGAATTCCTGAACCTTGGTTGTTAGGGCAAGTGCTACCATCTGAGACGTTAGTGATCCTTGAATTTCCTTCACTTTGATGCAGCTCAAATGGGAAAATTTTGAAGGTTCAGCAAGGCCCCAGACCTCAGCTGGAAAGCCGTCTGGAGTCAACCCTGTCAAAATTCTCTTGTGGAAAAGAAAGCCTTTATTAGCTAGATTGCAACAAAAAACCCACAGCCTCTAATAAGAAGAGAATGCATGCTATAGATTGCATATACATTAATTATTACAGGGTATTTAATTGTTCTCATGTGTATCCAAATGTGCATAAGAGGTTGTTTCAAACAACAGCCTAAGTGTTAAAAGAAACAAACAAACAAAAAAAACAACATAAAAAAACTAACCCGAACGCCTCCTCTTTGCTTCTCATTTTGTTTTTCTTTGTTCAACTTCATTTTTAATAGACAATTTAGTTCACTGACTAATGACGAAATGCCCTGCTTGGGAAGACCAGTGGATAGTGTCAGTGTTTGCAGGGCCATTACAGCTGATGTTTACTCTCCATTGTCTCAGATGTACATGAACAGATTGTAAAGAAACCCACACCAAGCCAACCCTGCACAAAGATTTCTTTTTCTAGCGTTAAAGAAAATTACTTCTCTAAAACCAGAAACATGGGCAGTTTGAAAATATTCTCTGTTGTTTCTTCGCCACAAATTGCATTCCTCTCATCCAACTACACAATTGCAGTATGATTTATTTAAGTTACTGGGAGCAGGAACAGTCATGATTAATGCTAGTGTTTACTTCTTTTTTAAAATCAATTGTGCAATTAAGTTGGTGTGTGTTCCAACGCACCTTTGCAACTTCAGCTGAGCAAAGCCTGGAGAGAAGGCTGTGATTTCAGACCTAGCTAAAGAATCAGCACCAAACTGGTCCAACTGAGACAGTAACCCAAGCAAAACTATTCACAAATACCTGGTGCAGATGTACAGGTGTTTCTCTGATGATTTGGGGTGGGGGGTAGATATTAATGAACAGCGAGTGAGGGCTTTCTGTCAAGGCAGCTTGTGTGATGATGCATTCCTTCTAAAAGTTTATGTTGTAGTGTGCAGTTTTCATACAGAGGGAGAAGATGGAGGTTAAAATGATGATGCTGCCATGACATTGCTGATAGCTTAGCCGATGCTCTGCTCATGTGCACGTGATGCAATTTTCATATTTTAATCTTAAGTAGAACTAGAAATGACAATTATGAAAAGACAAAATAGATACCACCAACAGCTGTAATTGCTGTCTGCACTGCTCAAGGATGGGCAAAAGACATAGTAAATCAATATTAAGATCTCTACATATGCAGGTATCACAACAAGGACATCATATAACATCATTATAAGAAAATCCTAATAAAATTTGGACAGTTATTCCAAAGAATACAGGATGAACGTGGAGTGTGTGTGCAGCTAACTAGTTCGTTGTACTTTCGGCTTGTTTCTTACAAGGAAGGAAAGGCTAGCCTGTATAAAAGCGTAACAGTCTTTCTATGAGAAACAAACAAACAAGCAAACAAACAAACATCATAGGAAATGGAATTATTATTTTTTTTAGGTAAATATGTATTACTTTCTTTGCTGGTGAAAATTTCAATATATATTTTCGTGGTCATGTGGAAACTGTGATAGGTGAGAAGGCACTAATTTTACTATTTTAATAAGTAAAATAAAAACCTTTTTCTTTTGAAAGAAAAGTCAAGTTTTATTTGGAACATTTGGCCTAAAAGTTCAAACTGTGCCTTCTTAAACAATTCCATATCAACGATTAAAAGTGTTCATGAAAATATACAGACAAGTGGAAGCAAATATTATTATGGTGCAGCTTCTGCATAGGGATTTGTAGTAATTAAAATAGAATTAAATGTGAAAATATAGAATGTAAACAAGGTATGCATGTCACTAAATATTCAAGATAATTCAAGATAACTGGAAAAAAATACTATGAATATGGATAGAAAAAGCTAGCAAACAGTTCTGCTATTTAAATCCTTGCTTTTTTTTCAGGTTTTAAGAACAGTACTGTGCTATTGAAAGATAATATGCAGAAAATCTGCATATAAAGTCTGACTACAGCTGTAATCTTTTAGTATGTCTTCATATAAATGTTAACTTTCCTTCATAATGTAAAAAAGTGAGCATCTCTTGGCACACACATGAGATTGTCCAAGGTGTGTTTCATTCTGACCATGATCAGTGCAATTGTTCTTCTGTAATCATCCTTCCCAAGTGTTGAAAGCACACAGCACATCACAGGTGCCTCTGCTAGTTTTCTGTACTTTTAGTCACTAAAAGCAATGCATCTTTACATGTACTTTTCCTCTTGTTTCCAAGTACAAGGCTGCTTAATGCCAATTATGTGTACAGAACCTCCTAAGAGCTCAGCCCCATGCTGGAGTTTTGGCTTTGAATGTAGTCTTTGCTCAAGAAATCAGGTGGAGCCCCAGAGCACTTCAGTAGTAATTTTTCTCATTAGTTTAATGAAGGCATAAATAATGCTATAAATTTGAATGGATTTGGGAAGCCATTAGTTTGTGGAGAAATAGAAATGATGATCTCTCAGCAATATTCATTGAAATAGTCCATCAATCAAAAGAGTACATTGCTGGAATCAAATACTTTTCTGTCTGTGGGAATTTAAAAAACAAACAAACAAAACTAGATTGTGACATTGATTCCATATTCCTCTTTTTATTATACAGGAACTCCAGCTTACAATTTCCACATGTTACTGATAGTCTCCCTTGGATATTTTCTTCCTGGTTGTATTCTTAAATATATTTGCAACCTGCAGATATTCCTATAAATTTTGTTTATTTTTCTCTGAGCTCCTTATTCCTTACCAGAAATAATATTTTTAATGAAAGATTTAGTGTAGCCCTCTGCTTATAAACATGAATTTGTGCATGCAGAGACAGAGAATTGCCCAATTTCAAAGGTATACAGGATATATATGTATAACATCTTGTATTCTTGAGTCATTAAATATGTGGCTCACCAAAAAGCAGTGTGTTTTTTTTCCTTGTAAACCACCAGGGGACTGTATTTTCTAGAACAGAATCCACAGAATGATGTCAGCTCATGTTTTGTTTAACACCTGGCGTGTTGCAGAATCCCGTATACGTTACACATAACCGGACAGTTTTAACGAGTGGCTGTCTAGGTCTGTTTGAGTGTGGTGCTAATGTTATTATTGCTAAAGTTTACTTCTTCTATTGAATTTCTGCAGGAAAAAAAAAAAAAAGGCAGCCTATGCTGGTGAGAGGATAATAGTGTATATTTTTAATAGAAACTGTCTTCCTCCTTCAGTGAATAGATGCTGCATGAAAATGGAAACCTATCAATTCCGACCAAAAGGTAATGACTGTAAAATTTTCTGAGCAACCCTGAGCATAATTTGGGGAAGTTCAGACCAATTCACTAGCCATAAGGCATCTCTGGCCTTTCAATCCCTGGCATTTTTGACACCCATCACCTTAGAGAGCCAATTCTCACTTCACTCTATTTACTTGTTGTAAAAGCCCTATTTCTCATTCTATTACACTGCAACTGCAAAGTGCCAAGCAAGTCTCTTCCTTTTCTCTCCTCCCTTCTTCCCAGTATCAGAGACTATCAGAGAGCATTTTTCCTAGGACTGTCAGGAACTTTTCCATCTGCTCCCTTCCTCAAATACAAGTATAAACATTTGGCCTTGAGAAGGTTTTATTTATATGGAAACAGACATTCGTTTTAGAGTATCCTTGTCAAGGGCTCCCGTGAGCTTTTTACACACCCCAGGATAACCTCCCAGAGAGCAGGGACTTCATTCCTGCTGTAAACATGCCTGCAGTTCACCACCAACATGTCAATAATGGTAACAAATAGCCCCACTATGTCTCATACTTTGGGAGCCAAGGGAAGTAGCGATTTTTAGAGATGAAGATTCGTTTCACTTCATGAGTAACACAGCATTAAAAAATGCATACGTTAAATCTATATGTTACAAATAGGCACACAGAAGTTGGGGGGTGTCAAAAATTTGCAGGAGTAAAGGAAGAGAAAATAAGTGCTATTCATCCTGCCATTATCTTACCAGTCTGTGTTGCTTTGGACAGTAATCGTGGGACCCAGATGTTAAGGGTAAGTGATATTTTCCCACAAGCAGTTTCTGGCTCGTTGGCAGCTTTTGTCGGCAGTTGTGTTGGCAGCCTTGGAGCTGCCTCTGGCTCTGTTCTGTGCCTTTGCTCTTGATGGGCTGCTGGGGCTGCCCTGTGCCGGCTGGATGCCATCTCCCTCCGCCAGCCCCTGGGCTTTCTGGAGCTTTACACGGCTCAAATCCCCTGTGAATGGATAAATGGGCTCTTCAAAGGCAGAAAGGGAATCTCTTTCCTGGCTGTTGTAGACATCAGGTGAATTACTGCTCCAGGTACTTGGGAAAACTTTGTCCATTTTTGCAATTTCTGGCTTCTTTGGTCTCAAATGTGCAGCTAGGTACTAGGCCAGGTGTTAGTCCCAGCATCTGCCTTTTTTTTCTCTTTTTTCTTTTTTTCCTCCACTGTCTTTTATCATTGCTACTGTATCCTGCAGTCCCTTACAAACTCTTTTTTTTTTTTTTGTACCCAATTTATCCTGAATTTACAGCATAGCAACATCAGTAAGAAAATCATTATTTCAAATATTGAAGAAAAGTTCTGTAGAAATGGGAGGCTTTTTTGCTACAACTTATGTGTACCTCAGTAATGCCTTAAAAATTAAAGTATGTAAAATAATTATAGAATTCTATAATAATTTTATGTAACTTTGCATATTCTGCATTGAAAATGTGAATACAGCTCTTTAAAGAGTTCTTAAAAATTTGGTCGATGCATTAAATATGGATGTCACTGTGTCACTAATATACAGTATTTCTTTGATGCCTTTATTTTATTGAAGAAACTCAGAAGAGATGTGTTTACAAAAGAGGTTTATAAGTAACCTGCTTAGGCTTTTTAGTGAACCAGGGAATGACAATGTATGTGTTTTTATACTTAATCCATTTTTTTATTTTTATTTTTTACCCAGCATGTTCTCCTTCATTTATAGCTGAATTGAAAAAAAATACATTCCTGGAATACTGATTAACTTCTCCTTTGTGGCCTTCTAACTTCCAGTTTATTAATTCTGGATTTTTCATTATAACCAGTAAATTGCATATTTATCAAATTATTACAATAAAACTGCAGAAAATTCTACTGCAGCTTCACCTGCAAAAGTGGATCTCAGGGGTTTTCTTTTCATTCCATGTGCCCAAAGTGCTTCCTAGTGACCAGAATTCGGAGAGATCACTTGGTATTGAGATTTCATTGGTATTGTGCATTGTTTCGTGATTACTTTTATTCACAAAAATCATCTCCTGGAAATTCATTTACTTGAAATGTTTATTAATTGGCTGTTCCTATGCTGTTTATTTGGATTTTAAAATAGAAATAGTGAACTCACTGGAAATAAGAAAACAAAAACCTTTTCAACCAATTTGTGAGAGATCTTTTGCACTTTGATGTCACCAAATCTGTGTAATTCTACCTCTGCCAGGAAATTACCACATGCCAGAGATTCCTCTATGAAATGCTGAGAGTCCATATTGCTAAAAATGCATGATTCTTCAAATTTATTTTTACAAGGCTGACATCAAAGACCACTGTGTGTCTTTTGGCCTCTGCGAGCTGATTGGTACTATTTTTATTCACCATTAGTTCTGAAAGAATCTAAAGGAAGAAAAGGTTCTTGCAAAGAGCTGCACTCGTTTTTGTTTTTATTTGCATCTGTGGCTTTTTTAATTATTACTGTTCTTTGATTGTGGAGTTGGGTTGTTTGGGTATTTTTGTTGCTGTTGTTATTGTTGTTGTTTTTATCTAAATCAAACACACCAAGAATGACCAGTAAAATCTATGCTAAATCTAAGCATATTTAGAATACATTTATCCTCTGGTTCATTTCCATCAGTTTCCTTCCAGGACATCGTGGCTTGCTCTCACACAACCTGACTGCCATGCCCAGTCCTCTCTGGTTCCTGTTGCAAAGATACGTGCCCATATTATGCAGAGCTTGTGGGGCTGCACCTGTAGATTTTGAGCTGTCTGGCCTGTTGTTTTTAAAAATCCAGTATGAAATGGCACCTATAGAAATTGTCACGTTAAGTGTTTCCAGGTTGTACTACAAAATCAAAACACCGAAAGCCAAAAATGAAGAAAGAAAAAAGGCACAGTGGCTCATATTTGCTACGAGCACAGTCACTGGGCACGCTGTTATGCTGTTTCTGGAACATCATTTCCAAAACTACATCCCCCCCACCCCCCCACCCCAACCATTTTAATGAACTACCTGAAGGGTAACATGAGCGTGTCATATTGCCCGTCCACATGGCTGCCGGCTCCTTGTGCTTTCCTCACTAAACTGATGTAATTAAGCAGAATTGTTCCCTTGCCTCCCCTGCAGCGCTTCAGTCCCGCAAAGTTTCTTCAAAGAAACCCCCAGCCTGGAACTGGTGCGGCTCTGCAGAGGGAAACGCCGCACTGTACTTCAAAGCGGAGAAAATCTGCAGCTGCCGGGAGCCCGCCTGCCCCAGGAGGTGTCACTGTTGGGACTGGCAGGGTGAGCTCCGGAGCTGCTGTTTGTTTTCTAAAGCCTGCTTTGACCGTGAGGTAGGAATTGACCTGTGCTACACCTCCCCTCCCCACCCCAGCCAGCCTGAGGAAAGGGGATCGCAGGTAAAACGAGCTGGTGGCTTCTGTTGGAGGCATGGGCATGTATGTAAAAGAGAGAAGATACTCAACATTCAGTTTTTTTTTATTTTAGGAAATACCAATTAATCCAGACTGGTTACAGAAGTTGTTTTCCCTGTTGTCAAAGCACTGGTAAATCAAGCCGAAACACAGATAATATATCAGAATATAACTTTTGGTTGTTTATCTTTCAATACTCTTTGAGGTGAAGGACAAATGAATTTGTGATGCTGAGTAAAAGTTCTTACTAAATATTACTCTCTCTTTAAATTTCCTAAATCAAATGCTTTAAGAAAAAAGTGCATGCTTTTAGATCACCCAAGCATTGAAAGTTTTCTGATGATAATGCATATAATCTGCGATGCAGACTTTATATACATATACATACTAACTTCAGCGTTAGGAGTTATGATGATGACTACTGTATTCCATGGCAAAAAAAAAAAAAAAAGTATTTTTTTTTTTTTTTTGGAAAGTTAAACTTAGTTTTTGCATTTTATTTCTAGTATCAGTGTCATTTTTCAGCCTTCAGCTTGGGGATTTGTTTCACCAGATCTCCCAGTTTGCCCATTTTCTATGGGTTTATGTGTTAAGAAGTTTCATATCTCCACAGCAGTTAAGGGAAGATCTAATAAGTCACGTCTTCTGCCCAGCACTTACTGCTTATTCTCATGGTTTGTGGTTGATATCTGGACATACGCACTCTAGGAATTTGAAAAGAAAAAAAAATTAGTTTTAAATGTCTTCAAACTCTGTTCATATTTTTTTTGAGTAAAGTATAAAGTAGGAGCTCTTTATTTTCTCCCAGTCAAACTGCTGATCTTTGCGTAGAGCACACTGACCACTGCTTAAACTATGAAATTTTACTTCCAAGAACACAGAGGATTTTGAAGTTCTTTGTCTTTGTGTTGTCACTCTGGATAGCCCAGAGAGGCAGGGTTCCTCTATCATTCAGTAACTTCCTTTTCTTGTGCTCTTGATTTAATTTCTCTGAGCTTTGATGTATGTTTTACTCTCATTGGGAGAAATGCATGTATAAAATGCCACATACACACAAGAATTTAAAATTTAAATGGCTTTAAATCCTGACTTTAAGGGGAACCCTGTGCACAAAGAAAAATGATTTCCCATTAATTTTTAGACCTATAATCTTAAAATGCCTCAAAATGTCATAGAAGCAAATACATCACAGCCAGGATAAATCTTTATAGTCTTCTTACTTTTTTAAAAAAGCAAAGTTATACCGTACATGGTAGCTTCAAAAAAAGCACAATTATCCTATGTTTTGCACAATATATTTATCAGTAATCCGTTCTGTGTGCGACTTTAAGATAAAAGCTTGCAGTTACTTCACTGCTTGCTTTTCCATGCCACTGAAAAATGGAAAAATTGCACATTGAGAGAGTGGCCAGTAGAGGCCTCTCTAGATTTGCCTTATGATTAAGGACTCTCAGGCTGCCTCCAGACAGAGGCAGTTAGCAAAAGTACTTGAAAAGATTCTGCTGCGTGGAGTGGGGGGGGAAAGATCACTTTTTAATGCCCTTTTAAGTTGCAAGATGTTGATTAATGTTGCCCTTTACATTAATGATGTTTCAAGTAAAAGAAAACAAATTTTAAATGGATAAATTCTATTGAGGATACATTAATTAAACAGAGACTTTACCATATGCTGTGGCTGGAGTGCTTGCTGGCCTTTCTGTTGTTGTTACCTGTGTAAAATCCACCCCATCCTCTACATGAATGCCCAAGCTGAATAGCCATTTGAATGAAGGCTTTAGTTTGATTCGCCATACAAGGGGTACTGTGTCACTGTGTTTTCTTTCTAGGAGTCACTAAGTGATTTCTATATCTGTTGTCATGGTGATATAGCAAAGCAGGGGAAAATGGGGGCAACTCCAGGCTTTCTCTACACCCTCTGCACTAAGAACTAAGATGTTGTTAGCAGGCCTATAAAACATTGGGCTTTATCTGGGCCTTCTTTTTGTTCTCTGATTGTCAATAAAACTCATTTTAAGGGTAACAAGGACATCTAAATGTCATCTGTCACAGTGTTAGAGAGATTAAGTTTGTTTAGGAACTTGTGCTGGACAAAAGGCCACTATTTGTTCGGCAGATACAAAGCAATGTTGGCCATCAGCAATCTTGATTTAGAAGGAGGCCGCATGGAGCATCCAGGAAAGATCAGCTCAGTTGCAGGTGATAGTAAGAGGCTCCTTGACATGACAGCATTTAAAACAACACCAAAACAAATATGGTTTTGAGCTAGGAGTGGTTTCATTGGGGTTTTGTTCCCTTGTGGGTTTTTTTTTGTTACTGTCTGCATTGTAGACGGTGCATTACTAGAGAAGCTGCACAGACCTGAGGTAAGCAAACAGCCATTGACAGCAGACGACCTGTTTAAAAACATGACACACACACCTGATAGTCCTTGAATGAATAAAAAAGAAGAGGAAAAGGAGTTTTTTTGTGGAAAATTCAACAATAATAAGTGCAGCATTAACTCAGCATTTACTCAATAATGAGGCTAAATGGAAAGTACAGATTAATGAAGACATTGGTGTTATTAAAATCAAATCCTGTGGCTCATATGCTTTTCTTAATAATGAACATTGTGGCTATTGGAGAGGAAGAACAGGATTTTTTCTATTAATTTGGCACACATCCCAGATCTCATTCAACCAGAACCTATCCTGTGCAAAATGCAACCCATGGCCTTTATGTTCCACAGTCTTTCCGTTTTATATTTGTGTTAATCCTCAAAAAAGGCTTTTCTTTTTTTAAAATTAAAGAAAAGCAAGGGGTGATCTTTGAGCCTAAATATTAATTAAATAACATAGACCAGCTATGTTGAGCTTAGTACAGAGGTTGCTTGAAAAATGTCCCTGGAAGAGACATGTGATGGTGTTTATTGCATTGCCAGTTTTTAGTCCTAATGCTCGTGTTCGGATAGAAACATGATGTATAATGCTGACTGAAATATTTTATGGCTTGTAGTCTATTTAATGAGATCTATAGTAGAATATGCAGACCTGTAAGGTAAAAAATTATGTAATCTCATTTGGTAAGATTGCAGTAGTTCCAACACCAAACAGCAGGATTTGAGATGCAGCTGAACAATGGGGTTGGCAAAGCTGAGCACTCATTTCACAATATGCATAAAGAGAGCTGCTTGTTTGACATATGGAAGGAAGCTGCATGTCTTGGTGGTAGGTTGTATGCATTGCGGCAGCACCAACTCCTTAGCAAAATATTTTCAGTTATTGTTGACCTAGCTGTTTTCTCCAGAGGTCTGCAGAGTGAACATATGTAGAGCATGTGGTGTGGCATGGAAGAGAGATATAGCCCATGGGAAGGGAGTCCTTGTCCTCTTGGGTAACTCTGAAATGAAGAGCATATGGAAATGCTGCTTCTCAGTGGATTAGACCTTTCTCTGTAACAAGCTCTCCAAAATCAACCCATCAGTTTTGTTATGCATGTGAATGAGAGCCACCCTGTCTGAGGAAGTAAGAGCTCCTGTAGCATGTTCCGTAAGTTTCCATTTTCCCCATATTGCCAAACTGCATTTATCAGTGAAACTAATTGTAAACACTGCAGTAAATCTCCCACACGGAAGCCTTGTCCAGTACTGGAAGGGGTCCATCTCATCCCCTCTCTGGGACAGCGTCAGAAGTCATACACATGTAACTGTGTGTACAGTAGAACTCACTGTAACATATTCAGTGTTAAGATCCTGCTACAAGAATTTGCTTTCATGGTAACTGAAAAGTTGTGTTGAAGTTGTTGCTATAAAAGATAGAAACCACTCTTAAATTTTAACATTTTCGGTGCATCCAGGGGCTGGGGCTCCGTCCCTGCCACGGAGGGCAGCCAAAGGGTGCCCGATGGGAGAAGACAGTGTTGCTGTCTTGTCTCTTTCTATATCACTATGTCCAGGGAATGCAAAATTGTGACAGGGAGCCTCTCTACCACCTACTGCTTCCTCCTGTGAAAGCGGCTTTCCCATCCAAGCAATTTACATGGTTTTCTGACCTCTCCGTGACCAGGCTCTTGCAAATTACTTATTACCAGGAGGCCAGAACTCAGGCTTTAGTGTTCAGTATTGGAATCAGTTGGCAGGGGAAAAAGACATACTGCAAAGATGCTGTGAGAAAAAAAAAGAGGGTTTTTCTTTGCAGACTTCTTTATGTTTATGACCTGCCACTCTCCTATTTTCTATTGTTTTAGGTATCTAGTTCAGCCGTGCCAGAGACTCCATGGTCTGCACTGAGCTACAAAGCCAGTACTAGTGCAGAAGCTAGGAGATCTTGCTCATCTTCTTCTTGCACTGACTCTACTTGCTGTGGAGGAGGTACTGACTCAGTTTCCCTGTCTAGAGCAGGAATTTCAGCATGTATGAAACATTCACAACACTTTATTGGACCCCCGTGCAAAGAGCAATTTGATGATGTGAAATGCTTTCTTACTGTGGAGGAAGCTTGAATGGAAGAATGAGTGATTGATGTTAATGCCCAGTCATTTTTATGTGTAAATTTAATTTTTGTTTCCTTCCTATGCCTCTGCAGTGATAATTCTGTGCAAGTTGTCACCTTGACTTCCGTGGAACAGCTAAGCGCTACTCAATGTGAGAAAAGGATGCAGAATTAGGCCTCAGTTAGGAAATGTTTTAGGGCCAACAAAAGCCTGACCCCTTCTCTGCCTTCAAAGAACATATTGCTAAGTATTATTAGACTGTTCAAACTGGGACACTCATAATAGTGCTGGGAGCAGAAAGTGCTCAGCTTCAATAGACATTTTGCATCGGTAAGGTCTCCAGGAGCAAGTGAGCAGCCTTTGAGCTTCCCATGTGCTGTTGGGAATAAGTGGGCAAAGGTGCCTGTGAGTCTTTAGGTGCACAGAACGGTTCATCAAGGCCTGGATGCCGATACCCTTCCTTGCACTGAGAAGCAGCTGTGTTACATAAGGTGTTTTTTTGATGTGAAGTAAAGCCCGAAAGAGTCAGTCCTGCCAGTTGGTGGGTGCCTTCAGTATCCCTTAAAGTGAGCAGGAACAGAAGCCATTTGCCCCTGGTTGGCAAGTGTAGACTTTTAATGTTAAACAGAGAAATTACCTGGTTGTACACCAGAGACTTGAAAGTGGTGGGAAAATTTCACCTGTTATTAGAGTTCCTTCTCAGAAAGGGAAAGAGGAATAATAAAATTACTTCCTCAATTTCTTATCTGCCACAGATGTAAGATGTGGTTGCATTTGGTAAGATGATTTCTTTGGTAGTGCTTGTTTCAAAATGATTTCTGCTTGTGATTTAAATAATAAAACAGTAGTTAATTAACTATGCTATAAGGAGAAAAGTACTGTCATTTATTCAAATAGCATGGAGCTAGAAAATATTTTAGTAGTAGTATTACGATTCATGACTGTATGGGATGCATGACCGTAATTAGTTTAATGTTACATTTAAAAAAATACAGCTCAGTTAAAGAAGTTACTGCTATTACAAAGTTAATTCTTACAAGTAATAAGAAAAAACTAGCAAGACAGCAAAAACGAGTTTTATTATATTTTTACAACTGTTCAGTTACTGTGAATTGTTAAGATTTGTAAAGATCTTTGAAGATGAAAAGCTCTGTGTAATATTATTATACTGGCTTGGAGAAAGTAAAAGGAAAAACCCAATTCATCCTGTTATAATCCTTTTAGAAATTTTAACAAATCCAATGGCTTTCAAGTAGTGGAAATATTTCAGAAAGTGCCACCACCACTTCTGCTGTGGCTCCAGGCTATGTTATCATATACCATAGTGTGCATGGAAGCAAAGCTTAACTAAGGTCATTCTAATGAATTTTGAACAGTTACATGGACCTAATTTGACTTTCTGTCCTGTATGAAAGGCAACCTCTTCATGCTGCAGCACCCAACAGAAAACCCCGAGTCGTTTTATCAACCTCATCTGCATTTTTCATCGTCTGAAAGAGCTGCAAGTAATGTTCAGTCTGTAAACTTGGTGCACATGGGCTTTTCCCATCTTCAGTATGGGGAATGAACAATATTGTGGTGGTGGTTTTTTTTTTTTTTGTTTTTTGTTTTAGCCTGAAAGAAGCTGAAAATTTACTATGCCCACTTTCTGGTTCATTCTTTGACTTTTGTTACCAGATTTGGCTTGCCAGCTATGATAGGATAGCATTTTGCCAAATTCCTTTGATATCCATTCCCTCTTTCCTTTCAGAACGAGAGCTAGGAGACTTCAGTGACATTCCTGGAAGGCCTTGCCCTGTTGGTGGAAATGACGCCTTGAAATCCTGGATCTCAGGATTCCCATCAGCTGTGGGGGGCTGGGAGCAGGTCTAGATGGCGTTGAGACCTCCTTTACCACCAGGAGCTCCTTTTTAGACCTAGGTCCTTCCTCCCAACTGGTCCTTTACTGGGTACTATGGAAGAGAGCAGAAAACCTTATTATTTTAGAATCTTTAATATTGGAAAAGACTGCTAAGATTACCTAGTCCAGCAATCAACCCATCACCACAATAAACGTGAAGCACAGCCTTGGAAAAGAGGTTGGTGTGCCTGAAGCTAGGGTAAGTCCCAGTGATTTAACATTTTTTAAATATATTAATTCTTACTGTTTAGTGAGTATTCTTCACATAAAGAAACTTCAACTGTGGTAAATTGTTGCTCTCAAAGAAATGCAGCATTGGTGAGCTCCAGCTAGTTGGAAATGAGAATTTTTGTTCTGAATGAAGTGAAATACAAGAATAAAATTATCATAGAATCATAGAATCCTCAGAGTTGGAAGGGACCTTAATTCATGATAATTGAAACTCTTTGAGTGTTTCTTGTCTGATATCTGATGCACACAGCAAAGGAACTTGAATCAACACTCCAAGGTTTAAATTAAATATTGTACTTTCTCTGGAAAAGTTCTTTGGATTTATACATTTGTAAATGTTGTTATAAATACTTGTTTCCATTTTGACTGCATTGCATTGTAATAGAAACTTGAAAAAAAAACACACTCATCTCTCTACCACAGTTTAATTATGAAACCAAAATAATAACTTTATCATTCTAGCATTTGCCATCTTTTCATTTCAGTAAATCCCTTGTTCTTGGGTGAAGCTCCTAACCTTTCCCAGCTATTCAGTTTTCATTCTTGGATCATGCCCTTCTTATGTGTCTCCTTTCTAATGTAAATAACCCTGTGCTTTCAACTTCTCTTCAGGTGAGGATTTTTTTCTAGGTTCTTGGCTACACTTAATTATCTTTTTTATCAGCTCCCCTTTATCTTTGCATTATCCCTTTCGAAAGAAAGTGATCAGAAACGTTACTCATTCTTGAAATGGTTTTAACATTGTAAAGTCATTTAATAATTTTTTCACCTTCATGTTTTTGCATCATATTTGCTGTTTTTCACTACAATTCAATGTTACTATTATTGATGTCTGTGTCATCTGTCTCCCTGAAGGGACTTGAAGTGAAAACAATCTAAGGTTCACTAGGGGGGGTGGGGGGATATTAGAGCACTGGAAAAATAAAGAAAAGACACAGCACAGATATATTTGTTGTACCTCATCACCCATCTAGCTTATGTTTCTCCAAGGGTGAGCCATAGTCATCCTTCATTGCTGAAGGTATTTAGCAGTTCCTGCTTTTGTTTTAAATTCCAAAGTTCTTCCTTGTATTGTGGACAGGTTTGCAAACCTTTTGACAAACCTATGCCAAGGTTTGCTTAACAAATCCAGGTGCACTCTGCATTGCTTTTGATTCTGCAGCAAGAGCGGCATGTATCTGTAATTCTATTCAAATCCCCAGCACCATTTTGTTTAAATCGTTTGGCATTTGTGTGCTAGCTTTTTGCAGTTCACCTGTCTGCATGTTCTTCAGGGCATATACTGCATATTGCCAGGCTGCTAGGATGCTTAATGAATTCTTATCAAAATGTGATTGTCTTCCACTCTCTCATAGGAAATTGCAGCAAGACTGAAAGCAGTGTGTGTGTTAAGGCATCTGTATGCAAGACTTCAAAGAGTTTTGCTTAGTTTTAGACATCCAGTTGTGTTAGGAACCTGGGTAGAGGAAAGGCTATGAACAGTCCACTGCTCTGTCCCTTTGGTCCCTACAATTCCTCCTGGACCTTTGCCTTTGAGATGTTTGAGGACTCTTATGATTTGTACAGCAGAACCACTAGCACCTGCCTGTGAGTCAGTGCTGCCAGCCAGTAAGAATAACCCTCATTCTACCCCTCAGTCTTAGAGTAGCCCCAAATGAATGGGATAATAGAATTTTCAGTATTGTTTACAGTCTGGTACGTTGCATCTTTGAGGTTATGCAGCAGATGTTTTGGTGTTGCCATCCATCACTCAGTCTGCTGCGTGATGTACCCTTTGGCAGTTAATGGAGTTTCTGAATTTGGTATTACTACACCTTCTTATCTGTTCAGTCCTCAAGTTCACAGATGACATCCAGTGACAGCAGTTTGCAGAGACAATGTTACAAGTTCTTGTGAATAAATTCTTATGTTCCAGATATGGCCAATTTTAAATCACTGCTCTTGATTCAATTCATTATTAGCTTCAGTGGACTTTAGCTCACTAAACCATTGAATCGTTAAGTTTGGAAAACAACTCTAAGGTCGTTTGGTCCAACCCTCCAATACTGCCCGCTGCCCACATCTCTCAGTGCCACATCTCCACAGTTCTTGAGTGCCTCCAGGGTGACTCTACCACCTCTCTGGGCAGCCTGTGCCAGTGCGCCACAACTTTTTCAGGGAATAACATTTTTTCAGTATCCATCCTGAACTTTCTCTGGTAATATTGCATGGTGTTTTGGCTTCCTTCTCTGGACCGATAGAAGAGAGTTGCAAGGTCAACACAGACATTCATCAGGGGACAGTTCTCGCTTCCATGTACCGAGCATGAATAGCTTTAAGTGTGGATACTTAGATTCTTTTGGTTCTCAGAGTCCTTTGCTACTTTCTGTTTGCATTCAAGTGATTCAGTGTGGCTTTTTTTTTTTTATTTTTATTTCTTACCAGCACTACTGAGGTACAGCCACCCTGATTCTTCCCAAAATATTCTGTGGCTTTGTGAGTGACCTCTTTTCTTTAAATAATGAATGCTTCCCCCCTCAAACAGGGACTCGTTTGAGATTAAACACTGTGTCAGACCAGCACCTAAAATGTCTACTGTTAACTATTAAGTCCTCAGAGCTGTCCAAAGAATTACATGGCAGCACATACCCCCCACTCCTAAACAGCAACAAATGTTGAGCAAGAAAGATTTGAGAGAGCTAAATTATCTTGTTAAATTAACTGGAACATTTTAATTTTTACTAGAGTTGAGTGAGCTTGAGTAAATATGACGAATTGGAAGCTCACTTCATTTAGCAGACATCAAACACACACAGAATGTTGCCCAATTTAATTTAGCCCTGCCAAGCCAGGAAAATGCTTGTGTAACATCAGTGAACAAGAAAAGGGCTAAAATTTACTCTCAGTTGAGAATGGCAGCATAAATTCTCTTGACATAAACCGGGGTTGTATATGTATGAATGTATATATATATCATAAAGCTTCCCTCAGGGAAAATCCTCTAAACACCTGCAACCAGAGAGAATTTGTGCTCCTATGAGTTATTCCCAATGAAGTCAATAACAGTGTTCCCTATTGTTTTAAATGGAGTATGTAAACTCCTGTCTGACACCCCAAGGTTTATCTCCTTTTCTTCTGCTGTATCTTATCAAACACATACCAGCACAGTCACTTGTTCAGTCATGCTCAGTGGAGTGGCTGTTTCTTTTCTTTTTTTTTTTTTTTTTGGCTTTATACCCTGAGCTTAATGGGCACATTTTGTGAAGAGTGAGCCAACCAGGTAAATAGCTTCTACTATGGAGCTTAAAAGCTACAGTTCTCAAATTAGGAGATGCTTTTTGTCAAATAGGCCTCTGTAGCTCTAATATTAGTAACAAAACAAGGGCTTTTCAGACAAGAAAAAAATCTTTAGTCTGACTCTGTATCACACTTAACTCTGTTGCCTTGTCAAATATGTCAATGTTCATATTATACAGCAGCATTCATCTGTGGATGCAAAAGTGCTTTACAAATATTACCTCTTGAATAGTTTTAATTTATACTTAACAACCAGTTCTGTGAGATACTACTCAAAAAGAATCATGGTGAACTATTTTAAAAGTTTGTATAAATAAATTATAGTGATTTATTTGCTTTCCTGTTGCTTCTTAGAAGGGTGAGCTCCAGAACAATGCTATCAAAGCATGCTTCGAACTGCTTTTTTTTGTTCCATTGTCATGTCCGCACATATTTACATGCTTGTTCTGTTCCAGTTTCAGCTTCTCTCCTGCTGTACTTGGTAAGCATCCTCCAGTAGAGCAACAGGAAGAAGTTTGCAGGAGCTGGATAATGCCCAAGTGTGCATACAATACGGGAAAAAAGTTATCCCTTTTCTCCAAGTTGTTTATGAAGTTTTATTACTTTTTATATGCTTCAGAAACATTAGCTGAAACATGACTGAAAGACTTCCTTGCCTTGGGGCTATGCAACTTCTGCCTGTGTTTTAAGGTACTTCTATTGAATTTTTAAGCAAATTTGCTTTGAGCACACTCTTTCATTTTACATTTTCTGAGGACAGTGCTGTAAACTTGCATGGAGAAGGGAGATGTCACAGACACATGTTGTGACTTTTGAAGTGCTGTACGATGGCTCACACTGTTATTTGTCCGGAACCAAATAATAGTAAATTCTTTACCTGCTGGGTGGTAACCAACTGGACATTAGCCATTAGTTATCTTAATTTATCAGTTAGCTTGTTAGTTATCAACTATTAGATTTTGTGAGCATCCCTTTTGATTAGTATGCATGTAAGAAAAGTTATTATATTTGTGTTAATGGAAGAAAACATTGAGACAAAGAGAAATGTAGATGCTGTCTTTGGTGCTTATGTTCTTGGGTTCCTGATTCAAGTGTTCTAGTTCTTGAATATCAGAGCAGACATGGGCTTACAAAAGCTGCTCTGATGCATCTGAGAACTGGGGATACTTTTCCCTTTTGAAAATCTGGATTTTGGAAGCCAAAGCTGGGTTCCCAAACTGAAACATTTAAAATCAGAGGCCTTTGTTTTGGTCAGGGAAGCACACACAGGCAGTGAGCGGGAAGGAATTTGGACTGTTCACCAAGGAAAAGTTGAGCATTGTGAAGGCGCTGTGATGGAACACAATCTTGCTGGTGATTTGGTAGGTGTGCTTTTGCGTGCTGGGCAAGCAGAGGGACTGCTCATTTTCTGAGCCCCAGGTTGCTGTTTTGGGCTGGTTTTCTTTATGCAGAGTGATTTAAGAACATTCCTACTAAGATTCTTAAGCCTAAAATAATTAGATGTTTCTAGGGCATAGTTTAAACATTGGCCTTCTGTTTTGTGAGATCAGAGGACCCATACCCACCCTAATACTCCAGGTTATATCCTATCTCATGGACTACCACAGAAGCACAAAAACTGTGGCACACAAAGGCACCACGGGACTCCCAGCATCACCAGAGCTCTCTGCCTGCCTCTGGCGCTAGCTGTCAGAACCGCTTCATCTGAAATCAAGGTAAAGAATCAGCAGCACTAAATACTACAGGACAAAGGCATAAACTAGCTTTGTAACCCTGGGCAACCTGGATGTTTGCTGACTGACAGTGTGAATGACAGCCCAGTTGTCAGTCTAAAATATCATCCTCTAATCATTCCAGATGTCACCCGACAAGATGATGGCTACTAAAAAGGGGAATAATTTG
This sequence comes from Callipepla californica brunnescens, assembly GCA_023055505.1. NCBI lineage: Eukaryota > Metazoa > Chordata > Aves > Galliformes > Odontophoridae > Callipepla > Callipepla californica. The sequence goes on along the minus strand of JALIRH010000008.1, from coordinate 11,347,481 downwards.
GGAAAACTCATAAAGCCCATTATCTCCTGCTGAAACCATTTCTCTTTGCCATTTCTGAAGTCTCTGCAAAATAGATCCAGAATTCTGTATGTAGCACACGACTGGTTTATTAAGATAGAGCACTTAGAACTGCACAGAGCAGTGCACTGCATTCCTGGGGAAACCTGGCTCCAAGCTATGCCACTCCTTTAGGTCTTGACAGGTGATTCCAATCTGTCCATACAGCAAAAGAGAAATATTTCACCTCTCCAAAATACAACAGGAAGCAAAAGGTTGTTGTAGCAGTTGCTCACGTGCACAGCCTAGGAAATCAGAGAGGCATCAAAGTGCAGTTTCTGGCTAGGATTCTTATTAATATTTTTTCCCCTTAATAAAGAAACATCTGAAGACATTGTTAAAGCTTTTCAATTCTTGCTTCATTTATTCAGTTGCATTTTAATTTCAAAATGAAAGCTACATTCCAAAGCTCTGTCTGAAGGGAAAGATATATGTAAAGGGAAAATAAAGGGAGAGAATCTCTTTTCAGAAGGGTGGCAAAACTTAGCAGAGGTGTGGAGGAGGGGGAACACAGTAAAGGAAGGAAGAAAATTACATCTGGGTCTCAGCCTGATGTTTTGCAGGCATAGTCAGAAATACTGAAGTCAGAATATAGTTTGTTGAGAGAACCCTATATGGCTTCATTGTAACTTACTGTATTAGTAACATAAATGAAAACTGGAAGACTTTCTATTGATCAGTATGTTAAATCTTTCCATTATTTAGAAGGAGATTCCAGGCAGAAAATTCTCCATTTCATTTGTGTCATCTATCTCAAAGAAAGACAGTGAAATAAAACTGCCAAAGTTTGGCAAAGAAAGGGAAAGTATGTTTATGTGGCTATACTGGGCCCAGTTCTGCCAGTTCTGCCATTTGCACTCACACTGGCTAAAACTGACTCCAATTGATTGCAATGAAGGAATCACTTATATAGTTATAAAATTGGGAATAATAAAGACACAAGGATTTAGTAATTTGTCTTAGTAATTTCAGATTGCTTGCTGCTTACCTGAGCAATTTTAACACAGGCATTGTAGTGATGTGGAGGCATGGCAGAATTCTACCTAGGAAAATGTAGATTTTCTTTTTTCCAATTGTGTTACTATTAGTATATACTGAAAATACAGTTTGTTTCTGAACTGATAAGTTGCCCTTATGTAAGTTGCCTTACTTTATGTTCTTTCAAGTGGTAGTTATCTGCTCTTTCAGAGAACATCTGGAACATGGCAACACGCATCCAAACACTTCCTTGAATGATTTTATGCACCTCTGGAAGTATGAGCTTTGTTTAGCTCTGTCTTGGTGGAAAGACTGAAACTTCAGGCTGATAAGAAGTAAAAATTTACAACAAATGTTGAAAAAAATCTTCAAGGAACCAAAAAGCCATTTTAGACAGTGGATTATTAAATTAATTGGTCACTGCCAGTGGAAATTTCAAAATTATTTCTCTCCCCTCTGATATTTCTACCACTTGTGTCTTATTCTTTTGGTCATATCACGAGAACCATAGATCCAATGAAGGTAATGTTAAAGGAGCTATAGGGCTGAGTTACATTTGTTTTTTATTTTCTTTTATGAAATTTCAAAGAAATTTGTGGAAAAAATACTGTTAGTTATCTTTCTCCTTGGAAAGTCATGCCCTTATCTATGAGTTTGTTCCTGCTGCTGTCTTTGTGCTGTGCTTTGAACACACTAAGTATATGAATTGCATCTGCCTATGCTTCCACAGGATCAGCAACTCCTAAATACAAAGAAGTACAGTGAAAATAGCAATAATTTTAAAAATCACAACAAAAAATGATGATGATTAAAACTGCATTGCTGTTAGTTATGCCTTGGAACTGTTCCACTAAAGCTGTGTGACCTTTAGATCAAATCTCAGTGACTGAGCAATTGCATGGGGCACTGTGGTTCCTTCTGTGGAGTTACAAAGTTCTCTATGTTGGTCCTTGAGCAAACACAGTGAAATGAACACTATTCTGAAGAATTTCCTCATACTCTTCATTCATAATCATCTCCATTTTGTCCCCTGCTATGTTGGTGACAGGTTAGTAAGCATAAAGAGAGGGCCATGAGATAGCTACTGACCTACAGCAACCTCTGCCAAAGGAAGACCAAAGCATGCTGTGAAGCAGTGATTGGGAAAGGGACAGCCAGGCAGAGAGATCTCCAGGTATAAGCTAGGTTCCTCTACTCTTCCCATGTTCCTGCCCCTGGCCACAGCTGGAGGCAATACTCTGCTTGAGAGATCTTTGGTCTCATCCAACCTGGTTGTTCTTATGCTAAAACTTTCCTGTGCTTTGATTTTTCTTCTGTTTTCTCTTGATGGGTAGATTTCTAAAGGATAAAAGTGCCGGAAGAAAGTTCCTTATCTCTTTTCACACTTCTGTAGTCGTTATTTTACAGTCTGTTCGCTACCTAGAAGGAGGAAAAAGAATGTAGATGATGAGAACAAATATTGTGGCATTCCTGCCTGGATGAGGCTGTTAATCTAGCCAGTCACCATCTCAGCCTTACACCTCAGTTTTCCCAGTAGTTTCAGGAGCATTTCCTGCAACCTTGTCTGATGGATGTCAGAACTGATAGAGAGCTATGAGAAATGAGTTGGTAGCCTGTGGTCTTTCATAATTTATCCAGAACCTTGGAAATTTTATCCAAGTATCCCATAAAATAAGGTTTCTCAAGAGCAAGTTAGAGAGAAAATGTTTTGCAGGTTCTCTGCTAAAAAACTTTTTGAGAGAGGTCCTTTCTGATTCGGAAAATAAATTTGCAGTGGAGCAATACTTTCTTATGTTATGTTGTATTTTACTGTGTGAGATCTCAGAAATGCCAGGAAGTAATTATAGAAGCATTGTACAAAGCTGAAATTCCCCACAGCTGTGTGCTTAACACTTCCTCATTCAGGCCCAATGGCAGCATATTCTTTTCCATTCACTTACTGACTCTGTGCAACCGAAATTAATCTAATCCTTACTATCTATTTGAATAAAATCAGGTTCCTTTTGGGTGTCTTAGGAAAACTTGAAGAACTGATAGAGTTATTAAAAAGGACAGATCTGACAGAATAATTGCATTTCTTAATTTTAGCCTATTTGTTTAAGCACAGTGCTCTTCTGTGAAGTTTGGTTAGGAACGTGCTTGAATGTATTCCTAACTTTCAAAGTCTTAAGAATGGATCCATTGCTGTACTCTAAGGGTTCTTTTTTTAGGAAGTGTTAATTAACTGTTCTTTTTCAGTGCTACAGCATTGCAATCCACATTTTAAGAATAAGGAAGAATAAGACTTTTTGGTAGCCCCTCTGTATTATATTTTGTGTCTAAAGGTTAAAGTATACCTTGATGAGAAGGTATTTACCTTTATCTGTCCATTGCTGCTATCTCAGTTGCTTCAGATAAGAAAAGCTTTTCTATTTTGGCTGCATTTCTTCATGTCTCACTACTAAACTTTGCTGAAGTTTGCACCATATGTCACTTTGGTATTACCCATTAAAATAAGGTTTGAATTTTGGCTTCTCTTTAGAGTATTTTACAAGGAGAGAGATTTTACACACTAAAACACATTCTGTAGAACACAGCTTTAAAAAAAAAAACAAAACAACAACACTAAAGTAACTGAGTCTATTCTTTATGTCTCCCTGAAACGTATTCTCTTTAAAAAGGGTTTATGTAATTTTACATAATTCTTTTGGCAGGAATGTTTATTACCCAGCTGTGTGAAATTATTAATGTTCCTCTCAGGCTGCATTTTCAAAGATCAGTAATATATATATATAAATCTCCTTGAGGGTCCTTGGTATATACTATTTTTATTAGAGACCCTCATTTCACTTCAGTAAAAGGATGACACAAGATGTTTACTTAAAAAAGAGTCTTTGACATCCTCCTGAGAATGTTTTGATAGAATGGCATACATTTGGTTACAATTAGTAAGCCAAACAATTTGCCATTGTTATCTCACTGTGTTTGTCTAGAGCCTGTAAGGAGCTTTCAAAAAAAATCCATCTCCATGTTTCAGTTAATTGATTGCATGTTCAGCAGGATTATTCTGTTTTATAAAACTCCCTGTCCTTTTAGTTTAATCATAGCGATTTGAAACTAAGGCATGTGTTAGAAAGCAAAAGGGAATACTGGCACGGCTAAGCATAAGGATATATTGTACTTCTTAAAGGCTAATATTCCCACGTGTGGGAAAAAATACCAATGTATTCCTGCTTCTTCTGAGTGCAAGATGTTGTACCCGAGGGCTGAAAGTAATAGTTGCTGGTGTGAAAGTATTCACCAATATCAACTGCAGATTTGAAGCCAGCTGAAAGCTGAGTTAATCATATTTTAGCTTAACATTTGAACTTGACCTCTGTTTGGTATAATAAATAGTAGTGACTGAATTTTATTCAAAATTTATTAGCAATGTATTTAAAGGATTCAAATCTTTATCAGGCACCTCTGCTATGTTGTAATTTGTTTGTTGTTTTTTCTTTTTTTGCCATTTTATGTGTAATTTAAAATTTCACTTTTGCTTTTATATGTTAGCTGAAATACATCTTTCTCTGCTGAATATTTTACTTTCTAAATAGAGATCGAACAGTCTTGGCTAAGATAATTATATGGATTTTTTAGGCAGAAGGTATATCTTGATAAGTACATCCCATGTTGACACCAATTGTTTGGTTGTTACATGATTAAGGTGTCTGTAATGTGAATTAGTGACCGTGTCACAGAAGGTCCCTGTGTAATTATCACTCACTGGAATCACTGCAGTGCTGATTTTAGGCTTGATAACAAGACCTGGTGGTTCTGTGCCTCTATTTTCAACCTTTTTTTTTTTTTTTCTCACACATCTGTTGTACAAACTGCTGATCACAATTCCTGTAACTGTAGCTTCAAGTTTTCTTTGGTTGCAGAGAAATGCAAAAGTTTTCTGCTTGGTAAACCTGCATCCTTATGAGTCTTCTGCATCCCTTCCCTGGTAGACTGGTAGAGGCGCACTACCTTTATGGACTCCTTGTGGGAGCGGTCAGTACTGAGTTGAATAATTCCCTTTTGAATTCTATCTTTAATAAAGCAATCCTTGAAAAGGCCTGGTAGCTTTTGGATAGGTGCACAGGAAGAAAAGGGTCATAAATAAATTCCTCCTGCAACATACATCTGGAGAAGAGACAGTGGTCTCCATAGCTGCCAACTCCGCTCCCTCAGCAGGGTGGGGACAGACAGATTTGCACAGAGTTGTCACCCGTTACTTTCCTAGCCCTTTCTGCCCTGCAATTGCAGGAGGCACTCAGTGTTGTGGGTCTCTGTGCCACTGGCATACAGCTTACCCCTTGGCCAAATAGGCACATATACTTCTGTGTGATGAAATCACAGCGCCTAGTGCCTCCAAGATAGGAATTGAAAGTTTGGTTCCCTTAGTGGACATCAGCGACATATTCACTCTGTTTCATTTCCTTGTCATTATAGCTGAGCTATGTCAGTTTATGTTCTTGAAGAGCAGTTTGAATTCAATTCAGCTCACTATTGAGTTACTTTGTTGGAGTGAATTGGAAGCCAGTAGGAATGCTTGTTCAAAGGGTTAACTAAACCTTCCCCACGGTTGTAACAAATAATCGAAGATCAAAAGCTTTTCCAAACTCTCACAGCTTTTACAGTTTTGAGTCAATGTCTTCCCTCTGTAAAGAAAGCCTGTTTAACGTACTTAAACTCATGGTACAAATGATTCTTTTTTGTCTCTAATCATAAACATAATTTGTCTGGTGTTTCAGTTCTTTAGATTTATGCAGTAGCCATGTTTGTCAAAGTATCTGGCACTGGTGACATCATCTTTGTTGAAACACTGGACAGCGTGATGAGTCCCAGATGTTAATGCACTCTGAGAGTCGAGAAAGAATAAAATAAGATCAACACTAACAGCTATGGAGGTAATGAAAGATGCTTTTATTTTCTTCTATTATTCAAAAACAATTATTTGTATTTGTTTGATATTTGTTTGCATAAATAATCAGTCAGGGACTGCGCTGAAAACTCTGCATGTGCAGTACAAGGAGAGACTAAGATGTGAAGTTGAGTGAATGCTGAATGAAGGATTTGACTTAATGATTGCAGTATTTCCTTTGTGTGTGTGTGTGTGTGTGTGTTTCTTGATCTTTTACATTTTTCATGAGTAGATCATAATATATGCAGAATATGTGTACTGTGAACCAAATGTGCCTCTAACTGAACTGCCAGGATTTAACGTGTCTTTTGGATAATGGTCATGCACGGTTATGTCAGCACATCATGTTTCCTAACGTACTGTAACATGACATGCCCACGTAACCGAGAGTTACGTTTCCTAATGACATATCATTTCTGTGAAGTGTAAAAAGGATGTGACTTGCTAAGAATCAGGCTTGGAAACAAAAAATCTTATTTTAAAATAAAATTACTCTGTGAACAGCTTTTCTGTTTCCAGGTGCAGTTTTCATGAAAGTATGTTTTAGGTGCTTTCAGGGAAAAAAAATAAAATCATTACAGTACCTAAGCTTGTTTCCTGTTAACTGCATACATAACCAAGTCTTTCATGTTGCATGCATGTGATAAATTAAGCATTGACAAATGCTTGATCATCTGCAGCACTGCGTAGGATTGACCTGACCAGTGTTTTTAAGGAAGGTCAGACAGAGGTACTCCCTTACTTTCATACCAACGAATACTTACTTTTGAGCATTTTGCTTTCTAGTTAGAGTTTAGTGTCACCGTGGATTCCCATAGCCACAGTTAAAAATTTGTCTTGGAAAATGATTGCCTAGTTTTTGAAATTGTTTTCTTAATTTACTAAGTATTTTTCAAGTCTCATAGGTGTTAAGACATTCTGTTAGAGCCACAGAGAGAAAGTGAAAAATCACAGCTTTCATATTGGAGGATTGTATCCTATGAACACAAACAATCAGTTGCATGTATATATAGCACAGATCACTGCCTTCTCTTAAAGAACTTCAGATCAGGAAAAAGAAATACAGAAATGCATCAAAATATGTGTCAGTGTTACAGCTCTTTTTAGGAGATCATTCTTCATTTGTTTAGTTGGGGTGAAACTTTTGGAAGTTCTTGACATAAGTGTCTGTATATTTCCATTAAAATTGATGGAGATTTTATCAGCTGAAATCACAGTGGGAAACACGTTAGACTACAGTTCCATATGAAGTTCCAAAAGGTTTTTGGAAAAGATTACTTGGGCTGTAAATGTGAGTACACCTCTAAGTCAGGACTATTTGGGCCTTGGCAGTGTTTGATTTTATTCCAAAAACAGAGCATTGACACAAATCTCAGGCTTGCTCATGTTTATTATGAGCAGCCATCATGCTTTTTTACACTAGGGATTTACAGAGTAGTGCAAAGAAGGAATGGGAAACTTCCACTGAGGGAGTGGTGGAAAACTCTGAAAGAATGCATGTTTGTAAAACATCAAAGTGAGGGGAGAGGTAGCGAGTGAGGTCTGTAGTGTTGACTGGTGGTGCAGTTCACGCTGTATCACTCAGCTGCAGTCAGATGGCATTGATGCTGCTGAGTATATGGGGTTTATTTTGAAAGTAGTTCTATTTGTCTCTCATTTTCTTTCGGATTGCTTGGTAATTTGATAATAAATGCAAAAAAATGACCGATTTACATTTTTATGTTTACAGGAATGCACTCACTTTACGTTCTGGGGTTGATAGATGAATACGTTTCTTTCCAAGGGATGCTAAAGCTGTTAAACCTTACAGGTAAGTCTTTCAGATACCCTTACTAAAACCAACCTATCTGTGAGATTTTGCTAGATTTCATTTTCAAAACACTTATGTCATTTTGGAGTCTAATTCACCATTCTGAAGGAAGCTTGGGTGCTCAGTATATTAGATCTCCCTGACCTTCAAAGGGACATCTAAGCATTTATGGTCAGACACTGAATACAAGAGGAGCCCAGTAGGATTTTTTTTTCTGTAGTGCTTCATCACCTCAGTCCCTTTGAAATCACTTTAAACATTTTCCTTCAATTTAAAAAATGGGGCATGGAGTTCTAAATCATATGTGTACTTATGAAAATATTACCTGTAATTTATTTATACCTTGTAACTACCCCAGGAAAAACGTGTGTTGTGGATGGTGTCCTTTAGTAGAAAGTGTGTTCTATGAGTTTGGGGACAAATCTTATTTTTTGTCACTAATGTGTCATTTTAGTCGTCGTTTGCTGAGCTGTATCATTAGAAATCTAGGTCACGTAGGCCGTGCTTAAATTACATATCAGATGACCCAAATGTTTAAGGCAAGCTGGTGTAATTCAGCATCATTTTAAGCAATTTATGCCACTGAAGATCAACTCCCTCAAAGTCCTGCATCTTTCTGAGTGGAATTACTTCACCTTCTCAAGTCTTTTCTTACATCTTTTCATATTAGTCAGGACCCCCTGCCTTCCTGTCCCTGGCTTATCTGACTGGCTGGTGCTACTGATGCAATTACTGTCTCCACATACAGTCTTTTATTAGTTTTCGAACCTGAAACACAAACATACCCGTTATAGATAGAGTGTAAAAATACTGAAGGAGAAAATTGCAGGGGAAGAAAAGCAGTGAAAACTTTGCTGAAAGGTGAGCAAAATATACCTGTTTGTTGCATACAGTTGGGATAATACAGTGTCCTTTCATGTAATAAAGTGCCACACAATGTAACACGTTTTTGCATGATTTAGTGTTATTTGCTGTACAATTAATATGCATGCAAACAGAGTAGCTAGCTTTGACAGCTGTGTTTTCTATTTTTCTTTTTTATTCTTCCATCCACTTTCCTGCTGACAGTCACTTTTCTTTCCGTTCTTAATGCCAGAAAGCTGTGCTGGTGCAAAACAACAAATGTGTACTAAAGTGATTAAAAGTCATGTTCAGAGCTATCAATCACACTCCCCCCCAACATCGTCTTGCAGGACATTGCATTATGTGCCAAAACCGTTATCAGACTTTCCACTAGTGCAGCCTTAGTGGCTTTTCATTGGTTCTGTTTAAAGTTCATGGAAAGCCATTTGCCAGAAGCCCTGCATGTGATGTTGAGCGCAGGTTTTGCAGCTGTCTGTGTAATTCTGAGAAAGGTGAAAAAGTGATGACTTGCACTTTATACTCTCCAGGTCTAATCTTGTTGTTGTTTTGGATTTTTTTTTTTTTTTGTCTAAGGTCACCTTATATTTTGTAGATCTTGAAGCATTTCTATGAATATTTATAATGGCATAAAAAATGAAGCAGCTGCATATTGTTTACAACATTTTTTTAAGGGTATGAAACCAGCTTCTACTGTAAAACAAATACATCTGACAGCTCTGGTTCTGCCTTTTTATCTTCGGATCCAAAAGTTGGAAAATCACAATTTTGAAATCAGTGATGCATGCTGTAAAGATGAAAGGTAAAAGCTGAACAAAAGTACCAAATTAATCTTTCTAAAGATTGCACAGAGAGATGCTTGAATCAAATATTAATTTGAAATAGACACCACAAAACTTTGTGGATAATTCCAAATTACTGAATTAAAGTCTATCTAAGATGTTATCAGTTTCTGTTTTTCCTTGACTTTGGAAAAACAAATTCTTCCATAGCATAACTGCTCTGTTGTGCATATTTGGAAAAGTGTACATTAGAACTCTACTGCAGAATCGTGACTTACAGTCTGCTGCTGATTTAATAGCTAGCTGGGAAACTACATCAAGAGAAATAGCAGTATCTTTATTTAGGCAGAAGTAGTCAATTCTAAATTTTGGCTTTGCTAGTAAAATGGTATTTATCTAGCATTTATAAAGACCCTGAGACATTTGCTTTTGTTCAAGCTGAAGGAATAATGCGTGTGCTTTAGATGAGACACTTTTTGCCTGAAATAAATATCTTGCATGAAAGGGAAAACTGTTCATCTGTTAAGACTATGATGATTTTCAAACTTTCCCTTGCCAAGTATTGCCATCAGCAACAGTGGTGACAGCAGCCTCAGCCTGCAGCCCTATGAGGGGTCACAAGTCACATTGCAGACGCTTGCGTACCACTTGTGGTATGTGGATTGCAACTTGGGAATGCTTGTGTTGGAGCTCTTAATCCATTTAAATACGACTGTGCTAATAAATAAAGGATCCAATTTAGAGACTACAGTTTCATTTTACCTCTCTTTAAGAGGTTTCATATTTTCTGTATTTGGTTTCTCCAGTTCTTCCTACCAGTAAATGTTACTTGCACTGTCATTCAGTATTTCCTTGAAATACATTCAACTCAGGAAGCATATAGGATTTCAGGGTCTTCTTGGTTTTTGTTTTAAATATAATTCAAGGATCTATGTGGTAAGAATGCACCCTCCACTTTGCAAGAATATATTTATCAACTGCCATACAGTTTACTCTGCTTAATAAACTGAACAGTAATCTCCCTTTTTTTTTATTCATCCTCTTTTATTTTCCCTTTTTTTCATTTTTTTCCTTTTCCCAATTTTTTCCCTTTTCCCCTGCTTTTTTCTTTTCTTTTTCTTTTCCTTTACTCCTTTTCTTTTTCTGCTGTCCAGTGTTACATACTGTCACAGACTATCAGTCCCTGTGCAGCATTGCATTACAATTCAATGAAGCTCCTACAACCAGCATGCAGGACTTCATCAGAAGGCAAAATACTATTCTGAGAGGATAATAACGATGAGAAATTCTTTTAATAAGGACCATTTTTAAATGTTAAGGATGACTTGTTTTAATTGAAGGAGAGGAAAGGAACTCCTACCAAGAGTCAAAGAGATCCCCTAGAGCTCTCTGAAGTCTTCAAATTGCCTAGTATAGAAAAGCCCAAGAATAAGCCATGAACAGAGGCTGAGAACAACATCCGACCATCTTACTATGAATTTTATATGGCAAGGTTATTCACATCTGCAGTAGAAAATCTGGCCTTAGCTTAAATAAAGTACGTGACCATCCTAGTAACTGCAAGGAAATCAGGAGAGACTAATTTGATAGACCCAACTTGTGCTGGATTTGTGTAAGCAGGGATGCAGAACAATTGCCATTCAAACCATTCTTTTCAATCTACTATACAATATCCACCTGTTCTGACAGACAGCAGGAACTTAGGCCACAAATACAGGCTACTACCGTGACAGCAGCAGGTGTATGGCAGCAACAGCTAATCAAATCAGCTGAATCAGAGGTGTGAATCACATTGCACTTCTGCGCATTGAAAATGAGCAGAAGGGGAAGAGCGAAATGTGATTTTTTGTTTTGTTTTTTTTTTAAGAGCTCGTGTTTAAAAAGTCTGTACAGTAAGTAAGTGCAAGGAAAAAGTAAAGAGGAATTCAAAGGAAAATAACATTTCTCCCTTGTAAAAGTGCAGAGGGATTTAGGTATGGGAGACACTCATTTTAGTCATTTCAAAAGAGCATAGCATGGATTTTGATTTTCCTAAAGAAGCAAATGCAAAAGAACTCTCGTCTGTACCATATGACTCATGATGCTTCTTTACCAGGCTTAAAGAGAATTGAACTTGAGTAATAGCACCATTAGAGCTCTTTACCAGGAGCCAATTCCTGTGGTTTCGCTGGGTCCAGCTGCTGATGACTCACAGAGGAAGTGGTGGAGATTAGGTGCACAGGGAAAAAATCAGAACAGCTCAGAAATAAAGCAAATCAACCAAGCATTACCTTTTGTGCACAACAGAACAATGGCTTAACAACTAAGGTTCAAAATGATCCGTCTTATTCCCCTCATTTGTGCTATTCCTGTTGGAAAGACCACCAGGAAACATGTGAACCACTGTGGAATACACACTGTAATCCATGGAACATCTCAATTAATATTCCCTCTTGACTACAGCTAGAACAATACATAGCATCAAGCAGTTTAATCTCCGGCAATAATGCCCTTTGTAAGATCAAGAGGTCTTTCCCTTGAATTAAGTTTTAAGCAAGGATTTTGAAAATCAGTTAGGTATTCTGCATAATGTATAGTGGTGGCTGCAGGTTCCATAAGTAGCAGCTAGGTAAAATCACATAGAAATGAGCTGCTTGTCATTAATAATGTTGCCATCAGTCATTTCTCTTTTTGCAAACTGACATTGGGTTCCCTTCAGAAGAGATTTAATCCTCCAGCAGGCTTTGTTATGAGTTAATGTCTCTCAGATTGTATGAAATTTAAAACACTGCCTCTAATATTCAGCTCTGTGCTACAGAGAAAGTATGTCCCAGCAGCAAAATGTTACAATATCTAATTTGAAAGGGAAGATGAAGAGGAAGATATTCTGGACCTTGATTAAATTACTGAGTACAGTAGTAGTGCTGCTGTTGTCTTACATCACTACAGTCTCGGACACAAAGCTCAGGGGATTTTTGCCTCAAGGAAATTGCAAACTGTTTGGGCTGTAAACATTCTGGGAGGAGTCCTATACAAGTTGCTATAGATAAAATAACTTACTGCAAAAACCTAAGACTATTTTGACTAAATTAGACTACCTCCTTAAAAAACATATTTGAAAAGAATGATATACAAGGAGCACTGTAGTTTATCCTTGTTTTTAAGAAGAAACTGAAGTAGAATTTAATTCCACTTTCTGTTTCCTATAAGAATTGCAGAGGTAAGATCAGCTGGTGATTATACAGAGATGCATTTTATAAACATTTGCTTTAGTGATTAATGTAAAATGATTCACAATCCTCTCTTTGGAATGTTAAGTAATGCAATGTACCTCACATGTTTACCACCAGCCAGCATTTTGAACTGCACAAGGTGACTGCGTGACACTGGTACATGGCCTCTTCAGTGCAGACTATGTTTTTTTTCAAATCTCACACTACCCTCAGCCTCAATTGTGCTTCATTGTTAGAAATAAGCCCTTAAAAATACTGGCAGTGAAAATGTTGCTTCTGCTGGTATTTTCCTTTATGGAAATTCAAGGATGAATTTAGTTCATGGCCTGTGCTTTCCCCAAATGTTACAGCTCTATTATAGCTGCTTAAAACAATGAAGATTGCATTTCATAGAATCATAGAATTATTAAGGTTGGAAAAGACCGTTAGGACCATCATCTGGTCCAACCATCAACCCATCCCCACCATGCCCACTAAACCATTATCCATCATTTGAGTCATGGGCATGCTAAATGCCTGGGGCATAGCTGATAAGGGGCTCTGCTGTGGCACAGCAGTCAGTACAGTCAGCCACACGATGGGTAGCCAGAATAAGCATAGGGTGCTGGCGTGGCTGTCCTGGGTGGAAGCTGAGGTTCTGTGAGCTTTGGGGCGAGCTTCTGAGAGGCATCAAATTCCTCATCCCTGCATGAAGCCACATGGTCTTCATGCTCACAGAAACACATGGATGGAGCAGGTCCGTTACTTTACTTTCTTCTGTTAAAAGTCAGTTATTTTATGATGAAATATTTCCATTCATCTTATCTACCTTGATTCTTTTGCACATATGTGAAGATGAAAAGGATGAAACTTTATCCCTAGCAGTGTGCTAATTATGGATTCTGAAGGGGAAAAAAAAAAGGGTAAAATGTAGTTAATATAGATTAGAAGTTATTTGGTACCATTACACTATCCCTTTAAAATACGTTAATATGAACTGGCTGTCAATACAACATTACTTAGTTGGTTTTCATCTGGACCTTAGAGCACAACAAAATTATTTGTACATAAATCTCTACTAATTTACTCTAGATTATGATTTTTTCATCAGTGTGCACATATAAATTATACCATTAATCATAATGATTTCTTTCAGCATTCATGTGGATGAAATATATAATTTCATGGGAATCCCACTGTAATTTAGCATGAATTAATCTCCACTTATTGGAAAGTACGACCTACGTTGATCTTTCTAGAGGAAAAAAAACAGCAATCATGATGCATTTTAAACTACAGCCTAAATGACCTGCATGATGGTAAAGAACCAACGAAGGAACATTACTACAGGTAAAAGAAAGTTATCTTAAAGGCAGTTTGTTTCAAAGTTTGTTAGACCAGATGGCAGCCTGGCTTCTAGGAGCATGGAAAGCACATGTGAGTGAATGTGAGGGGACTTTTCCCTCCTCCCTGCCCTAGGGAAGACTGGTATGAATATGCAGCGTGAGGGGAGAACAGAAGCAAAGGTGCATTCCTAGATGCTCAAGGAAGCAGTGCAAAGCCATCTACTGCTTCTTTTTGATGGAGTGTGTGAATGGACAATGCCTTCTAATTGACCTCAACAATAAATTTCACTCAGAGAAGTAGCACTGTCCATCCACTTCTCTCTAGGCAGTGTTTTTAGCAATGGATTACGTGTTTGGAGACATTTGATCCATGGATTGAGCAGGTAGAGAACCTGTGGGTAGGATAACTTGGCCTCAGTTTCCCCAACCTAAGTAATGCAGCTTCCTCCTTAAGAAGTGCTGTGCCCTTACTGGAGGTGAAGTAGGATATCACTTAATCTAGCTATCAAATATATAAATGGAACATACAGATATACATATGCATGCTTCATAAGTGAGACAGTGAGGGGGAAAAAAGGAACTTCTGACTGTAACAAAAGATTCATTAGGAAAAATGAACTAATCAGTGCTCTCCAAGGAGAAATTCATTCTGTTTAGGAGGCCGTACCCTCTGCTGCTGCATGTACTTAATATAATTTATATTATTATTTAAATCACTGCGTAAATTTTAGATACTTTTAAAAATCAAGTTAATGGACCATACTTTACTGCTTAGCATCATTTATATCAAGAATTAGTGGCTGTGGAGATAAAATATTTGAACATAGAGGAGAAAACACAAACAAGCAAATATCATAAAACTCACGTGTAGCGTGGGTTTGAAATACAGGCACAGAAATAAGCCCTTGGGAGAGTTCAGTGTTGTGAGGTACAGAGTTTAAGTGGTGTCCACTCTGTGTTTTAATATAAGGTGTTCTTAAAATAGCTTTTTGGACAAAAGACCCGTCCTCACCAACCTCCCAGGGCAGAGCATTTCTTCCACCAGGAATTGTCTCTCTCTTCTCTTGATGCAAAGACAGGTGAGAATACAGCACAGGTTTCTCATAGCCTTATATGTAAGTAAAGAAAGCAAATTAGGGAGTTCTTGGGGAGAGCACGGGCACCAGTAAGGACTGCTTAGGAGCTGAAGAAAGGAGCTGAGGTGCTTTAAACAGGCACAGACTAGAAACAAAGAAAGAAGGAAATAGAGAAAGACGATAAGAACCTGAAAGAGTGAGAGGATTCTGGCAGCTGAGATAAATTCTTG
This sequence comes from Callipepla californica brunnescens, assembly GCA_023055505.1. Taxonomy (NCBI): domain Eukaryota; kingdom Metazoa; phylum Chordata; class Aves; order Galliformes; family Odontophoridae; genus Callipepla; species Callipepla californica. The sequence goes on along the minus strand of JALIRH010000008.1, from coordinate 11,332,223 downwards.
GCCTTCTGCTGTGTGCTCATTAAAAGACAGAAAATATTCCCTAAAAATGTCTTACCTGTACTAGGCAATAAAACATCTGTGCATCATTGCTTCCTTCGGGTTAGCTGCACTGTATTTTATTGCTCTGTGTGCTCGCAGCTGAGAAATACTGACAGGAAGCCCAGTTTGTGAAGCTTTTACAGAGTCTTTCACAGCCCCAGATTCCTGTCAGTGTCATGCTGCAGCTTGTGTCACTGGAGGGAGCATGGTGCAGACAGGACAGCATGGTGTCACAGCACAGTGCCACAGCGGCCTCGGGAAGATGAGCATCAGGTGGGCAGCGTGCAGGACCAGGGTAAGCGCTCGCTTATAATTTATTAACTGTGCTTTTCTAACTTATTTTATGATGGCCCTGACAGAGCACGGGTTCAAACCTCAGGAATTTAGGTAGAGAGAGTGCAACGTAGCCCATGGAGCTTGTTATGGAACAAAAGACCCAGAGTGGAGTCCAGGAGGTGTGAGGCAATCCTCGGAGGTGAGGGATGCAGTGGGTTCTGTGCCCCCAGTCTCACCAATCATGGTCCCAAAGCTGAGCAGTCAGCCTTGTGGAAAAGGTGATAAGGTTTCTTCATATTTGTGCATTACTTTATGATCAGTTAACTGTATGCCATTCCATAAAGTGTGATCTTTACTGAGAAAAGCAGTTTGGAGCTGAGAACTCTTTGTTTTGGCATCTGGTGACTCCGGCCTGAACTCATCTGTCTTTCATATTCCCTCATTTGCAGTCTGTTTTCTTTCTGCCTGTCTTGTAAACTTTCTGCTCAGTGAAAGAAGTTGTGAGTTATTCTCCTCTGGCAAATGAATCTCCAGGCAAGGATCCCTTGCTCCTGCCACAAGTCAAAAGATAAAAAAGTAAGCTGTTATTAGCAGAGACAAACTTGGTCCACTGGCATCTTACAGTAAGCCCTGACAAAGTAGCTGCAGTGAAAGCCCAATTTTAAATAGAGAGAACAGAATTCATGGGCCGCATATTACCACCTCCTCTTCGCATTCACTAAACTTATGTTCTGCCAAAGAGAGAAAAGCTATTTTACCTGTATGCTGGCCAAATAATTTCCTCTTACTGTTGCTTTTTTTTTCTTTCCCTTCTGCAAATGCAAATCATGTTTTGTAAGGCTGTATTTTATCATGCAGTTTGTAACTCACAACGCTACTTCATTCCTGAATATGGTGTTGGATAAAATTGTTTTCCTTTCAAAAGAAAAAAAACACTAAAAATGATGTTTAGGTCTCTTCACTTCAGGTAACAGTAACTATCTAAATGATTACTGTGCCCAAATTATTAGTTGCTATCCAAATGACTGCCTGCATTGTTAGGTCACCTGACACTTCTGCAGGAGCATTTTTATTGCCTAAACATAAATAATTGTTGTTCCTGATGAATTCACAAACAGCTGCCTCAGATGCTCTCTCTCTGTCCATGGTCTGTGTATTACTCAGGCTCTGAATCTAAGCAGGTAGATTGCTCACAGCAATGCATTTCATCCATGTCTTTTGGTTTCAGATGCAGCGTGCACCTCCAGCTGTCCAGGAGCACCTCCATTACCCAGTGTTGTGGTAGAGCAAATAGCATTCTGGCCTCAGTGTTCAAGCAGTAGATTAGTGACAGCAGTAGGCAGACAACTTTTGTCCCCAGGGAATATTAGAAATCTAGAGCTAGAAATAGATGGATTAACTGAAATGCAGCCCAACCTCTGATCTACATTATTGCCTCTCTTCTTTATCTCACAAGGGAAGCAGAGATAAAGAGTGATAGACACTGATAATGATGGAAGTCCGTGATAATACACCGAAGTGATAAACTTCTTTGTGGCCCTCATTGTGCCCAGTTGTCTTCAGCTGGTTATGAGCTCTAGCCTCAAGCTATTTACACCATGATCAGGCTAGTAATTAGCAAAATGTTTAATATAATATAGAAGCAATTAGGAGGTGATAACATGCAATTAAGATGTGTTTTCAGATTAAAGATTTTATAGTGCTCTCTTTCTTGAAAAGATAAAGTGCCTATCTCAAAATGTCAAACTGCAGTGATTTAATCTGAGTTATTTTCAATTAATATGCATGTATTCTTGCGATGTGTTCACCGTTGTTATTGACATTGATAAATTAAGCTCATCCCAGCAGAATTTATCCTTGAGTCGCTCTATATTTCCTGAATGTCAGTTCTTTATTCGTATTTTTTTATGCCTACAAGCTGTGCACGATCTAACTCTGAGTCCCTTGATTCATCCCTGGGATTACAGTAATGTGTCAGTCTGAGTGGAACAATAATCTGAAAGGGCATTGTTATAAATAGTGTGTTAGAATATAATTGTTTGTCATGTCGTTTCTCCCCTTTAAATCCCTCTGAGTCCTGTTTAAGTAATTTAGACAGCTAGAATGACAAGAGTCTTGAGAGTTCGCTTATAGAGTTGTCCAACCAGCCTTCAGCCTACTCTGTCTTTTGAGACTGTCTCATCTGCAAAGTAGGAAGTGCAAACAACAGATGAGTTCCGACTACACTGTGGATTTGTTATTAGATTTTACTCAGGCCAATTATAGAACGATGTAAAAGCTACTGATTCTAATTTTGCCCAGGCTAGTCAATAGAAGTGCTTAGACAATAGATCTTAGGGTATTTCCTGTCATTACCGTGGAAGTTACAATCCCAAAGTATTGCAGTTCATATACTGCTGTTCAGTGTCTGAAGGAGAGGATATATTTTTTAAGGGTTTTTTTTTTTCCATAAATTTTCTAATCCTATGGAAAAAGAAGTATCTGAGGCAAGAAAGACAGGTAACTCTCTGTGTGGAGTCAGCTTTTTACCAAAAGTGATCAACCATCTTTAAGAAAAAAATTACTAGAAATGATGTTTTCCTATTAGATCCAGTCAAGTTTCTGGATCATACAGGATTTTAACTTGTGACACTTTTTTTCTGATCTTTGGTCTGGTCTTTCAGATCTTTTAAACAGTTCCAAGCAATGAGGCATCCAGACATCAAAGAATTTGCATATAGCACATTTCAGATGTTTTTATCTCAATTTAACCATAATTTTCTTTTCTGCAAAATATTGTTCCCATATGGTTAGTGCTCACACTTTTAAAATATTTGTGCTTGTCTTTTCTCTTGCTCTTTCTCATACTCATTTAGAAATTTTGTTTGTATATGGGTGCAAAAAGGCAAGTTAGCAGGCAGTCATTACTCAGCAAGACAGATTGTATTTGGTTTTGTGCCATCCAACCATGGTTAAACTCTGGAGACCATGGATTCAGTAAAGGAAAATTATACAGATCTTCACTTCAGCTTATGTTGACTGGCCAGTGGCTGTTAGCATGCAGTCAGCCAACCCAGTTCTTTTCAAGGCTGCTTGAGCGCAATGAAATGTTGCCATTTGACAGACCCTGAGTCATTCTTGGTCAAACCATGCATACTTGATTTTTGGCTGTGCTTTTTCTTAATGTCTCAAAAGTATGTCACTTATGACAGAATGAAATGATGCTCTTGAGTGTTTTCTGTGAATGTTTCACTGTCCTGCCCTCCACCTTCGCTTCACAGGCCATTTAAAAGACAAGCAAGAGCAAACAACATGATTAAAGGGAGCTGCCAAAAGCTGTACAAGTGTCAGCTGCCGCCACTGCTCATTACACAGATTATGCCATTGTCTTTTAATTTATAGACAATTTGAGAAAGGATATGTGAAGACTTTAAAAAAAGGCTTCCTTTTGCTAAAGGGAAAAAGGAAAACTGTTATTAAGAACGAGGCAAGTAGGTAAATATCTCACTGTCACTGTCCCACCAGGAGATCCCATTCTAGGAGTGAGATTTGTTTTATTCAGATGATTCAACCCATCAATACTGAGGTCAGGTGGAAAGTACTCACAGTGTAGCTGGCAATTCCCAATTGCCAGGTTTGTTCTGAATCAGTACCAGAGATGTGTCTTGTTTTTGGAGAAAATCCTGAACCAGAAGGAATTATGATATGGGTGGAATGGATATCCCAGCCTGACACAGTCTGGGTGCTCTGTCCAGCCTCATGGTGGAGTGGGTTACCTGGACTAGGGCATGTGAGGCTTTGGGTGGGATACTTGTACACTGGGAAAGTGACTGGAATGCCAGAATCTGTTCTTTACAAAGATCACACCATCTCTCCTGCTGAAGCTGAGAAAAGACTCTGACTTACTATGTTTCCTTTCCCAAATAATTAATCCAGGGATCCAGAGGTACTAAAGGAGGTAGTGAGGGTGGAAAAATATGGGATAGGACTTAAAAAAAAAAAAAAAAAAAAAAAAAAAAAAAAAAAAAGAAAAAAGAAAAAAGGCTTAGTATTGACAATATAAAACTAAAACATAAATGTATCGGGAACACAAATGTGCTAATGCCACTGGGATATCAACTAAGAGAGGTATTTCTGTGCTGGATTTGCCTGTAGCTACAATTATAAGACCATTTGTACAGTATGTTTTTGTTTAATATTTTTCTTTACAGGCACTCCATCAGTGTCATATACAGAGCTTACTGAATTATGCCACTCACATATTTAATAACAAATAATCCTTCCAGGAACTATTATGGATTTAAGTGTGATTATAGTAAGGATATCCAATAGCTACTTTAACTTATACAAATACCAATTTTGCAGAGCTGTAGACTTAATTATACTGTAGCCTAGATATGTATCAGTTTTAGCTGTGCTTCCAACAACTTCTTTTACTTTTGACCAGAAATGATGTGCATTTTCTCAAATCCTGTGTGATTATTACATTACCCCTGCACAACTGAGAAAGGAAATGATGTTAAAAGTGTACCAAAGTGAGTTTCACTTGCTGCTTCTCTGAGTTAATTTCTTAGTGAAATTAGAATCAGGCTCAATACTTCATGCGAAGTTTCTTTCTTATGTGACATAGCAGGAAAATTTTAAATTTCCACTTGATCAGCAGTGTCAGCTGGTAAAGGAAGAGATGGTGTTCTTTTTCACTCGTGTTTGTTTCTCTGTTTCCGCATTTATGTAATGCACATTTAAGAAAAGAGGAAAACAGATTTTTGCAGAGCTACCTTTGAACCTTAGAGTTGCTTTACAACACTTATTGCATTACTAACAAGCCACAGGTGTACACTACAGGAGCGGGTGAAAATGTAATTGAGGGGTATGATGACAGTTAATTGTCCATAATGTATTTATCCCAAGATGCACTTATGCATCTGTTATATATTTAGGCATTTGTTACTAGTAGCTTTGGTGATAGTTAAGCAGAGGGGCATCTATATCTAAAAGACAATAAAAAAGGAAAATGCTATCAAGGGGCTCTAAAGTGGCAAGACAAAGAAAGTTCGTCTCTTTTTTGCTGTCTCTGAAATGAATAGGTCTGTTTATTTCAATGGGATTTCTTTTTCCACATATGCCATATTAAGGCTTGAGTACAAAACACTTGACTGTTTCTGGGTATACTATGTGGCTGAATTACATGACTACCTGCACATATTTTAGAAGAGAGGTATTTTGATGTTTGCCTTTCTAGTATAGTTTCTTCTCTGCTTCACCTAATTGTTGTTCTGCAACAGTTTTGCACAATAGATTAAAGTAGTGTCTATTGACACATTGAAGATTTATGTGTGGGAGTAACTCACAAACTTCTGCTCCTCTTTACTGCCTTTCTCCATGCATGCCTTGGGAATAGATGTGATAATTAGTCATCTACTTTTATCTATATTTGTATGCCATTCAGACATTTAAGAGGAGAACATCAGGTCACTGTATCGAAGCAGTCGAATCCAAAGCGTGGTGGCACAGCTCAGATGAATTAGGGTGACTCCCCATTTTCTGGGCCTGCTTCTACTCTCTGTGACATCAAATGCAAAGCTCCCATAATGGTCAGCAGTGAGAAGAACTGAGGTGTTTGGTTTTTTTTGAGCTCACTCAGCAGGAGTCACATAACTGAAACCAAACTGCGTGTCTTTAAAATCCAGCATAGTCTGGGTTAGTGACAACATCATTTCAGGGCAGCAGTGGGTTCCAAGCAAACACTCAGCAATGCTCATGCTTTCCAAACCCAATGATGTAAACAGACAAGCTCTATGAGATCCATAGCAGAGATGGGATCATAACCTTGTTCTCTAGTGCGCTGTGTTCCTTAGAAAGTTAACTTTGCCATCACTGCTTGTCTTGCCATGGAGCTGGTGCTGCATTCTGATTTTCTTGACTCCCATCAAGTGTTACCAGCATTTTGTAAGGGGGACATCAGTCCAACTCTATATAAGATCAGGGCCTGTGTAACCACATTATCTTAAAAGCACAGAACTCAGTTCATATCAGAAGCTGTTTGCTACATTTGAAACTGACTAAACATTAGCATCTTAGAAATATTATCTGAAGTTGCTGAACACTGATATTAAACCTGCTGCATGCTTGGAGTGCTATGATAAAAATTCAGTTGCTGTGGTAATTGTTATATTATGTTCAGAAAAGTGCCAAGAATATAATTGCTTGTAAAATGACTGCATTTCAGCTTTAATCTACATGGCAAAACTGTTTACTAAAATTAAAAAAAAAAAAGAAAAATCTGAATTTTTACATAAACAAATATATCCAGAAGTAGACTCTTTATTAAACTTTTAATACCAAAATTATGCTTATGCTTTATTAACCAGACACTATTTGTAACACCTACTGCTTGTTAAAAGGAAAACCAAAAAGCACATAACACCCAAGAAACCCCAACAAAAAAGAAAACCTCAAAACACAACAAACCTAAACCACCAGAGGATGATTTCCTTAAGAATGTTCTCTCAGGTATGTTCAGAATATTAATGAGGCCCATCTATTTCTGTAGGATAATAACAATGTCCAAGAACTGAATAGAATCTGTGACCTGTGAAAGGGCCATTCACATGCTTTAGTCTGCCTTAGCGCATTCCTTAACAAGTGAACATAGACCTTTTTCATAGTCATCCTAAATGTTTCAACTGTGTGTTTCATGGTTTGGTTCTTGTGTCTCCAAAACACATAGCTTTATTCTTTCTTTCTTTCCTTTTCTTTCTTTTTTTTTTTTTTTTTTTTTTGGTCTAGTGGGAAGTATTCCATGCTCTCCTCATTTAAATGCTTATGTCTTTATGGTTATTTTTACTGCCATACCTATGGGGCTTCTTACTATATTGCCTGTAGCTGAAAGAGATTTTAAAGGAATGAAATTTATTCTGTTTAAATCTTTGGGGGCATACAACAATATCTTAAACAATTAGCAATAATTAAAAAGCATCTATTCGAACTGTGTGAAAAGCAAATAGATTTAATTTAAATACAGTAGTCAGGACTAAAGGTTTTTTTTCATCAAAACTGGGACAGGTCTTCCCCTCTCCCCCTGCTGTTTTTATTTTAGGACCTTTTCAGTCACTACTTTGCTAAAATATTCCATCGGTAGCTGGGCGGTTTCCAACATGTGAGATGAGTTTGGTGTTACAGAGAATTTCCCAGGGGGTTTGTGCCAGGGGTTACCAAAGCCTCCACAGAGCTGATATAGATAACACTTCTTAGTTTCTGGAGCTGAGGCCAATGATGAACTGATTTGGAAAATTAAGAGTCTGCTCTGTTAAATGTGACTTGGTCTGTGTTAGGAACAGTGGCTACACCAGTACAGTAGTTTAGAAGAGAGACATTAAAATATATTCCAGTAATAATCATTATTATAACAAGCAGTAAAATGTTGTTAGAAATATTCTAAGGTCTTGCAAACAACTTTCTGTTCAGTCTGTGACTGTTAATGATCACTGTAGCAACTCTCATTTGACAAAGGGCTGTTTGTGAGCAGAATGATCCTTGCCTGTTATGTGTGTCAGGAGCAGTTTTTACAGCTACTGGTCACCAGAGATAACGGAAGGTATTTTTAGGTGGGAAACCAAAAACTTAACTGTGCCCAGGTCTCAGTCAGTGCTCCTTTCTGAGGCAGCCCCAATCTGTCTCTCATTTGTTCTAATGCACGGTTAGAAATGTAAAGTCACATATTAGATTTTGCACTCTTAGGACCATTATAGGGTGTTTGGGCTGTCCTTTGCTTTTTTGCACTCTTTCTTTCCGTGTTCAAAACCATGTTCAAAATTATCAGGAGTATTATAGCATGAATAATGCTATTGGAGTCACAAAATTATATTTTTATAGCAATTTTTACTTAAAGGTGTTTGTCCCCAAGAGATCACACTTGATCCCATGGAACAGTTCATTGATCACAATGGGAAGGATCAGGAGGACTAAGGCACAGCAGCAAATGCTTGAGCCAGCAAGGGCAGTGTCTGCAGAACTGCATCCTTCCTGTGTTGTAATCACCGTAACATAGAGTTTTAGACACAAACAGAAGAAGCCTTACTTGCATATTTTATCAAGGTTTCTAAAAACAGTTGGATTCAGGTTTTCTTTTTTTTTAATTCAGCTGAAAATGTCTTTATTTGATTAATGTGGCTTTTTTTTTTTTTCAACTTAGAGACTGAGAGTATTTTCATAAGAGGATGAAAGGGAAGGGATAAATTCTAGACAGTTTTTATAAGTGCCAAATAAGGTGACAGCTATCTACATGAGCAAAATTTCTAACAGCGCCTTGCGTCCACTGGAAAATGCTTAAGAGCCCACAAATAGAAAAAGGTTAAAAACTAGTGACCTAAATAATTGGTTCAGTTTTCAAGAGTGCTGAGCACCCAACTGTTCTCATTGATTATAAACAGATGATGATAACGAGTAACAGCTTCCATAGTTGATGAAAGGCATCTTTTCCGGGGAAGTTGTCCACAGATGCTTAGAAGAAGGATACATCTAATGCAAGTCTTTGATAAGGAGGAACATTTCTCCCTTGGTTGTCTATTTTGTATGCATGGCGTACACAAATATTTTTGCTTTCACACTATCTTATTTTTCCTTAGGACTTGCTTTAGAATTGAACTGCAGTGGATAAGAGAAAGCATAAGACAAGATCTTCGTTTCAGTTGTGGGTTGTATGCTTTTTCATGTTTCAGTCCTGAAACTGCTTTCGTATTTGCTTTTTCTGTTTGACCACCTCTTTTAAACTTAGTAATTTCAACATTCTGGAAAACACAAGAGTTAGAAAAATATGTGAGTGATCTGTTAAATTTTGTACTGGCTTTAGATCTCTTTTGGTTTCCACATCCATCAGGCTTCGTGTTTTGATTCTGTATTATTGTGGTAAACATAGGAGAACTATGTTATTACTAGTTTATTGGGAGAAAAATTGTGCTAAATGTTACAGAAGAAAATTCTATCCTACATTTTAATTGTCAGTTCTGGGCAGCCTTCTTAAAGTTTTTGTCTTTGATGCTGTCGTTCATATACTTTGTATCTCTGAGTTTTTAAAGTTCTATCTTAATTAATCTTTTGACAGTTTCTGGAAGATTGATATTGGCAGTGAATTTTAGTGTTATTGTTATGAAATACTTGTGCTTGTAACTGACAATAATCTAAGCTGAAAATATATGAAAACCTCTTGACTTTAAGGCTCATCATTTTATTCAAACTGTTTGTGTTCTACAAAATAATAGCCTTGGTCCATTTTGTCAAATTCAATACTGCTCTGATCTATGGGTATTTTGTGTAGCTGTATTGCACCACTTGTCAACCATCATCCAATCTTCTTCCAAAAGGATGTTTTTCAACACTTTTCATTCTAAGTGAGCACATTAATAACAATAACAATATTAGCTGGATCCAGTTTTGGTCCTACAGAAATGAAACCGATCAATACCCTACTAGGAGAGGATTTGTCTAAGAATTTGATCAAATCAGTAATCTGCTGTCAGGTTGACTTTAAGGCATTGAACTGAACCCCTTTCTCTGAAATTTGCCAGACAACTGTTCAAAAACAGATATCCTAGTCTAACATTTTGGGAGCATTTTTAGTCATTATACTACTCTACTGGATGCTAAGTGTGTCTACATAAGCAATGCTGAGTATAGCCCATAGCTCCCTTGCTTGCTGTCCACAACCTGTACCCATTGAGCGGTGAAGAGGAATAGGGTCTCGAGTATCTGAACAGGATTGAGTGGAAAAATAGATGCTCAAGTAGAGAGGAGTCCTCATGTCTATCAAGCGAATTAAGCCATGCTATGGGTTGGGGAAGCAGCCATTATTCAGGTGCTGCATCGACCCACCTCACCATCAGTTTCATGTTGTGACTTAATTGTAAACAGCAGTTGTTTAAAAAATACATTAGATCATTCTCTCCACTCAGAAGAGGGAGCCAGAAAGCCAAACTCAGGGAATCCTGAGGGCTATAGAAATAAGAAGGCTGCTGAGAACACACATGCAAATGGCAAATTTGATTACAACGATGGGCTGTCTGCTTTGCAGCTCCTGGAAGCCCACCCTCAGCCATAAAAATGCAAAAATAGTGCAACAGGCAATGTGGCAGAACAGGGCGCTCTGTATTCATTCACAATTAGGTGTTCTATTCTGTTGTCACCAGATGCTGCCACGCACATTACACAACAGAAATGGGATTAGCAGGAATAACAAAAACCTGTCAAAGCACAAAACCATGGCCTAGTAGTCCTGACAAATTAAACAGTCTACAATGAGTGCCAGAGCATGAAAATCACTCACCCTTCCTCTTCTATCTCTCAGAGGTAGGCAGTAAATGCCTTCTTAAAGGCAGGCCACCATGTAGCCAACAGTAGAAGAGGTGAGGAAAAAAAGGCGTTTTTCATTTCATATTGAGTATAGAATAAGGACAAACCACCTGACTAACACATATCTCAAAGTTAATGTTTCATTCTGATAATTACAGAATAATTCACATGCTCCTGGGGTGTCCTGTGTAACTTGTTAGAAAGCTGGTATACCTAGCTATGTATTTCTGAACCTAGGAGCTTCCTTGGAATGCCATTAGCTTAATTTGTGTCTATGTGATACGAGATAAAATAAGTCCAATATCTCTGTGAAACTCATGTTTTCATCACTGTTTTCATTCTGGTCGGTCATCAGCACAGGATACTGGAAGATTCAGAGGGTGAGAGAAGACTGTTTGTACAGAGACTAGCTCCAAGGCTGGAAACCAGATGAGTTTTCTGTATAATGCTCTGGGACAGCTGCAGTGTTTTCAAGTTTTTAAGATAGGAACGTTAAGATCATGTCTGCTATGGCCTGTTTTATTTATAGCGAGTTTAATAATGATGTCATTAAGCTGAGCAGCCAACTGTGCTTGAAATTTCTCTAGAGCTCTGCGACAAGTTGCTCTTTGCAGTTCAGTTGTCTATTCTGCATCAGACTCACGTCAGAAGCAGTGACTTGTAACAGGCAGTTTTGCATCCTTTTTTGAGGGTGTCTTTTGGTTTTGTGGGCTGCCTGCTTGTGAATTATCTGATCTTAGTATTCTCAGTAGATGTTGATAATTGACCACTCTTAGTGCATCTGCGCAGCTAATGAGCATGATAATTTTTCTCCTGGCCCACTCTCAGTCATTATTTGCTGGTCCTAAATTTGATGCACTTATATCTTTGCTATCTTTGAACTCAGGCTGTATGGGTCTTCGCTTTTGCTGTGTGCTTTCTAATAATAGAAGTGAAAGGACATCAGCTATGGGAAAACAGGCTATAAGTAGCTGGAAGAGTGAAATCTTTAGACAGGTTTCCAGTTGATAGGGAAACATCCATGGGGCTCTTTTTTTCCCCATGTGCTTTGGTATTCTCACTTTTCTTCTTGCCTAAGGAGCAGTAGATAAGTCACAGGTGCTACTGTAAGTGTAGATGACCAATTCAGCAAGGGTGACAGATGTTATTTTCTTACCACTTTCCTGACCCCATAAGATTTCCAAGATTTCTTCTGGGAATTACTTACAGAAGATGTATTTCTTCATCTGTGGCACAGAAACCATTTTTCCCTTTTATTTCCACCCTTTGAAAAAGTCCTTGGAGTAATAGATAAAATGTCAGAAATAATTAAGAAAAATACTGATATACACTGTGGCAGAGAATTATACCTTTTGAGATGGTTGTTGTCATCATCTGTAGTCAGTCCCCTGATAGATATAAATACCAACTTTATCACCTTGTTTTAGATGATGATGTGTTGAATCGATGTTGATGAAGACTGTATTTTGGAAACTTCAGTTAGAGCCAAAGAACGTTTCCATTGTGAAGCAGAGGACATAAGATCAAAATAGAGAAATTAATCAGAATGCAGATGTTTTTTTATGTACTACTTTCTACATCCTATCCTATTCATGAAAATCCTTTCTTTTTCATTCTTAATTTTTCTTTAACTGATTTTTATCCTAAACACAACTATGTAAGGAGAGTAAACATCTCTTTACATGCTCTTAGTGCTTAGACTGCAGCTGGTGTTGATTGTTATATGTATTGAACATATTAAAACAGTGGCAGACAGGACGATGTTTAAACTCAAAGAGCTTGTGACAATTTAGTGTTCTGGAGGATACAGTCTCAGGAATGTCCTGTGATGAGGTGGCTCCACAGTATATATACTAATATTGCAGCATCCATGTTCATTCCCCCCCCCCCCCCAAAAAAAAAAAAAGTGAATAGAACCAGAGACTTTTCCAGTGGCTTATCTAAGAAATGAATGGTTTACCTTGGGATGTTCTACAGAAAATTACAACCAAATTTGCCTACAATCAATGCAAAGTAGCAGGTAAAGCTGGCATGGTACAGTGAGCTGATAATAGATCAGCTCTGTCTCACAGGCTTTCCTGTCTAAAAACTTTTTTTCTATTTGGTGTGGAAAGCATGTATCTACTTAGGGTGTGATTATTACTTTCAGGCTAAGTGACTGCTCAGGTTGTTAGGTGTTTATGTGTTAACAAAGAACCTTTTTGCTGTGGATTTTTAAAAAAAGAGATCATATTTGTTTTTAAGGGAAATGGATTGTGACTAGATTTATTGTACCAGGTACTCAAAGATCAAATTGTGTGACCAAAAGCAATTATATTTTTATTTATAGGAAAAAATATAAGGGAGCAAGAAGCTTATGTGCAGCTTAAGTGTTGAGCATTTATCTTTTTCAAAATGCATTAAAAAGGCAAATGGACTTGGAATGCCAGTTAAAAAGCAAGGATCACTCGCAGTAATTTATTACTTTTTGTATTTAGGTAGATTTGAAGTACGAGTTATAATGCCTGCAGATCAACTTGAATTCTCTACCGTATTTTATTAGGTACAAGGTAACAATTGGTTGCATAAGGGACTAAAAATTGGTGCTAAATCCTCTTCAATTTTTAAATGATACTTCTGTATTCTTTGTTTTTTAAAAAGCTTCAACTGCTACATCTACATAGCATGGGACCCTTAACCTGCTTTGGAAAGGAGCTCTGTATAAAAAGGCTCATGTGCATGTGCAGACCTTAAAGTCACTCACTGTTTTTTGTAGGCCTTTGAAATTCTGGGCTATTGGGACACTGCTTAGGGACAGATTTCTCATGGTCTGTATTAGACTTAAACATTGACTGGGTCAGAATCCTGGGCAGGGAAATGTCTGAGGTGTGCTTTGTTCACGTGGTTTATTGCAAGTCCCTAAAGTCAAAAGAGTATAAACAATGCCTCCTATATTTTATGTGTTGGCCCATGCCATCAGAGGTGGATATTGGTGGTACAACAGTAGGCTGAACCTTCCCACCAACATCCTGCTACATGTTGCTGCCGTGTGACAGGTGGCAGCAGAGGGGCAGCCTGACAGAATGGTCTCTGGCAAGGAAGTGTTTGTGAAGCAAAGATGTGTCATTGAATTCCTCCACGTGGGAAAAATATGGCACCCACTGGCATTCATCAATGCTTGTCGAATGTTTATGAAGGCCAAAGAGTGGTGTGAGCACAGTGAGGTGAGTGGTGCCTTTCAGCACTGGTGTCAGTGAGTCACCTCCACTAGTGCATATTGTTATGAGCTCAGCATGCAGGCTCTTGTTCATTGCTGGCAAAAATGCACAGCTAATGACAATGATTATGTTGATAAATAGTGTTTTATAGCAGACAGTTTGCTCTATCAAATAGTGTTATTGTGCTCCTTGTAGCTGTCGTATTTTTCATGGAAATAAATAGGAGGCATTACTTTCAGAGTAACCTCTGTGTGTATGTGTATATACATATACCTTTCAATGCTCGTAGTGTAGGTTTCTGACCATCAATGTCAGCTGTATTGCTTTGTAGATTTACTTCTGCTGGTCTGCACTGCTTGCCAGTAAGATTGTTCTGGTCATGTGAGAAGATGTTCAGTCTGTATATGGTTCAGGTTCTTAAAAACTGAGATGGAGGAGATAGTCTTGACCATCTTACCACTTTTACCAGACAGTACAGATCTCAGATGAAAGTCTGGATAAGTCCAAAATGTAGTAATAAGTATTGTAACTCTTAATATGGAACTGGAATTCTCATACAATTTTCTCTACCATATGAAGATATTTAAAGGGTCCAAAATGTATAATAAACTAAAGTGAATGGTAGTGCAAATACTTAAATCCTCATAATATATGCTCTGCTTTGTATCCCATATGATTTTTGATGCCTGGCAATTGTGGACCAGTTTCCCATGCAGTGCTGCCTATATATGTGTATATAAAAAGAAAGGAGAACCACAGTCTCGTGCTGTAGCAGACAGCTGCTAAATAAATCTGTACCAAGCGGTGTCACCCTCAATGAGGCATAAATCATAAATCAAATTTTAGAAATAATGATACCAACCAGAGAGATGTGGCATTGTGAATCTCTTGTGAGAGAAGAAAATTTTTACTGTTTTGTTTCACGTTTTAATAATACTCAAAGTTTTTTCGCTGAGTAATTCATGCCATTTGGATTTTTAAGTATGAAATCAATGTACTCACGTCCAAGTGAAATTAAATTTAGAGCTTTTTTTTTTTCTCTTTTTGAAAAATATGGTTAATACACAAATATAAATTCTGGCATTGGGATATCAAATGATTTTTGTGGAATTGCATGACAGTCTTACAAAACACAATCACTTGCTATTAGTGCTATTGGCATTGCTTTAAACAGGTGAAAAGAATACTTTCCTTGTTATCTAGATGTATTTTGCTACGTTAGTATATTGATAAATACACAATTGGTTCTACAAGTCCTTTATAGATATGATACCTTAATATTTTAAAATAAAAACTGATCCATCTTAAGTTTCAGCATGAGCGTATTGGCAGTTAATAAATCATCAGAGCACCATTGAGCAACTGACTTATTTAACACTGCACAAACAGCAAGTGTTTATACTGGGCCACAAACTCCGTGCCATGTCTTTGCTATTGAGAGTTAATAATTTCACACTGATGGGTGATTAAGTTCTGTGTAGCCTCAGAGTTAACATGAAAAATATTTAGAAGGAACCTGTGGGCAAAGCACAAGTCAGGTCTGTCTATCTAAAATCTCTGAGCTGTTGCAAGTGAGACATTCAATGCTATGCCTGTTAAAGCCTCAGCTGCTACTGGGGAGATGATTCTGGTCCTTATAACATGATTATGGATTTACTGGGTCTCATTCTTTTCAGTCTATTTTCCACTTCCGTTGTAGGATACCAGTTCCCAAGTGCTGTAATGCTTAACCAATTACCTTGGATGTTACTCTGTCTAGGCTCATTACATGTTTCTCTGCACTTCATTCCCTGCTCATCGTTCTTTGATGTTGCATTTTCATTCATTACATTCCACACATGCACTTGCAGTATTCAGCCTATATTGGCCTTATTTTAACTTCTGCTTTTTTTGTAATGAACTGGCTCTTATTTTTCTCATTTCACATACTGAAAAGAAACCACTGTCAAATTGCAGCCATTAATAGCATAATTTTTTCTCTCTTGCTAAACAAAAATGTTAAACATTCCAATTTCCACCTGATAAACTTAGTAAAATTTGATATAATTCTGTCATCCTAAAAACACCAATCTGGCATCTAAGTTAGGTCTTAACAAGCAGAAGAGTCACTCATCAAAGGCTCTCTCTTTTCTCTATAAGAAAAAAAATAAAATAAAGCAAAGAAAAAAAAAAGAAAGCCACCAGAAATACTCAGAGAATAATTCGACCTGTAAAAGTTGAATCCTTAACTATGAAGTGAAGATGTGTGTGAATCTCCTCTCATCCCTCTCGTGGAAGATCAGCAGAAGAACAACCCTGGATGCATGGAGTCCTGGTTTCACATCCTTTATACAAGGAATGGCTGCATGGGCCAGAAAGCCAAATGCTTCAGACTGGGAAACTAGGTTTGAAAGATATGCAGTGAAGATCTGAAAACATTTTCAGGACCATGACTGCAATGGAGTGGGATACTAAAGGCGTGTGTTTAATGAAGGCAGCATTTTCAGACTCAGAGTATACTATACTGGGCCACAAACTCCACGCCATACCTTTGATGTTAATAGAGTTAAAGATTTCCCACTGATAAGTTATTACTCTAAATGCAATGTCCTCACATGCTGTGGGGTACTGACCATTAGTGGGTAAAGTTAATGGAAGAGAAATCCACCAAAGCAGTGATCTGGAAGTCTCTATGATGCAGATTTTTGGAGGATGGAAGAGTTGTTGAAAAAATGTTTGTTTCTTTCCTGCACTAATTCCCAAGCATCTACTACTGGGCACTGTAAGTGGCAAACTGGACATCTTTCATGAGCTGGTAAGACCTTTTTATCACTTTCATAACCTCAGCTATCTGTCTGAAGATGAGGGGGGTGAATCTGTGCTTCTGCTTGCAGCATGTGATGATTGGTTCCCCATAGAGGACTTTCTAATGAGCATGCTCTTCCAAGCCAGCTTGCACATACACATTGGCATTTGATAAGGGAAAATTGCTAAAGTAGCATTAAATTGAGTTTTAAATGAATGAACTGATAGAAATGCCATCTGAATGATCACATCTGTGTTCGGCGAGACTGGATTTCTTTTCATTTAAGGGAGCTCTGATCTAATTTTGTGTCTTCCCACCAGATTTTTATTTTTCCCAGTTGGCAGGGTAATGGGTTACTTTCTGGTAAAACACACAAATATTTTCTAACTGCAAACCATCATGATTCAGTGGTTTCAGCTTTTCAGATTGTTATCTGCAACTGTTATTACTATGCTATTGTAACCACCACTTTTTTCCAGATTGAATGTACTGCTATTTGAACTCTGATCCTACAGACAGAGCGTGAACAGCACCTTTAGTAGGACAGAAAATCCTAACTATTAAACCATGGCCATTTAATTGGTTGCAGTCTCTTAGAATATACTGGGGAAAAAGAAAAAGAAAAAAAAAAAAAGGTGAGCTCTGATCATTTACTAGAGGGTGAATTCCCTGAATTAATATTTTTCACCATTTTAACCATACTAGTAACCATGTAGTATCTATATATTGAATTTGTGAGACTGAATTTCTGATAGTTTTTCTAATTAGAGGCTGAACTTGGGTCCAAATGGGCAGGCAGATCTTAATAACTGTGTAAATCACTAATCACATCACTCAACAGATCTTGATGTGTCTTCAATATTTAATTCAGTCAGAAATCCTTAAATAATTCAGTTATTTTTAATTAAAGAAAATAGGGCATTTCGTTGATTTTATTTATTTATTTATTTTAGGTCAAGGGGTATTTATCAACACCATTCCATGTTTTTACTATTCTCTAATACATATATTTTTTCTTCCTTAGTATTTTATGGGTTTTGTATTCTTACTTAGTTTCATTTTTTTCAGTGACTTTGATTTGTAAATGTGAATGGGATCAATAAAAATCTATGGTTTCAAAGTGTTCTTATTTATATTTAAATCCTTCCTCTCACCTGCTGTTTGTTGCTTTTTAGTTATGTCACCAATCCCTCTGGAGCTCAGGAAATCTAGCTGGACCACTCTAAACTGCCAGAGATATTCTTTTCCCATGTACTCCCATGTCCCTGCAGCTTCTGATGTAAAACAGATTTAAGTTTGTGTAGAGCAGAGGTCAACATGAAAGCTTAAAACAAAACAAAACAAAATAAAAAAAAATAGCATTCAACTTTTAGCTCTGGTTCCTATTATAACTCAATGCTCTATTTTTGTAATTTAAAAATGGTACTATTGTTCTGCAGCCATCCCCTACCTCTCACTTTCACTGAATTTTTTTAATGACTGTGATGTCCAGTTTAGATAAAATTCTAGTCATGTCGACAGTCATTTGGCTGAACTGCAGCTCTTTATGCCACAATTGTAACATTGACATGTATTTTGCAAATTGAGCTCTATGATGTTTTCGTTTAATTTCTAAAGCACAAAGCTTTGAAGCCATTCCTCCAGCTCTCGTATAGTTATTTTCAGTCATGACTTTGAGCCTTTGCTGTAAGTAATAGGAGTAGTGGCATAATGCGATCCCTTTAGCAGTAGATTTCCTAAAAGTTAATCTCAAATACTTCAATTTTTATTTATTTGTTCTGTAATGTTCTGTAGCTTTGTAGTAACGCATCCCTTTCTGAATGCCTCATGAAATAACTATGAGTTGTGCTGAGTGGGGGTTAAATGCTACCTGCTATGGCTCACCAAGCTTGTCCACTTGCCAGTGTTGTGTATATGTATCCAACCTTCTCCATTTTTCAGTCCTTCATCAGATGGAAATTTCAAGTGGAGGTGTGATTCAGTGCTGTGCAGAATGTCATTAGACCCTGTGGTAATGGGTAAATCCAGACCCCATTGTGGCATTACAAGACAATTTGGCAAAGAAACTGTTTTACTGAGATGATGAGATTTAAACAAGGACTGTGCCCCCCATTAAGGAACAAAGCCCCGCTGCATGAATTTGCTACATTTTAGCTTACATGGAACATTTCTACTTCATCAAGGATGTATGCAGAGTGGCTGCTGGCTTGTGAAACATCCAGCCTCTCCTGGTCTTGTAGGGAGAAGTATGTACCCTGAGCAGCCCTTGAGCTGCTCCATGCTGCACTCCAAGGTATTTGCATTTCTGCTGTTCTGTTCAACACAAACTTGTCAGTACTCAAGCGTGAGTGTAAATTGCTGTGTTAAAAGATGTACTTTTTTTTCCCCTGGAACTTCATTCAAACTGCAATAATTAATTACAAGCTAGAATTAAGATCCTTATAATATAAAGACTTAGGCCTTATCCTGTAATGGGTTGGGAATTGAACCAAAATCAGAGGGATAATAAAAGTATATTTAACTTAATGGAAGCTCATAAAAGATTATATTAATTAGGATGAGTAAGTTTTCGGCCCATAGCAAAGTCTGAGAAAGAACTTTCAGCTGTGCGTTTGGTGTTAATTTAACACCTCATTCTCTTCTGGATAAATGTGATCACTCTTTCATCATTTGTCATTTATTGCTCCTCTGATTGTGATGCACGTGGAAGATGGGTTGGAAGATGGAAAGCAGATAAAAAGGCATGGGTGAAACAGAGCCCTCTGAAAAATCAGGAGGAGTTTTCTTAATGAATAACTTAACCTGTTATGCTAAAAAATCATCATGCCCTGAGGGCCTTCAAATGGCTTGATTCTTTTATTCATAATGAGGAATTCACACACTTCGAGCAGTTTGGAGTTGGTCCTGTGGTTTTGAAGTTGCTTGCTCTAGCTGTGTAAATGTGAGAGGACACTGAGACCTTGTGCACTTAGTATACAATCAGGACATCTGTGATGGACATTGTAAGAAGCAGTACTTTATCACAAGAAAAATGTTGCCAGTAAGGAAGAGTCATTTACAGATAATTCAGAGATGAAAGGAAGGAGACAAAGGATCTGACATGAGATTTGGGTCTAGGATGCTGTAGAGAATTCAGGTAAGAGAAACCTCGGCAGAATCCACTGAGGATTTGACATTATTGTAATACTCCTCATTCCTTGCTCAAAAGCTTTGCAAAAGCTTGCCAAGGTGGAGCAAGTTTTAGAATTTTCAACAAATGCTGCTATTAACCAAAGTGCTTAAAATCATGACACTGATTTCAAAAAAGCTTTAAATAATAGAAGTAACAGAAACATCACATGCAATGCATACATAAAAGCTAGTGTCTTGATTTCAAGCATCATTTGATATTAAGGTTTATGAACATTGCCTTTTTGTTGTTAGACTTAATATATCGCATATCCTCTGTTGTTGCAGACAAAAACTAAATAACAGACTTGCATATAATCTTGAGCTGGCAATATTGTCCAGATGGCAGTCTTTCCTCCAAACTGTGGCAATCCATCTTCACCCTTGTTTCCATATTAATTACTCATCCACATTATTGGATGCTGATTAAAGCTAAAAAAGTAGAATTTCCAGGTCCTGTTCCTAACCCTCTTGCACTAGAACACTGAAACACTTTTGTTTGTAATCTTGACATTTTTGTGTGTGAGTGCTAAAATTGACACTAAGGTACACCATGCATTCTGGTTAAAATTAATGGTAGGAATATATTCTGCACAACTCCAGAAGTTAAGCTTTGTATTTCAATGAACGTGCAATTCTTCCTCTAGAAATACAAGATATAACCCTGAAACTACTGTAAATTTTCATCCACTAAGTCCAGTGTCAGTTGAATGAAACACTGCCTGAGGAAGGTTGTCTGGAGGCAGAATTTCCATGAATACCAAGGCATTAGGTGACAGTTCCCATGCTAGTTGAAAGCATAAGAACTACTTATATTCAAGGCATTACTGCATAGAAGTATTGCAGGGCCACATTTTGTTTGCTGGTGTGTTAGGCTCCATCCCCTGTATTGTACTGCCATAACTACTTTGAATGATTCACCAAAATAAAAAGTGCTGTTTACAGAGTATTAGTTTCTTCCAACAACATGCAGAATCAGTAAGATCTTATTACTTTTATGAATTTATTTTAATGTTTAAAAAGGTATATAATTCCTTAAACCTCTTTTCTTCTTGCTACAATTGGAGGTAAGTAGGTGAAAATTCTGTTTTCAAGTTTCAAAAGAAACATGACTCTCCGGATTTTGGATTGTCTAACTTTCTTTCCCAGTATGTCAAGTCTGGTATCTCAGGGTGAAACACTGATGTGACAGACTGCCATAATGCAATGTGTTCAACCACCTCAATGATGCATCAACTGGAAGGAGTTCCCAAAGATTCAGTTCACACATGCACACACACGAGAAAAAAAACATGAGGGAGAAACAGTTTGGGGAAGCGGAACATTAATCTTTTTCACATAGTTTGGCACAAATTTAATTATGAAGTATTTGTAAATGTTCAATCAATTAGACTTGATTGTCAAACTTATAACATTGAAAGCAGATTATCTTTTGCAGAAGAATAGCTTCTCTTAACCAAGATCTTTTATGTTAACTGCTCCAGAAAGAGCTACATTTTCCACAGGATGTGAAAAAAATGCAGGAAAAAATGCGTAATCTTTGGCCAAATTCCAGGGTTTTCATATAAGTGGACTAGTTAAACCTTTAAATTCCTAAGTTAGGAGTTTTCCCATCCAGTTAATAATTATATTTAATAGAATTAGTTATTGAGTAACTCTAGAATATTTAATTTTTATAAGGGAAACTCAAAACTAATTGCAGGTAGATTCACAAGCTGAAGAAACTGCATGAAAGCTATTAATTTTTCCCTAAGTTTTCAAATACTTCTCCAAAGACTCACTTTCATGTCTCTTTTACTTGTAATATTTAAGTTCAAAACTTGGAAGTTCCAATACAAGGTAGCACAGGCATTATAAATTATCAACAATGGAAACCTGTGAAGTTAAAATGACCAAACTGAATCTGTATATATATATTTTTTTTGTACATAACATTTCCATCTCTGGAAGAAATCAAGTTATAAATCTACAACTAGAGAACTTAATGTCCACACTGTTTCTCTCTCCTCCCAGGTTGTTTATTTTTCTCCCTGGATAATATTTTTTTTTTACTCCTCAGGTTGTAACTACTGTGTCTTATTTTCTCATAGCACTGCCTTCTTTGGCTTTACTGACTGCAAAAGTAGAAGATGATCTGCTGAGTGTTGACTGGTTATTGTTCTGACGTGTCTGGAGCTTCCACATCCTCCTGCTCAAAGAAATGCCAGGTAATGTACAGCTCTGCTACAACTGAACCTCCTCATAAAACTATGCAAAACTGAGTTGAATGAAATAATTGTATACTTGTGTTGAATCTCATAACGTTGTATGGTACCAAAAAGGCTTGCTGAGATGTCTTAAGCATTTAGGGTGGTATTTCCAGACTGTCATATTCTGTCACACTTATCTCAGTGGGATCATGCCATAAGACACTGAAAGACATGACACTGAATTATTTTGATGTCTGCTGGTCACAGTGGCATAAGCAAGAGGTCTTCCAACTGATGTTAGGTAGGCAGAGGATAGGTGACGCGTTTTAGGAAAGTTATCATATTTATTAAGGCAAATCGTGTTGTGAGCTAATGTCACATGACTGTTCCGAATCATGCCAAAATGACAGCTTCTAGCTTCATGGAGGGCATTTGGAGCAGAAAATCTGTCATATTTAATGGTATGAATGCTTGGAATATGTCTTTGTCAACCACAATACAGCTTTATGACAGTGTGCTTTTGTACGTGGTGGTAAATTCATGGTACTTATACATATTATACACCTGAATGAATGCAGTCAGTACTGTAGTTAAGGTATGGCATAGACTGAAGTCTGATACCATAAAACTATCCAGTGCTCTGTCAAAGCTTGTGCTGATGAAATATATGGAAGCAAGTTGGCCAACATGCAACAGTGGAGAGGAGAAGAATATGTGCAAAGGTGAATGACTCCATGGAAGCTGAAAACTGCAGGCGGGTGACCTAGATGGTGTGTGGGTGCCACGGGGAGAAGGTTTGTAAATATGAAGAGAAAGAAAACTAAGAGGAGACTGGGAGAGAGAATGCACCAGGAGAGTGCACACCACAGCCTGTTGTATTTCTTGAGTACCACTTTCTAAATCTGTCATCAGGAGAAAAAAAATCACGTGTTTGTTCTTCCAATGCAAGGGTAGAGCTTGCCTGTTAGGGAGAAGGAGTGCTGGTGGGACTGGCAGCACCATCATGGCACCAGAAACAGCAGTGAGCTAGATGTAATTTTCCCTCTATGGAAAAGAAATTTGCAGGGCAAATTCCATGCATACATTTTACATGGACAATCCAGGGGTGTTTGCAGTCTGGGAGCAAATCAGAGCAGAAAGTGAGTGGCTGTGCTCCACTGACAAAATGACATTCCAAATGTTGTTCAAACAGAAAACTGCAGTTGCTCTCTCGTGTTGAAGGCAGTCCCTGTGTTGACTGCAGGACTTTGAGCATGCAGACCAAGACTAAATCATAACCAGAGTCTGTCTGAAATCTTGTCTGCCAGTAAGAACAGCAGAAATGCTGTCTGTCCAAGTGCTGCTGCAGCCGAGCTAAGACATATCACAGCAGTGAGCTGCCTCACTAATGCTGACTGAAGGAGGAGTCTTGGCTGCCTGCTTGTGACTGCATGTAACCTTTTCCTAAGCAACTAAATATCTTAAGAGCTTGATTCTCATTGCAAGTTGGATAGCTGAAGGGTGACTAACATAAACAACAGTCTCACTGCAATGAGATTGTCTGAAATGGTCTCATAAACTCTGTCTATCCGAGTTTCATCTGTTTGTGTTCTGTGAAAGTTGCATAGTGGCTGGATGAGTGTTAAAACAGTGTTTTGTTAGCCAAATGTGACTGATTTTTGGAATAGCCAGTGGTTCTTTTTTTTTTTTTTTCCAGCCCCTCCTCACCCATGTTTGTCATTTTTCTCTGGAATCTTGCACTGAGCACAGATGTTGGTGTGTAGGTGTGGGTTGCTATGCATATGCATCCTGCTACCTGAAATAGTGGTGAGTGTAGCATGCTCCCACAAAGCATGTAGCATGCCAGCTCTCTCTATCTCGGAAAGGACTAGAGGGTTGTTTTTTTCCCTTTGGATCTTTTACATGCAAGTCAGGCTTCACATAGCCCACAGTCAAAAAAAGAAAAAAAAAAAAAAAAGGAAAAGAAAGAAATCCTCCACTACAGAGACAAATAGCAACATGTGGCTGAAAGATAACAGAACCGTACATGCAAGTGCAAAAATTAAATATGGAAATATGAAAATGAGTGGGTGGTGGGTTTTTTTGTTGTTGTTTTTGTTGCTGGTTTGTTGTTTGTTTTTTTTCAAGCAAAAGAACTGATTCACTTGTCATTGCTGGAAATTACAAGGGGCCTTATTTCCTTAGCAGCCCATCTCGGAAGAACAAAATAGAAAAAAAGATCCATAGATAAGATGCACCATCTTAGTACCCAGTTGTGTTGGTTGGCTTTGGCAGTCTTTTGCAAAACTTTGCAGACAGCATGAAAAAAAAAAAAAAGCAACAGAAATAAAAAAAAAAAATAAAGACAAAAGATCACGTTAAAATGTGCAAGATGCAGATGCGTGGTCTCCTCCCTTCTTAGTCTTGTCTTCAGTCTTGCTACAATGTCACGCCTTCCTATGAGGCACTGGATTTATTTCCAGTGGCTTTTTCTTCCACTGTCATTTCCTCCATCTCCTCCTTCCCCCCCGTCCCTTCCTCCTGCCCATAGCCCACATCTTTTCCAGATATTTAATGTAAAAGTGATTACCTCTGCTCCCTGCAGGCTCTGCCCCTGCTCTGTGATGGTTTGAACAAGCTGTAAAAAAAACACGGTGCTCGGCAACAGGGCTGGTTGTTTCTGAGCCACATCCCTCTGGAGTCTGCAGTTAAGAGCTGCCTCCAGGAGCAGCAGAGCGATAGAGATACAGACTCTGTGTTAAGGACTGCTGGGATCACTCTATTCCTTCTCCTGTTAATTTGTCAGTCTGTGTTTACAAAAGGAAAAATAGTAAAATACCCACGATCCTTTAACTGTCATTAGGCTCCTCAAATTCTGCTTACTGAAATACTCTTCAGTAGGCAAGAAAATGAGTTATATAGGCTTCCTCTTTTTATGCAAAGATTTTATATGAATCTTGCCTTGTATTGTATATTGAAGCGGATAGGACTGTCTCTTACCAAGACCCTTTGCTCTGTCAGGTAAAACTAGAATCCAAACCATAAATGGGGCCAATATTCTCCTGTATGGAGCATAGTCACATGGAAATGAACATTCAGTTTAGGTTAACTTGTCTGGGAAAAGCCCAGCCTTGTTTTGACACCAGTATGCTCGGGTGCAGAGCGAGTAGTGGCCCATCAGATTTACTTACTGGAATATACATCCTGAATGTTGCAGGTGCTCAGCAGCAGCCCATTAAAATGTGCACAAAACAAATGTTGTGTTTTTGTTTGTTTGTTTGTTTGTTTTTAAGAAGGAAAAAAGTTTGATCATTAAGTCCAACATTTCCAAGTAAAGGCAGTTTTCCAGTGAACAACTAATAAATAATTTAAAATTTGGATGATTTATCGGTCCTATGCAATATAATGGAAGCCTTGTAGCAGACCAGGTTTATGGAGGGAACAGGGTTGTGTGGTGCACCAGGAAAGAAATGAGTATGCAATAAATGATTTAGACATTGGTGAGAATTAGGAAATCCTTTCTCCTTCCCATCTGACTTGTAACAAACAAGTTGAGTTTCAGAGTATGTTGTTGTAAAGATGTAGAAGTAGTAGTAGTAGAAGTGTACTACATGCAAGTGTGGTTCAGCCTTGTATATGGCAGTTCTGCTTAGGTCTTCAGAATAAAGTGACCACTAGAGCACAAGAAAAAGAACCTGTCACTTCCATGTTTCTTTTGCAGTATCCAAACTCCCAGCATAACAGCAGATAAGGCAGCCTAACATCCTCAGTGGGGTCCTCCTGTTGCGTGGCTGTTGTCACTGTTAGTCTCCCCTTTTTCTGTACTAATGAATTTCTGAACAGTTCCGTCTTGAAGGTAGCAACATGATGCACCCAGAGGAGGCTTGTGCTGAATGGGTCAACCTGACAAGTATATCCTGGTTAACAGGGTGCTTGTGAACCTGAGCAATATGAACGCAGAAGGGGGTAATCAGAGACAGAGGATTACTTGCTTTTTTATGTTTCACATCGGTGTAAAGAAAATAGATTTTCCTCTCTCTTAATACAGTAATATCATTCTACAAATGAAATAGGCATCCTCTTTCTGCACCTCATGTTCTCTTCAGTTTCATCTATGCACAGTGTTTCTAAAACTTGTATTCTACTTTGTGGAAATATTTATTATTTTCTGTTTTCTCTCTTTTGATAATTTATTTTCTCTGCTTCCCCCTGTGCTTTTTTTTTCCATACAATGCTTCTCTTAATAAACCTTTTCTACCTCTTGGCCAGCTCCTTTCCAATGGTTTCTGTCAGAAGGAGATTATGAGATAATCTTTTTCTTGTCTTTAAAGAATGCACAAAAATGTGATTGCTTCTCATCTTGCTCATTCCTGATTGTGTCCAAAGAGGTGGGAAAGTGGAGACATAGACACCTCCATGAGCAACTTCTTGGAAGACTTTGGTGAAAGGATTAGTGAGGCCTGAACTATACCTTCCCACAAAGCTGAGTGCAGAAAACAGATAGGCATGAGTCACTGTGAGTGCTGGAATAGGTTATTACCCTTCCCTGGACTGGCAAAGAGTTGAGGGAGACCTAGGCAATTTAAGTACTATGCACACAATGAAACCAAGGACAAATCAGACTCCATCTTTAATGTGCTGAACATTTAAAACTGTATTTCAAATCACATGTCTTGGAATGATTACTTAAAGAAGGCACAGATAAAAAATAGAGGAGTCCAGTTTAGGTGTATAATGTACTCTTTGTATATGGCTCCTCTTGTGGAATATGAGGAGGCTGTAAAAAAAAAAACAAAAAACTGCACAGGATTAATGTGCAGTAAGTCAAGTTCCTACCTCACATATTGAATAAACAGCAGCTCTGATAGAGTAATACATAAGCACAGTAAATGTTACTGTTCCAAAAATATACAGATAGGAGGCAGCTTTATGTTCCTGTAAAGACTTTGTTGTCAGTAGACCTACAGAATAATATCTGCCATTCTAGAAAAAAGGTCAGGGATCAAAAATGTTTTCACAGTTACAAAAGTAATAAAAGCCTGCAATCTATGCCTGATTGCTGAGGTAGCTCCTGGCACCCACCCTTTCTTTTAATGAAGAGAGATGGGTGTTAATGGGTGGAAAAGAGTATTTTTAGTCTCCATAATACGTCTTTTGATAACTTGTGGGAGGTCTTCAGTTTAGAAGTCTTCTGAGGGCACTACGACTGGAAGAGCTTTAGCAGCTTTTCTGACTGCAAGACAGGCTTTGTAATGTTCACTTCTTGTTGTTGTAGTTTTTGGAAGAAAAAAAAAAACGACTTGGAATTATCTATCATTTAAAACCAAGCCAAAAGTCATGTTGTTTTGTTCTGTTTCTTGTGGCTTTGGCAAAAAAATATAAAAGAGCAAATGTGAATCAATGATGATTAAAAGTGAGGGATATTATAGGAATGTAGCAAGGTAAGAATGGTCATACTGTACCAGGGTGGTGGTTTAGACATCACAGCACCATATCTCTGGCAGCAGCTAGGGTCTGAGGCTTTGGCTGAAGATAGAATTTTGTGATACCAAGTGAGGACTACCCCGTTCTAAATGCAGATCTCTTTCCATTTGGCAGTAATTCACGTTAACTTTAGTAACGTTGAAGATTCTTGTATTATATAAATATCTGACTTCTCTTTGTAATCTGTTGGATTTAATCTGACTTTAGTGAAATATTACAATATTGCATATCAACTGCCTAATTATCCAAAATGAGGGGGGAAAAAAAGGCTCTCTTTTTATTGGTTTGAAATTTGCATCTCTTTGTTATCACTGCTTGTCCTTGCGTTACAAAACAAGGAGAACAGAAGCACTAGATCTATATTCTCTAAACCAGCCACGGTTTCACATACTTTTAACATGTTCCAGAAGAAGCTGTGCCATTGTTTTATACAATGCCAGTAGTACCACGGTACTTCAAATAGCTCTCTGAAATGCAGTTCTTTCTGTTCCTGCTGTTATCATTTCCTAGGACACTGGGAAAGACTCCAAGCTCTAAATGTTGGATTAAGATCTTCACTTCAGCAGCTGAGGTCAGTGGCTCCTGTCGTCTTGGTCTGCACTTCTCCTCACTCAGAGGCTGGTTCCAAATAGAGGCCCTCAGTCTAAGAAGCAAGTAAGACTTCCAGGCAGCTGTTCTGCTCTTGTGACCCTAATGAGTAATTTTTTTTCTCTTAATCCATTATGTAGCATCAAGACCTGAATTCAAAACTTTCTATGGTTTAAAGAGATCTTTCCCAGTGCCAGTTTTGGAGGGTTTTTTTTTTGTTGTTGTTGTTCTTGTTTTTTGTTGGTTTGGTTGATTTGGTGGGTTTTTTTTTAGAAAAAACTGCACTTGATATGGCTCGGACCATAATTACTGTAAGTTGGGTGCTTACTCTTTTTACAAAAAACTCTCTTGCATTGTTAAAATACAGAAACATCTAACTGACTGACTTCCATATAAAGGGGGAATGGAAGAGAGGAGTCACACATAACTTGAGTTACTCGAGCATAAGGTATTTTTATTCAATTGAGCCCTTTAGTTCAGATTAGGATCATAGCTTCTTTTGAATGTACCAGTTACTTTGACTTCTTAGTTCAGTGCTGAAAAACTAACACTTCTGGACATCTCTGACAAGTTCAAATAAAAAGCCATTAGGATCTCCTAAATTTAAATCTCACAGGAAAGTTGAATTTACAAAAATGCCTGTCTGTGGTGTGTTTGGATCTATACAGGAAAACAGTGACTCAGGTTAAGTTAACATTAGGACAAGTCTGAGGATACAATGGAAAAATTGTGCTCATAATGAGTTGATATGGACATTCTTTCTCGTATCTCTGTAATAGGAGATTGTTGCACTAGTGTCAGACTTGCAATCTTTTGAAAGATTATATTGAGTCGTTAATTTTTCTGTATATTTATGAGATGAGACATATAAATGATTTATCTTTTATGTAATAATTATATAATAATAAATTGCACCATTTTTACAATTTTAGTCTGCTGGCTTTACAAAGAAGGCCAAGGTTTTAACAGATGGATAACTGAGAACTGACCAGGAAGGAAAAAAAAAAAAAGCCCTTAAAACGAATACATTTCAAGGAGGCTGTAATTATTTCCTTCTTTGTGACTTACAGCAACATACTGAAAGTTAATAAAGATAAATGTAACATTTACAGGGTAATAAGAGATTGTGGAAGGAAATAAACAAACCTAGGATATAGTGCATCTAAGTAAACACAAAGGTTGTAAAACCTTCAAACTCAAATATCAAGAGCACTGCAAATTAATGCTGCACACAATAGACCCTTTGGAAGCTAACTTAATCCACCCCCATGTATCTACATGAGGGCCATGCATAACAATGCATGAGCTGGATTTCCATTAGAGTTTCCTCTGCAGGCTGTCAGTTGTTTGAAGAAATAACAATTTCCTAGGCATGAAAGCTTTTTCAGAATGTTCCCACTGATGTGTAATAAAAGTGACTTTACTTTTTTTCTCCCCCCCTTTTCTTCAGCCCCTCCCCCCGAGATGTGACTTTGGGGGGGGAAGGAGGATGGACTTAGACCCCCGGCCCCCTACCAGTTTACCTTGCCTGGATTATCAGTGCAGGTGTTAAAATAATTGAAGGTGTGGTAGGAGATACAACCCCTAATAGCCTTTCCTATATGGAGATTACCTAGGTAGAGAATGCCAGAGTACCTGAAGAATAGGCATGTGAGTACCTTATTAACATAGCACCATTCAGCGGCAGCTGCATATCTGGAAAAAAAACCCTTTAAAGAGCCTATTCATCTATGTTAATGGGCCCATTGCACAGTACATTGTGTGGGAAATTAAGTCTCTGGCTGTGAACTTCCTGTGCTGTGCAAGCTGCCTTGACTCTTTTTTATTGCTTCAGTGTTATTATCTCCTCCTGGAAATAAAAACAATCATGTTCTCACATTTGAGAAGCCAAAACATTCCCAGATAACAAACTGGTTGAAAGTTTCTTTTGTTTCCCTTATTAAGTGAAAAAATATGTTTTGAAATTAAAGTAAACCCTAAATTAACATCAAAGCCCATCAAATTAGCTGAGCTGTCATATGCATGATAATGTTGGGTTTTCTTTTTTTTTTTTTTTAACTCCCCTGTAAAATACACAATTTAAATTGCTTTCCTATTTATTGTTCCTTGGAATTAATTTTTGCAACAAAATATGTTAATTTATTCAAATGAGACATGATTTTTGAATGTTTAACTGGCAAAGAACTGCTTTCCTGCTGAAAGACTGAGGTAGAATAACACTTCTTTAAACGTTTTCCTAAAATATAACGCCTCTCTATTTTAGTGCCAAGTGGACAGATTCTTCAAACTTAGATCTGGAAAAGTGTACCAAAAAGAGTACACCTTACTTATTCAAGATATTTTCAAGCTCTGTGGTCAATTTGAGAGTAATATACGATATTGTACAGTCTATATAACCGTTCACCAAAGAAATAATTATCATCAAATATTTAATCAATTCTTCTTTTAAGATCCGAATGCTACACGTTGCATCATAATCATCATCATCATGCTGCCAAAAGAAAGATTTAATGATCAATACTGTCTGGTTAAAACTCAATTAAGGAGGATCTTTTCAATATTTATTTTTTTTTTATCTTGCCTCTTTCAGTCATTTTCAAGTTAGTGTAATTTGTTCAACTATTTAGCACATTTAATGAGCATACCAGAATATAAGTAAAATAGTCATTGAATGTGCTGAATTACTCATTTCATGGCATACACTCAACTTCAATTGGACAACAGCAAGAAAAGACAAAAAAAAATCCTAACTGTCGCTGTTATTTGAATTATTAATATAAATTGCAATAGAATTCAGTTCTTATGATAAAATAACTATTAAGAAGCACTGTAATGCTGGCTCACTCAATACCAGTTATCAAGAAGTACCAGTAGAGGAAGGAAGTCAGTAAGGAACGAGCCTTGTAATGCAAACTATCAATTCATCCAGTCTGATTTCACTGTCTTCCCAGGCACTCGTTCTGTAATTTTTCTTCAAAATTTTAACTGTGAAATCTCACAAGCAGGGATGGTATGGGATGCACATACTTTTCTATTTTCTGTGCTTTATAGTTCTTGACACTGTTAACATAATAAAAATCCTCGATGCTGGTAGACCCAGCGCTGAGTGCTCTTTGGGTGTGTGCAGGTCTGACAAGTGATACGCTAATATCAGGGAGGAAATCAAAATTTCATATTAGTTAATGATTCAATGATGGAAATTCTTACAAAGTCACTGTAAGTTGTAGTCTGTACAGCCCATATATCAGTGGCAATCTGAATTACACCTTCCTGACGTTTAGATATTGGAATATTAGATCTCTCTTTCCAGACCAGTCCAATAAATGGCGCTCCTATTACATCAGTAGATTTGGCTGTTACATCACTGCTATAATTTTTTCTTTCATTGGTATGTTACAGTGTGTTTTTTTTTCCTTTCTCTTACATAGTCTACTTAATTTTTAAAATGACTTGCATTTTTATTTGTTTGTTTGATTGATGACTGGCATTTTTGCAAGTTTTAGAATACGTTTTAAGAGTTTCAAAATATACAATGGAGTTCTAAAGCAACCATTCCCATTTAGTCCCTTTTCCACAGCAATACTGTTTTTATATAGCAACTGTGCTGATGACATTTCATGAACAGGGAGGCTGGTAATCTGGATGCAAGCAAAATTTTTTCAAACAGTTGCTGTAAAGATAATTCAGATTAATGGGCCATTTACAGTCTTGCTAACTTACTAACTGGCTCTGTGCTCTAGGTAATCAGGGTGACATTACTGCCGGCACAAAAATGACATCTCGTCATCAGAAATTTTCTTCATTGGCACAGAAAATGCCAGGCACATCACCTCTGACTGTGTGGCCACCACATCTATTAACCTTATTGATTTGGAGTCATGCTGTGCCACACTGGAAAACTACTCCCTGCTGAAAGACTCAAGTGGATCAATCCTGAACCATGAACAAAACTCAATAACAAAATGTTGTAGGCACCTTTCTCCATTAAGTATTCCTCAAAGTAAATCACATTAGAGGACGTCACCTTGAGGAGCTTCCCTTGGGATTCTGTGATCTCCCAGAAAGAGAAAAAAGGCAAAATTGAAGGAAAAGATGTTTATATTGCTAAATGTATTATATGTCAGTGTCCTCAAATATCTCACTATAACTAATTTCCCTTTCTAAACTTTAGAAATCTGATCTTGCTGTTTGTTTTTAATGGTGTTTGTCCCTGGTATGTCGTCCAGTGACAGATGAGTCTGGAAAACAAAGTTTTCTCCTTTTATCAACCTTTCAGCATTTTCATGTATTGATCAGCATTTATTTTTGAGAGCCTAAGTGTGATGGGTCTTGAAAATGAAACAAGGCATCTAACTCCTTTCAGCCTCATACAGATAACAAAGAAGGCAACAAAAGGAGTTCCAGAGCTTCATATTTCCTGACAAAAGATGGAGGATTGCAGCAAGCCCCATTCATATTTAAATGTTCATGGCTTTGGAATTAAAAGTCCATCTTTCATGTTATCATTTCCGTTCCTTACTTTTTTTGTTGGTGTTTGCCAGCAATGAAAACTATGTCCCAAATATTAGTGTGACTCTTCAGCCTGCAGAACTTCTGTTCTTTGAAAATATTCCTTGTTACAGCCAATTGAAGCTTTTAATTTTTTATTTTTTTTTTAAGGAGTTGCACATCATTCTAGTATTGAATTGTCTTGGAAAACTCATTTAGGATCAGAAAAGTGTGGGCATAACTAGTCCGTGTGCATGTGAGTAATTATAGCTGAGTAAGTTTTATTAAAGCTGGCGAGACCCCCAACCTCAGGGAAAATTACTCACGTAAGTAAGGGGCACAGGACAGGATCGTTTCTGTTGCGCTGTACTGTGACAACAGTATTTTTTCCCTAGGGTCTGATCTGAAAACTTGACAGCTAAAACCTACAGGCATAAGGTTGAATTTCGCACTGGTTTTG
Source organism: Callipepla californica brunnescens (assembly GCA_023055505.1). NCBI lineage: Eukaryota > Metazoa > Chordata > Aves > Galliformes > Odontophoridae > Callipepla > Callipepla californica. Next base: position 11,299,244 of record JALIRH010000008.1, on the reverse strand, counting down.
GTGTTAATGAATAGAATAAAATTCCTTAAAAATACTCCTTGTGCAATATTCAGCCATGCTTAACATCTGTATATTTATCCATACTAATGTTTTGATATTTTGTTTCAAAGAAAATTCTGGATCATAAAAAGAAAGGAAAAACAAATGGAATGGCATTAGTAAATATTATCAGTTGCTTGGAAAAAAAAAAAAAAAGTGATTTCTCAAAGCCACATAGAAGTCTGGAAAATATTATTTTTATTCCTTAGGAAATAACCCTGGGTTTCTAATTAATGTCACGAAATTAAGGCCATTTATCTGAAAAACTGAAAGAAGATCTATATATGCTCCAAAGTTCAGTGTTTGTCCCTGAGCTCTAACATGGGATACACTGCGTGAAAGTCTAACATGGGATACACCATATATCATCTCTATTTAGAGCCCCTAGGCAGGAAGTATGGATAAAAAAAATAATCAAAATTACTGTTTTTCTTTACTGAAAGCCCTCCAAGGAATTCATTGGAATTAGTTCTGTCTGCCCATCTAATTGATAATTATTTAATTAGCAATTTATAATGATAATGGGATTTTACCCCCCACCAGTCCATCTTGTCGGTAAGAAAAATATAAGTAGACAACCTTATGTATTACTTTACCACTTTTGGCAGTTGGCACAAGATATTGTGGGCCAGCGTTGTGATTCCCCACAGTTAAACCATAAAAGCAGTGTATTCATATATTTCCTTTGCCCACAGTGTTTCCTTTTCTCATTACTGTGGGTGACTGGCATTCTCACAATGTGTGTGGGTGCACAGGCTTGTTGTGTCACCATGGACAGTTCTAAGAGCAGCTTCATTAGTTCTTTTTACAACAAAAGCTAGGTTTTTTTTCCTGCCTTCTCTTTCTTTCCCTTAGTTGGCATGCGGGTTGAATTTTTCTTGGACCCCCTGCTTGACTTTTTTTTTAGAGCTCCTTTTGAACAGTGCAGCAGTGTGAACACTAGGAATTGTAACTGATAGACTGTTTGCAGGAGAACTCATGAAAGTTCTCTTTGTTCACTTCACATCAACCAGGTTTATGCAGACCCTCCCCCACCTCAGCCAAACAGGGAAAAGGAAATCCACTTTTAATTATACATTGATGGGAATCACTGTATAGTGAAATTGCATCAAGTGGAGAATGCCCACTTTATACTCCTTTATCTAAGAATCCAAAAGAAGCACTGGCGTAAAAAAATGGATATGCAAGCATAGACTCCCCAGTATATAGCCAGGCCTGACTAATTGAAATCAGTTTGCCAACTCTGCTTCCAGTCCTGGTGAAAATTTTCAGTAGTGTTTTTGCGCTGTAAGAGTGATTTATCCCTTAGTCCTTGATCTTGTAATGTCTTATTTTTGGAACCTTACCAAAACTATTTCCAAAGCTATTTATCTTTAATGTGAAGAGAAAATAAAATAAAATAAAATAAAATAAAATAAAATAAAATAAAATAAAATAAAATAAAATAAAATAAAATAAAATAAAATAAAATAAAATAAAATAATTATGCAAGTATAAGCTATTGTCAAAACTTGAATTGATGATATTGATGTCATTTCTGTTTCCTTCCCTCAGACAATCACGCTCAGGAAACTGGGAAAAAGAGTCCTGAGGACAAAAAGAAAGGAGATCTACCTGGTTGTGGCATAACAAAAAGATTGTACAACTTTGCAAGAAGTGTAAGTAAACAAGTGTAATACTTTGTGTCATTTTGTGCTCTTGCCCAGTGAAACAAACAGAAAAAAAATTAAAGTACTACAGAGACTTCTGAGGTTATAAATCATTTGTATAATATGCTAATAAATATGTAATGTTGATTTTCTTGGACTTCTTAAAATTAGTATTACAAGATATCATTAATATTGATGACAGTGTAGGATATTCAGTGTTACTGTTGAAGTTGATGTTGTTCTATTTGTCTTTTGAATCTTTCAGTACAGAAAGGAAATAGTGGTTTTCTCAGATATTTGGCCAGGGCATTAATTGTTTTTTTAAGTGTTCTTGAAGTTCACTTTTTACTTTCCATTGGCTTAGTTGTTCCAATGCATTTATTTTAAAGGTAGCTCCAAAAGAAATGCCTCCTTTTTATTTTCATGGAAACTACAACAGATTCAAAGAGCACAATAACACTGTTTGATAGACTTAATTCTCAGCTACTAAATCTATTTTTCAACACAGTCAACACCATTAGCTGTGCATTTTTGCGAGCGATGAAAAAGAGCCTGCGTGCTGTGCTCATAAAATTCTTTATGGTCATCTGGAACATGGCTTGTCTTTCACGCCTCTGTTGCCACTCACACACCATCCATTACCTCACTGCACCCATATCCACTGTTTGGTCTCTGTAAATGTTCAGCAAGTGATGAATATCAAGGGGTGCCATTTTTCCCACATGGATGTTAGTGGAAGTGTTCAACCTCTACTGTCATACTGCCAGTATCCGCCTCTGACATTGTGGGCCAACATATTAAAAGAGGAGGTATTACTTTTGGAGCAGCCTTCATCCAATTTAAACATCAGTATTTTTAAAATTTCAGAAATTTAATTTAAGAGATATTTTGACGTAGAAAATGAAAGAAGCCTAATCTCACCTCAAAGATAAAATACTGTTTGCATCAAGGTCAAAGGGAACAGTGCAGGTGTGTCTTGCAGAAAAAGCAAGGATGTGTATTGCACTGATGAAGGACCTGTTTGTTAGGAGCCCCATCCTATGCATTATTCCTATGTGCAGCCTGAGAGAACTCAACCACTTCCCACTGCCAATCCTGGTGTATGCTCCTCTGCTGCACTAAGTCAAGAACGTGTGACTGTATCAGATTCAGGTTGTATCTGCTTCTAAGTTTTTCTTATTTCACCACTGTCCCAGATTTTCTTCCAAGATTCTATTAAAAAAAAGTTTCTTTCTTTCTGTGCAAAAGAAGGAAAGTATGTGAGCTGCACCTGTCTGTACACAGAAAAGATGAGGAACTGAATGCAGCAGAGATGAAAAATGATGCTGGCTTAAAGCAAGTGAAATGAAACATGTCTGTAGGGAAGTCTGAGAGTATATGGTAAACTACAGAACACCCTCATACCTGATAAGACATTCACTGAACTTCATTGCTTTCCTTACCTGCAGTTCCACCAAGCTGTTTTCATTAGCGTGTGGGGACAACTAAAGTTTTTAAAAGACTAGAAGACTTTTTCTTCCTTTTTTCTTTTTTCATATTTATTTATTTAGCAGAGCCAAAAAGTCTTGTGAGTTTCCAATCTGAATATCAAGTCTAAATTCAAATGTGTGAGAATGTGTGAGTTGGTCCATCAAGGCTTTGCTCTACCAGAATGGGAACAGTGTTACATGTAGATGCTCATAGTTTCAAAGAAGTAATAAGAACATCAGGAGATCTTTAACAACCAAGCACTAATTCTTTTGGATTTTTTTTTCCTGACAGAACTAAGGCATCTTGTTTTACAGCACATGAGGCAATTTGAAAAGATTCATTAGTTCCCATGGAAAGAAGAAATCTTAAAACACAAGATCCCATTCAGAGCTCAGGACTGAATCTGAAATGATTCAGGGTAGGCAGCATGTCACCTTCCATCAAAATGAGGTTTTACTGTGACCAACTACTAAATGATAAAGAAGCATGGAAATTATTAAGGCTAAAGCAGCTATGACATGGGTAAATGTTTTTTACATCTGGGTAGGCTGAGCCATACAAAGGAGCCTCAAGAAATAGTCTGCATGTGAACAACTGATACACAGCAGGAGTTGCCTGAAAGTGGTACCTCTCTGCCTGATGTGAGGGAATCATCCAGGGAGAAACTGACTTAGGAAGAGATTGAAGGATACAGGGGGGAGTGGTCTGAGAAAAAGAGAGAGGTTAGATTTGTGTTTAAAAAGTAAACCTTGGATTTGATTGTTCTGGTCTGTTTCCTTTATAGGTTCATACTAGATGTTAAGAGAATCCTCAAAGACTACTCTAAGAATTGCTGCTGAGAATAAAGCATCTGAGATGGATTATATTCTTACAACAGAAGAGTTTAAAATAAAAGGTAGGAACATTTTCTTGTAATGACTGCGTTGTCTGGATTCTGTATGGTTCCTTGCCTTTCAGTGAAGTTACTCATTCATTTACCCCATCATTCAGCTTAGAACTAGGACTTCCTTTAAAGTTCAGAAAGATGTAGTTCAGCAAGTTTCCTTCTGTGGAGAACTTAGGAGCACTGTTTGAGAGAAAAGCCCTTGAGGGTAACATGCTTTAGTTGGAGTTCTGCTGAACTGAATTTGCACATTAAGTACAGTACCTTGCTCTTGCCTGCTAAAGCATCCCTTGTTTAAGACTACACGTATCTGTAAATAAGGGAGAGTAAGATATTGCATCAGGTTTTATGCTGTGTCATTTGTGAACAGACCCTTTGGGCTGCTTGTGAAGACAAGAATTGCTAGGCTGTGGGTCTGCAAGCCCTATCACCATTTCTCAGCAGTACATTCCTGCAGCTGATTGGGAAGACAGCCTCATAATACTAGAAAATTCACCAAGCCACACTCCCCACAGCTGAATTTTCCTAATTTAAGCTTACTTTGGACCCAGGGCTAATATAAAACAGATTTACCATATGTAAAATAAAAAACCCCTAAGTTCTTCAGTAATCAGAGGTCTCTCTTCAAGAACATTCTATTCTAAATAATGGTATACTATTAGTAATAATTAAGGGGAAAAATTTGCACTAATGAGTCATAGTGATGAAATATTGCCCAAATGTGTGATCCCCGCAAAGGCTAGGATGTGTAATTGGACATTAGACTGATAAATAAAAATAATGGTTAAATGCTGGTTAATGTCTATAGGAGCTTAAACAGATAGCCTGGGTACAATCACTTAGGTTTTGTGGACATTTCTGAGGCAAACACCTCCACATTTGTGGACATATATAAAGGGGATCAGAATTTGTCCAGTTCTGTTTCTGTACTCGCTTGGTTGCATACATCTATTAATGAAAAAGCCTTTGACAATGACGTGTCTGTTTCCTCAGGAATCTGAAAAGCAGTCACAGATCAGGAACCCTGTTTTGAGTCTCACTGTATCTTTTTCTTTTCTCCTGAGTTCAGCCATACTCATTTCATTAGGCTGGGGCAGTTAGGTCAGACAGGTTTATAATTATCTCCCAAGACCAAAGCTCTAGGTGAACTTTTAGTTTAGAACATTGTATCTTTGCTGGGACCTGGTGGTGTTCTCATCTATTTCACTTCAAAATTGTGAGGACCAATTCTTCAGTGCTTGTGTGTACTTTGTGTACCTGCCAAGTCCCCTCCTTCCATTCCTTCAGGTAGTCTCAGAAGTGACTGATTATAAATGCTGATCTGACTCTGTGAGCTTTCAGCAGCACACCTGAGGTTCTCATTTTCTTTCATGGTGAACAGTTTTTCTTTCTTTCTTTGACTTTTTTGAGGAACTGATTCCAAAGATTTTATTCACAGTAGTTAACAGGTGTGAATTGGTGTTTTCTAGCATAAGTGTCATGCTGGGTAGCCTTTGTTCACTTCCTGCTGCTTCCCTGCTCTATTATGGCAAAACTTACTTTAATAGAAGTTTTTTTTAATGGTTTGTACAGTATGTATTTTTAAAGCATATTACGGAATAAAAGTGAATATCTATCAGAACAATGTGTTCCTATGAACCTTTAACAATTGGGCAGATCCCTTGATTTCAATGGACATAGTCCAGAACAAGGGACTTGTACCGCCTGAGCAGGAGTGCTAGAATCTGGCCCTCAACAGATGCAGTTTTGTTTCCACCAGCATGTGCCAATTAAAATGATTCTGCTGTAATAAAATATCAGGAGACAGAAAAAGAACCACCATGAACTGAGGCGATACTGAAGAGTTAGACGTCTTTTCAGCTGACACAGATCCCCTGCTCCATTGGTGATCAATGGCAATAATGACATCCACTTTCCAAGGTAGTGCTGGGCTGCTGAGGGCTGATTCTGAAGCCAGTGGATGGTGTGAATTGTTGAGGTATATTCAAAGGCCATGTTGGATGGGCGGCAGGAAGATCTGAAGCCACTGGAGATGTAGAACAGAAATAATAGGAGGAGTGATAAGAATGACACCATTTCCAGAATGTCTGAATTAAGAAGGAAGGCAGGAAATGTTGAGCAGTGTTTGAAATACTTTGTCTGCTCAGTACAAAGTAATTGTACAGCATATCAGCTGCTAATGCTTCAAAAATGAAAATGAGGAGCTCAAAAATGTAGTTCAGTGGTTTGCAGTGGGAATTGTTTCAGATGTCAGACAACACAAGTCTGATAAATACTTTCAAATTTCTCTTAGAACAGGTATATATAACTGCTGAGTAATGTCTCCCACTCTTTACACCTCTTTCATGCTTATTGACATGATCCACCTTAGCAGTGTTACTCCTGAATTCCATAAAGGCAGACAAACAGTTACTGATACGTCAAGAAATTCCTTATTTACGAAAATTTAGAGAAGAATGCCTGTGTACTTTGGGCACTTTCATTTTGTCTATTTCTCTTTACTATGGCTAACATTGCTTGTTTAAATAGGAACCACAACGCTTGTATTTGCTGACTCCATTTGTGTGCTGGTTGCTGTGGCACAATTTCAAGCTGCTTTCAGTGTTACAGTATTTTCAGGATTTTACTGCTGTAATTATGACATTTGCCTCTCACTGTTCAGTTTATGTCTCTGTTTCCTGCTTGAGAGTTTTAAGTCTAAGGTTAGATTTTTTCATAACTGTCCATTTAAATATTGATAGGGATGGGAGGAATTCAGTATCAAATGATACAAGAAGAAAACAAAGGTTTTGCAGGAGCAAAGAGAAACTGAATGCAGAAGATAAGAAAGCATATTGCTTGCATCAGCTATGTACCACAATACTTCTATAATCTTCAACTGTGTTCCCTTTTCTCTCCCTAACTTCCACCTCTGTTGAGAGCTTTCAGGCTCTATTTTCCCTATAGACTTTGTAACAAACCTTGCAAAACACCTGATGCTGGGAGAGGACAGAATGAGACTCTGATAAAGAGAAGGTTTCTTCTTTTGAAGTAGAGAGCTCTTCAAAACTGAAGCTCTTTGTGAACCTGCAGAGGTTCACTCTCAGTAAAAGAGAATCAAATCTAGAAGTAACTTTTTGTGAAGTTAGGCACTAGAAATGCTACACCAATTTAACCAGTGACCAGTGAGATGAAGAGACTTGCAGAAATATTTTTAACAAGGAAGCAATCTTTCCTGAAAATGAAATATTTTGCAACAAAATCTGCTGGCTTTACAGACTGGCTCATTTCTTTCTTTAGATTTCAGTATGGATGCAGAAAAGGAGAATACACTCTAGCATCCCCTCCCCACTTACAAACTCAGACTTGAATGTGTAAAATCATTTCGCCTGGAAATAAGAGATTTTGACACAGCATTTTCTTCAGAATAGTCATATGGTTGTTGTCAAATAGTTAGAAGAAAAATCAACATTTTGAAAGTTGATGCAAAGTAACTTGTGTGCTCCTGGTTCGTATTCACGTGTTCTTTAGCTGCCATAAGCAGAACAGTAATTCAAAAATTACTTGCATTACATTCACATCTTCCTTTCTCTGTTAAATCATGCACACACATTTTCAGTTTATTAGTACTGGATAAGAGGCTAACTATGTCTACAAGCCTTGTAATGTTTAAATTACCCTAGCCAGTTCTGGGAAGGTATATGTGTCCATGAAAGTGAATTACTCACAGATCACAAAAGAAACCGCCTTTTCAAAATTATTTCAGAAGGTCTAATTATCTGCAAAATGTGGGATTGGTTTTGTGCTGTTGAAATTTGTTAATATGCCCCAAAATGCTTTTGGCGTTTTTGTATGCACAGCAGGAAAATCAGTAAGGAACTGGAACTAGTTTTTAATAAAAGTTGAAAAGCACAGCTTAAGGTCCTTGCTGAACTATAAATGTGAGACTGTAGGCCTCTTAAGCCTACATTCTGTCTTAGGGTAAGGATATATGGAAAAGGCACATGAAAATGCAATTACAGGAAAAATTGGGTTTAGACTATTGATATTATTAATTAGAGGTGAATAATGCTTATTTAAAATTTTGATGTTTCAGAAATGTCAAAGCAAAGCAATCACTAGCATGTCTGGAATTCATATTACCTGTCCAAGCAATTTTCTTTCTTCTTCTGTAAGTGCACAGTATTGTTCATTTCAATGAGATATTACAGACAGACACTAGACATTCAATTTCCCCTTCTTCAGACAACTGGGATTTAAATATCCATTCAGTTCAGTAAATGATACGTCTATCACGAAACTCCTTTTTAACTCTATGTCTACGGTTGCAAACATATGGCTGATATATAATTAATAGGCATTTTACATCCTTCTGAAGAGCAGAAATGTGTACTTATTTTTTTTTAATTTGTGATACAGACTGTGGATGACTGGCACTGAATGTATGTAAAAATGATAGCACTACATGAGGAAGAAAAAAAGATCTTTTACAGAGAATTAGATCAAAGACGATAAAGTTGGTGACATACTGAATTTTATTATCTACTTCTGTCTTATATTAAGACTGAGTAGGTTTCTCCATCAATAAAAAATGTTTTCATGTTATCCACATATCTGGTTTGATTTCATTTTTCTTGAACTGCATTCAGTACCAATGCTAGGGGTGTGCTGGGAGTGGTTTGTGAAGGAAAAATATCAGTCTGGAAGGTTGTGACCTGAATGTTGTATTGGGCAGGCATGTTAAACCCATCCGATGTTTTTGTTCATCTTCAGTATCTGTACAAGGGGTGCAGCAGAGTCTGCTGAATGTCCTGAATGGGATTCCTGGAGTTCAACATTTAAAATATAAATGGAGCATTTAAGTAGCATAAGTTCACAGCAGAGAAGTTGAAGTCTTAAATCAGTATTTTGTATTAATATCGGGATATACTTTTCTTCCAGGTTCAATCTTGCAAGATGCGAATATAAGAAGCTACTTTCAACTAACTGAAGAGTCTATAGAAGAGGTTTTGGAACAAACAGGAGAAAATCAACAGAATCTAACCATGAGGAGAAAAATTCAGATGTGAAATTGCTGAAGTTTATATTTGGTACCAAGTAAGTCAGTAAGTATCCATACCATTTCAATTGGAATAAATACAATTTTCTAGGAGCTCAAAGAGCAATACAAGTTAAGACTGTGTGATCGAGATATTATATCTGGGTTTCCAAAAAGCTGTGTGGAGTATCCCTCACCCAAAAGGTCTTTAAGTGATAAAATTCTTAATAACTAAATAAGAAAAAATGTGTTAATGCCTGAATAAAAACAGGAAACAACAGTCAGGAAAAAAGTAACTATATTCAAGTAAGAGGTTGCTAATGAAATCATAGAGAATTTGCACAGTCTATGTATTCATAAATAAATTTTATAAAGGGTGGAGGATGATTCAGATGGTGTCACATTTTGCAAATGGTATAAAATTATTCAAGTTTGATAGATCTCTATGAGAGGCCGTTGAGGTTTGAATAGGATTTTCTATCTGACTGGGTGACAAAATGATATAGGGCATTCAGGATATGTTTTCTGTTTTCTTGTAAATTGGTATCTAAAGTCATTTTAGGGACTCTGGGACATATCCATACAAGAGTTTGACATATCCACGTGAGACTAGCAGAAGAGATGACCACTACTCTGCTGCAAAATTAGGTGCCTGTTTGGGAAACTGAACCTAATCTTTAGTGCCCACTGATGTATCCTGATTGTCATGGAGAAAAGTAACTTTAATCCTATGAAAAAATGTGTTCCAGAATGTTCAGGTAAGAGGTTGCCCTACAAATGATTATCTGAAAACATCAGTAGTGGTCAAAATTGCAAATTGATAAGCAATATTAGCAAAGGAAAAGGGGTGGAAATCCAAAGGACTGTGCTTCTGCATAAATCTTCTGTATAACAGCAATGTTATTATGATCACTGTGTCTGGTATTGCATCATTATAGGAGAACTGGGAAAGGATTTCAAGAACAGAAAGAGTGCGTTTAGTTAGTTGGAAACGATTTACCTTTCAAGATCCATGACAGAAGAGAGACAAGACAGAAAACTACAAAATCATATTAATAATACCAGAATATGAACTGGAAATAATCACTCACTCTTTCTCACAATACAAGATGCAGAACACACAAACCAATTTTAGGTTTAAAATGGAGAAAATGCTATCATTTGTGGACTTCACTTCTCCAGGAAGCTGGTTCTTAAACTGGATGACCTGGAGGCAACACGGAGTTTACTAAGTTCCTAAGTCAGTAATAACCAGAGCATGGAAGGAGGAACTGCAGAAAAAAGAATCACTTTCTGCACACCACTGTCTCTGCTTTTCTCTACCAATCACCAGTGCTGGAGCCAAGAAACAGAGCTATGGAAAATTTGGTTTATCCAGCACAACAGATTCTGTGCTTGATTCCTCCTCTTGATCTGGTAGTGCACTGGCTTCCCTATATTTCAAGAACCTGCAGTAAGTATGCAGGGTCTCTTCTTCCACATGTATACAAATGAAAGTCAAGAATAATCTTAAAAAGAACATATGCTTAGAGAAAGATAAGAATCCTTCAGGAGACCCCCCTCAAAAAATCTCTTTTTTTCATATTTGACTATAGTAACTTTGACACAGAACATATGTAATAGTGATAGTTCTGACTGTATACACAACATAGAATCATCACCGAGTTAGTGATACCTTTGGAAGACAGGGGCTTTTGATCAGTGACAGAAACTTTATACAGCCATTCAGGACAGCAGCTGTATAAAGGAAACTATCAGTGTATGAGTACATTCTGAATTCAAATATGCAAAAATTAATTAAGATTATAAGGATAATGCTACTGTGGGGAGAGAGAGAAAAAGAAGAAAAACAATTCCAAAGGCCAAAAGCTTCATGGATTTTAATGACCAGTAGTACTAGATGTTGATTTAATAGCTCCTATTTCTGGTTGTCTCAGTAAAAATGTTTTAAATTTCCAGACATTGTACATGTATGAATGTATTTATGGAACTACTTTTTATATATTATATTATTTTATATTATAAACTTAATCACACATATTATCTCAATGTATCTTCTACTAATGGACAATATGTTCTATACATATGCATAGCTTCTATATAGAGAGAAGATAAAGCCTATTTAAAAAAAAAATGTCTTTTTGATATTTCTTTTGTATACTCTTATAGAGAACATATAATTTTTCCTTATTTTGCCTGGCCTGAGCAAGAGAAAGATGAGTCAAAGACATAATTGATATCTGTGTGATTGTGTTTGGCTCCCTGCAGCAGTGAAGCTTGACATCCCTCCCTAACAGATGCACACTGCTGCACCAAAAATATTGCCACTAAAGCAACCTTGCCTGCTTACAGTCCCTTTGCCACTTGTGACACTCAGGTTTTGTTACTGTATGAAAGCTAGGAGCAAATAAAGATATAATGTGGTAGCAATTTGCAGCAAGTGCAGGTGAGAATCAATGGTTTGGTATCACAAGGATAGCAGAGGAGTCTCTATTGGACAAGCGCTAATGAGTGCCAGTGATGCATTTAAGTAGGCAGAGTCCCTAAAATATATGCTAAAACCTAATATCTGTTTCACTTTTATGAAAGACTTCTTTGCCTAGCCTAGACCAAAAAAACTGAGTGCTACTAACAGGAAGGTCCAGTTATTTCTCATTCAAGTTACTTCTTTATCAGGCAATTACTAAACCAACAAGATGATGTACCTCCAGCCAGGAGGACTAATGTGTGGAACTATATGTCTTAGCAAGTATATTACTATTTCAGACATTTTACAAGAAATAATAAAATCTCGATAATGAATGGAGGTAGGAGGAAGAAGTCCAGCAATATAAAGGTACATCTTGTTACTTCATAAGGATTAACGATACAGAGAACTGGAAAAAGTCAAGCAGAGTTAGGCACTGCAAACCAAATTAAACTGATGGCAGAAGTTTTTTCAGTCATATGAGGAGGGAATTACAAAAGAGAATCACTGTGCATTGAGGATGGAGTAGAAATTAAGGACAATCTAGGTGTGACTCAAAAATTAAATGAAGACCTTAAGAACTAAAATAAAAGCTCAGAATGGGGAAAAGTGAGACAGAGTGGAACATGAATTTATTTTTTAAAAATCATGAAGATGCACTTGTCATCTTACTCCTTTATTTTAATGGCAATTTGATTTTTGAGATAAAGCAAATGCATGAGTTTCAACCTGTCTGTGTTTTAGTAAAGTGTTGGGTACTTTACTGCATGGGGAATTATTAGTTAAATTGGAAAAGATAAGGACAAGTATCAAGACTGTAATATGAGTAAGGAAGTGTCTGAAAAGGAGATGAGAGTGAGATAAGTTGAAAGGATTTTTTTCTCCCTCTGGAGAAAAGTTACTAGTGGAGTTCCTTTAGGATTGGTCTGGGGATTAATTTTATTTAATATTTTCCTTAATGACCTAGGCAGAAAAAGTAGGAGTGTACTAATTAATTTGCTGATGATACAAAACTGGGAGATGTCGTGAATACAGAGGAGGATTGGAATATTATACAGGAAGAATTCAATGACCTTGAAGTCTGGAGTAATAGAAATGGGATGGAATTTAAGGTCATGCTCTGCAAGGTCACGCACTCGGGGACTAATGAAAAGTATCTGCTATGAACTGTAGACTCATCAGTGGGAAATGACAGAGGAAAACCACCTAGTTGTAACAGTCAATCATAGAATTACTACGAACTACAAGTACACTTGAATTAAAAAAGGGAAAATGCATTTTAAAGATATATTGAGGAAAATATGTTTAAGCAAATGGAGTACTCGCACCATTGATCAAGATGCTTGTTAGACATCACCTTCAATTCTGAATATCGGTGGCCGCAGTACAAAAATTTGTGTTTTATTTCATTTTTTAAAACAGGAGCAAAGAATAATGTGGTGATCAGAGGAATGGCTGTCTGAAAAGAAGCTGGGCCCAGTAAAACCAGTTGAGAGGGGACACAATTGCTGTCTGCAAATATATGAGGAGGTAAACCCATGGGAGGAACAAAAGCTCATGAAATTAAACAATAATTTTGACATGAGAACAAATAGACATAAATTGGCTATGAATACATTTGGACAGAAAACGTACAGGAGGTTTCTAGACATCAAAGCCATAAGTACAGGAATGTGGGAGTAAACACAGAGCTAGATAGATTTATTAGTTGGGTTTATGCAATGTAAGTCATGTGCTGGAATGTTCTTGAACTTGACTTCTGGCCAGCTCCATGCCTGTTTTTCAGGCAGTCTTGCTTCATAGACACTTCCTTCTTTTATTATAATTTATGGCACATTTTTTATTGTACTTGTGGATATATTTTATAACATTATCTTCTTGATATAATGTCAATACTACATTATATGTTTAGTTTAGCTATTCTTTTCTCAAATAGCAACAGCAGCCCATGTCTTGCAATGACCAGAAGAATGGGATGAAAAAGAAATAAAATTGCCATATTTCTTTATAACAAGTATCCTTGGCAAAAATTCTAAATTAACAATTAGGTAATACACAAACACCTTGAGCCACATTCACTCAAAAAACACATCCAGAGGTAAAAACAAGTTCACTGAAAGATAGACTATGATTTTTTTTTCTTTCCATTCAGTATATTCCCACAAATTTTTCATGTTTCTTCAGTACCAAACAATTTTCATGATGACCCACCATGACTGCTACTAAATCCTTATGTTCATCTGTTTCTTCTCAGAAAAGAATTGCACTTGCAATGATAGGATTAGTCATTTGTTTGTTTGCTTGTTTGTTTATTATGTGAGGACTACAAACTTTGATATTTTATAACTAAAAGCTGTTTGTTTTTTTCCCTCAAAATGTAAATATTCTTTTATTTTCTTAAGGAGACCACAGTTGTTAGGTTATAAATCTGCAGTTTTATGTCACTGCTTTCAACAAGAACAATAAGGGAGGGGGAGGGGGGCTAAAACTCAGATTTCTCTCTGTTGAACGACATGGCTTAATCATAATGAATGGAAATAGTCCCAAGGTTATGTACTGTATTTGTGCTGTAAAATCAAAACAGTCATATTGTGCCTTTAATGCTGTCTCAAATGGATATTCTCATTATTGCATTCTGAGAAATTCTCTACCCTAGTATGTCTCAAATCTCATTCTAATCATTACAAATTAACAATACAGAGGTTGAAAACAGCAGCAGCATACGCTGATACCAAGTAAGTAACAACAACCTTGTGTTTCCCAGGAGAAGGGCCTCACTTTCCAATAAACTAGTAATTTGAACAGGTTTCTCACTATCTAACTGTGGTGTTACAACTATTAAAAGTTCTAGATTATCTGCATCTTTCTACTACTGTGTCTAACAGACATTGAATTACAATACTTACTCTGTATAACCAGCAGCTTATTCCTTTTTGTCATGTGCTGTTGTGTTGTGTTTCATCAACTTCAGAGACAATGATGCAAAATAATGCAATGTGACACCATGAAATACAATAAGATGTGACATAACACATTAGAAATTTAAAGAATGAAAAGCTTCAGTCAATTCAGGAAAAAGGAACCCTGTCCAAATGTATTGTGACAAGTAAGAACAGTGCAAACACTAAACACTGTTTTCAAACCAGAGGGCACCATTGTTTTCTGACCACCCAAATTGCTCGCAGATACTGCCGTCATCTTTATTTTTAGTTTGATTTAATATGCACGGGGCTGGGAGCTTTCTCAATTTGGGTTGTGATTGTGTTGATTTAGGGTTTTCCTCTCCCCTTCGCCCAGCCTGGCATTACTTAAATATCTAAATTGACTCCGAGTCATTCGGATGCCTTTCCATTCCAAACACAGCCCTTCCTTGACATTTCACAATGATGCATTGCTAATGCGCTTCCAAGGATTTTGTAAAAATCCAGTTCTGTGAACACAGGCTCAAAATAGGTGAACAAAAAAGCATCTGTGTTAGCAGAAAAGAAGCGTTTTCAGTCCATATCTAGGGTATGCTAATTGAAAATGTAGAAACAGGCTGCTTTCCTGTAGAGTACTAAAATGAATTGGAATATGAAACAAGTCTCTTAAATCTGACTACTCCAGACTTTTCTTTCTCACATTTTCACTGTCATCTATTCATGTCTGTTGGGTGATATTTAGGTCTGCATTAATGGATTAAAGGCCACATTGATCTCAGTTGGAAAATATGAGTTGCTGTTGCTGATCACCCTATGCTATTGCCAAAGCCTTCTCCTTTGCTAGTAAAGTCAAATTCTATTGAAGTCTGTCCCAAATAGTCATCTGTATAAACAATGATATGTGATTCTAAACTTCAAGCACATTTTCTGTCCAGCTGTACTAACCATTTTTATGTATGTTTCATTTAAGGGCAGCAATACCATGCAGTGAAGTCAGACAATGAAGAGATTAAAACTATTTTTGTAAAGCCAATTTAAGGCCTGGGTGG
Source organism: Callipepla californica brunnescens (assembly GCA_023055505.1). Classification (NCBI taxonomy): domain Eukaryota; kingdom Metazoa; phylum Chordata; class Aves; order Galliformes; family Odontophoridae; genus Callipepla; species Callipepla californica. Next base: position 11,283,749 of record JALIRH010000008.1, on the reverse strand, counting down.
CTCATTTGATTGGACACTGTCCTTTCATCACAGGGAAAAGAGTTCGTATCTAGTCTTGGCTGTTGTGTTCAGAAGTAATCTTTATGGGATGCTTATAAAATAAGTACAGAGATTCTTGGTTTACTTGTCAGCATAGTGAAGAAGAACAGGGAGCTGCCAGCTGGTATATATGCAGGTGAAAATTAAGTCTCATGAAAAGGATTTTAAAAAGTGCAAAGCTCATACAAGCACCTAGCTAAATGAATAACAGACAGGTGACTGCTAAAAATGCCACATCTTCCCCAGCAAATCAAACATTAGTACAGCAAATCCTTCTAAATCAATAAGTCTCTATGGAGATTTATTTTTTATGTACTAAAGGATAAAATCCAGTGTTCATTGAGATGAATGAAGAAATAAATGAATTAAATGTATACACTCGTGTGCTACTACTGACAATTAAAAAAAAGAAACGATTCTTGTTCAGGTCCTTAGATGAATGACAGCTCTGGTTAGCTCCAATAGATGAGTTTTGCAGTAAATCAGACAGTAATGTACGGTATTATTTTTCAAAGCTGAAACCATCATTAACTGAGTTAGTTAACTAATTAATTAATTGTCTGTCTGAAAAAAAAAAGCTACCTACTTTTTAACATGAATTAGGACCTAAATGGGTGCTGTTACAGGAAAAACGAGTTCTGAAATAAATGTGAGGCTGCTGAGATTTTTCAACTTCAGTGCCCTCAGGTACAGTAAAATGAAATTCTGATGTGATTTAAAGCCAGCTTTTAATGGGGTTAGGTAACTAGCCACCATTCTTTTAAAGTGTGTTCTGTAAGTGTTATTGGCTGTTTAAGAATTACTCACAATCATAGGATCACGATACCAAATTTTCAGTACAGCCAGGGAAACATTTCTTTCAGAGAGCAGTCTTCCAAGTCTGCATGTTTTATAACTGTAGTCAAAGAGCAACTTAATTTGTGTTTTTCAAAATCTGGTTAGAATTCAGATTTTTTTTTCCTCCTTATAATTCAATGAATATTATGAGCTTAGCAAGTTAAAAAAATTGTATCAAAAATTGATAAGCTTTCCATGAGTTAATTGCTAGATGATTCATTAAAAATAACATTTCCTTTAAGAAAGCATTAACTTAGTCTGTAGTTTTATGGAGCAGCCAAATTGTTGTCAGCCAGTGAGATTCTTTATATTTCCATAGGGTCATGTCTATACAAACATACATAGTAAGGAGCACTGTAGGTAACATCTATAAAGTATACTCAGCTTTAGCTGGTGTCTGAAGAAGGCTTCAGCAGTTTTCTGGGGCTGTATTTTTAACCCACCCTGCAGCATGTGTGCAGACACATCACAGAGAAACCTCTGCTGTACCTGTGCACTGCTTGTTCTATGCTCATCAGAGCAGAGGAGGGATCCTTCCAAAGAACAATTTGCAACTGGCATGGCCGACTGCTTATATATTGTAATTTATGAATTCAACAGTAAGTAAAATGGTTGTGTGTTCCCTATTCTTGCTGATTCCAAGTGCAAGTTCCTTTCTAATACCCTGCCAGTTGAATGAAAATTATGGTTTGGGAAAAGAGGAGATATGCCTATTTATTCCTTGGTTTCTCAGATACAGCTGCCAAGAAGAGAACAAATTGTAGTGGTGTGTTCTGCAATATGGGCATCTGCCCATTGAATCTGAACCTGCCAGCATGTTCTGTTTAAATCACCAGACAACCATCAGGCAGCAGTGACTTCCAGTCACCAATGACCTGTCCACATTCAAACCTGTGGCCCAGAGGTAAAAGGTTTTGTATAACTCAGTGCTTCCCTGAGACCAGTTCATGCTTTGATAAATGCAGTCAGAAAGGAAACAAAGTTTTGCTAGCAATACTGAATATATACGGAGTCTTGAATCAGTTTTTCCACTTTTTTCTGCAGCTTCACTGCCATATGAATGAATATAACTTCAAGTACGGCCAGTATTGAAATGATTTACACCAGCTATTGGTAGAAACTACTGAAATATACACAGGTTGATGGATGGATGGATGGATAGATAGATAGATAGATCTTTTCCATTGAGTACCTTCCAACCATTGGCTTTTGGAAAAGGTGTCTTGCAATTTGTAAGGCTTATTAGATGACGCAGAGCTGGCTGTTGCATGGAATGGAGGATCAGTTTCTTCGTATTTGCTTATGCAAGAGATAGAACAAGATCAGAAAAGGTGTATGAGTTGTGTGGGATTTTGAAGTGAAATGGGAAGTGTTGTTTACTTACAAACCAAAGTAAATATGGATCGCTTGTTCTGAAAGCAGCAAAAATGCTGATAAAAGAGATGAATCTGGTCCACAAAGCTAAACACTACTTTTATGAGTGTTATTTTGGCATATTCATGTATTTCTAGTATCAGGTTGAAATTGTACAGGGATTGTGAAAGAAGTTGCCAATACTTCAAGCAATGCTAATGTTACCAGTTTTTAGGAGTACCTTTTAAATTCAAATTCAAAGAATTGAGTGGGTTTTTTTTCCTCTTATCCTTTCAAGAAGTAAAACTTCCAAATGCCAAATTGGATGTTAGGAAACTGAGCTGCTTCTCTCCCAGACTGAGCAACCAGAGTTCTGAGAAAGCAACATGCAACCCCTAGCACTTCTCAAAGTATCATTGTAATGTGTATAGCTGTGTAATGTGTGTTGCCCACAAAGGCAAACAACCTCTTGACCTCACACTTTCATTGACTGCTAAAAGGTTATATGCTGCTGAAGCTGTAATTTGCCATATCACCGGTTCATACGTACAGCATCCAAGGCAAAGTTACTTGACGGGGAAAAATAAAAAAAAAGAAATTCTAAATTGTGAAAATATCCACCCTATTTCTTAATTCTGATTGATTTAAAATTCTCATTTAGGATTCAATGTTGGGAACTGAGAATTTGATAAAAATACTTTAAATACATGTTGTGTTACTTTGTGTAAAATGACAAGGTGGTTTTTAAGCATTTTAGCTTTTCACATTCTCATGTGAGTGTTTTGCTTTGGTATATAAAAATAAAGGCAAAATAAATATCATATAATAACTGATCTTTGCCGTAGTGTCCAGACTAAGAACCATGCTCTGTGCAGAAGTGACGGGCATGTAAACCCTTCGTATCAGGAGATCTGTCTGGCACTCATCAGGCAGTGTTACTTGATCACAGCTGGATAAAAATGCACACCCAGGGCAAATCTGTAAACACCAGCTTAATCTGCATGGGAAAAGTTACTGTCATCTCCTCGGACAGAAAAAGCCTCCAGGACACATTCCAGCAGCACCAGTCACCAGTTTGTTACAAATGTTGTCAGATTTAGACACGAAACCATTATAGATGTCAAAAAGCTACAGCTGAACAAATAAATGTATTGCTGTTTAGGTATTTTATTAAGAAAAAAAAAAAAAAAAAAAGAGGGGAGTCAGTAGTTTTATCAGTATGACCAAAGGAGTGTGTAGGGAGAGGAGGTGGATATCTGTATCATACAGCCCTAACTAATAAGCTATGGGTTAGACTGCATTTCAAAAAGCTCTAATGTTTTTTTACATATCATAACACTTTAAAGAGATTTTTCTTTAGGTAAAGGGCTGTAATTTGGATAATATTTTGCAGGAATCTTCTTTGTGCATAAATTAAAAACAACTCTGTCTTTAGGAACTGCCGGTACCTACTTTTGGCTTCTTATGCCTCTGTCAGTGGTCATATTTGCAGCTGCAAGACCAGAGCCCATTGCACTTGTAATCAGTCCAGGAAAACACCCTGAATCATTCAATCATCAGAGTGAGCTATAAAATAATGGGTAAAAAAGGGCTTTAATCAACTCTAGAAGGTTTATCTAAAATAATGTAGTTATAGTTTCATATCTTGTTTGTCTTTTTCAAGCAGATATTCCCATTTCTTTCATAGTGGTTTGGCATACGTGCAAAAAGCACAAGGCTTTGGGACCCAATTCTTCTATCCAGGACTGTCAATGGGAAAATTTCATTTAAATTTAACATTAGCTGGACGAGAGTCCCCAGAGTGAAAATCCTAATGCTACAAATTCTCTTTCCAACCTTGTATCTTCCTTTCTACCTGCCCCATGCCAACACTCCTGCATAACAGAGATGCAAAACTGATGGTTTCTGCAATGTGTTAAATAGGAGAAGAGGGAACATTCAGAAGAAAACTAGGTGTTTGGGGCTTTCTTCAACCCAAGATAAATGTCAAGAGATTTTTCTTAGCATTAGTGTCAGTGCTAGCCAGAAAAAACGATCCCATTAAAGAGCCCCTCATGAATAATTCATGAACCCCAATTTAGTGTCAGTACTGAGGGTGAGAAATAAACAGGTGATAGAGTTTGTAGAGAAACCATTGCACTTGGTATAGTATTTTGGTGTTATTAATACTGGGGTTTTTTAAATCTGTATGTGTCTTGGGGGAAGGAAGCATGACATGATTTTAAAGCTGTTCAGCTTTGAATCAAAGATCTGTGTGGTTTGTATTTCCAAATCATTAGTGATGAGCTATCCCTCCTAAGTGCATTAAAGTAGAAAGCTCCATAGACATGCCAGTAATTTAGTGGCTGTGTTTGGCAACAGGATTCCTCACTTCTTTGCTGTTCTCTTCTAAGTCTATTGTGAATATAAAAAGAATAGTTACTGAATGTAGCAATTAAGGGAGTTTTTTCCTCCTCAAATTAAAAGTTACATTTTTGCAATAATTGCAGTAGTTGAATAATTTATGTCCATTTATATGGAATAGCACTTAGCACTGATGTTTACTGAAAACCCTTTTGTGTTTAATGCAAAAAGATGACAACAAAAGTGGTATAGGAGAAGGCCTGTAAGTATGAGATTATTACTGTGCCTGTGCAAATTGTCGGACTTCAAACTGTAGTTGATTTCCTTAAATTACAGCACCAGTAGTTGTATTGCAGACAAATGAGTGTTACTGGAGATGATGCTGGGGCCAACTGAGTCATTGTCAGCTGGTCTCAGAAAGATCCTGGTAAGGCTCCTTAGAGGCCTTAACTTTAGCCTGTTCAACCTGCATTTAGAAAACCAAAGAGGAGAGGTACATGAAGCTAAAGACGTAGGTAGATGAATGCGGTGTACTTTCCCTTGTAAGACCAGGTGCAGTTAATATCTTTACATCTGTGTTGAGCCAGGTCTCTGTCCCTCTCCTTCTGAGCAAGCTAATCCTGGAGAAGTGGCTATCAGTCATTCAGTGCTTTTGTTTTATGCTATATATTTCGCAGTTCTCACTTTTAGTTAGAAACACCAATAGAAAGAGTGGAATTTTAAATCTCTGACATCTCTGAAAGTATGAAATGAGAGATAGCTTACTGTGTGTTTGCCAGGCCTGTGAATGTGATTGCTTCTATCTTTCCACATCCTTGTTTGCATCCAGCTGTATGATATGATTCTGATTTGTATCAGTATAATTCTGTTGCTGCTTCCAAGTTGCAAGGAATGCAAGTGAGGTCAGCATCAGGCCTCCTGGGTTTATTCTGATAAATATTTACTGAAGATTGAATTCTACCAAAATGCCACTAGAATTTTACTCTAAATAAAAATTATGTAATCGGACTTGTGGCCTCTATTGCCAAGATCTGTGAGCTGTCAATCCCAGATGCTCATTCCCATGCAGTGGCTACAGTTTGCATGGTTGAGCTGGTTTAATCCAAAACTATGATGTCTCTACCAGTGAGTGATTGGCCTAGAGGCATGAAGTGACAGGACAGTACTTCAAAATTAATTTACTTAAGTGATGTTGCTGGTCTTTCTAGAGTGGTCACCTCTGTGGGACATTGGTTTTATAAGCTAAATGCACATTTCTCAGTGTATAATAATCACTATCCCCTTAAGCCCCATAGGGCGACATAAATCCACTTTAAAAAGATTCTGTACTGACATGTCAATGCACGTGATAGTTTAAGTTCCTATTGTAAATACACCATCAGCTTTCCAAATTTCTATTCTCTAAAACAATACCAATATAACCAGTCTGTAGTTAAATAAGTATTTTTATAACTGTGTGTCATGAATCATTGCAAAAGTTGGACAAATTATTCTCTGCTTTAAAATGCCTGTTTCACACACAAAGGGGATAAAAAATAAGTGAAATGCAGTCTTGTGATCCAGATAGTGAGATGAATGCAGCACACAGAGAATAGGTTTAAAGCACCAGGCTGAAATATGTTAACTTCATATTAAAATTCTGGGCCCCAATCAGACAGTGCCCAGTTGTAGAAGATATGGCCTCATGCTGATGCTGAGAGATGGTTTTCTTTTTACCTGTGCTCTTCAAGTTGCCTTTGGGATACAGGTCACTACTCTGCAGGAGTAAGGATAGGGATTGGGATTCCTCCCTCTTCTCCAGGCTTCTCCAGGCTTTAAGGATTTATTCTGCTGCAAGGATCTTGGGGCCTCAAACTTAATTTTATGTGGGGATCTAGTCTGTGGATTTGCTGAGAAGCTAAAACCGTGAGAACACACAGTTATTCTTCTGTGCTATGTAACTGCGAGTCCTCACTGGACTCACACTTTATCTGAGGAAAAAGTGAGGAACAAGCATAGTCAAAGAGGCTGGTTGCTTCTTTCTTCCTCAAGGTGAGTACAAGGTCTTGCAAAAAGGGAAGGGATCATACAGTTTTCATCCTGAGGATGGTCTGTCTCTATCCCTCCCTCCAAGACATTGCCATCCCAGGCTGCTGGGAAAGTATTTTCTTCTTTCTCTGGTGTAACATCTTCCCCAAGGAGCAGGAATGACATTCAGACACACTGGCATTTGGGTGTACCTTTCACTTCTGTGGGATGACTGTACAGCCCAGATGGGCAAACTATGTGCATGTAAATATGCATTCACTTTAGGTAGTTATGTAGACTGTCTGTTGCATGTGTTTTTCAGGTATCAGCAACGTGTACTTTGGCAAGTTTGGAAGTGTCTGCTTTTTCCATTGCAGCTTCTGAGGTGCAACATAAGTATTGTTCTGCAAAATGCTTCTACCTTGGATATGCTTGGCACCAATTTACATTATAATATTACTGACACTGCCATTTAATTTGCCTACTTGCCTATGGTCTAAGAGTAGGTAATTTACAAACCTTTAACAATGTTCAGCTTTCCTAAATGGTAGGGAGAACTGCAATTACACTTAAAATGCACTGGTGCACTATGTGTCAGCAAAAAAAAAGGACCTACAAAAGACATAATTACAATGTAATTGCCTACAAGTTCATGAAGTAAACATACATTATTAGAAGGCACTCATCTATTCAATTTAAGTGACATTACAGATAACATATTGCATAAATAGGAAGCCATTTTGTGACTAGTTAGTATAATAATAGGAGTTGAAATTAAAATGTGGTATATGTATTCCTAAGAGCACTTCAAGCTTGGCATCTGCTCTACAGTGGCTTGCATTATGCTCAATTTCCAGTTTTAAGCATTTGAATATTCTCTAAAGAGGTACACCAATAAATAGTGACACTATTAGATAATTCTCTTAAAAAAAAAAAAAAAAGGAAAAGAGGAAAAGTAAAAAAAAAAAAAAAAGTTTTAGAACAATGTTTAGGCTGCCCCAAGACCAGTTTTTCCCAGTTAAAATTTCAGAAGCAGGAAATGGTCAGTAATGACAGGGAAAATTTTCAGGAGTTGTTTTTGATTAGTAAAATTGGCCAAAACCATGCAAAAAGCAGTATTTATTTCATTTTTGATTGTATGAATATCACTGTAATAAAAGCAGTACTACTGAACTCCACGCTCTGTTCTGTATTTACATGCCAAAGGAACCAGCAGAGATTCATCTCAGTATCCTTTTGCTTCTGCTTGGTTAAGCCAGGGTGCTTACGGGGGACAGTGGTCATCCCACATTGCAGCAGGCAAAGAATCTACGGTGTCTGCAAACTTTGGTCTTGGATTACAAAACTGCACCCTGAACTTAATGACTGCTGTGGATCAAATTCACTCTAAACTTGTCATCTTTGTCAGATGATTTCTGGCAAGTAACCAGTTTATTCTCATGAAATCTCAGGAACATCCTTTCCTCACTTGAAGACATCATATCCTCCAGAATCTCATGCACAAATAGACATTTTCTTGTTAACCCTATTTGGTAAAGGAGTGTGTATTTCAGTTCTTGAATGCGAGGTTGGATATTATGAAAAACTTCTCTGTAAGAGTGGTGCACTGGCACAGCTGCCCAGGGAGATGGTGGAGGTGCTTTCCCTGGAAGGGTTCAAGGACTGTGGAGATGTGGCACTGAGGGATGTGGTCAGTGGGCAATATCGGTGGTTGGTGGACAGTAGAACTAAATGATCTTAGAGGTCTTTTGCAACCTTAATGATTCTGTGATTCCTCATGAAGTGAAGCTGCCTGGGAAGAAACATCAGGCTTTGTCTTAGCAAGGAGGTAGAGCCAGAGCAGTGAGACTGGTACCTATATCCATATTAATAGCAAACTTGTCTCTTAAAATTATACTTGTGCTGTTAAGGTCAGAATTAATGTGTGGGGTTTTCTTGTTTGTTTGTTCGTTTTGCTTTAAAGCTTTCTTTTTAATGTTTCTTTTTGATTATTAATCTCTTTTACTGCTCTTACAGTGAAAAGTACAGTTTGCTTTGAAAATTGTACAAATATCTGGAGGTTTCTGCTGCCAGCAATGTAGTGTTTTACTTTTCTTGTATTACCTTACGAGCAGTCTGACACAGTATAGGTCCAGAGTGGATTGTTTTCTTATAATTTGCTCATAGCAGTGCTCCTCGCCAACTTTTATAAACTACATGATATCATAGATTTCTACTTAGGATTCCACTCTATTGAACATAGCTCAGGGTTTGGTTTTGGTTATTTGTCTTTGTTTGTTTTGTTTTTAACCTCTTTGTATAGATAAATATAATAGTGGATTACAAGCTTGTTAAGTATTTCCTTTTGGAAAACACTGTCTGATACTTGATATTGTACCAGAGCTCAAACTAAATTGGTTTAATTCCTTGTACCTGCTGTGTAGTTAGATGAGATCAACTAGACAGACCTTTCCCATTGGTTAAAGGTCAAAAATAGCCTAAAGACATGTTGTTTGCAGCACATCATATTGAGAAATACACTTTTCATAGAAAGCATGACCATATTATCATTAGCGGTGATAAAAAGCTTAAACAGCTTTGTGGATATAATTACAGAGGATTATTTTTAATCACAAATCTATTTCAAGGAACAGAAGAAGTATAAAATTCACCAGAGAATAATTTCATTATTAATTTGTAATCATTTTTACTGGATTATAAAAAACATTGTTTTATTTCCCTACATTCGGATACGTTTTAGAAACTCCAAGCACTGCTGAGTAACAGTCATATCTTTTGGACATTTATATAGCTATGAATAACTTCGCTGGTGTCTGACCCTATGCAAAGTTACAGTCCCAGATGACTGAAATGATGAATGAGATCATTTTGTGTTTGTTTCTTTGTTTCTTTTGTTTCTTTTAATTGTTGTAAGATGCCAACATGGAAACTAATCCCTTTATTTCAACTTTTCGAATTATTTCTCATGAAAAATATTTAAATTATTACTAAATTTTTAGATTTTATTTTGTAAATTACTTTTGTAAATAATTTGAAGTCTTTGACTTGGAGAAATGAATAAGAAGTGATTAAATGCATCTTCTCAAAGAGTATGAGATTTTAAAAAGCTCAAGTTAAAACACAGGAAAGATTAAAAAATACAGACTAGGGTGCTGTTTGAGTGTATGCATCATGCTGTTTGCATGATGGGTTGAATATTACACTGATCTAGCTGGGATTCAGTGGTGTCTGAAATACTGATATCATTGTATCTTCAGACACTGCTATTACTATTTATATTTTTTAGGAAAAGTTCTCAGAGTCCCTTGCTAGCTATTGTAAACTCATAAAAATACTCAGCAAGAACTTTAGCATTGGATTTTTTATTTAGCAAGCATACTTAAGAGGAAAACATTTTTATATTTACGATGAAAGAGAATCTTGACAGGTTTTTCACTTTCTTTTACACTTGAGCATAAACCTTATATGTTGCTTGAAAGTGCTTTATATGGGCCTAGCAAAGCAAAGCATATTTCTGACTCATTTAGACTGGAAAATGTTGTTGGCTTTATTTATTTATTTGTTTATTTATTTTATTTTATTTTGCTTCAATGTTGTCATTTTCAGAACAAGAGAGTAATAATTTTAGTATCAGAACTCTTGTCCAGTGGTAGGTGACTACTTCATCAAGTCAGCTTTTCATTGGAATAGAAGAAACAGAAAATGAGCCCAGCACTAGAAGTCTGTGTTTCTTCCACAGCTGGGAAGCAATGGGCCTCTCCAGAGCACAATTAACAGGTAAGTAGTTACAGGATTTTTCTACAGGGACGAGGGTTGCTAGAACTGAACTATGTCCAAGCATGTTATTGATGGAGTGAGAGGCAAAACTATAAGATATAAAAACACGATAAACGAAAGATGGTTCTTCAGTGAGATATGAGTCATATAGTAGATAGCATATAAATGAAAGTTTGACAGATGATAACCTGTATGGCCAATTGCAAACTCCGAAGTAAAAATGGACACAGATTTCTCAAAAAAATGCATTGTTCTGTGGTGTTGACATCCTCTCAGTAGTCATATCTATTCACTGAAGTCATATCTGAGAAGAGAAAATGACATTTTCATGTTTCATGACTTGACATCTTCAGAAGACTTGACAGGGGAAGATTAAGTAATTCTAAAATTTACAGCATTGTATAATTAAAGCACTAAAGAGGTGGAAAAAAAACTCAACTATATAATGACAAAGAATGACTTTCAGACATTTGTGATGACACATCTGCCTCTGCCTCTGAATTTCCCTAAGTTTTCATAAAAGATGTGTGCTGCAGCCTTGAAAAGCCTGATTTTATTACAGATCATTATCATTACTTCTGAGCTGTTTTAGGGGAGCTCTCAACTCCTGTGATCTCCAGACAGCAATTTCACAAAACACCCTTACACATTGACTTTGTTGACTTTCAAGGTGCTTTGGAAAATCATGATTGGCTAATTTTGAGGTGCTTTTGTTGGTATTGAAAACTACCAATGTCCTGACATAAAAAAACAAAATCAATGGTAATGTCAGATTTCACATTATGTTTTAATTAAGTGTTACTGTTCATAATTATTCATGGTTAACCATTTTAAATGATCACAGAACAACAACAACAAAAAAGTACATATCATATAAGAGTTCTTAAATGGAATGAGAGGATCTTAAGCATTCAACAGGTGGAGAGTATGTGTCTAATATGGACAGCAGAGTCCATGTTTGTATTTTATATGACAAGAAGCAGCATCTTGTTAATTAAGTAAATATTGTAATAAGTATGGCTCTGACATCCACTTGAAGCTTATAACTCCCCAGGGAACTGATGCTTAATTTGTGGCCATGATAATAACAACCTAATGAACCTCCCATCTTACTGGATAGCTTAATAAACTTCAAAGAAAACAAAACAAGAATCTATGAGTAAAAGTACATCCTTAGCTTTTCATTAAACAAAATGAGCATGAGTCAAGGCCCAGCATGGCTTCCAAAGTTAAAGCTACCAACTACAAAGCAAATGTATGCAGAGAAATGTACAACAAAAGACATAGCTTTTAAACCTCCAGTTGAGTTTCCATAAATGTTGCTTACAAAAGCTACCATTCTCTATGTTAACAAAAAGTTGTGGATATGTTCTTCACTAAATCCTCTTTTCCCATATAATCCACCTTGTGCACTTTATCTCAAGTGTGTTTTATCTGATCTAATCCCGGGCTCATTCATTCTCAGATAGAAGCAACAGGATTATTTCACACTTAAACTGAGCCCAATCTTTCTGTGTGTCCATAAGAGGACACCTGGGTAATGAGAAATTATACATGGAACAAAAGATTAAGCAGGTGCTAGGAAAAAAAAATAATTATTTCAAATATGGCAATTTTTTAAGGAAAAGATAAAACATTTCATTCTGAAGAATGTTCATAGGAGGCACTACATTTTAAAAGGCATGATCTTATGCCATACTTAGTACCAATATTACTTGGGATGAGTTATATCAGAAAAAAAAAAAAAAAAGTTTCCATCACTCTAAAGCAACTTTGATTTTCCTGGAATTAATTTGAATGGGTTTAAAGTGTGCAGCATACAGGATATATCAGAAAATTAGTTTTAATCAGGTCAAAGAGAACAGTTCATATCTAGACATATTTTATTTTCCTTTCTCTACCAGCCCTTGGTTTAAAACACATTCAATTTTGGGGACAGGCAGGGAGAAAGGCTTCAGGAGTTTGTCTGTGCATCTTCTTTGGTTCCTAGAGACCTCAAGATTACATCAAATAATGTCTGTTGTTTCTAGCATATACCAGACTTCTGATGCTGGATGTGAAGGCAGAGAAACAATTTACTGTTTTAAAACAAAGAGCCTGTTCCTCAGGAGACATAGACTGGTAAAGTATGTCATTATTTTCCAATCATTCCCTCCTTCCCTTTTTTCATCAGCCTCCTCCTGGACCAGTGTATAACAGCAGAGAATTTGTCCCTTAATTCTATGGGCACAGTGAGACTCTGGACTGATGATTTGACTTTCTGCGTGGTGGTCCTTTGAGTTTTCTTCTCTCTAAAGAAATACAACAGAAGTACGGTATGTAAATAGTTTCACAGGATTCAAATGAGTACATTACTGAATTATTACACTAGAGATTGAAAACAGATACATGTTAGAGAGGAAAAGAAAAACCCAACAAAACAAAGTCTAAATCATCAGATCTCAGGATACAGAGTAATTTGCTAAACTGGCTAATAGAGAAGTAAAGTCCAGTCAGTTATGATAAAGTGTAGGTTTGGGATTTTTTTCCTTTTATAATATCTGGTACTAGGTGATGTCAATCACAGAACAAAAGATTGAGTAGTCAAGAAATGTAGAATTTTTATGGTCTGTACCTAGTTTGGGTATAAAGGTGTATCTGGAATTTACTGCAGGCTTGCATTTGGAGAGGAAAGCTCCTAGAACTCCATTACTAGGATGTATGCAGAGAAATGTTAGAGCTGAACACCTTGGAAGTATATGAATTTATTATGTGATAGTAAGAAGCTAGGCTACTAGATTAAAAAATGTTATTTCATAAAGCAATTGGAAAAAGCAATCCAGCTTTAATATTTTCAAGCTATTACCTAACCTGCTATGCATGTTTTGTAGAATCAATAGCATCTTAGGAATACAAAGCATCAGTTGGAGTTTCATTATCGAACTGAAATGTTGAGTATACAGACATATATGTATATAAAGAATACTTCCAGATAAGCTAAAAATATTTAAATAATTAAATGTATCATTGCACAGATAGGGAACACTGTGATTTGTTTGTCCAAAATAAGCGCTTTGTTCCTTTGTGTACCTGAAAGTACATAAAATCTAAAAAATACTCAATTTTTTGCTAATATTTGGAAGAATTATAGTTTGAAAATAATTTTTTTCCAAATCTTGTAGAGGCATTTTTTGAAGCGGAACATTTCACAGATTAACAACAATCTTGGAGCTGAGCTTTCTTGATCTAAGTTTGGATTTTTCAAGAAATTAAAATTTAAGTTGAAAATAACAGAGAAGTCATTGTTGAAATCTTGCTGTGAGAAGCCACCAAATATGACTTAAAATTTTGCCTTCTTCTGTGTGGAACAGTTCATTTATGGACTATTTTACCTAAAAATTCAGTAGTGTGTGTTATCTATCAGTCATGCATCTGGTAAGATCCTGTAGATTCAAGAAATTCAAATAGATGGAAAGGTAACATCAGAATAATACTGATACCAATAAATGAAAAGAGCATCAATAGCTCCGAATGGGCTTTTGACAATGTGAAAACAGTTCCCTTTTCTTTCTCATCATCTTGGTCTTCCCAGCTTCTCCCAGCTGATGGGACAATCATGGCACACTGACCAAAGGATGAAATATAGGAAAATACAGTAAATAGATAAACATCCAAATCACAATGGTGTGTCCTTAATAGTCTTTTTAGATATGACTGAATATGGAGTACCAGTTCTGCCAGATGCAGGAATTCTTCTGACCAAAGACTCATCCATATTGTTTTAATTAATTCTCCTTTTCAGCAGTGGGAGCAGTAACTCTGTATCTGCAAGTTTAGTTATTCAATCCAGAGATTTGTATGCAGAGTTTTTTTGTTTGTTTGGTTGGTTTTTTTACTTGCCAGACAGCAGCAAGTAACAGAAATGCAAATAAAGTTAATCTTGTCAGTTAGTTAAGATGAAATCATAAATTCATTTCCTGTGTACATCTTCATACTCATTTTTAAATTAACAATGTAATGTTCCTAAAACCTTAAATATCAATAGACTTTGAGGATGTTAAAACTTTCAAAAACATTTCTTAAAAACATATTTTGCTTTTATTAATTTCATGGTAAAACATGTTTTGTCAGTATAACAAATGTTTATTATCGATGTGGGTATTTCAATTTTTACTTTAATATATTACTTCAAATAGATTTATGCTCTTAACAAATCCTTAAGCTATATATACTAGATATATGACTCTAAGTCTTTAGACAGAAAAATAAACAGTGAAATGGCATGAAATTCAAGCCAATGAATTTCTTGAAATATAACTTAATTTTCTTGTCTTTTGTCTTAGATTTCCAATAATATTAACAACTGAGAATGGAAAGTCAGAAAATGTATCACAGGGACAAAAATTATCCTTGTCAAGTCTCAACAGGAAAAAAAAAAGAAAAAAACAAGCAAAAATGTGCTAAAAGTAGTAATTTGTGCATCATCTTTTAAATGAATAATACAATAAAACAGTGACTGTTTCTCTTGAAGCAATGCAACTATTTAAAGATAATCCTCTATAGTGTAGCTGAAAAAAATCCTTTAAAAATGATTCAGTACAATCATCACAAAATCTAGACATTTAATTTTTTATTATTCTGCAAAATGCCTCTCCTGCCACAGAAGCACTTATTATTTGGAATTGAAGTTTAAAGAAATAAAAAATGACCTTCAAGGTGACACATGGGTAATAAGACATATATGTGACTATATATATAAAAATATGTGTATACACATATATACCTCTATGTTATACTCTGTCTACCACTATACTGTGCTGTTTGCTGTTCTGACCAAATAACAGTGGTAATTATCTGCATATATGTACATGTATGAGAAAGGGAGAACAGATGTCCATGATTATGTAAGTTATGGTAATTAACAGTTCATAAATGAAACAAGTTTGTTTTTGTTGATGTGTCACTTGCACACTGCTCCTCTTGAGCATTGGGTTACATCCTGTACATGATCGCCTTATTGTTTACTGTCATAAAAATTCCAGTTTTGTTTCTGAGCAGTCACAGAATGGGACTTGCCAGCTGTCATGGAAAATGTATTCAGTTTCATTTCCACTTAATTTATCTAATCTTAATTCTATTATTATTTTATTATAATTATTTAAATGCTTGGGGCAACAATCTAAAGTAAAAACAAATAAACAGTAGGAGATCCAGATAATTTGTAAGTGATCTGAAAGGCCTAATGGAAACAACATCATTATTGCAGTTTTAGTTTTTGAAAGGTTAATATTATAGAAGCTTCATCATGGCTGATATAGTTAACAGTCTGTCAACGTTGACACGGTAAATTTCTGTTTCATTAGGTGAATGGCTAAAACATGAAACCTCACTTTGGGCAGGAAAAAAAATTGTGAAATAGTGTTTAGATGTTCAAAACCCTCTAACTACAGGCCTGATATTACCCTCATTTTCAATGCTGTAAGCTTGAAACACAAGAGACCAAGACTGTGATTGTCTGTTTCTGTTCTGCTCAGCACATTTGTGTGAAGGCACGTGCTTGCTTCCTTGACTGCAGTGCAATCCAAAGCAGGCTTAAAGACCCAACAGTCTGAGTGCTGAATCAAGCTGAGAACTTGTGGGTTGTCGTCCTGTGTTCAGCTGCTCATCTTGCCTCAACCTCTTCAGCAAAAGACGTGAGTACCTGCATTCAAAGCAGTGCAAAGCAATTGCTTGTCTCACATTTGAAGCATGATTTTGCTTAGGTTTAGGTTTAATTGTAACCTTTAGCTCCCATTTAATCTCCGAACCCAGGCCCAGTTGTTCTCACAAATTTCTCAGTCACCTTGCCTACTGAGTCCCTGCTACCACAAAGCCTTCATTACCGTTACTCATTTTATTTCATCACCTTTTTTGCCCTGCCTTGATTCTCCCCATAACTGATAAGGGCTCATATAGGGTGGCTTTCAGCATAATTTGTGTTCAAGCTTTCTCTTTCTAATGAAATGAGCTATTTATTTCTGCTGTCTCAGTCTTAAGACCATTTTTCTCTATTTCATTTTTCTTTTCATATTGAGCCTTTAGATAGCATGATATGTTCAAATGCATTGATGTGGTTAAATCACATAATAAAAATATATAACATCAAATTAAAGATTAAGGAATGTCTAATGTACAATTTTAATTCTGTTCTTGAGCTGCCATGCAAGAATCATGAAACTATTAAATTCATGCATTAAATTCATCACATAGTGTTGTAGGTTTATCCAGTGTGTAATAAGGCATTCGATTAACTAAAAGATTTCTGTAAAGTATCCTGGGCCTGATCCAGCCATCACAGAAGCTGACACACAGCTTTCAATTGTTACAACATGGGGGGATTGATTCCTAATTATCACCATACACATAAAAATGAATGACTGAACTTGGTTCAACAGGAATTCAGAAGGATGGTTCTGGCTTATATCTCAGTTTCTAACCAGGGAATTTCAGCAGCATTCACATCTTTTAAAGACATTTGGATTTTAACTTCATGTAAATAGCTGCAGATAATGTTACTTCTCTAAGGCAATTCCTCTTTCCATCCAAGGCATGTGGTTATGGTGCAGGAGAAGGAGGCAAAAATCCAGAATGATGATTTCAGGAGTGATTTATTTAGAAACTGTAACTTGACTTCATTCCTTGGCTGAAATCAAATGTGTTAGTTTGGTTTGGATACAGTGTATTGACAAAGGGTGGGTTGTTTTTCCTTTTTATCTCAGTCTGATGTAGAAATAGAGAAAAATAATCTGTCCTTAGAGCAAACAGTGATCCCAAACTCATGGCCTGCTTGAAGTGGCTGACCTTGCTAGGAAGATATATGCACACAAATGATCATGCCTCCACAAGTAGTTAGGAAACCCTGTCAAGTGACGGTGTGCCTGTGTGAGCAGATGCAAGGCCCTTTGCTCACGCTGTGCTGAAGGAGCTGTAGGCTAACACTGTGCCTGGGGAAGTCTGCTCTGCAAAGCCTGGCCCACCTCTCTTCCTACTGAAGTTCTTTTGAGAGCTCTCATCCAGTCTGCCCAAAGGAAGCAGGGAAAGGCATAGTGAGACAAAGTCCGTACCCCCTGGAGTGGCAGAGCTTGCTGTCCCCTGAGTCGCAACACTCCTGTGGGCCTGGGCCTCAGGATGGACTGGGCAGGTCAGAGCTGTGCTGACGGTCACCCTGCTGATGTGGCTGGGGCTTTCATCCCTGACCCCATTTTCTTGCCGTGGATGCTGTGTTTCTTCCTCTGGTTGGCATGAGAAAGCTGTGAGGCTGTGACACAGAAATCACCTTGTAACTTGATATTGGGAAAGTTTAGAAAATTGACTGCTGCTAAAATAGGAGCTATGAAAGTGCCATCTGCAGTTCAGTTGCACGGGGCAAATCTCACAGGCCTTACGCAGTCAGAACACCCATGGAGCAGGCACGGCGGGAGCTGACCCGCAGGATAATAGAGATGCATACTGTATGAATCGGAAGTAACACCTGGCCTTTGTCTGGAAAATTACCATTTTTTTAGGCCAGTCTTCAAAGCTGAACATTTCTTTAGGACTCTGGAGCCATTGAGGAGGCAGACAAAAGGAAGAGAGTCATGGAGAGACATGTAAAAGCTGTAGACCCAGCAGAAAAGGCAAGAGGGTATGGGAGAGGGCTAGGGAAACAAGAGTAAAAACCTCAGTATAAAATTCTGTGCAGATCGGTTTTTCCAAGGGTGAAAGAAAAATGCATTTCCCAATAGATTTAAGTGATTTCATTACACAATTACGTGCTTGCCTAAACTTCAGCCACATTCTGTTACCCATCCTTGCAAGTAATCAGTTTTTGATCTGTTTTACAACATATGCTTAGCTTAACCATAAAATATATTCATGTCTGTGTGTTCAAAAAGACACAATCATCCAATTTTCTACTTTTTTTTTTTTAATTTTAGATGTAGGGAACACATCGTTTCTGAGTAAACGCACAAGCCATAGAGAAAGAATGCTTGATCTTTAGGAAGACCCAATATGCATTTGCTATGTATTTCTAATTAAGGAAAAATGCTGCTCTACTACATTAAAATTCCAGTTTCCAAACAGATGCACAACTCATTATACTCAGGTACAAAAGGAACAATTGCATGTCATATGCAGAGTAATTGGCAGTTGAATTCTCACAGATATCTCTCTCTGGTCTGAGACTGATCTGACACAACACAAGACTAGGTTGAAGTCAGAAGAACTACTCAAATGCTTAAAATTTCACACTTTCTCAAATGGTTCCATTTCTGGATCAGACTCTCACGAATAATCAGGCCTCCGGCTTCTTGGACTTTTGTTTGGGTGATCAGATCATAAAAATGAGAATGCTATCTTGTAGAGAGTTTGCAGACACAAACTGAAAGCTGATCATTAACCAAATCGTGTGACATCCTTTCCCAAATTAAATTAGTCACAAATGATTACCAATTGCAGACCTAAAATCCTAATGTTGTTTGGAAATATACGAGTTTTCATAAAGGTTATTTTGGAGGACCAAAAAAATAAAAAAAACCTCAGCATACCACCCTTGAATATATCTGGTGACACTTCCTAACAGCTACGAGAAAATATTAGGGAGAATTTCTGTATAAAGTTACACATTTTTCAAGAGAAGTCAGCTAGCTGAGCCACAGTGCTGGAACCTGCTGCCAGCAGCCACCCTGGATATTTTTGCATTGTCTTATCCATGCTGGTTCACAGCTATTAGTATTTTGAATAAATTATGCAATTTGGATTTGTACAGTCAGGAAAAGTCTTCTCCTCTGCTGGTGGCACTGGATCCACAGAGCCTGAGTTTTTCTGGGCACTGTGGTGTGAGCTATAGAGGTTACGTCAGTGTTCAGGTCTGGCCATTCGTCTCAGAAAACTTCTGCAACCATTTCACAGGCAGCAAGTTGATACTGTCCCTGGAGAGCACACCTGTGCACAGGCATTTACTCAACTATGCACAATATTCTTACATTTAGCACAAACACGCTGCCAAAGCCATGTCCCAGTGACATGTCATGTAAAATCAGATAGCTATTTCAGTACTTTCTGTGCAGTGCTGTAATCACAACTGCGTATTATACATTTGCAGGCAAACTTCTCAAGAAACTAGATATATACAATGTCCTATTACATAACAGTTTCAGATGTATATACATTGGCTGAACAAATAATTTCTGGTTTCCTTTTTTCTTCATCTGTCTCTTCTACTCTCAGTTGATTTTTCCCCGTATCTGTCTCTCAATCCATAATTGAAGGAGGAGATCTCTCTATTTCTTTTCTGAGCACCTGCTTCCTGTTTTCAAATGTAGAGTAAGTGATAGTGTATATTTTCTTTTCCTAAGGGGAAAATTCTTTACTCCTAGAACACAAATAAGGTTGTTTATATTTGCCTCAAGTGCCAGAACTTAACATACTCTTATGCTCTAGTTATCCAGCTGACATTCTGTATTTATTAGATTTTTAGTACAGTATGTGGCATTATAATCAATGCATTATTGACAAAAGCACTTGGATCACACACTATTTATTTAATTTACTGCACTGGCTCTTATGCAGTATATTTAATACATACACTGTGCTTTCCTGGCACATTCAGATACATTATTCAGAAAGGACACATGGATTGTGCAACAAGCCACTGTAATGTCTTAGTTATGTCAGGAGCTTTTCTGTGAACTGTTGATTGTTAACTCATTCTCTGCCGCAAACCTAGCTTTCTACACATGTTTTGGGCAGTTATTGGTGAAGTTTGCCCATAGTTATACAGCATTTTTGATGTCTACTAAAGTCATAACATAAGAAGAATTTTATTGTAACCTGCAGGCACCATAAATACTAAATCTCCAACATTTTT
Organism: Callipepla californica brunnescens; assembly: GCA_023055505.1. Classification (NCBI taxonomy): domain Eukaryota; kingdom Metazoa; phylum Chordata; class Aves; order Galliformes; family Odontophoridae; genus Callipepla; species Callipepla californica. The sequence continues at coordinate 11,263,525 of JALIRH010000008.1, read as the reverse complement.
ATAACCTGTTATATCAAAGGCAATCTGATTGTCACTCTTTTAGGATTCTTCCATTAGTAAGCAGCCTTATATTACAGGCATAAAACACTGCTAAGCATTTTAGCTCTGCCAGACTAGCTGCAGCTGTGTCATATTTGTGTTTCCTTATTTTATGTGTGCCAGTTATCTAGATTAAAGTTGGAATAGCATAGCACTCCACTAGATGACAGGCTTGGTTTAAAGCCAGACCACTTAGTGATGCTTATCAAACAATTTTCAGCTACATACAGTAGCATAATTCAAAAAGCCGAGAAGGCTCTAAATTATCAGGCATGCCATGAGAGATCAATTCTTTTTTGGATGGGAGATTAAATCATTCCCCTTACAAACACATGGAGCCTCCCTAGCCAAAGGTCTTGGTAAAATAATTCAATTTCATTTTTTTATGTTTTGAATGTTTATGTATGACTCTTGTCACTGTGAATGTACACTATCTTACCCAATCTGGGAACGGAGGTAGAAAATTTGTCAAACCAGCAGCCCATGGACTTCAGCAAATCCTGCTTTCAAAAACTCATTTTTCCTGTTTCCTTGGTTGTGATCTTGGTTGGCTCAACTCCAGCTGGTGGGCTGTTCCGAGACAGCTATGCATTGACCTGCAACCCCACTAGATGCAAGTTCAGTTTGAGCTTCCCGTCCACTAAGGTACGATGACCTGTACTCATTGTTTTACATACATTTGCCAGAAGAGTGTGATTCCTGGTTCTGGCACTTCCTTGCCCTCAGAGATGCATAGGAGGGAGCAGTTCTCACACTCTGATGACTATCTGGACTGTTACAGGGAGAAAAGTTGATCCATCTTTAGAGCAAAAAGTCTGTAACGCAGCCCATTATAGATCCCGGGAATTGCCATCTGTCTGGACTGCCAGCCTGGGGACACTGACCACTGCTCAGCACAATCCAATGCACAGTGTTTGCCCAGCTAGGGCATGAAACAGCTTGGAGAAAGGTGTGCAGAGAGAGGAAGATGTTACAGTAGTGAACTGGTTAAGGCTGCAGTAGGCTTCTCCATAGGAAACCATGCACCACTGTTTTTGCCGTGCATTATAAACTATATTGTAATTTATAGTAAACAAGCTATAAACAACAGCAAAAAGATAGATAGCATTCAGTAGAAGTTTATAAATGAAAGAAGTTAAGAAATGCCAGGAAACTTGAGCATCTGTAACAGTAACATTACACCAGAAACCTTCCTGTGATAAAAGCAAACTAAATGCATACTCATGCTTAGAAAGGGTAAAGAGCTCATGGTATGCTGTGCGTAAAGTCTGATTGATTCGTTTTTCTCCCTTCAGAAAACTAAGAAACATATTCACAAGAATTTTAGGCCTATTCTGTGTGCATTTGTATTTTAATGTCAAGAAAAAAATGTCCTGCACATTTCCCTTAGCGATACACACCAGTGTTTTAACACTACAGGGCCCAATTGTTCACCTGCAGGAGTCAGTGAAATTTTCCCACTGATATCAGAGACAGCAGGATCAGGCCCCTAATTTCGAGAGAATTGAAGCCATCCTTAGAACAGCACATGCTCTGCTCTCCACTTTCTTTGATGACTTCTAACATTCTTTTGATGTGGACTCCAAAAAAGACATTTTCATCTTTGGAAATGTGTTTTTTAAAAGATGAAAAACATTGAATAGCAGAGTGAGAACATTTTGTGTTTCAGGCCACAGTCCTATTTAAGCTAAAACTTGCTAGTAACTATTAGATGAAAGAGAAGAAAATGTAGAATAAAAATTGTTGGGCAAACAAAATGAATAACAACTAAGCAGACACTCTTCAGACTTGTGGAAATACCATACTGTTTGAATCATCGGTGTGGATACACATGATATGCACTGGCATAGCATAAAAATGACACTTACACCCTGGTGCCTGTCTGTGATTATGAGCAAGATATTTAAGCATCAGTCTTGTTGTGAGCATCCTGCTTCTCTGCACTCTGTAGAAAAAGTAAGGAAAAATGAGTAGGAGTTTGTAATGCCATTTATAAATAGAAGCTCAGTGTGCTGGCATGGTGGTGGTGGAGGGAGGGGCAGAGGTATGTCAGGATTAGATTTGCTTAGTGTTTGCTTCCTTAGTGTTATGATGAGTAAAAAAATGTGATGAAGTCTGGTTGGACAGTTGTGGAGGATGCAGGGTTTTGAGTTGTTGGAAAACAAACAGTGGATTGAATGTATTCATATTGTTTAATGTAGTGTGCTGAAAAGATGCTCCTATGTTACAATGATACATGTAGTTTAAAGAATGGAATGGGATAGGATAGGATAGGATAGGATAGGATAGGATAGGATAGGATAGGATAGGATAGGATAGGATAGAAAATAGAAAAAATTCCCTTGTAGAGGTTAAGGTTTTGACCTCAGTTCTACACTGGCTTGAATTTCCTTTTAATTTTGTTTTCTGTCTGAATGATTAATTATTATCAAATATTCTTTAAGAGCATCTGTTAAACATAATTACTTTCCCATACATGTGTAAATCAAGGTCTTTAAAAAATGCAGTTTATACTTAAATTAACTACTTTTATCTGCAATTTGCAAGTTAAGGTACATGTAAAGCCCGTGGCTATACTCAAGGCTCAGTTGTGCCTCCTAGGCACAGTGTTAATTAAAGGGTGATGTGGATTTGTACCACTCTGAGAGGAACTCTGGAAGGGATTATACCTTAGAGAGACACAATGCCTCCAGTGCACCACAGCATGTAAGTAAAATGCACATGCTGTGCACCACCCGCGTTGATGTTGCTCAGCATCTCTGTGGGCCCATCTCCTTCCCACACCTCCTCATCCACTTCACTGGGATTCACACTTAGGGGGCACCAGGAAGAAGCACTCCCGGCCAATTCCTGCATGTCCAGGAAGGGGTGATGCTGACATCCTCATTGTCACTGAAAGCTATTCAGTCTGGATGCATCCTGGCCAAGGATAAACAGAAATTGCCAAGTGTCATTCCCTAATTATAGTTTTTCTTTTTATTCATTGACAGGTCTTTTAAAGTCTGACAGTGCTTACAATGCTTGACAGCTTCTTACATCTTACCTGCTCTCGTCCTACACAGCTGATTTTGAATAATTCTGTATCCAGCGGCTGATTTTGTTCTAGATATTTTTCATCAGGGATCATTTTTCCCTGGAGTAGTTCTCTTGACACCAATGAAGTTACATATGATTTACCAGCACAAATAAGACCAGCGTGAGAGTCTTAGACCTCTGTTTTAAAATACTGACAGGATCCAGAGGACATATTCCAATCTATATGTAAATAATGTCCATGATTAATTTAATGCACATTTAAGGGTTTTTCAAGACCATATTACTCACTGGATTAAATGTACATTTTTGTAATGTATTATTGTTATTGTACATCCAATAGATCTAATTCAGCCCAAGGTGATTTTTTATGACCAAGTAATAGACCACTGAAAATAGGATTTATTATAGAAATGCCAACACACCCTTATTTATAATATAATAATACAAATTGCTGCTGTAATAAATACTCTTCAGTTATCAAATCATTAGTCCTTTATGGCAACATTGACAAATGACCACATAGGCAGTATGATATGGCTAATGTAATGAATTAGCTTTCAATTTTAAATTGGTTATTGGATCTGGAACAACTGTACATTACATTATGCAGTTCAAGTAGAACTTGTGACTTAAATTTTGCCTATCTGTATCAAAAGATGTGATTATACATAACCCTTTTGAATATCTACAACTGCTGTGTGAAAATGAGATCACTCTTATGCCCACGATCCAACACAGGAATAGACTGCACTTAGAGGAAACTATTAGCAAGGAACATCTACAAGCAAAAATTTTTAAATCATACTAAACCATTTCAATAAGACATTATTAGTCCCAAGAGAAAGCAGGTCAGTTGTTAAGAGTTGATTTAAATCAAACAAAATAGAAGAATAGAAGGAAACAATTTAGAAAATTTGGCTGTTGAGGGTTCTTTCCCTACCAGGTGTTTGCTTCACAAGAATCTGCTCAATGGTGGAATAAAAGAAAAAAATATATTTAAAAAAGTAAATAAATTATATATACTTGGTTTGTATATTTCTACACTAGAAAGAGTGCAGAACCAAGGTCCTTTGTAGAGATTCTGCATTTGTATCAAGAAAAATAAAATAAGAAGGCAGGATTAAGAAAATGTTATAAAAGTAAGCTTTGCAAGGAGTATTTATTTGAACAATGAGATTAGCTAGCCTAATAATAAAAGAAATACTCACTTAATGACTTTTGGTAGCTCAGATCTGTAGTTTTCTGCAGATACATTTTTTTTATCCTCAGAACAGACAATTATTTTAGTAGTAGAAATAATATAACAAATCATTACTGGATGCAGAATGAGCAATTGTCCAGTGCTACAAAATTTTATCAATTTTATTCTTCAGTGTCAGCAGTAATTCATTCAGAATTTTAACTGCTGCTTGTAAGGCATCACGAATTGATCAGTAATAAGTGAAAATATTCTTCTTGGCTTTATGGTCAGGTAGAGAACGTTTATCTAAGAGAAGCTTTACACATTTTTTCCAACAGCTGGTTTAGCGTGGTCAGTGTTGCTGCCAATAACGTATACAGACTATAAAGAAAGCTGGAGAGATCAGACACTTAATTTGAAAAAATAGTAAATGCAATAGGATGTGGTGAGGATTTTTTCTACATATTACACTGTGCCTTCTCCAACAAAACATATTCAGCACAGAAAAACTTTCTCCTTCATGGAGAATCATAGCTACCTGCTCCTGGCTTACTGTCCTTCCAGCCCAACTTCAAGCCTCACAAGTCACCTGGAGCAGCTCACTGGCTGATCAATCTTAGGACAGCTGCCTGTCACCCCCAGATGAAATTACAAAGTAGACAAAATCATGCTAGATCTCAAGAAACAGTCTCTTCCTTCCCTGTCTGTCCATTCTCACCTGGCTAATATGGTCTGTTTACTTAGGAAATTCCTGCACTTGAAGATGCAACTTTATCTCAAGTGGAGATTCCAGTGCTTTGACAGTTCTCCACCTAAAAAACATTTAGATACTAATATATATATATTTCTCAGTCTATTTTACTCACTTTTTTCCAGCAGATAGCATCTGCAATTTTGTCAATTTGCTTTGACACAATTCTATGTTGAAGATTAAATGTTTACAGCAAAGCGTTAGTTGTACTCACTAATAGGCAGTAAAATAAGGTGTTTATGTCTGTATTATTTTTTTTCTCAAAGCGTGCTTCTTTGACCCATCTGCAGTCTCATACATCCATAAGGAGTCACCTAAAATGTAATACCATTGATGAACTTTCAGCCCTCCTCTGCTCAGCTCGTCTCATCAAACTATAAAACCACAGAGTAACATAAAGAGGGCAGTTCAGTAGTGCTTGCCTGGACAACAGTCTTGCCCAAATGAAATCTGAGATGGCTGACAGACTAGCAGATGCTATAATTAATAATCTGGACCTAGCTACAGCATCAGTAAGAGTCTGAAATGACCCAGAAATCCCTCTCTCTGACAACAGTATAACAGAATTTCTTACCTAGTCTGCGTTTTGAGGTGGAATTTTTAACCCAGGAACAAAAAATAATTCATTTTTGATTTTTTACTTGTAGTTACTTTTGAAAGTGCACTTATAATTGCTATTCCCACTCCACAGGCCTAGTCAAAACCCATTGGAGCAATCAGATTCCAAATGGATCGCAGTGATGCAACAGCTTCAAACAGCTGCCCATGCTCTGTTCACACTTGATTCTAAGTCCCTTGAAGTTACTATGAATCTTTCCTTTGACGTCAATGGGCTTCAGATCATGTCCTGAGCATTTTTTATAAACCTCAGACAAATCAAAACCATTTCCTTTGGAATGAGACTGTTCACGCCCTTTGGTGAAGACTATTTCCTTTCCAAAACAGCATTCATACCAGAGTCATGTCAGCTGTGATGCTGTTTTGTTTTTTTTTAACCAAAGACTCGATTTTTTTAAAGAAGCAGGAAGCATATTTTTTACTTCTATTTCATCTACTAGCCACTAAACTATTTTTTGTTGAAATTTTCAAAAATATCCCCAGCTGAGATCTACAAACAAATGTGGGGAACATTTTAGAAAGTTACAACCATTTAGAAAACTTTATTTGAGATGGAAACCCCTTGCAGACCTAACAGTAACAGTAATAACATTTTATTTGGTGACGGAGCCTTTCCTGTACGCTGCCACCAGTAGACTCCAGTGGATCATTTATTCTCCTATAATTTATTACATTATAGCAAATGTAACTTGTGTAACAAAGCCAATATAACATTAACTCTTATACAACACAGTGCACTAAAGACTACATATATTTATTCAAAAATGCTTCCAAAATAGAAAGTAAGTGACAAGATGTAGATCTGGAGAGAATAGATCCTCCTGCCAGGCACTGTTTCTATGTAACACTTTCCTGAGAGAGGTTGAAAGACTCCTGGATCGTTTTGCTTGTGGAAAACAAATGACAGAAAAATAACTTTACTGAACCCTTGAGCTGACCAAGAGGAGCATGAAGTGTGCTACGCATGGCCTCATTTTGAAGATTAAGCATCGTGAATGTGTGTTGACTTCCTGGAAAGAGCAAAATTGAAAAGACATCTTCTGAAACACTACATTGATGTGCTGAAGAGACCAAGAAGAGTACACTGATTTGAATGTATTCCTCCATGCAAGTGGATCTCCCATAAAAGTTTTCACTGGGGTATCACTGACTGGTGGTCTGTGGTGACTTTTTGGTAGATGTTTCCTTTGTTGCGTGCTGCAGCAGTAGCCCTAGTAGTTGCAAGTAATGTCAGTCTTGCTGCCAGACATGCTCCTGCAGAGACACTGTGATGTGCTATGCACTGTACATCCTCCTGAAATGGAGTGCCTGAGTCTGTTTTTTGGTCCATTTATTCCATGTACAGTTTTCTCCCTTGTACCTTACTACTTATCTCCCCATTTCTATATTGTTTCATCAATACAATAACTCTGCTAGACCTTTATTTTAGGACCACCATGTGCTTGTTTAAGGATATCACTCTTTCAAGGGAAAAATGTGTAAACTCTCTTTGCTTCTTGAAATGACACTTCATGGTTCTGGAGGGACCATCTCAGTCAGGTTAAGGAAGTTAACAGAGAAAAATTGAGACAAGCTGTTTTAATATTGAGTGTGACCACAGCAACCCTGCCTTAGTGATGGTCATTTCCTATTTAATTTGTGACATTACTCTGGGAAGCAGCTCTCTTTAAACTTTACTCCTTGAAGAATCTCCTAGGAAGACTTCTTGCCACAATCACCGGTTTGTTTCTGTTGTATTGGTCCTCCATCCCTTGTGAGAACATCTGTGTAAAACAGATGGATAAGGTGATCGTCTGCAATCCCCCCCCCCCCATGATTTTCTGAGTATTCTGAAAAGTGAGAAGACGTACCTCTCAGGGGCCCCAGATCTGTGATTGATTTTGGTGCAGAAGCAAAAGCACATGTTTTGCAGACGAAGAATGTAGATCCTGTGGGAAAGCTTAGGATGCACAGTAGTCTTGAGTAGAAGCTGAGTAAGAGAGATGAAGCCCCAAGATGGTTCCCTGGAGCCTGCTATTAGAATTGTCCAAGCTATATGGTAGACAATCCTGGGATGAGATAAAACAAAAGAACTGAGTACAGAAATACAAACTAAGAAATTGCTCCCAGAATGAAAACAACAGCTAAGAAGCCTGGAAGTGTTTGTCATCTTCTGCTTCTGGCGTGCATTGCTTTTTTCTATGTCTGTGAAAGATCATCTCAGAGGAAAAATTATTGTCCAGGAAGAGCTTGGTCTAGCACTTTAGGAGGCGGAAACAGAAAGGACAGAGATGATTAGGTTGCCATAATACGTGAAATAGCTTCCAAAATATGTACCACACCTCACCTAAAAAACAAGCAAAGTATAAAATGAGCCTTGAAGGCAGTGCAGGGGGTCACAAGTTTTTTTGGTGTGAGGGTCTTAGTGACCTCAGCTGATGACAATTTAAAGAGACAAATGAATACACCAGAAGCAGGAAAATAATGTGGTGTTATTCCCTGAGGTATGAATAGCTCATCAGACACATTTATTTTTTTCTGAGTTAAGCAAAAAAAAAAAAAAAAAAAAAAAAAAAAGCCCTCCCTCAAAACAACAGAAAAATCTTAAACAAAAAACACCACAGTTCCTCTGAGTATGAATTTAACCAACTGGTTTCCTGGCTCTATTGAGTGTTTTTAATCCCAGCAGAAAACCTGACTTGCTTATCCAGCTAATTGGGACCTCGCTTGTATTATGTCAGTTCAGGAATCCTAAAGAAAAAGGTTACAAACACACACAAAAAGAGAAGGAAAAAACAGGCAGCCATCCTGTGGGCTTAAGAATTTCCCTAGCAGATACTGGATTCCCAGTTCTAACTCATTTCTTTAAACAGCACTGTTGAACATCAAAGAGTACAGCACAGAGCATGCTGAGTCCCAATTACACACCTCAAAAGTAAATGTTACGTCAATGGAAAGTCTTCAGAAATTCCAAATGAAACACAGGCTGAGGTGTCCAAATGCTCCTTGAAAATTGTAGACACTTTCTTTACTGATAACGATTGGTTCATTAAAATGCATAGTCCTGAAAATACAAAACTACGTCACTGTGAAAAATTGTTTTAGAAATGTTTTAGAGCACGTATGGATATTATTACTCTTTGCAAGATATTAGGAAAAGAAGTGTCAAATAATTAATTTCAGTGTATTTCTTTTGCTTTTAACAAGCCATCTTTAGAGACAGGAAATCTTGTCTGAACACAGCTCATGTTTCAAAGGAGAAATAGAGTTTGTACAAATAATTGGTGCGTGTTGGAGTCGGAGGGGCATGAGTTGTGTTATTAAAAAAAGAAAGAAGTCTTTAAAAGCTGTGTAAACTCTCTGTAGCTAAATACAAGTTCAAAGAGATATCTCTTTCACATCACTTAGCAAAAAATCATGGCAACAACAGTCTTTCTTTGATTGTTGGGTGGGTTTTTTCCCCCCACAATAATACACAGATTTTTCTCTAACACTTTGATAATACAAAGAAAAAGAAAAAAAAAAAAAACTACCAATGTTGCCATAAAATTAATTAAAATAAGTAATGAACAGAAAAATAGGCAGAATGAGTGGTCTTTTGTTTTCATTGTGCTTTTTCACTATCATGCCATTGCTCACATGTATACTAGTGTCACATATATATACCTTTTTGCAAATGTGTCCAGTGAACTGAGTATAGCAGGAGAAAATAAATGTGGAAGTATATTTTACAGTTATGTTATGATAGTGGAAAATCTTTTACAAAAATTGATATGCTACAATATATTTGTCAATATATCACTTAGGAGAATATATATCAAATACATAGATGTGCCTGTGTATATGCATAACTAATCCTCTATATTAAATTGCCAATGAAGTTTTGTATCCCTGACTATATAGAGTATTGATACTTAGCTCATTTCACCTCATCTTCCTTCTGGGATTGCAAGTATTAGTCCTCACATAGTTCTGGTTTTCTAAGAAGGTATAATTGGTCTTTCCTAAAGAAGAGGATGCGAAGCAGGAGGCTGATGGAGTGTTCAACCTCTCTTTTATTATTGTCTTTATTTTAACCTGGATGCATTGCAATGGAAAGTTTCAAGGTGTAGATGTGCCAATTCTAAAAAACAACAGATATTCATAATAAATACCTTCTTTGATGCATAACGTAATTTTAGAGGGTACAATAGTTGGAAGAATACTTGTGTGTTGAAGTACTTAAAAGTGTAAAATAATCATTTCGTTCTTACTTCTAGATCTGTGTCAGAATTATGAAGTGTTTTTCACATGGTATTCATTGCTTTCTAATTCTCTTCCTCTCACTGCTTTTCTGTTATTATTCTTCTTGATTCCACTTTCCATCCCATTTATTTTCACAGAATCCTTAGAGTTGGAAGGGACCTCTGAGAGTCCAACTGTCCTGCAATGAACAGGGGCACCACAGCTAGGTAAGATTAAAAAATTTATTTCCCTCTTTCAACCCAGGACCATCATATCTTTCCTCACTGTAATTATTTTCTCTATTTATTTATTCATTTTGCTCTTCTTTTTCAACAGTTCTGTCAACCATCATTCAATAATTTCCTTTTGAAAAGCATGAGGGATCGTAAAAGTGAAGGGGTAGAATTTACATTGGATTTCATTCTAAAAGCAACAGCTGTAAATGTCATGGTCAGAAATACTTCAATCATTCATTAAAAAATGTTTGCTTTTAAAAAACAATCTATGATAAATACACTTTGATGAGGATGGCTCTATTATGTTAACACCTCTTCCTGTTGTAAAAAAATAGCAGAAAGTTGTCCAGGTATGTCCATGCTGCCAGACCTGAGCATTGGTGCTGCCAGCACCCGGTGCCAAAAGGGACAAGGAAGGGGAGTCAGCAGCTGGGATTGTAGCACAAGTGCTCAGCAATTGCTGTGAGCTCTTTTAAAGAAAATATTTAGATATAAAAGAAAATATTTAGATAAGGTAGTATTTTTGGTATTTCTGCTTGGCTCAGCAGGCAGTCATTAGGAGAATTCTTTTATAGACCTAAGTCAGGTCTGGTCAATTAGATACGGGCAGACGCAGGTTTGGATGTGGGATTGGTGAGCCCTAAACACTTGTATTGAGGTAGTCAGGTAGCAGAACTGAAGCTAAAACAGAGAAATCACACAGCAGGGAGGCAATGCACAGTAAAATGTGAGGAGCTCTGAATTCCGTGTTCTTTTCTTTACCCCTTTTTTGTTTTGTTTTGGTTTGGTTTTTTTTTGTTTTTTGTTTTTTTTTTGCATACTTTTGATAATTCCTGAAAATGTTCAAATCTGTCAGTTAATGCTGAATCCAGACAACTGGCAGAAGTTCCTACAAGTCTTATTACGCTTGTCTTTATCTACGTGGGATGATGAGGGTAGCTGTAGGTACAGGCTTTTGTGGATGGGTTTGCTACTTTGAGGACTGTTTTGTTCAGGAAGCCTTGGATTGCAAATCACAATCATTAATCATTCCTTGTGGCCTAGTATCACCTTCAGCATAATCCAAACCACAAATGTGAGGCTAATTAGCTTTCTTCTTTTTTGCTAGAATGGAATTTTCAGATTGTTTTTAATGATTGCTATCATTTTTAAGTAAGTTCTTCCCTACTTGTTCTATCAGGCACTCCAAAGGGAAAAATTGATTCTTAATTGTTATGTGAACATGATGGGGTTCTTTTTTGTGTCTCTATTTCAATTTTAATAAGATTATATCATGATGTCTCTAGCTGTTATACAGTATATCACCAGTTTCAGCACTGTCGTGTCAGGAAAACTTATTTTTAAAGTTACACTGAAAAGGATTCTTGAGCTTAGTGTTAATAGGACAGCCTTGTTCCTAGATGGTACCAGAATTTTTACTATTACCAATGTATAAGAAATTTTCCTTTAGCACTGTGGTACTAGACTGGTACAGCCAACTTTATATTTCAGGTTATTTGGTTCAAACTACAGTATATGGAACTTCTGGCAAACTTCAATGCAGTCAGTTCATTCTAGAAAAAGAAAGATCTAATACATCTTTATGGATCAGTACTATTAAAAAAAAAAAAAAGATATTATTCAACATGTCTTTAGATATTATTCAACATGTCTTTAGATATTATTCAACATGTCTTTTAAAGCTCTCTGATTTCTCATGACTGTTTTACCATTCTTTGCACCAACACTACCAAACACTCAATTGTGGTTCATGCTGGTTCAAGGAGTATACAAAATATTTCTGCATTATAATCCTACAACAACTCCTCCAAATTATCCATGAGCATAGAGAGCTCTAGGTTTGCCTTCTTCAGTTCCTGCATGCCTAAGCAGGGACTTCACATTAGCACTTCCACATTTCTACCCAGGATTTCCCAGACACAAATATGCATTCACATAACCTTAAAGTATTTGAGGTATGCACCATAAATCCATTACTTTCATAGCATATCAGACATACTTGTGAATGTGCAGAAAAACTGGACACCACATGCTGCATAGTTATGGTGCCTCTTGGAAAATCCAGCTACCCTGCGAGCATCAGAACCACCAGGCTCTGACTGCTTGGACCCACCTGCAGCTGCACTGTAGTCCTGCAAGACAGCAAACCTGAGTCATTCTAACTGATCAGAGTAAGGCTAGGAGCTGTGCAAACCACTCCTGTTCTTGAAACAAGGCTTTGATCTTTGGAAATGGGTGTTACCATAGATCAACAGAACCAACAAATGATCAAGCGTGCTTTAGGATAAGGATAATAACAAACACATCAAGAAACCCAAGAATGAATTAAGCCAATAGAAATAAGCGAAGCAAAAATATGTACATCTCTTCACAGTCAATCTGGGGAAAGATAATATTTACAACAGATGTTCAGCTCCTTTTCTGCAGTTCCAAATTTCAGGAAACAAGCAGAGCTTTGGCAATGTCACCGTACATCCTAAATGTGTTCAGAAAGTATATATGCACTTTAAAGAGCTGAAATGAATGTCGTGATGGTGGAAAAAAACACAAAACAATATGTAAAAGGAAAGTCTTGGGATTGGCTCTCCCAATGAGACTACAGCTGGAGCACTTCTTCAGCCTCTCTGCATTGATGTGTGCAGTCAGTCCCAGTGAGCCCAGCAGCAGGCATGGGGAAGCAGCTGAGCCAGGAGGCTACAAACCCAGAGCAGATCTCTGGTTGTAGAGAAGACTGCATCCTAGGAAGGAAGTTTTGTTATTCCAGGAGTATTCTATGTAGCAATCCAGAAACGGGATGCAAGATGCAGGAGATTTATTTTGGCCCCCCAAAAGCGATGTGCTATGTAAAGTTCAGAAAACAGTGTCACTCATCCTTACTGGACAGCTCTGATAAAATCATGGATGAAGAATGTCATGCATCTTCATTGCTTTAATATGCAGTATAAAGAAATAGCTCTAGAGCTCAGGACACAAATGGAGCTTTAGATTAGCTGTCAACAATGTCATATCCATGTTAATAATGCCCTACTCATGCCTGGGGCTGACACTCTTTCTTATTTTTATTCACAAATTCCATTTAATAACAGCAATAAGTCACTCTAGACAGTGCATTTCTAAGGGATTTTTGCACTTCTCAGGTGGTTAAAGTCACTTGACCTTCGGCCTCATGCCTTAAAAACTCCCTGAGAGATGTGCTAAATTGCCCAGAAATACATTGCCTGTCATGTCTTGTTGCTTAATTAAGGGCCAACCTAGATGGCCTATAAGGACTGCCCTTAAGTAATTACTAATTGATCTCCTACACAAGAAAAATGAATAAATTCCACAGCAGCCCCACTGTCACATGGCATTTACTCAAATTCATATTCCTCCAATGGAGAATGAAAAACACATAGGGAATGGGTGGGTTGAGGGCAAAAACATCTTTAGAGCAGCTAACCTGCACTCCAGAGTTTGTCATGTTTCATTGGCTACAGCCACAGCTCTCAGCCCTTTGCTTGTGAAAGTATTTCTTGAAAATCAGTTTATCTAAAATTATCCATCTGTATTTAGCTAGTTCATCTTTGTTACAAATATATAAACAAGGAATTGCAGGCAGGATGATAAATTGTCACCTGCTTCTGAAAGCAAAAAAAAAAAAAAAATAATAGTCTACCAAAATAGCCAGAGGAAAACATTCCAAAGTTCTGCGAAGAAAGGTGGAGTTTAGTTAGGAATAAGAAAGGTTCTTGCAGCTTTTGTTAAATCTCATTTATCAATGTGTGAAACAGACTTCCAGGACTTCTTGTATTTTGTATCTAAAACTGAAAATGGTCCAAAAAATACAGGTATCTTCTGGTTTTGTAAGAGGATGCAAGTGCTTTGGGCTTCACCACAAGTCCTGAAAATGTACATTAAGTGAACTGTTTTCCAGTATAAGCAATATGAATACTATGTTTTCAAGATGTGTGTATAGAACATCAATTTATTGACCTCTCATTATCCTGAGCAAGAGTGCACTTAACCTATCAAAGCAGACTTTCCAAAAAAAAATAAAAATAAAAAAGAGAGAGACATATGAGAATCAGCTGAGGGAACAGGAGCTGTTTAGTCTTGAGAAGAGCAGGGCAAGGGGAGAACTCATCGTTCTCTACAACTCCCTGAAAAGGGATTATAGCCGGGTGGGTGTCTATCTCATTTCTCAAGTGACGAGTGACATTTTGCAAGGCATTAGCCTCAGCAAGTTGTGCCAGGAAAGGTTTTGACTGGATATTACGAAGAATTTCATCACAGAAAGGGTGACGAGGCACTGGAACAGGCTGTGCAATTAGGTGATGGAAGTACTGTCCCTGGTGATTGAAGAGACATGTGGACACAGCACACAGGGATGTGGTTTAGTGAGGGACATGGTTGTGTTAGGCTGATGGTTGGACTTGTCAGTCTTTCCCATTGCAAATGATTCTGTGCTGACTTCTCACAGTTACTTCAGTAGTTCACACATCATAAAATTACTCAAAGGATAAAAGATCCATTTCTGAACGATTTCCCTTCCGCACACTGGGTAGAGCTGGAGTCAGAGGCAGTATTTCTCTTTACTTCAGTGAGGTCAAGATTTTACCCCAGTAAACATGAGTAACACAAAGTGCTTAGGTGCTTTATCTTCCATATCTTTTAATATGAAAAATGTTACAATTTTTTTTTTAAACTGCAAACATTATAGATAGGGACCTGTCACAGAAATATATCTGCTTCTCATTATGATTATGAGATTGACTGGTGAAATATTTCATTTCAATATATTGTACTAACCATTTTAAAATATCATTGAAATGTGATAACCAATAGCAATTTGAAATGCAGAGTCAAATTAGACAATTGCCTTTTCAATCCATCCTCTTGTAATTTGAGTAAAAATTGCACCCTCTTCTCCAACTGATACAGCTCTGGAGTAATATGATTGATTAACCTGGTTATCAATAAGACATGTAAACATCTGCAATGTATGCTACTGTTTTGTGTTATATTTCAGATACTTATGGGCAACAATGAGCCCACAGTTCTAGTGGTTTTTTTTTCAGAACCTCAGAGCTTATCTAAAGTTCTATTGTGTTAACATCATCTTAACTGAACATCAATATTCATGCGTCATTTTGGTATCTTAGGAAAGTATATTTATTTTAAAATAAGGACATAGTGACACTGATGTTTCTAATGTCTGAATGTGCCTAGTTTCTCGCAGCTGAAAAGGCCTTTGCTGTCATCACGTTCTGTGCAATGATTTTTGTGTTTTTCTATAACATTTTTCTCCCTACACATATGCGTTTTATAGCCTCTTCATGTTGGTATAGCATGAAGACTTATGTGGAATTTAGAGGATCTGAACTAAATGTAGCTAAAAGGAACTTTTGGATGAACTGCCTGGGATTTGTTCAGATCTGTTAAAGTAATGGGGGAAAGCACAAAAGGATAAAGAAAAGAAAGGCCTTAATCTTTGTTCCATGAGTGATAAAGCAGCATCACATGGGTGAAAATTGGCCTGACCTTCACCCACATGATGCTGCTTCTGCCTCAGCCACTCTTTCTTTGCTCTGATTAAGTGAAGATAGCCTCTTTCTCTGCAAGAAAAAGTCAAAGAACAAAAAGAAAAAAAAATCCTGTCTTAACTATAAAAGATTTATTTTTTTAATCACAGTTGGGCTCATACAAGCCAGTTTCTAATCTTATTTTTTTTTTTAAGCTAAAAAAGTGCCTTTTTAGAATTTCTTTGGCTCAGTTTCTTTGCCCCCCCCCCCCCTTTCCCCCCTCCCCTCTTGGAACCTCAGGGCCTAGATCTTAACTTGCTTCCCTTGGATGTGCTTTGTTGCTTGTCTTCACTTTTACATGATAGCTGTTTGACTTAAATGGATTGTTCGCCAAAGGATTGCCCCTTGGGGAATGGAAAAACTGGAGGGAGGGAGAGGAAAAGCAGTACTCAGCTGGCTTAAATGGCATGTGTAGTTTATCTATTGGCAGGGTATTGCCAATGCTCTGAGGAAACCTTTAGTACTCAGCTTTTACCACTGAATGCCATCCACCAATTGAGATGTAGTTTGATGTTCAGGTTATCCACAGTCCTACAGACAAGAGAAATGTATTGTGACACTGCTGTCCAGCAACTCCTGTGTATAATATTTTTAAGAGCATGATATGTAAATTTGACGAGGAGGTAAGAAGTCATTCTCCCAATAGACAGCATACTCTGAGAGCAGGTAATGTTTTCAAAGGCTTCAAAGGGGTACAACTCATATTCATCTCCTTTTTATAGGTGCTGCATAGCCCATTTTTGGCTGCAGTATTGCAGCAGGATCAAAATGCATTATGAATCGGACATCTCTCTTCTAAAAATCTGTTAAACTCAAGGTTATGTAGGTGTACGTATATGTGTATCAGTTTGAATGGAATCTGGCTTCTCAGCCAAATGAGATCCAGTGAATTATTGGTTAAGTCCACAGGCTAGCTTCAATTTCCACTGGTCATTTTTTTCCCGCAGAAGCTAAGAATATATGATGCTGTGCACCATAATGGAATGTCACTGTAATGTGTAATGTCTGTTATTGTATTACATATCTGAGGTAGGGAATGAGGAAAAACCTCCTCTGCTTACCTTCAAAACACGGGTGTCAGATAGCTCTTTAGCTGGAAAAAATCTGTATTACTCATCCATTCTATTAAGATGGGCAGATTAATTATCAAGTTCACCATAATTTCTAAAGATTAAATCAGACATATGGAATATTATCATGCACTAAGTCCAGTGTGACTTCTGCTGATTAGTCCGTGGTGGGAACAGTGCACAGAAATTCACTGTGTTTAGAAACTTTGCAGCAGCTATCATTTAGAAGAATTTATAACTTGCTTAATACGTGAATACACTGATACTAACAACATTATCTTCTTTGTCAGTGGTATCAGAAGCATCAGAATGAGTTGTATTCTGTCCTACACAGATATTATCTAGCCACCCATTCTTGTATGCTCAGATAATTTAATTGATTATTTTTATTAACGTAGCTGACACTCACAGGACCTAGTTTTTGTGTGCAATAAAAACAAAGATCACACCATCTACACCCCTACGTTTTCCCCAGTTCTACAACTGTACCCACAGGGAGTACCACACAAAATGTTGTGGTTATAAATATGTGCAGCAACAGTTAAAATTTGGACTCTGATTCAAAGCCCATTGAAGGCACTGAAAAGACTCATATTAACTTCAGTGTGCTTTGGCTCCAGCACTTGTTCCTTTATTTAGAACTCATAATGATTATTTAGTGGAAGAGTCAAATATTCTGAGCTCTGGAGGCTGCAGTCCTCTCGCTAAAAATAAAATTAAATATGTAAAGAAATATTTTTAGGGAAAAAAATGACTTGTATTAATTTCTAGCAAGTTAAATTATTCTGGTATTTAATACTGTAATGCTACAACGCAATGGAAAACACAGCAATAGTAGTGGGGTGGCAAAGTCCTAGGTAGCAACAAGTGAGAATGAATCCAAACGCAGTAGCCATGGACACAGAAAGAAAGAAAAAAAGATCCTCACCTTTAAAAAGCCACAAGTAAGCAGGGATTGCCAATCCTAAATGAGGTCTGGGAAGGGTGGGATCCTGGCTTCACCCCTTCTGGTCATTCAGGTACACTGCATGCAGCTGAGCTCCCCTGGGTTGGCCCTGCCTTTCTACCAGGTGTTTAATCACTACTTCAGGACATGACTTAGGATTTCCATTACAAATACACACATACATCAACACACATTTGTGATCACATATGAAGAATCACACATTTATGTATGATTCATACAAATATATGTTTTCTCACACGTGTACAAATAGTAAGAAGAATCTATGATATAAACCTCTCAGATTTGGTTCATTGACCCAAACAGGAGTGTCCAGTGCTGTCTGAGATGCGGCATGGTGTCTGACACACCTAGATGAGAACGAAAAACATGATAGAGGGTCTATAAGAGCTCTGTTTTATTCTGGATGGGCACTTGGATGTGAGGTGGCATCCTCAGCTCTAGTCAGATGGCAGCAGTGTCCTGATTTGGGGCAAGTCAAGGGAGCCCTCATCATAAGTATTTCAATAGCAAAGAGAAGATAATAAAAGCTCTGTATATTTTTTCCACAGTCATCTTACAGAATTGTTTTTAAGCTCAGGATTTGACAAACCAACTGGTTTTAATTTTGTGGCTTGAATCACTGTTTCATTAACAAGAGGACGGCATTCATGATGGCATATAAAATACTGACGCAATAGGCTAAATTTAAAAAGATGGAACATACTGAAACCACATTAAAAATAATAATAATAATAAAAAAATAGAATGTGTTTTTATTTAAACCACTAAAAATACTTTTAAAATACATTTTTGGCTGAATTGCCTGATTCTCTCGGAGTTTCTCAGTACTACAGCATTGCTTTCACAAGCCCATAAAAGCTCTTATTAAGCCAAAAATGGTATCACCCCGGTCAGTAGAGAGAGAAGGTAGTTTGGTAACTTCACCTGTTAGTAACTGTTGACAAGTCTAATCTGAAGCTTTCCTCATCATCAGGTGATAACAAGGGCCAGTACCTCCTTTTATTTAAATATCTTATATGTGCCATCATATATTACCAAAAATGTGTATTTCTAGATATTAAATTGCTCTGCGTACAGCACATTTTGTACGATTTTTTCAGTTCATGGCAGCTGCCTCAAACAAGCTTGAAAGGCTCTATTATGATCTATTGGGTCAAAAATTGCTTTTTTTTTCTTTTTTTTTTTTTTTGAGCACTGAAGTACTTAGTTACAGTGAATTGGTAACACAATATCCATACCATAATATGCATATTGTGCATGACAAAAGGCGAATAATTTGTAATCCCTCACTTAAACTAAAAGCATAAATACCTACTGTATTCAGCAGAACTGAAATGTTGTACTAGTACATATTTGAGAGGTCAGCATATTTGTGTGAAAGACCAAAAAGATCTGTGCTGTGATAATGCAACTTACTGAACAAAAGTAGGATTTACAGATGTTTTGAATTCTTGTTTACTCCCGCTTCATTATTAACATGCAATCCAATGAAATGTAGTTCAGGGAATTCACAAGATCTACATCCATTAACATGCATCACACATGCAGACCTCCTCTATGACAGAAGTTCAGGTAAGAAAGATGTCTTGTCCTTCTTGGAGAGCCCATTTCTTGCTCTGTCATTCACATTAGGAGTAACTTCTCCTTACAGAAAACAAGAAAAAACAGGAATAACACAAGAATTCCCCAGTGTCGGAAAGCAGTCTAGGATTATTTATTTGCTGTTATCCTTTTGCTGTGCAAATTCAGACCCTATCATTTTTGATAATCATTCTCCTTATAATCCTTCCTCATCTGTGATCCTTGTTAACTGTGCAAGAGAAAGGAAGTACATTAGGCAGAAGAGAGCTGTGGCAGGGGGAGAAGAACCATGTCCAATATCACAGTCCGTTGTGAGTGATGCTGGTGACTGTTGGACTGTGTCCCCACTGTCCTCTCTGCCTCTCCTGCAGTCCTTAGTTGCTGGAACTCCCTTACTCTGTCTGCTTTTTTTCTCACAGATTTTTGCTGACAAGATATTTAAATATCCTCCTCCTTTCTCTTAATTGTTTAGTGATCCACATGTAGTACGTATAATACATGGACTCACTTTCATCTACAAAGCCTGAAGATATTGTTCATTATGTTGTTTGTACCAGAATAGATCAAAATTATTCTCAGAAGGGTACGTGTTTAAACTGGCAAGGAAAAGTGATTGACATCTACCATAAGTACTTTTGTCAAAGCTTTGGCGTGTTATCGGTTTGGAGAGCTATTCTAATGATCAGTGTCTATACCCACCAGATGCGCTATGAAGAATATGCCAGATACTTGTAAAAATCTGCTTCAGTCTTAACAGCAAATGTGTAAAATACAAACAGGTTAGGCTACAAATTCTGCTAGAAAATTTGATTGGTTAAAAAACTGAGCCTGAAGGTTCAGAGAATGTAAATAATTGCAGGCAGGAGCCTACCCTCTTGGCTAGTTTCAGAAAATGTGGATTATTATCTCTATCCTCAAACACTAAACTGCCTTGTATAAATTTGCACCTTCAATACTGATGCAGGCAGAAGTAGGAAATCCTTAAGTTAAAATAAGACTCTATCTCTGTATCTGAGAGGAAAAAAAAAACACCCAAGAAAAGAAAAACAGCACAGCATTGCCTATTCCTGTTTGTTTACCCTGTTATTCCTAAATGTCTTTCCTAGTTCGTAAACATTATTGTTTTCAAAGGGTACAAGGACAAGCACTGAAATGAAGTCTGTCACGAACACATGGAGGGAGGATTTAATTCCTTCAGGCTCTTAAGGCGCCAAGAGCTTGGCAGAGGAAGTTCACTATTCCTTTTGCTCCCAGTTTTGGAAAAACTAGCCTACAGAGAGCTCGCTAACTATACCAGTGCATGGTGGGTGCTTGGGCTGGGTTCACATCCACTCAGAATACCTGAAGTCAGCAAAACTGGTAGAGGATGTTGGTGAATGGGATCTTGGGCTAGGTTCCTCTTGTGTCTTTTCCAGGTATCCAGAATAGGGGATCTTTTTCCTGAGCCACTCATCATGGCATTCAGACATTTATTTATGAAGTTCTAAGGCTTTAAATACTGCAGATCAAGTAAATTCTTTAAGTAATGAATATCAAATTTTTTTGTTAACGTTGATGTTATTCTCTCGGGCTGTGTTCCGATTGGGACAGACAGATTAGTAACAGAACATCAGGCTTTTTTGTCTCCTCTTCAGAGAAGATTATGGCGCGGTTTTTATTTTTTGTATTGGTTTGAGGTTTTATTTTGTGAATACTCTCCCCTTTTCTAGCTGCCATAACAGTAGTTAAAAAGCTGCCTATTCCTTATTTGAACTTGCTTAGGAAAATCCTCTGCTTATGCAGGTTCAGGTATGAACCGCACTCCTAGAGGTGTCTAAAAGTTTTATCTATGCATTATTATAAAATATTCACTGTTCATGATTTCAGGTGTCCACATATGCTCTCATTGTGTGGAACAGTTATTGCTTGGCTGGTTTTGTCCTGCTTCTCATTATGGCCTTGGAGGCTCAGTGACAGCCCTTCCACAAGCTGGTTCTTCCTCTGTGTATTCGGGGAGGGTAGTATTTCAAGAGTGCAACTGAATGAATAAAAACAAAAAACTGGAGTTTATTAAGATATATGCCAAAATTACAAACACAGAGGTTTGTATGTATGCATGCTAAACATTTCTAGTTAAGCGTGAACTTAATTTACAGAAGCAGATTTACATTATTTCAATGGCATTCTCTACAAATAAGATTCAATGATTTCAGTTTGGTTTTGATGCCCTTTTTATGTTTTGCTTGTTTTGAGATATGTTTTAATTTGCTTTGTCAATAGTAAGAAAAACTAGTGGAGCTCTTATTAAGGTTAAAAGTATCTCAGAGAAGCTATCGCTTGTCACTTTTTGTTTTATTGCTATGATAACAGCAAAGTTTTCACTGGCAAAATAATAACTCCTTTTCCCTGGCAGGTTTCAGGTTGTTCTGCTCCTGCTTCTGGAGAGGAGCTGTCCTATGGAATGACAGGGAAGCACTTAAAGAGCATCTCAGAGGTTAGGGATATCCATTGGTGGAAGGCATTCATGCTCTGTGGCAACACATGGGCTCCCACCCACCTCCCATTGCCCACTGCAGCTCCTCTGTCTCCTGCCGTGGTACACCACCAACTCTGGTTGTCCTTGTCCCCATCTCTTCCTGAGCTTGGCAGGACTCAGCTCACTGGCCTGATACAGTGGAGTAAATCTCACAGCTTTTCCTTCAAGAGCTCTAATCCTTTAGTTTTCATTAAGCCAATTTTCCTGTTGATTTCAGCAAAAGTGGAATTTGAAGATGAATGGCAGGATAATACCCGTTTGAAATATAAGTGGACAGCAGCATCAGATCAGACGGGTGGTGAAAAGAGTCTGAATGGAAAATGATGACAAGGCAGAAATATCCCTTCCTACCAACATCTTCAGTGTTTTCATTTCCAAGCATTTGTTAAGCAATGAAGAGGGTCTCACTCTATTTAATGTAATTTAGTGATAATTCTTTGGAAAAGGGAAAAGATCCTTTCACAGCTGTATCAACAATATCTTCTCTCTTAAAAGAAAACAGCAGCTGACTTGACATGTCAAGCATCACGTATTTGGCCATGGAAAGTGAGCACGAGCCAGGCTGGCCAATAGCACTGATTTGGAACAATGCCACTGAAAAGTTGGTCTGTAAACTGATGCTACCTTGTTTCTTGGATTCTAGAAGGGCTTGCTGAGATTTAGCAGCAATGCAGAACTACCACATTCCTGGTAGATATTTTTTTTCTTGTTACATGAGATCCATGCATGAAGTGAAAAAGAACAAATGAACATCAGGTTTACATCACCACTGATATGTGAATGATTGATCACCCATTAAATCACATACAGAGCTGGTAACAGCACACGGGGTAGCGTTAAAGTAAAATGTTTGATATTCTTTACTCTAATTAAACATGGAAATAATATGATGCAGTCTGTATTGTAAATGTTATTGCAGATTATAGACCTAAAGGAGAGGTGTTATGCCACCTTTATAGCCTCCAGTTCCTGGAGACTGTGACTTAGAGCTGCCTCAGGGCTGCCCTAAATTACACCAGTTGGTAATGACTCCCAGAGGGCCGCTATGCATCCAGTGGTTGCTGGAGTGTAAAGTACTTTGGCTATGCCAACAGCCCATCATTTCACAATGGAGGCTGAGAGCAGCTGGCATAGTGCTTGGAGAAAATCCCCAAGTAGTGGTTTAAGACGTTTTTCGAACTCTTTTTTTGTCATGAGAGTGATATAAAATAAAGGCCAGATTTCACAAACACACAGGGGCTTTTTCTTTATTATTTAAGCATCTGTAGTCGTGAGTTGATAAACTGAGAGATGAGGGTTTCTATAGGATTTCAGGGCAGGTATCAACCCAATATTGCTTCAGCTTGGCAGCATTCCAGCTCTCTGCCCTGGCCCTGATTCCCTGCATGGTGCAGTGGAGCACCACTGGCTGTCAAAGGCATACTCCTGGTTTACATCTCTGTTAGTAAAAGGAAAACCGAATTCCCCCTTGCAAGTGGCAGTTTTGCGATTTAGGATCATATTCCATTCTTCAGTGGGGCTGCCAAAGATAAAAGTTGAGTTTCCACATGTAAAATGTTTTTGTAAATGTATGTGTGACTTATTCAATAGCTGAGCCCATCCAAACTCAGTGAGCAATGATTTTTCTGTGTAGTGTGTGGGTGGGCCGACTATTCTTAAGCAAATATTTCTCAAATATCAAAAAGTCTTCTTGGAAATTAGGGCATAATATTGGCACTTCAGGGTTTTTTTTTGTTTGTTTGTTTTTTGTTTTTATGTGATGCTCACTGAAAAGCATCCTGCTAGTGTCAGAAACTCATAACTCACAAACTGAGCTGATGCAGCCCAAAACGCAGCTGACTGTCTTTTCAAATCTCTGAGACAACAAGCCACTGCTGATGATCTTATAGAAGTTCTATAAAACATAACAAAAAATAAAGTAACTGGCAAAGATATCAGCTAGAAAACATGCAAATCCTTTGGGCAGCCACAAGTTCTGTTCTTAGATTAATTTACCAGGTAGAAGTAACTTTTCTGTTCTAAAGAGAGCTTTTTTAAAAGTCACTGAACTCCACTGAAGAGAACAGTGATCTCATGGAGAAAATTTTGCAGATGTGAATTCATAAAAGACTCGCCCTCATATTGTGTGGAGGAAGATGAGTGTAAAGACAGAGGGCTGAGCTGTAACCACCGTAATGGGAAGAAAAACCTAGCATTCCCTTCTCTTTTGCTGAGTTTTCTGAGCTTAAGCCCTGGCTACCAGACCTGAGTAGGGTGGCAAAAAGTCAAACGAAGGGCTGATTGAAGAAGCTTACATTGCATCCTGTCTGTTCCCTGAGCATGCATCCTTCTATGCACGTAAAAGAGAGATGGTTTGGCAATTTTGTTCTCTCCCTGCAAGGCTCAAACAGTGGTGAGCACTTCTTTAGTGCCCAGTACATATCTGCTCACAGATGTACATGTGAGGAGTTCCCCAAAAAAGTTGAGGAAAGTGGATCATCGAAGGATAGAATAAAACATAATAAAATGTTCAGAAAAGGAGATCATCTGGCCCACCATTCTGCCTGAAGGCAGGATTGACTTCAGCTAAGTACATTCTGATAGCCATCTGTCACTCTATTTTTTGAATTATTAAATGATTTTTATAGATGTAACACCTGTTATTATCCTCTAAGCAATCCATTCCAGTGATTAGCTATTATTTCTGCACCCTGGAATAACATTATTAGCCTAGAACTAGCATAAGCCAAATGCTGGAGGTTCATCACTTGTTATACTCACTTCTTTCATGGAGTTTGTAAAGAAGCCTAACTAAAGTTAGGTAACTTGCACCCCCCCATATCAAAGGATCTGGGCCATGATTTCTGTTGATTTAATGGTTTAAACTTGACAAAATTCCTTGGACAGTGAAGGATTTATTTTTTATTTCCACTGGACCTGGAATACAATAGCTGGAGACAGGAAAGTCGTTTGTTAAAATATAAAAGCAACTGATTTTTGTCTCTTAAAATTTGTCCTGAAGGCAGAAAGGGATGGATAACTATGTAATTAAAGAGAGCTAAAGGAGGGACAGTAATGAACAAATACCATTACTTTTGCCATAGTTCTCAAGGAAGCTAAGGTAGAGGTGCAGAAAATCTGTTACAGTGATGCACTTTACTTAACATGGGAGTTCATGCAGTGCAAAGAGCTTAATGTGTGCAGCTGAGCTGGGCCTAATGGGCATCAGTTGTTATCTGTGGAAATGGAGTCTGTTAGAAGGAGGCTGGCTACTATACCCATCTGAGATGGCTAGTGGGATTTTCAACATACTAGTGACCTTTTCTTACTCATTTTGCTGAATTTTTATCCAATAAAAGCCATCATCTGCCCAATATACCCAAGTCTGTTTTGTGCAGTCTGAGCCTGTTGGTGAGGGTTGTGAGAAGCAGGATGGAAAAGAGGGGAATTCTACAAAGATGGAACAGGGGATGGGGAACAAGGGGAGCTGCTGACAGCCATATACACTCCAGCACTCCCACATTTTTATATATATATTTTAAGTATGCTTTTATACATGCATGTGTATGCACATATACACATAGTGCATTCTATGCAGTGTTTCTCTCCTACAAACACAGAAACTGCTGTGAATCTGCCAACAGGCTTTGTGCAATGCTTTCTGCTAGGAAAATTTTTAAGGAAAACAACTATATACCTGTGATAAATTGATCCAGTTTCATAATAATTTTGCTTATTAATTATGTGCCTTATAAAGCTCCTGGCATGTGAGGAAGTTATGGGTAATTGTGAGTAACTAAGTACAGAACTTTAAATAGCAAAAAAACTTATTACCTGTTAATGCTGCTCCCTGTCCATTTTGATGGTCACTTACTGGTTATGTTTATTGAAAGTCAAACTCTCCAATACTGTGTTAAATAAACGTAAGCTTAACAAAAATGTTGCTGACATTGTTGTCATTGTGCAGTAAATTATTGCACTGCAAGGTTTAAGTACGGCAAGTAAAAGTCACAAAGACCAAGTGGTATTGCTCTGTAGGGCTGCCACAGCAGTGTAGTAACCTAATAGCTCTGATTTTCAGAATCCTGACAAGTTACTAAGACTTTGATCAAACATGAAAGGAAGTGCAGTTTTGTTCCAGACCATTTAGAACAGAAGGTTTGTTTACTTTTCTTTCCTACTTTCTTTCGAAAATTTGTGGGTTTCTCATCAAATAAGATCAGCTTCAGTCTTAGGTCAACATGACATCTCAAATGGGTGCCTTTATGCAAAGACAAACTACTTTTTCATTAAGTTAGCTCTGGTTTTAGAAAAAAGTGGGTTCTAGAGGTTGAAGGTTTACCCACAAAACTCCTATTGCACTTGTAATGACATGTAAACAAGCATAATATCTCCAGTGGGCTGAATACTGACAGGTGAACAGGAGAGATGGATGCCTCTAGGAAGCAAATGGAGTCTTGAGAGTTAGAGAGCCCTTTCTCAAAAGCCTAAGTGCACAAGTTTCATTGGGTAGGTTGCTTTCTTCAGGGGAAAATCTGTGTTGAAAATGCTTGGACCACTTTTTAAGATCTTTGATAGGATTTTATGTCTGGGTCTGATCCACAAATAAACCAGACTCATCCTGGCTCCTCTCTGACCTAGTGACGATACTGAGGTTCGGAGTCTGACCTACTCCTTTTACAAGCAGTGGAGTTTGCATGTATCTCTCCTCATGCCAATGTTTACAGTTGACATTGATGAAATTTCAGTGTTAGTATCCGTGGGAGCTGTTGGGGAAGACATTTGGGAGGGATAGTGGGAAAAATTCTTTGCCATTCTGAGTGAAGGAAAGATGCTGTTACTGTCCTGGGAGTCCCGCAAAAGGCTCATTGGAAAGTGCAGTGATTTTTTGACAAATTGTCAAAAATCTTTGAGGTGGCTCTGATGCTGTAAGAGCATTTTTTCTCACACCTCACACAAAGCTTCTCGACTCCTCCTATTTTAACAATTCTAACAATAAAAAATCATCGGATATTCTTTTGCTATTTTAAATGGCTATTGTTCCACTGTATTTAATCATTAGGGAACCAGAAGGGACACATTTCATTGAAAAATGTTCATTTGACCCTCTATAAACAGCAACTTGAAGCATTTTAACAGGCTCTTCAAACTGTTTGGACAGAAATAAAGCAGCATCTGGTTTGAAGCACGCTTTCATATTGTATTGTTTATGTTGATAGCTTAAGTTCTTTGCTGTGCATTGTTATTTATGACAATTGAATGTAGAACATTTTTGATTCAGTGCGCTGAGTCCAGAGTGCTTTCATTCTACAGCATGGGAATAAAGCAATCAAAGCTGAGGTGACTTGACTGATTTCATTTAGAAGGTTGATTCCAGCAGCCTATTAGTGGTAGAGCAGAAGGGAGGGGGAAGGAAAGGATGGAGAAGGTAACTAAGGGATACAAATTAAAAGGAGTGAGAAATCTGGAAAAGAATCCTGCTGATGGTATGTCCTGAATGAAAAATTTCCAAGAGTTACAACAGCTGTAGGAAGAAATTGCAGGAATCTACCTAAACAAAAAGACAAGAATTCTATACAGACAGGATTTTTTTTTTCCTTTCTTTCTTTCTTGCTATGTTTGTGTTTTCTTATTGTTTTTTGGGATTTTTTGTTTTGTTTTGTTTTTTATTTTGTTCTGTTTTCCTGGGGAACTTGCAAGAAAATATTAAAGTTTCAATCATCTTGCCCACTAAGCAGATGAAAAATACAAAACTCCATGTACTTAAAATATTTCCATTGTATTTTCTGTATTACTTCAATCATAAACAAATCAAATTGGGCTTGTTGTAAATCTAAGATCATTCCAATGCCAAAATAACCAGAAACACAATTTTTCCCACTGTTAGTTTCTGCAGTGCAACATTACAATGAAAAATATAAAACTAGGGACAAAACAGTGGTTGCACCAGTGACAGCAGAACTGTCACATGGCTGAGGACATTCTTAAAAGTCTGAATAAAACACCATTTCAGCCAGACATTATTTATATATTCAGTATATCATCTATTTACAATCAGTAATATGTAATTGTTCAACATCTATTAATATAGATTTTAAATACATCAATATATTAGTATATCTCTTAATGTTGCTCTCACGGTATTATAAAAAGTTAATGGCATGCAGTTAATGATTTTTAAACACAGTTTTAAAGCATCTATATGGTTTGAAGTAAGCGCACAGGCTGTTGAGTTCTTTGTCAATCTGCTTTCTAAATAGTGTGAGGAGGATTTAAGGGACAGAAGCAGATTTATAATCTTTAACAAACATATCCAAAGCAGCTGAGGACAGCATTTATAATGATTGACTTTTCTGTTTAATTTGTTATATTGGGTATTTCTATTTACTTCTTAAAGTGCTGATTTTGAAGCTAGACCAGCTAGCTCAGTTTGATTTCAGAGCTATTTCCACTCTATCATCTAGTTGGCCTGAGGTCCTGTAATAGCAGAAGCTTGGCCAGCCTTAGTGTATGCTCCCAGACTATATCTGGTATTTTTTTAAAGACTTTATTAGAATTCCTGACTACAGCCATGTTCAGCAATTCAATATCAGCAGTATTCAAATCAAAGGACGACAATACAATAAATGTTTCTTCTTGTTGTAATGCTGTTATATATGGTAGCATCTTCCACTCATGGTTTGACAGACCATTTTAGTCAGGGTGAATTAAGCACTGTATCCCTCCTTTGCCTGTTCTCCCTTCAAGACTTTGCCTCTGCTATTTACTTCCTCTCAGGCTGTTTTCCTTTCATTTGCCTTATTAGTAGGTAGGTCAGTAGCTGATACCACCTACTGCGAGCATCTAAAGGCTTTTCTTTTGTTGCTTTTTTTTCCTGAAGCCTGAGAAGTTGCCACTTTCTTTAGTAGTGCTACACAAAAGATATTAAAAGTCATTTAAATCTCATCTGATTGGAAAAAAATATATACTGTGCCTTTCTTTACAGGCATGTATACATCTTCCTTTATAAGCTGTAGAAGTTCAGTCCCTCATCTAAGTTTCTTAGGCTGACAAATATAACCACAACTCTAAATGCCTTAAAGAAATAAGACATATAAATTAACATCTTTCCATTTTTGGAGCACTTTTTGTCTGTAACTGTCTGGTGATTTTTTGTCCTCCCAATACTCAGAAAGCCCTGGAAGCTGGGGGATGTCAGACCTCACCTTCATTGTTAAGAGACAAGGAAAAAGTGGCATCCATAGAACGGATCTGCATTGCCTCCCTTCAGCATTTTTTCCAAGACTAGCCAAACGCAGAAGATGGTATTGTGCTTCTGGGTCATGCTGAGATGTAAAAGAGTATAAGACCATGTGTACGTCTACATGTGTGTGCATCACAGTAGAAATGACTAAATCATTGTAAAGAACACCAGATTCATTTCTACATCATTATTTTGTATATTTTTAAATGTTTGGTATTGCATTTTATCCTCAAATACTGGAATGATCAAGAAGGCTGTTTTTTCTGTTTGGTTTTTTTTTTTTTTTTTAACTTTCCAATCTAAGGTAACCAAGAGTTTTCTGATATTCTGCCATTCTTGTCTTTAACTCTCAGATCTCATTGCATCCTTCCCTTTCAGTCAGTCAGTAGCTTTCAGAATGGTCCCGCTAATGCTCTTCTTCTATATTACATCCTTTTACCTACCAGCTACCATCTTCTCCTTTTTGACTGCAAAATCCACTGTTTATATTTGAATCTCTCTTCATCAGCTGGCTTTCTTCTACTCTTAGATCCACTATGCGAATGTTACTCCATGTGTACATCCTCTGCACATTTACCTTCAGAGTTATTGCCCCTTCTATGCAATGCTCTTTAGTCATGAAGTTTGGCTCCTGTTGTACCCACTGTTTTGTCTCTTTGGTATCTAGTTTCTGCATTGTCAAAGTGCCTGTGTTGATATAGACATATTTTCAGAGTATAATGAATAAGTTATTGAGGATTGAGTCGTGAGTATTCAGGACTGTATATCACATGCTTTTATTCTCTGCTATTTAAAAGGATGTCATTGGCTCCAAACGGTTAGTAGTATTAAATACATATTTAATGTGTACTTAATAGCCATATATTGATCTCTGAAGTTCATAAAGTTTCTGAACTTGAATCACTGATTTAAAGTCTGGGGTAGGAAGTCTACAGATGATAATTACAAGACATCTGTTAGTGAGTTTGACTCCGTGAACTGAATTTGCTAGTGCTGGAATCATAAGGTGAACCACACATCATTCACTAAACTTATTTTTTAGAATGATTGGCTGTGGCCATTTCAAGCCTGCAGAACTAAATTCTTTCCTCATTCTTGCAACACAAACTCTGAAAATCAGCTCCACCATTCAGTACAGATGCCGAGTGGTGTGTGGCTTCTGGAAGACTTTGACAGTCATAACTACCTGCCCCGGATGTCAAACATACCTAGCCAAGCAGCTGCTCTGCTGTATGGCCAAACCTTCCACAGAAAGAGCCTATGAACCATGTCCAAGTCTGCGGCACAAGGCAGTGCTCAAACAAAGGTAAGCAATATGCTAATTCAAAATTATGCTAGTAGGCCAAAACTGCATCTGCACAGAAAATGGAAAGAATTGATGAATACTCTGTAATACAACACAAATCAATTCCTGTAATGGCTTGTTTACAAGGCACTGGTAACCCTGCTGTATTCTCTGCATTAGTGTTTTAGCTAATACATGCCCACAAGTGTACAAGATACACTTGGTTATATGTTTACGAGTAAAAAGATATACATAAACATGTATGCAACTAAATTAGTTGCAGTCTGGCAAACCTGAATCTCCTGCCCTGCCTAGTATCTATTTAACTATAAACACAACAGGTTCTAGGATCCTCCCTTCATTTCTTACATTGACTCATCCTCTTTTTTTTTTTTTTCTCGTGATGATTCTGAGACTGTATTTGCAGACTGTTTTTCCTCATACTCCACATTTCATATGAAATACTCTAAATATAAATTTTATAAAATCATTAAGTTCCATTGACAAACAAAGAAGTCCTATTTTCAAAATCATTAATGCAATAAATTTATGTCTTCATCTGATTCTGAAATTTTTGAGAGACGGCTATTTTGGCTTTTGGAAACTGCCTCTGGCCTCCAGAAAAGTTCTCATGCAACTAAATCGTTGCTGATGACTGAAACAGAGAATCCGGAGTCTTAGTTTAGAGAATTTGGTTGCTAATTCTGAGCACCACTAGCTGTCTTCTCATTTAGAGTGTGGTGCTGATGCCAACAGGAGACCAGCTGTGCTTGTTAAGAACGTGAATAAGGAATTGAGCTGAAATATAGGGAATATAACAGTTGTGCATCTGATTCACTGCAAAAAGTTGACTGCCTGGAAAATAAATTTAATTGGCAATACATGGTTCTCTTCTGGCATATTTTCACAAACACTAAAGACTACTATCCTCTTCCTGACAGTGCAGCATTAATTTGGACAATAGGTATTTGGCATTTCCTGATTTTGGAATCTCGACAATTGCTATTGCCTGATCCTGCCTCCTTGCATTGCCTTTGACACTGGAAAATATAACAACCAGAGTATGATTAATTTTACTGTCTTATAAATGTAAGGGGCAAAATCACTTAAAATTACTTCTGGATTTTCATTAATAAGCTTAATAATCTCTTAAGAAGTCTTTGGCAGGGCAACCAATAAGAACAGGGGGATTACAAGCTTTAGATTTTAATGAGAATTGGTTGTTTGTGGTATTTCTCTTTCTGCCACGATCCAACGTCAAAAGAATGTGTATTAAAATTTCTGTGCCTAGAATCACAAAATCAAAGTGTCGTATTTGCATTACTCATGCAGGCTTTGAATTGGACTAGTCAGATGAACAGTTTTAAATGTGCACATTTGATTTTGTTGGCCATTTTTCCCTTTGTTTATTGACAGCACAGATTTTCAGGAAGGAATTCAGTGGCCAGCTGCCCAAATTAAAGAATAGTGAAAAGATCAAAGTAGTGCATATCGCTACTGCAGTAGTTATTAGCATTTGTGATACCTTATTCTCATGACAGAACAGAAAGTGGCATAACATCAATCTTGTTTTGTTACAAAAAATAATAAAAAGGGGAATTGGTACAAGTACAGCTGTTTTCATTATCTCAAGAAAGTAATGTCATAGTCCTCTTCAGGGGCTGTAGTGAAAGGACCTTTGAAGAGCTAGTGTATTCTTCTGT
Organism: Callipepla californica brunnescens; assembly: GCA_023055505.1. Classification (NCBI taxonomy): domain Eukaryota; kingdom Metazoa; phylum Chordata; class Aves; order Galliformes; family Odontophoridae; genus Callipepla; species Callipepla californica. The sequence goes on along the minus strand of JALIRH010000008.1, from coordinate 11,231,558 downwards.
TAGTCACAAAGGTACTGTACGCAGTAATTCCTTTTCTTAAGAAATGGCTGTTCTGTTAGACCAACAGGAACTGATCACGAGGGTCCCACTATTGCTGAGATGGGGTCATGTAGAGTGGAAATATGAGCTCTATAACCCTTGACCCCCTTCCCTCTTTATTTCGATTCCTTTAACAATGCATGGTTGGCAGACAAAAACAATGGAAAGTTCCAATCTCTTTTGTTTGGCTTGGGAAAAACTCAAGCCAGCTCAGTTTTGTTTTTACCTAAAAGTATGTCTGGGTTTCAATTAAAAGGAGCTACTTTAAGTTTTCTAGTCTGTGAAACTCTGAAAAAAGCCATTGTTGCCCATCCATGATCTAACCAACAATGAGATACAGATTCTCACAGTGTGTCACCGTAAAACTACATCTTATTCCTAACTGTAGACGCTAAGAAAGGCTGGATTGCTAGCAGCCTGGTTTTTTTTTTGTTTTGTTTTTTTTTGAAAAACTATTCACCCATTCATGTACAATTATTAAACCATTAGTTTTAAAACAGAGCATAATATATTAGAAAACCAGTGTCAGGGAAATACTGGTGAAAGGAAGAACCAGAAATAACACAAGCACTACTGCAACTCAGGAGCATAGCAGGTGATGCCATCCCCTAGAATCCTTACAGAAATATTTCATGTTTCATTGTAGTGGGAAGTTTGATTATTTGAACGTTAAAAGTAGTTGATTCAGATTTCCTAAAGAATTATAATTTGAATTCATTGTATAAATTAAGATTAATGGCACGTATTTCTGATCTGCTCAGAGTTTTATGCACAAATCCACTCATTTTGCAGGCCTAGACTCATTTAGAGATATAAGTTTATCTTTCTATTTTCTCATTTTGTAAAAAATCAGCCTTTTAACATCACAGTACAACAGCACAGTGCCTACTTGATGACAAATCCAGCCAGGTTTGTGAAACTGATTTCTCTTTCAAATGTCTCCTCACTGTCAACTGGTAAAGAACTGGTTCCTGCTAGCTTGCTACAAGTCTCTCTGTTCGAAAGAACCTTGCATGACATAGCAAAATCTAGCTATCAGTAGTTCCCAGTCTAAAATGTACAGTAAAAACACATCTTTTATATCACCCACAAAGAATTGGATTAGCTGTCTCAAATTTGCCCAACAGAATAATATGATGGGTGTTGCTGAAAAGAGGGAAGACACAACTGAAATCCTCATCCTATTGAAACAAGCATATTTTTAATAAGGTCAGCAGTTCATCTTTGCTCCACTTGGATGTTTAGAATTTACAGCTTTGGATCAGTCCCCAAGTAAATGAGCTATATAAGCAGAACCCTTCCTAAATACAGGTCTTCCTAACGTTAAGGGCCCTTCATGTGAGCAGCTGAAGTGTCTTATTTTGGATATAGCACACTCAACTAAACTACCAAACAGTAGAGAAGAGACAGTTGCAGGAGGTACAATTACAGCTTTTGAAGTACTATGACCAAAAATTCTGAAATATTTCTAGTTTTATTCTTATACTCCCATTTCACTCAATAAGAACAGCTAAACAAAATGACTTGTTTCCAAATTTTAGATTGTAATTGGTTGCTCTTCTTTTAATTTATTTTAATTATGTCCTTTCTGGAAAGTTTATTTTTGCCTTGGATCATTACTGAACCCTAAAATAAATGATTCTTATAGATCAAAGCAGTTCTTAGCATTTAGTTTACAATATCATAGCATACTTGTGATGGGGCCTCAGTTACATTGATAGAAAAGTATTTGTAAGGGACAGCTCTACTGAAGAAGTCAAAAAAAAAAAAAAAAGTTCTGTGAGTAAGCTGCAAAATGTCTCTTTTCTTATCACCACCTCTGTTAGAACTTTGCTACCAGAGTACAAATAATTAAGAGTACGTACAATTAAGGAGAAATATTTGCAAGAAGGATTATTAAACAAAGGATTGGTTGGAGCTCTCTCAGCCACAATACCAGCCTGACATGATAGGGATGATACAGTTAGACATAAACTAGATGAAAGGTCTTTCTACGTTCTTGCTGAATAGAGAAGGCAGATAAGTGATTGTTCATTGCTAACCACTTGATTGGCTACGAGAATAAAAGACATGTTCTCATTAAATATAGAGCAAAATTAAAGAGAAGGTGATCCACCTTCTCTGTGGATGCCTAAGGGAAACTTTTGTTATTTTTTCCCCACAAAAGTGATATCCAGAAGCAAAATGTACCACAAACACTTGAATTTCCACGGTCCATGTCCAGATGGGTACCATCTAGGAGTTATGTAATTTATAATATGCAACTTTGAAGATTATCCTGTTATTGACACCCAGTGATTTTATCTAAGCTTATATGTTTCTATCCTTCTTCTAAGTTCTCTTTTTTCCCCCTTTCTCCACCTTTTATTTTTTGCCTTTGTTTATAAATTAAAGAGTCTATGGACCAAATTTTGCTTCTAGATGTGCGTATGGCTGTCACTGACTTTCATGAAAACTGTGGGTATGCCTCTCAAGTCAGAACTTAGGCTGGTGTATGGTTTTGATTCATTCTGTCTTCCTTTAATGTTCAAAATCTTTAAGATTATTTGGATATAATACATGAAAGGGAAGACAATATCTGAAAAAGGGCAGAGAACAATTATTCTCTGTTTCAAGGGTGAACTGCCTTAAGTGAGCAGAAATCAGTCACAGGAGGCTACTTGCTTCACTTATTTTTTCTAACTGCTCTAGGCAAATAAAGATTAAGCCATTCTTTTATCAGGCAGGCCCTCTTGCCAGTATAAAGACATAATCAATCTAAACCGAAAGCAACCAGGAAATGTACAGAGGGTTTTTGGCCAGGTTTAGGTTATATAATGACATAAAAGTGTAGGAGTAATTTTAGTTCAGATTTTACTCCAGTATATGTAATAGACATAGAGGTAAAAGATGCTGAAATCAGATTTCAAAGTCTAATAATCGCTGAACTGTTGATAAAAGAGTGTTGTATGGCATTTGTATAACATTGTCTTCACAAAATCATATATAGATAAATTAATTGTGGAAAAACTTCAATATCTAATGCACAAGGTCAGCTTAGCTTTCCAATGTGAGATCAAATCAGAGTAGATAAAAATAATTTACTTCATTTTACACTGAACCATTGCAACTCTTAATGAAATTTAATCCTACTTCACCTCCTTTGGAAATCTCAACAAAGTTATGGTTGAGAGAGAAGGCAAAAAGTTCAGGTACCCTGGGAAGTCAGGAGGGATTAAAAAGACTAAATCTTTATTTTCATGCACATCTATACAAAAGCTTGTGATTTTGATAATAAGAAGAATGTTTTATCCAGCATAATTTTCTGTAAAACCAAAATTTAACTTCTGAGCTACTTCCAAGCCCAACTCAAAATCATATTCATCCCAGTTTGCTCATAATAGAAATGACAAAAATAAAACCTTTTTCAGAGCTCAGGAAAAAGTATGATTCTGCTCACCCTCTGATGATCAGAATAAAAAGGAACAAAGACTCAAACTACCCATAGTCTGAGTTTAAAAAGAGAAAGATGTGGCTTTTCTGCCCCTCTCCTGGTACCTTTAATGGTTAGGAAAGTTTTGCTGAATCTTAGGTGTGTTCATTTCTGAAACTGGGGCATTGAACCAGGAATGCTTCCTGGTAGAAGATTTTATTTACACCTTAAAAAGCCTTATGAGTTTTGCTGATCAATTCATCATTACAGCAAGGAGAGCTACTAGCAAGGATGGCATTGAGTACAGCAGACACTGTACTGAATAAATCTTTGTGTAAGTAGTACTGCATGTATGCACTCTTGGATTTTACACATGTAGGGTCATTTCATTGACATATTTACAGCTTTATATGGGTGGGTTAGAGTAGGCTTTGTGATTAACTTCTAAAATGAATGGAATTTTTAAGTACACCTGATAAAATGGAGGGACAAGAACAGTGCTCAGGAACACTACTTGCAATTTTTTTCAGTTCTGCTAATATAAGTGAATGATTTCTTGGAGCTTTGAAGTGTTGCAGAGGGCTTCCAGATGATAGGCCTGGAGAAGCTTCAGGGAGACCTCTTTAAAGCTGGCATTCAGCTAGGAGTTGGAGTCCTTGTTCCTGTCTTGTTACAGTGGAGATTTTCCTCCTGAAAGTGGGGATGGTCCCCAGAAGCTGTGTCAGCTGCAGAAACTGTGCTGATGGATAGGTAGCACTCCACAGCAGCTGCTTTGTCTGGAGGCTATGTACAAGCTTCCCTGGGTCCAGAGGTCCTCCTGCTACACCCTGTCTGTATATTCCCAGATATCTGCTTTTGTATGAAAATGAATCATTTCACAATAACCATTGAGCTCGGTCTAAAATACTCCTCATTGCAAATAATGCACAGCATCTCAAACATCAACAGATTCCCATTCACATCCTTTCATTTTTAATTGCGTGATCCTATTTTTCTTGAATCGGCTCTGATGCTGAACTTCCAATGTGTTATTAAACTTTTTAAACTTTGAATTGCTCCTGTTTTGAGTTGATGTTCCTGTTAAACTCATAGCTAGAGCTTTGCATTTAACTCCTCCTGTGTGTAGTTTTAATTTTGATGTGTGCTTTAAGCCTGCTACTAACACCAAGACACAGTCAAATGACCTTGCCTTTTCTCCTGTAATAAGAGATTACAGTGCAGATTTTCCCTGGTGGAACGCACTGCAAACTTAAGCATTCTGTAACAAAAACATCCAAAGATAAAGAAATCAGTGAACTGAAACACTGCTAAGGGTAAGATAATTTTTCATTGAAAAAGACTAGCGTTCAGCAGTCTGCATTGTCTAGCAAGCTGGTGTCTTTTGAAATCAATTATTTCATTTTTGTTCATGCAGCAGATGAAGATGGTAAATTAGTTCAATTGCAGATGAGAACTCAGAGCCCACTGGAAGTTGATTTGTTTGTCAGCATCCAGGATCTTACAGCATGAAGCACATCTGTCCCAATCGTGCTCTGTCACGGGGAAAGGAGCACAAGGATGCCTACGTGTCAGTTTGCTAGCCTGAAAAACGCCCTTTCCTTCTGAATGGCTCTCACTTTGCTTGCCTCAATCTTCTACAATTACTTCAAATTTCAAACATTTACAGACAAATTGGCAATACGCAAAGCTGTGACATTCCAGAGACAATGCTCACTGACAGCAAGAGATTCACATCTCATATGCTTCAAAACTCAGCAAGAAAAGGAATGAGAGAAAAGAGGCTGCCAACCCAGGATGAAGAAAAATGGCAGCTTTATCTTTTTACTTACTTGTCAACTGTATTTCCCCTGATTGTGGAAGATGGGGACCCCCTTTTTCATATTATTCCATTAAGACTGAAGGAAGCTCGAGCAGCCCAGTACTGTGCTATAGTGGGAAAGTGCTGCTTATTGTGGACTGTCCAGGTATGCTTCAAGAAAAGAACTGTTGTGGGTGGAAATGGAAGAATAAAGGGCAGCTGGAAAGGAGGGTCTTTGCACCTCAGCTGCACTTTTAGAAATTGAAAAGGTAACTGTAGAAATACCAAGTGCTTGTAATCTTTGACACTCTCATTATTAGGAGGTTTTTAAATTTTATTCATGTGGTTCATATTCAACCTGACAAGTCATGTAGCGATTAAAAATTGGAATGCTGCAACAACAGTGTTAGAATTAGGATCAGTGACTGGTTTAACTCTCCCTGACAAGGAAAGCCTGGCAAATGACTCGGTTCCAGCCAGTAGGGAATCTTCAGGCTCACTGCGCACTACCAATATGTCCTGACAAGCTTCGTCAAGACAGCCAATGTGGGCTTAGCAGATGCCTTCAGAAAGTTTCCTCTTTTTGCCTTTCTTGCTTCTGTGTAGTTTGTCCCTGGACTGTGCAGTGTTAGGATAGGCTTAATGGAAGATGCATTTTTTGAGACCTTGCATAAAGCCTGGAGGTAAGCAATTGAGGTTCAGGATGCACTTTTCCCTCCTCAATTTTCAGAAAAAGAGTTCTTTCAATGATTCAAAATTAAAGATAGGAGGTTTCAGAGTACAGGATCTTCCATGAAGAAACATTATGAAGAGCTGCTAGAAGGAATTACTATGGTGCAATTACATGATCACTGAGGACTGAAATTTCCATTAAAGCATGTGGGCTCTACTATGGGTGTTACAGCATTCAGACAGCCTCAGATATGTTCAGATAATGATTTAGGCTCCCCTGGTATCTCTCTCTCTCTTTCTTTCTAATAACATGCTGCCCTTTCTGCAGTACAGTTGCAGGACAGATGTCTTTGACTGATGTGTTTGAAACATGGGGTGGCTTAATATCTATGTTCTAATAATGACTGATTTTTGGTATCCTGGGAGAACATCTCTCTTGGCACTTAAGACATAAAAAACAAGTGACATTTTGAAATAAACAAGGTCTACAGGTGGTAGAATTAGCACTCAATCTGTCATCCTACATGCAAGGGAGAGCCTTAGCCACCAAAGGATGTATAAAAAAGTCTTCTGATGTAAGAAGGCTAAAAGATTGAGTTCATTAAGAAGAAATTTAAATGAAAACCTTACTCTCCCTTCTTCAGAAGTCATCACAATTTCCATGTGTGTACAGCAAGTGGCATTTCCCTGGGCAAAAGGGCAGGGATGGGAATAGAGATCGGATGGCCACAGTGGAGACCTTCCATCCCCCATGTGATATGGGGCTGGATTCCGCAGCAGCTCCTCTGTGGGAAGTCTGCAGCATCACTTTTAGCAGGTAGGCTGACTACTGACTTCTTCTGTTGTCTTTGCCTCATGCAAAGGTTGCAAGGGTTCGGTCCAGCTTTCAGGTTAGCATCCTAGCCCCTCTGTGGCCCTTGGGACAAGGGTACTTCCATACCATGTTAGCATCTCAGGTTGCATGTAGAATTTTAGACCAGTACAGCACTAGCAATAAAAATGGCTCTGAGGGCTAGAATATCTGAGTGAGAGAAAATGCCAGTTTTACTGAGGAAAAAAAAATTAAAATGTTTGACTTTTATAAATTCTGTTTACTCACCTAACAGAATTTGCTTACAGACAAGAAAATCTAAAATTTTAGTGAAAGACTTCTGAGTCCATACTCAGTAAAACTGAAGTGCCATTTCAGTACAGATTTTAAATTTACAATTCCAGATACAATCTGTCTCTGATAAAATATTATTGTGTGCTGGCAGAAGAGATACTAATCAGCTCTTGATTAATATTCATTGTATACATATATGTATTCAGGAAATTAAAAGGTATTTTCAGTCAGTTAGAGAGCATAAGTACAAAAGACATTCCTAGATAAATTGAACATGTGGTGGTCAAGGCAATCTCTTGAATTCAGAGTCAGTGAAAGGCCAGCCACTTCAATTTTTCATTCACCCCGGAGGATTAAGAAAAACTGAGCTGATAGAATCTTGTGATCCCACCCACTTTGGGCGCATGTTTTCTAATTAAAATGGAAATTTGATCAATTATCAAAACATGCTGGCTGATAGAGATGTGTCGTTCATCTTCTGTGCAATCCTACATCTGCCTTGGAAGCAAGAGTGTTTTCAGGTTCTGCAATAATTTAGACATTAAAAATACCATTATTATTATTATATTCACTTCTAAGACAGTCATCATTTGTATCTGAAATGAGGCAAACCAAGCCACTGTCCTGTCCTCCACCAAGATCTCTCCAAATTAGCTAACGCATAAATGTATAGGACATTAACAAAGATATCACTAACATTTGTAAAGGCTAATCATTTCATAGAACTATTTGCAGAATTATGTACTTCTCTGTGAAGTCTCAGTGACTATTACAGTGAGTGGAAAATTTTCTACAGTGCTTTCATTAGGAAACATGAATCCACATGAATAACACTCATTCATGGGGAGTTGTGCATATTCCAATTGGTTCTTGATACATTCTGGGCATATAACAGACCCCTTGTACACATTTATCAAAGCTGATTGAGTAAGAAGCACTGGGCAAATAAAACAAAAAACGCACAAAAAAACCCCACCAATAATGTAGGTAAGAGCTTGTGCTAGTGTGATAAGCCATGGCTCTTCTGCCATATTCACTTTCCCATAACCCTGCTTTGTCAAAGACCTGGGCTTTCCCAGTAGGCAGTGAGTGGGCACCAGGGAGAACTGCAAGGGATTCAGATACACATTAGGAAGGCAGAGTCCAGAAAATGGCTGCTGTTGAAGCAGTGGATGGGGAGAAACTTCAAACCATGGACTGAAGAAAAATGCTTATTGAAATGCTTTCAGACAAAGCATAATGTAACAGCTGGGGAGAATGCAGTGTCCACCATTGCTGAATTTGAGAGAACAAGAGTACATGAAGTGGTTGCTGTGCGATCCTAATCCTTCTTGGATTGGTTATGAAGTCATATAAAAAAACTCTCAGTGTTTATATGCATCAACAGCTCAAATGGCGAAGGCCAGTCCTAATGCACTAAGAAAGTAGAATGGGGAAAGTCACTGATAATTTGCTGCCTTCTGTCACAGGAATCCACTTGTTCCCACCAGTCAGGCCCTGGCAGCTCAGCATACCAAAAATGTTTGCTGTCTAGAAAACTGAGGAGAGACACAGCCTGCAATGAAACAACTGTATGCCTCAGAAGCTCCACAAATACAGGACTCAACATATAACATCAATTGTCTTCCTATTGTGCATTGTCTAAGGATTCCCTTCAAGTGAAAATTTTGTGGAAGATGAAAAGAGAACAATCAGAAGGCTTTTAAGTACAAATGTCCTGTCCTGTCCTCTTTCTTACCTATGCTTACTTATTTGTAGACTGTTGCAAGACACAGGTATGTGAAAATCTCCAAGTCAAGATTATACTACAGTGAGCCAAGAGCTCTGCCAAAAGCAATGAGAATAAAACTATCTGGGCTCAGACAAAAAGCAGAATAGCCTGGCTTGCTGGTTTACAGTAAGAAGGCTGAGGACATTTTTTCACATTTTGTTTAGCGCAGTTCTCACTATTACTTCTATAAAATTTGACCTTAGGAAGTAGCTGCAAGTCTTAAAAGTCCAGCCCTATGGCTTCCATGTCAGAAGCGAGTAGAAAAGTTGTCCATGAAGGTGTGTTGGTGAAATGTCTTTTTTTGTTGCCACTGCTCCAAATATTTCTAAAATTGATAAAGGTCATTTAAACACTTGTGGTTCAGACCTAAGTGGTAATACTAATACTGCATTTACTCACTTTGCAGGGCATAGATGTGCATTAGGGCCCAAAATCTGCCTAGGACCACCCTGCTGACAAAGGTATTATATTATTTAAAGTGAAGAGAACAAGAAAATGTGAGTGACCAGACTAGACACCCATTTCATTTTTTGTTCCAAAGACCATGCTGAGATCATTATAACACCATGTCCCATTGTAAAAACACTGTTATTTGGTATTGTTTCTGGTTCTTGTCTGTCTGTGGGTGAGCAAGAGAGCTAACATAATCTTGTTTGTTTGCAAATTATAGTGCATTTATTCTTATTTCACATGGAGATGTGTTCCAGAGTTTAACTTATTTAGGTATCAGTCTGTGAGCAGACTAGGAATGAAAGGAGTCATCTCACTCTAATCTTCCCCCCACCACCATTACCACACACTTTTTCTTAGTCCTTTGTCATGAATGAATTTGGTGGGGAAGAAAAATCTTTATTGGCCACCAAGTTTGGGAGTTGAATTGTGAAGGGTGAAATTCTGACTGTCTTGATCTCAAACTAGGAGTATAAGTAACATTTTATATTTTTCTCTAACTTGGAAGAAAGGATTATATCATTCCTTTGGCAATAACTTGGGATTTGTTTTTGGTTTTTTTTTTAATATCAGTTTGAATCACCAGGATTAATGGGAACATGTTGGAAAGAAACCTTAAATTACATTGTTTATTTTTTGATAATTCAAAGTTTATTTTTCTATCTGGCAGTGACCAATAAAGAAAGAGTTAAATAAAACTTTGGAAGGTATTTTAGTCATAACAGTAATCTCTTTATATATCAGTGGGTCAATAGTTCAGTAAAAGGAGGAACTATAACTTGAATAGACACTAATTAAAAGAATCAATTCTTATCCTACTACATATGTCCAGTCATATTAACACATTTCTAGATTTCTTACTCAGTGGACTAGTCAAGATTAAAGGATTTGCTAATATGGATGAACTGAGTATGCTTCCAAACTGACTGAGCAGATTTGTGAACAAATTAGTTCATTTAAAATTGACAGTGAAAGATTGATTTTGCACAGAATGAGTTACCTAAGGTATTCATCATTTCCTCTGCTTCCATGCACAAGACAGAGATCTGCTTCTTTTTCTTTCTGATTGTAATAGGACTGCTTACTGAGCACCTTTATTTTACAGCCATGATTGCAGCCTGTCATTCTTTTAATTTAGACATATTTTAGCCTCCACAGACCTTCAGAAATAACTTCCTTAAAAGCCTTAGTCTAATGACTCATTACATGAGTTGCTCAATTCAACCACAGTACTTTAAATTATAATGCAAGGGGAAAAATTGCTAATTACACAGAAAAAGATCCAATTACTCCTGAGACCATTTGATTCATTATTCAGATTGTTTTGGGGGTGGGGATGGGAGGGAGGCTGTCTCTAAACATGAGGTTATGTATCAATGTATTGTGAATGGCACTTAGATGTCAGATTTGACATCAGTTACCATCATTCAGTGGTATCCAACATCTCTGTATTTTCCGTTACATATCAAATAAGAGTTTCCAAGACTGATTCATACATATGTATCAATGGCCCATTCTTCATTTTTTGCTATTAAATGACATTAGTTGAAAGATATAACCAAACCCTTCCTAATGCTACTACATGATAAGTGACTCTGGCATTGCCAGGGGAATATACATGACCACAAATGAAAAAGGAAGTGACCTACAAGTAACAACTTTAGAGGGAAGAGTTTCTCCGGTGATTAAATGTGCTTCATGCCTGATTCCCTGCCAGCCTGGAGCTAAGGAGCATCCTGATATTTAGCTTGGAACTTGCCTGTGCCCAGGTTCCTCCCATGGTGTAACGTGACATTTGCAGTTGGGTAGGAGCTGAAATAAAAGGAAATGATGCACCTGTAGTTGTTGGCCTTTCCTGAACCAAAATTGCTGCGATTTGTGCTGTCTCAGACACAGCCATAAAACCCTTTGGATTCTTTCAAGACAGATCACATCCAAACTAAACTTGGCTTTTGTTCATGGTGCGTTTAGTATTCCCTGAACAGGACTAATGTCTCCTTCAACCTGGCTCATGTTTCAGGGTAGAGGGGAATCTGAAATCAGTTAACTACGTTCTGTTTCCACTCTGACGATTCCAGTAACTAAATAATAAAAAATTTTCCATGTATGTGTGCTTTCGACTTACTTTGCCCAGATGTGAAATGAGATCAAATTTTGGTTCAAAGAAGCATGGTTTAATGTCATTGTCTGAGTGCATTTATGCCAAAATTAACAAGACAAATGAAGGTGATTGTAATGTAGAAAAGTTGATAAAATTCTACTGGCAGACTATTGTTTGCAACGATACTGATGTGAAATGGAACTATTGTAAGAGCTCTCAGAGATAATAGCTCTTTCGAACCCATCCACACTGCTCAGTCATGGCTCCATTTTTCCAAGGGCTTTGCTAACTGATTCAGCACCCTGCAATTGTTCCCTGAAACGTGTGTTCTTCCATAACCATTACTCTTCTGCAGTATATCCAGTTTAGTTATCATTAAACCCATCTCATCTATGATGTGTGAGCCAACTATTCCTTTTCTTTTTTTTCAAAGTGTCACCTTCTACTACACACTTTCATTTTATACTTCACTGTAATCAGTTCACTTTCTCTCTTCCCTTCATGCTTCTTACTTCCTACTTCATTTCCTTTCCTTCATCTAAATGCCTCAATATTATCTGCTGTTTTGGATTGTACTACAGCTCAAATTTTGTGGAATTTCTCCTGCCAGGGATATTACATTACTTAGGATGAATTATGCAAAAGCAATAAAATGCAAAATATGTAGATGGCACACGATTGTTATCTTGCTATTAAAGTGAAGCAGTAACAGAATTTCTAATGTATATGAACAACTTGCTCATATTTTTAATGTAGAAGAGGATAAGATTAAAAGAATCTTCGGACTTTTCAAGATGTAATAAAGACTCTCTCCACCTTCAGTGATTTGTCTTTCACAGTTCAATTCTGCCATTTCACAAGTTTGCTGGCTCTAGGGTTATGTGCCCTGGCAAATAGTTGTCTGTCACCTGTTAATGTATTTCCTCACTTATCTGATTGACAAAATCCCTGCCTTGGTCATTGATTTGTGCAGATACGCATGAATGTCTGATGAATTCAATCAGAGACCTTCAACACTTTTAGCTAGTTTATTCTGCAGGGGTTTATTTTGAGAAGTAATCCATAGCTGTTGCCAAATATTTGTATGTGTCAGGATCAACAGTGAGAAAATAAATATCACAATTAATTTGTACAGTTCTTATTGTGATGACCCTGCCATGGTGCCCTCCATTTTATAAGCCACCAGCCAAATCTGAGATAGATAACAAGCAAGTTTGCCAGGAAGGTGTGCATTCTGTGGAGGTGGCAGCACCACAAAAGCCACGTGAATATCCATGATCAAGTCAGTTTAAGTAGATGAGCCCATCTGCATACCCACCCCTGCAGGAATAAAAAAACAACATGGGTTTTATTAGCCCAGGGGGTTTTATATTGCACCTGGATGGGGAGTAGGCAGCAGCATACTTCTGTGCCTCTACCATGGAGGCAGTTCCCCCCTTGCCTTGCATGATGGACAGCTCAGACGGGGTGCGCAGAGCTCACATTCCTTAGGTTCCAGCTCTGAAATGAAGGTCAGTGCTGGAGAGCAGAGCCGCAGGCTGAGGAAGGACAAGAAAAAGGGGAGAATCCCCCAGAGAGCCCTCATGCCTCCTGTGTGCTGTACTTATTTTTAAAATATGCCTACCTTCTATGCTAAGAAAGGAAGCCCAATAAATTAAGCTAACATTTCTGCGTCTGCCTCAGACTGATTTTCTGTATTATCTTTCATTCAGATCATCTGTCTGTGAATACAACATGCCAATCTGTGGGACTAGCAACAGCTCAAACCAATTTATACACTAGTCGATGCCATCCCTAAAGTATTGCAGACATCAAATACTCCCCCTTCTAACTCATTATGTTGCTCAGGAAGCCTCACATCATGCACAGCAATATAAGAGCCTGGTAACTTCTGCCAAAATAGCAATCCTCTTGGCACATCATTTACTTTGAATTATTCTGTCTAGGGAATGATTCACGGATTCCCTTAGGATCCTCAAAGCCCTTGTTTTCCTGGCTGAGCTCAGTCTGGGCCTGCTCTAGCCTGGGTCAGCTCTGCCTCTTGGTCATTAGCCCCAAACTGGGCAGCCATAGCCAAGTCATATGGCAATGAGCTTGAGTAATAGATCTACACTAGGAAAACGGCACTGTACACCAGCCAGGATTTGCCTGTCTGAAATTATTGTAATCAAAATGAAAACCCATGTAACTTCAAAGGAATTACCACTTTTCTGCCTTCCAGTCTGAATTATTTTCTTTTGTTCCTTTTTTCTCCGGTCAGAATCATCAAGAGCTTCTTCTGCTCTCTTCAGGTCCTGCAGCTTTTATGTTAAAGAAACTTCCCACCTCAGTCAAAGAGATGAAACAGGTCCTAACCTAAGCCCATGGATAACAGATTTGCTAAATCTGGAAGGAAGCAGAGTAAGGTGCTGGAGTAAAAATCAAGCCAGATTTTATGAGAACAGGAAGAACAAAACCAGAAACAATAGCTTATTTGTTTGTTTGTCTTCTATTTAGTGTTATTTATTTTTTATTCTCGTGAAGTCAAAGGACTAATAGTGAGAATATTAACTGAAGCCAAACCTAGTGTGAGAGCAGCTGCTTTCCAAGCCTTCCCAGGCAGCACTGCCGCCAACTCTTCACTGAGCTGCTCTGGGTTAACCACACTTCTCTGTCTGGGGCCACTTTTCAGCAGCACGAGCCAGTTATGAGGAACTGAAAGATGGCTTTGTGATTTATAGGAATAATCAGAAATAGCATGACCAAGGTTGTCAAACGTATTTTCTCTAGTAGCACAGGCAAGAATGAACTGTGCTATAGAATGAACACAGTGAGAAGATGAAAGAAGGATAATTCCAAATTTCACCATTTTTGTCAGAATTTACCAAAAAATTCTCTCAGCCCTAAAGTGGGACTTTGTGATTAAGTCTTAGGGATTTCATGCTACCCATGAAACAGTGATCTCTGAAGTTATGATCAGGAATCTTCTCTGGAATAAAGTGATGAGTGTTGCTGTGAGAATGGTGAGTCAATGCCATGAGTCCAGATAATGGAACTTGTGCTTAGCAAGGACTAAGAAACTGCTATTTTTTTCTAGCTAGAAAATGAATCTGATTAGAAATATAGTCTCTAAAACTGACATTATTGGGCTTTCCATTTTCCACTACACCAGTAATGGTTTTTTTAAAACACATAGATGTCCTTGATTAAGTTTGATTTATGCCTGGATATGTACAAAGAGCTTGATTCAGAGATTGCTTCTGAAAATATATAGGAATGGCACTCAAATGTTCTGAGTAAGCCAGCCCATCTGAGGAACCTCCTGCTCTATTCCAAGAAGAATATTTGCTAAAACCTCACTTAGATGTCCCAGCCTAACAGAAGTTTGCTGTGCATACCAGACACTTAAAGTGTTTTCTCTAATAATAAATAGGCAAATATTTGAGTTACTGCTACCTCCAAATACTTCTGGGAAATTCATCTGCTATTTTCAAAACATACAAACTGCTTTTATAGGAAAAAAAGAGCAAGGCCATTTCAGGTATAAATACTCTCCTACATTCTGATGTTTGGAAAAAAGTACTAAGCCACAAAGCCATCTAGACAGCTATGTGATGCTATATGGTAGCAATTTGCCCTAAAAATATGGTGTGTTTTGAATGTTGTGAGATTAACCCTTTATAAAGATAGTACAGGTATAGATACCAACACATAGTGTCTTTTTGAACCATTCACCACTTTAGAGTATCTCAAGACTAATCCACTTCATTTAATTTTAAGACAAATTCCATCATTTTTAAAAACAAAAATTATGATAGTATAATCTTTTTTCATATATTGTACTTGACTGACAAAAGATAGGCTTTTGCCAGCTGATGCTTCAACATTCACTTTAAAATCTGTTACAGTTAAGTGTGAAAAAAAACTACCTCTGTACATCTGTTGGATGTTGTTGCTCATGAACTGTAAGTTACAGAGGATGCCATGCCATGTAGGCTGTACAGCAGGGATAAAACCTCTGATATGGATTTTTGTAAATCTCAGCATCAAATTACTGGACTATAAATATGCAATACACAGATTATTGTACTCATTTTTTTTTCAATGAGGCTTTTTACATGTCAAGCAATCTCATCTAAAAATTTGGCTCAGTCCTGATCCTTTAAAATTCCAACAGCTTTTATACATTAGCATTTTCATACTTTCTATTTATCACTATGCTTAGAATTGTTGCAGTGTGATAGAAAGAATTATTTTTGAAGACATAAGTAAGCCTGTTATCCACATGAATAAGGAAGATAATACAGTGAATCTCTCTGAAATGCACAGCCTTAGTGTACAATCAGTGTATTTCTTTCATGTTTATTCCTTTGTCATATATTCATTTGAGAGGGTTCCACAACATGCTCAGTACATGCCATGAATTGGTTTGCCACACGTTTATCCTTTCAACACATTTTATTTCACTGGTAAGGCAATCATTACTTTTTGGCAGATTTTTATGCATTTAATAGCTTCGTTCTCTTATCAGATATTCATTTAATTGGATTTCGGACTGGTTTCATATAGGATTTGGGTAAATGGAAGCATAGGTTGCAACCTATGTGTTCCTTCATAGAAATTCATGTAAGTTACATCAATTGCCATTTTAATATACAATTACTGCTGTGTAGTTAATCTGTTTGAGTGTTGCTTTTGACAACAGGACCAGTTTAGGGTATTAGTGTCCCTGTTACTGGAGTATGCAGACAGTAGGCTACAAAGGCACTAGACTACCTACCTCAGCAAAGTTAAGCAAAACTGTTAACAGAATCTTATTAAACTTATTTAATCATCTGTTGGTCCTTGAATCTTTTAAGTGGAAGGTGCTTAGCCCTTGGAGTTTTGGAGTATCTCTCTTTGCAGTGTCAATTGCGTCCTTTAACTCCCCTATTACCAGGAATAGAAATACGCCAGATTCCACCTTCAATGACACTCATACATCTCTTCTGTCTTCTGTTAATACTTAGGATGGGGAATAGCTTTTTTATGTTTGCTCTTTGCATTCCCCCTCCACTCCCTACCCCTGGCAGAATATCTATGCAGAGTTTTTTAAAACCGATTTGATTTTGTTTGGGTTATTTGCTGCTGCTTTTTATTTATTTTTTAATGAAGTTTTTATGAAATCCTATATTGTACATTTTTCTGCTTGTTGCAATTCTAAGCGCATTTATTATTAAAGTTGAATAAGTTACTAATGAAAAAAAGACAAGCAGGAGATCTTGCATTTAAGATATTCAACTTGCATGACTATCCTAAGGTACAAGACGTTCACACATACATAGATGAAAGCAGTACCAACAGACTGTATGTAGTAGAACACTATTTTTACATTTTTCATTTCAGAAATTAATTTCTGAATGACTCTTAGTATATCTGCCTAATCCCAGTGGCTACTTTGTAAGTAAAGATTTAAGCAAATGGAAAGGTGATTCACTACAATTAAAATCCTGTGAAAACTGAGATTTTCTCATCTTCTTTGGTGTTACACAAATGTAACTGAGGACAGAATTTGACCTCCTGTGTCAAAGAAGTATTAGGCCTTCCATGGTTTTGGTACTGATTAAAATCATCACTGTTTAGCTGTACAATATATTTATGAAGGAAAAAAAAAAAAAAAAGAAAACATGAAAGAAAAGAATATATTTCCAACATTAGGAAATCGAGGCAAATAAAAAGGTTAAAGAAAACTATTTCATAAAATGGCATGTAAGCATGTGGAATACGTTACCAAAGACAAGAGAGGTAACTTAGAACATATGTTTATGAATCAGTATGTTCAAAAGAGAACAAGACGAGTTTCTAGACAAAGAGAGAATAGAGTGTGAGGAATGCAGGAAATTAGAGATGGAAAAAAATAAAAAAATAAAAATTAAAAAAGCAGAAAGGTCAGTTTTGTGAGGATTAGTATCTTTTAACAGAGCAAGGCTGGGAGCAGGTGGAGCTCCCATCCAGCTCTGGACAGCAAACTCACAGCCGGTTTGTACTTGCAACACATATCCTTTTCTGAAAGGATGAAGAGGGTGGTAAGATTCCAGCTGGAGTTGAAAATATAATAGCAAAATACAAACTCCATGTCAAGAGAGCTTTACTTCTCCTAGAGCTTTGCTGTCAGCTTTTCTATCTGAGCATTTTTCCTCCTGTTGCATGGGGTGCTTCTACTCCTACAGCTCAGTAAAATTAAGGAGTTGCAATCAAATAGCAGAACTGACTTGACAGCTTCACAGGTAATAAACACCTGGTAATTGAAGACCTTGCCTTCCTATATTGCCCTTTCTGCATGAAAACCAGAAGTAAGCTAGTTACTTTAGGTGTTCTCTTTTCCTTCCAATACTTCAGGCCCTTCAGCCCAGCACATGTACTGTACATCCAGTGGAACCTATGCAGCAATTCTAATGGAATGTCAAACCTTGGGATCGTCTCACCATTATTCTCAGAGGAAAGATGGAAATTTATGTTAGAAAAAAGTCATACAGACAAAGTAGAACTCCAGAATACCTAAGAGCTACTTCCAAAAAGCCCCTGATAACCTAGACCTCCTGATTAATTTTGCCACTCAGAAAAAACTCATTTCTATATGATCTTTCCACAGATACTGCTCCTGGTAGACCAGACTGCTTCCTAAAAGTATCAGGTATTATGGACATCCTCTAAAAAGATTTGTTTTTCTAGGTGAATACTGATGTCAGCAGGCAATATGGGGATGAATTGCAGCTCCATGTACCCCTGTGTTCAGGGTGTACACCCTTTTACCTGATCTTTGGAAGTTCATAATACTTTAATTTTTAACAATAAAGTCTTTGTTTTTCTTTGTGATTGTCAAGTCAAAAAGCAACAAATGGACACGACCATACTGATGACAACTTCATATACAGACCTATGTCCTAGATCAGTTTTGACCAGTTCAACATTTTTAACATTTCCTCAAATCAGAAAGATCATGTTTAAATAGCTGTTATACCTTTTTATTCTCTTCAGGTTATTGTACAAAAAAAAAAAAAAAAGACATTTTTCCCGTAGCCACAATATAAAATAAAGATTTCAAATTTCTTTGTGAACCAAAAAGCAAGAAAAGTCTGCAGAAAACAAGTTCACGATGTATAGGTATGAAATCACACAAATCTCTGGATGAGTGAAGTTCACAGTATGTGTTCACTATTCCTTATTCAGGCAGCAATGCAATATGGCATGTGAACTTGTTTGTGGACTGACAGAAACACCAAAATACCATGCACATTGCACAGGGGATCACCAGGAAATTCTGCACTGTTGAGGAGTGACACTGTTGAAAGGCATCGCCCTGCCTGCTCCTACCCCAGGCTTTGTCTCTCTCAATTTCAAGTCTAAAGACAGCAGAGAGGTTTCTATGCAGATGGGGGAGGCTAAACTCCCTCTCTTCATCCTTCCACTACCCTCATTGCTCCTTGCTCTCCTCCATTTGCTGGGCTGTACTAAGCCTCAGAATAATATGCTTGTATCTGTTGAAGGCATCCAAGGGAAAACTACCCGATAAGCCTGCCTACAGTATTTGCTGCACACCCTTTACTGTAAATCATATTTGCTGTAGTAGCATTTCCTTTAGCCCTCCATCTTGTTGCAGGAGGTGGGATGCTGTAGGAGTGGATGCTTTTGTTCAGTGGTGGTTTCCTGCACTGTTAAGTGGCAGCAGATGGTCTCCCTGCAGTGAGATGAGCCCTGGCCATGGTCCTACTGGCAGGGGCAAGAGCACTCAGCTGTCCCCTGAATCCAAACTGGTTTTATCAGGAAAAGCTGGAGAACAAGATAAAGAATCATATTTCCCTAAAGCAACTCCACCATCCCCCCACAGCATCTGTCAGGTCCTGCCAGCTGAAGCATCGCCGCCCTAGCAGGGATCCAGATACCATGGTGAGGGTGTGTTGGGCCATGAGATGCCTACTACTGCTCAGAACAATCTGTTTTTTTTTTTTGCCTTATAATGCATTGCTATTGATGCACAGTTTCCTTGAAAGGATTTTATTTTTTCACAGCCACCTGTCCTCTGCAGGTCTCCAGTATGCAAGCTACTCTTCGCTGTGCATGAAGTGGGATTTGAGAGCTGTAAATGCCTGATATCATTTTGCTTCAAACTTTCTGCAATTCACACTTTTCTTTCTCCTATTCTCAAGCTAGATTTACTCTATGGTGAAAGTTCTCTAACATTTTAACATTATTTGAGTTCAAGTTTGCTCTGTGCTCCTCTCTTGAGTAAATATTTTTATTCCCTGGCTTTTGTTCATTCTTATATAACACTCAATGCTAAAAGTTTTTTTTTTTTTTAATCTTTGCTTCCCATTTGGTTTCTGTCAGCCTTATCCTGGGCACTGTGTTGGCACAACAAATTCCTTCCACTGGCAGTCATTAGATAACATTAGATCTAGGGCTTGCCATCTGACACTGTGAGCTCAGCTCTTCCTGCTACACAATGCATTCCAGTAGTACATTGTGTAATACAAAACACAGTTTTCATGGCATTTTCCCAAGATGTGTTACTGGCTCTCTTATTTGCTCATAAGGTAACCCCTCAAGCAGGTTCTCCTACCAGAAATATCGCTAAATTGATCACAACTATATCACTATCATAAAGTGATCAGTTAGGATGACAGATGGCTAACTGGCTAGTACGAGTGGTGCCTCCAACTGTTCTCTGGAAGGGTCTTGTTAGAACCTCCCTCCAACACCAGTGAGCTTGGATCACAGAGCTAGTAGTGCCTGCAAGTTTAGATTAGTTGCACAATAAACTAAATGACAGCATTTCATGTTTTTCTTTGTTATGGCTTGGTCATTAATATTTCAAGCTAACTGTAGAGATGAATGGTTAATGAAGCTACCTGGCATTGCTCCCTCCTTACAGCAAGTGAGCCCACATACTATGCATCTATGCCACAGACAGCTTCCCCTCCCACACCAGTGTGCACTGGGAGCACAGGCAAGTCAACACACCCATGCTGCAAATTGAGACCTGACATTTTTGATGACAGCTTTTAACACAGGCCTTTGAATTTCATTTCCTGAGAAGGTTTCAGTCAGTGAAGCTGAGTTATTTGTGCAAAACATATGCAAAAGTAAGGCAAGCACAGCAGATGTAGTCACTTCTCAGAACACGGGCAAACTTTGGTGGAAAAAATTTGCCAGTGCCTGGAAAGTTACTGCTTCTGAACATGAACAAGAATCTCTCAAATTGAAATTGAAGGCTTTTTTTTTTTTTTTTTTTTCAAAAACAAGGTGAAGATTTTAGGCTTTATTTGTTTACATAGATGTTACTTTAGCTGTAAAGTTATTTGTGCATTTGTTTTCTGGAGAAGAGATATTGAAATAATCCAAAAGAGACTGCTTTTTACTGTTTGTGTCCAAGATCAGTCCATTAAATTTTAGAGAAAAAAACATGCTCTTATAGTACCTTAAGTACCATTTTTACCTGATTTGTTATGAAGCCTTTCTGCATGGCAATCGAGAATGAATGGCTGCTCTTGAAACTGAGTTATTAAAGTTTCTCTCAGAACTGACTCTGGACTAATTATTCTGATCAGTATAAAGAAGGAGTTATTGCTTCAATAGCTAGTACAGAAAAAAAACGTACAATGAAGTTGTGGTCTATTAAAATATTTTTTCTGGGGTGTGTAACAAATACTGTGCTACAATGATCGCATCTTCCCCAAATGCTGTCCTGATTTAAAGAGGAAGGAGTGACATAAATCTAGAGGAACTTGTTTGTCTGCACTGTAATTAGTTTAGATTTACATAAGGTTACTGAGATCAGAAGTTGGCCCATTCTTTTCATGAGTTTTTCTTTCCAGACACACCAGAGTTGCCTTTTTTTATTGTTTTCCTTTGAGATATATAGAGAAACAGCTGAAATTCTTCAGTAAAGTTTCTGAGTTACAATCAAGTATGCCATTTATCATATCACAGAGAGTGTTTCACTAATCACGGATGATCAGAATGTGTTTATCTCCTCACTGCTGTTAAAAATAATGTATAGGGAGTAGAATAAATGCATATAATAATAAATAAAATAAATATAACAAAATCTATATTTGTATAGGTGATCTGCTCTTGAAAATGAAAAAAAAATATTTTGCACATACTGCAATACCAATTTAATTTTGTAATCAAACCCAAAGAACAAGGATTCACGTAGGAGATAGCTGAGATCTTGGCTGTGTACTCATTTTAGCTAATCAACAGCCTCCAAATCTTCAGCATCCACATTGTCTAAATGATTTCTTTTATTATTTGTGGAAAAAAGTTAATTTCTTTTTTAACACAGCGGAAAACATTTCAGAGGTCAGCCTTTGTCAAGCTGAAATATGGAAAAAAGATGTATCACAAAGAAACAAAGGTTCTGGTGGGTTCTCATACTCGTGTATAATTTTAACTGAGAGATCAATTGCAAGTCACTAAGAGGGAGATGATAAATGTGGGATGTTACAATCAGCTAACAGTCAAAGACTCAGTGAAACCAACCCAATTCTCTTCTCATTCTCCTTCACCTGCTTATTTCAGTTTACAGTCAATTCTGACTCAAAAAGCAGTCCCTTGAGAAGTCAATGATTAGACTGAGTCGCACTGTTTTGATATGCACCTACACTTCAGGGGTAGCCAGCAACAATGGTGTCACCCACCTGGAAAAGTCAGCTCCACCACCAAAGAGAACACTACACCAAGAGGAATGGCTTGGTCGTTCCTGAATAGTGAACAATTTGAATTAAAGCTCAAGATTGTCTAGACTAGATATCCATCCTCAGCTCTGAAGATTAAATGTGTAGCACCAAAATGCCTAGGTAAGTGTGGACAGAGATGGAGGAAGGTTTACCTCAGAATCAGAAAGATGGAAATAGTATTCCTTATGCTGTAAATATTTTTAGATATTACATTTACCAGTTCACAGAACTTTCTCAGAGGTAGAAAATTATCTTGAGGGAAAAAGTAAAGGCAGAGAGAACTCTCAAAGCCATAATTACCTGTAGACAGTTAAGATTCATATGAGGTCTTGGTAAAGATTGTGTTATCCTGGTCCCTAAGAAAGACTCTACCATAAAAGTACAAAAAAGGAATATCACTGACAGTCATTCTTTCAAAGGTTATTCTTTCAAAAGTTTTATAGGCACTAGATAGACCTCTCTATACATTTCTAGTTAATACAGATCGGTACTAGTTACAGGATATAGATGTGCCCTAACTCAGAAGAAATATCTGAGTCAATTTTTATTTAAAATTTAAAACAAACAAGCAAACAAACAAAAATGAGAAGATACCAGTGAGGCCTTGATTGAAAAAAGTAGTCAATTTAGTTATAGTCACTGCCTTATTGGAAGTGTGTAAACCATGAAATGACTTGGGAAACTGATACTTCTCCCTCCCCAAGGAAAATACACTGTGGTAATTACAGCACTAGTTTCCCACCAGCCATAAGCTTTATTAGATTAACTGATTCAGTTCAGTGAAGACTGTGACCTTTAACAAGGGTGTGGAGACACTTCAGCACCCTGAGCAGTAAACAACTTACTCGCCAATGCCTTACCCGGAGCATTGTAACAACATAAAGATTCCTGCTGCTGCTCTTTGCAGGCACTTCTTCCACATCCATAAGGAGAAAGTGCTCACCAGCAAAGGAGAAACCCAGACATTCTGTCCACTTATGTTAATTAGCGGTTCACTTAACAACCTCTTTTCCTCTCTTTCCTTCTGTCTGCTTCTGGGAAGGTTGTCTCATTCCACAACATGAAGAAAGCTGTGAACAATTCTAACATTCAGCAAAACTGTGGCTTACATGACTGTGGTCTAGATGAGGTTCTGATAAACTCTCGATGAAATGCCTCATTGTAGTGTCAGATTATTGTGGTATGTCCACATTATTTCTATTCTAGGACATCTGTGTTAAAACCTGCAGTGACAACCTTCAGTCTTGTCTTTGGAGTATTGCTGAAATTATTCTAGTACAGACATTGTATGGTAGGAAGGCACATCTCTTTAATCAATATAAAGATTGAACTGTTTTACTCAGCAGTTTGTCTTTTGCATTTGGGCAGAAAAATGTGGACATGCTCCTCCTAAACAATACCTACGCATGCCATGCTGGGGTGCTGACAGATGGACATTCTGTATTTACCAACTCCCCCCCGTGGTTTCTTTGCTGTTGGATGTGACATTCTTCAGATGTCTGTTTTATGAATGTCAAAGACCACATGGCTATTTTGCAAAGAGTGGAATTGTTAAAACAAAATCTTGGCCGGAGTCCCTATTTTAGTTTTCATTTCCTAAGTCCTGTTACTGAGACCAGAGCAGATCTTTCCAAAAATGAACATTCCCTGTCAACATGACACCTTTTAATTCCAATAATGAATAAACCTGGTAGTTTGCTCTGTTGTATACTTAATGTTTTCACCTGATCTAGTTTCTAAGCAGCGCTGCCGCAACAGGAGCAGTATAGGATTTTACTTGATTTATCAAACTAATGAGTTAGTTTTATTGTAAGTGATTAAATGTGTTTTACTTTTTAAAGCACAGGAACTGAAAAGAAATGCATTGTTACAATCTGAAAATAACTAGAAAGATAAGTTCATTAACTTGCCTACACTTGTGCATCATAAAAACCTTGTTAAAAATTACTCCCTAGCCTGCTGTATTAGCTTCTTTATGAGGTAATTTCTCCATACAGTAATAAGATTTTTCTTTTACTCTCCAGTGCATATTAAACCCACTAATCTTCTTTTATAAACTATAGTTTCAGTCACTTTCTCAATTTACTCACTTTAAAGATATTCTCCTATTAATATTAAAGGTAGCAAACACAGATACAAACTTTGCAAAACAGTCTTTCAGATTTATGGCACAATCTTATAACTGCATTGCAATAGCACAAAAGGGACAAAGCAGTAATTGTCAAGTATGTCTCATGACAAACTAAACAATGTTTGTCCCCATAGAATTATTTTCCCATCACATTTATTATGCGAATGAACCATGGGCGTATTTTCCCCTCTCTGAGCATAAATACAGTCTGAATGCTCAGTTCACTGAGGCCTATACAATTTGCACGGATGCAGGGGATTAAGGACATGTTTCACTACAGTGTTACTGCAGCTTTACACCAGTGCCCATACTACTGATGTCAAATGAATACAGAGTAATACCAGGGAGGAAAGGGTTCTAGGTCACCAGTTCCATATCCATTAAAGTAGCGTCAGAATTTCCCTTGAGTCTCAGGGAAGCACTACAATTGGTTGAGCATGGGCAGGAGCAGGAAAAATATCAATGAGCTGTAAATTAACCTATGCTTTGTTTCAGCTATAAAATAAGACAAGTCTCAAATTTCCAATAAATAGTCTCTGCACAGAATACTGGTAATTTATTATTGTCCTGATTATCGTTTTTATTCTCGTTTGAAGTGTGGCCATCCCTTTCCATGGCTCAGAAAGCCCTGGGGTTAGATGATATGCAATCATCAAACAACAAATCAGCCCTTGCCTTGCAGTACTTAAGAACCATATTTAAATTCAGTACTGCATTTTGCAAAGCGAAAGAGACAGTTTTCTCAATAGTTCCTTTTCTTGCTTTTAAAGTCATTCTGTTTTCTTTGTTTTTCTAACAAGAAGCTCCTGAGACATCAGTATTGTTACTGGGCAAGACATGAGGCCAGGCAGAATAAGGGGTATGCTGGGGCAGTAGCTGCTGGGTGGCACCGTACGGGATAAGGTCGTTCACACAGGTGTAATTATTGTCATTAAAAGATATTTAACAATTAAATGGTATGCAATTAGAGTTATCAAAAGATGTGACCAAACATACAGTCCCATACAAATGTTTTTCCTTCCTTCAGGCTGTATCATTCACAGTGCCCTTCAACACAACACATGTCCCCTCTTGAGTATTGTACTCTCCTGCAACAAGGAGCCGTAGAATGAGCTGTGGATCATGTACTGTCTAAGGTGTCAGTACCAGTGATGGCAAAGTGGGAGAGAAACCCGTGGCCCCCTCTTTTTCTCTGGAGATTGGTGCTGTCAGCATTGCATGCATTTACAGGAAGACTCTAAAGCTCTTCTGTGGTGAAGCTGGTGGGAAATAAAGGATACCCAGGTGTTCTGTGCACCCATTACAGGAAAGGACAGGCCTTTTTGGTCCAACATGAATAACCACATTTTGGTTAACATCATTTATGAGGTAAGGAACTTTTTCATAAAGAGACATCTTCACTGTGTCACGCCATAAGTCTGAAGTCAAAATGTGACAGAAACGCAGACATCTATTCTGTACCAAATAAATACTTTAACTCCTTTCAGTCACCATGCACCTAAAGTCACCATAATCAATTGGGCTGAAGAGTTAAACTATGATAGAACAAAATTTAGATGAAAGCCTTTTATGAGTGTACTGTTTGTGTAACAGCTCTAGTGTTATGGAAGGGGAGAAAGGCTCAGTGAAGTTCTGCCCCTTCCCAAAAACACTTACGTAGTTGATCTTACATACTGAAAAAGTCACTGGCCTAATCTACAACATATTTGTTCAAAGCTCTTCTCTGGCAAAATTCACATAAATGACATCATCACAACAAAGTTTCTCTGTAAACAGAAGTGCATTTAGTATTTTAGAGGCATCAATATAAGCCTCCTGATCACCATTGGAGAATTTTTTGTTGCGAGGTTTTATATGTAACCGTTATTTTCTAAACATGCAGCCTGGTGATTTGTTCATGTGTTCGGTGTTGACTTGTTATAAAAAAACACACATGCAATCAGACTCGTGCAATTTGATACCTTACAGCTGAAAAACTGAAAAGAAGTGAGTTGTTGAAAACCATTGTTTAAAGATGTTCCCAGGGAAGGGGGGTAGGGAGAGAACCAACTCAAGCTTATGAAATGAACACTCAAGAGTCTGCAAAAACCCGAGCACTTGTATTTGTTATTCAGTGTTTTGTGGGAAAATATTGCTTGCATTTAGTTTCCAGCATTGTGTCATTTTGGATTACACACAGCCAGATATTGGCACGTGCCTTGTTTCCAGGGGTTACACCTTATGGGGGGGGGAAAAGTAATTTCCAAAAAAAGAGCTTTTTTCATAGCACTTGTTACTTCCACACCCCAGGGTGTGCTCAGATTCCAAACTACCTTCAGTTTAAAAAGTTACTGGACATCTTCTGACTATTCATATGTTATAATGTGAATAACAATGAATGACCTAGCACAGGGAAATGCAATCTGTCAAAAATAAAATTTAAAATGTTTGTTTTTCCTACCACTTCTCAGAATGCCATTTTATTTTTGCGGTACTTCTTGAGTGATAACAGAAGTATTATCATTAGCAATGGCCATACAATGTATGGTAGTGAAAAGGCAGTCAGTTAAAATTTTCTGATTTGGTACAATAACTGCACCCATTTGTTTTAAATCTGTGAAGACACTTTAAGAAAGAACACAATTAATTTGAATCCCCAAAACCAAACCAATTTACAGATAATTCTCTTAACTCTCTGAACATTTAGCATAACATGAGCAAGGAATGTTTCTTTTACATATGTGTTTGGAAGAGATTGTCAGTAGCAATTCTTAAGGAAGATTTTGCCTGAGTACCAATTTCTAAGTGCCTAGGTAAAATACGAACATTAATTCTTACATTACTTTGGAAAAAAATGGTTTTGAATTAACACTAAAACTTGGTACAGTTTCTCACAAGAATACTATTTAAAAAAGGAAAAGCCTCATGCTGCTTCAGAGAGTTTTCACTTGCACCTTTTCCATTCCACACAAAGAGCTGAAGCAGTTCTGAAGCAAGTAACGGCTAATTTGCTATATTTGTGTCACATTGATATGATACTGACAGTATTCACACAATGGAGCCATTATCCATTAAGACATATGTCTTCCTGGTGTCTGAGGATGCACGAGGGTAAGAGGAGAACCTGGGCTTTTATAGACAGTTTGAGAAGTTCAGCATCGCAGGAAAATGGAGAGGTATAATAGGTAGAATTATCTCTGCCCACTCAGCGGTCATTAAAATTATTTTCAGATATTTAGACTCATTTACACACACACACACACACAAAAAAAAAAAAAAAAGTATATATATATATATAAAATTGAGCAATCTGTACTTATATATATATACTTATATATATATATAAGTACAGATTGCTCAATTTTATTTCCATGTATGGGAGAATCTTTAGATGTTTATTGATTCAGGCAACACTGAACAAGCTTTGCTCTGGTTCCTTCCACTGAAACAGGTATAAATCACAGTGAAATCCGTATTCCTGACAAGTACCCAAACCAACAGCCAGGTATAGGGCAAAAGCAAAAAGTTCAGACACAGAGATGCATATACCATGTAGTACATGAACCCTTACCACAAGGAGAGGAATCTCACAGCAGAGTTTGAATTGCTGTTCTCCCCATAACCCTTTATTTCCATATTCAAACTGCCCTTCTTCTCTGACATGGAGTTCTCACAGAGTAGTCTACCAGACTAGCACTATGCCTCAGTGACCTGTAAGAAGTTAGCTGAGTTACATTAATGGGTGATGAGCTTTCTTGACCTAAATCACAGATGTTACTCGCTTTCATACATTTAATGTCCTATATGGACGTCTTTTTAAAGGACCAAACAGTTCCCAACAGAATATTTGTACCAAACCTTTTAAGGTTCATTCACATTTATTTTCTTTTATATTTTTTTCACCCTTAAAGGTCATTTCACAGAAGAGATCAAAAGGAAGCTCTTCCATTCCTCCTCTGCAGGTGGCCAGCAGCAGATTAACTACTCACAGAGACTTCAATGTATAAATCTGGATGACTTGTTTTACAGAGCATAGCAAAGCAATGTTATTGTCATATGTTGCGTTTGCTTCCCACAATTCTTTCTCCAAAGTAGTTACTTGGAAGAAATCTTCTGCTTTGTGTTTAAAATCAAGTACCTTGAAGCTGAATGAGTAACTTATTTTAGCCAATAAATAGAATCTGTGCTAATAACGTTCCATAAGAACAAGATGTACATCCAGAGTTGGCTGCCTTTGTCCCAGACAGGAGTTAGTCCTTTTAATACTTCAGTACTCCACCTAAGCCAAAATTGAGCCTGAAGTGGTAATAAGACAGAATCAAATGTGTTTTCCCCGAGTTCCTCAAGCAAGACTATTTAAAACATAAACTTATTCAACCATTAAGCAGCAAACGTAACTCTCAAACAGAAAATGTGCCCATACTTAGTGGAAAATTCAGACTTTAGTAAAATTTTTTTACCTTAATTTTTTAAATTCTGCTAGTAAAAAATATATATTTTTAAAGAATCACTTTTTTTTTTAATTGGACCGCCATTTAAACAATGTCAGCAGCTTCTAGCAGGGCTGAATTCCGTTGACTACTGTGCCCTTCAGCAGGTAAAACTGTGAATCTTTTTAGTTGTGTTGCCCTATTTCTTTTAAGGTAAAGACTGGGGAAATGGTGAGGGCTCCTCTTACGGAAAGAAAAAAATAAAAGAATGTCTGAGAAGTATTCTGTGAAGAAATCAGCTGCTTATAGCCATTTGGCTTCAAAGCTGCAAAAATAGGATGTTCGCTTTCTGACCCAAGTATGTAGGGCAGAGAATAGAAATGGGAGACTTTTTCACACTAAAAAGAACAGTTAAGAAACAGGTTGGCAGTCTCAGAAGGTAAAGTGCTTATCAAAACTTGGAGATAACTTTCCAAGTTGTTATATACCTAAAGAGTGTCTATCAAATGATCTGCTCCTGCCCTAGACATTTCAAATTGATCTTTCTCATCATACTACTATGGCACAGGGAGTGCGCCTTCAATACATCAGTTGGAGCACATATTATCCATGGACTTCTGAGTATTTAGGTAGTCCACACTGAAGGCATTTTCTCAGTTTTCACCACTGCTGTTTCAATTAAGAGTGTACACCCCATTGAAGGGTCTGCAAGTGAGTCTCCTGATTTATTGTACAGCTTTGATGCTGTCTTTCTATGAAAAAAAAAAAATCCCATTTTCTGTCATGTAGCAAGGGTTTCCTAGCAAAATAAGCCATGCAAGTCCTTTCCTTGTAGAGTCAGCATGTAACATGGTCCAGGGACACAACCACTTCTATTCATTAAGGATGAGTTTCACGGTCACAGCATGGCCGAATACGACTTGAGTTGCACAAAAGAAAATAAAAGGTTCTCTGAACAATTTTTATATATAAACTGTGGTTTTAAGAGAACTCTTCTAGGCTGGATTCACTCTTGGGGAAAGGGCAAGGGGAAAGAAAAGATGAAGAATAAATGGGCTACTCTCTTCACTCCCTACCATGAAATAATATCTGTCAAAGATGTTTAGGCCAGGCTTGGGAGAAAGCAGTCTCACAGTCGTCTCACTGAGAATCTGTGGGGAGTAAGTCTGTAGTATGGTTACCCCCACAGCAAAAAGGAAAGAAAAAAGAAAGAAAAGGAGTTGGGAGAACC
Source organism: Callipepla californica brunnescens (assembly GCA_023055505.1). Lineage (NCBI taxonomy): Eukaryota > Metazoa > Chordata > Aves > Galliformes > Odontophoridae > Callipepla > Callipepla californica. Next base: position 11,201,739 of record JALIRH010000008.1, on the reverse strand, counting down.
TACACTGGCAGCTAGATGGAGGAGCAGGCTCAGTTATTCTTCTCACAACAGGCCAAAATAACCATGCTAAATTAAATATCTGCTTGTGTTAGAAAAGGCTAGATGTTCTCCAGCTGGGCAGGAAAGCCCATCTTCTACCTGAGCTCTAGGGACAGGATTTGGGCTAACAGTGTTGTGAACAAGAAGCTGCATAACAGGGAAAAACTGTGGAATGAGGTTTCCTTATAAGTGGTATTTTGGTTTACCACATTGAAAGTGATGTTCAAAACCAAGCTGCCTGTCACATGAAGCTAAATTGCAGCATGCCTGTATTATGTCAGAACTTTTTGGCATGTTGCTTGACTCCCATCTGCAGCCCCTGCTACTCGCTACCAAAATGGCACACACAACTTTGCGCTCTACTATTTCTGGTTCTGGATTTCATACATCTCATGAAGTGGTTGAGCAGCCTCTAATACAATTAATTGGAAAACAGATACTCCACTTTTAGTTCTTCTTTGGGATTTTAGCCCCTTTGAGCTGCAGGTACCTTCAGCCCCACTGCAATAGTAGCAACCTGAGAAAATGAGTGGTTTTGACTTTCAGTGAATGTAGGTCACTAGGAAAAATCTGGCAATATTTGACACAAGCTGCAGAGTATATCATCTGAGTTGTAAGGTATGTAGACTTCTTCAGAAGTTGTACACAAGCTGGTGCTTTGTCGTGACATTATAATACAGCTTAAGCTAATCTAGAAAGTCCATCAAGCCAACACATGACTGCTTCTTCATCAGAATATTACAGTCAGGCAGCAGTGCCCACAGAAACACTTCCTGCTGGCTGTGGTAGAAAAAGATCACAGTTAAAATAGGTCCTGAAGTGGTTTCTGACAGTGAAGTTGCTGAGAATTCTTGACCGAGACTTTTTTTCTTTTTCTTGTTGCATGTACTTTGTGAAGGATCACAACAATTAAATACTTTTTTTTTTTTTTTTTTTTGTAGCTACACTGCACCTGAGACATCATCTGAATGATGGAGCCACAAATCTCAATGGAAAAGAATAGACACAATTTGGACAGAAAATACTTGACCTTATCAAACTAGCAATAGGACTGGATTTTCAGCATTTTTTGGACTTATATGTATAAAATGACATTACAAAGATATCTGGTGCTTCTACTGTAAATAATATTTGGATTAAACTAGCATTAATAGCTGCTAAAAATATCTCACTGAGGCAGTGGGAAAATGAGACAAATCCCTCTGTTGCAGAATGGACAATATTCTTATCCAATTCAGCAGCAGAGGAGAAGATACTCTCTCATACTGGAGAAGAACTATTTTTAGGAAGCATGGGGCCTCTTGGGAAGGGATAAAGCGCAGGTATAAGTGTAAGAGGTTTAAGCTCATTAAGAAAAAGTATTTAAGATGACAAACATGAAATTAATGTACGTGGTTTTTTTTTTATTATTTTACTATTTGAAAATTAATGCTATCAACATGGAACACTGTCTGCAAATTGAATATGTTCCTGCTAAAATGCACACATGTAAGCATGTGTACATGCCAGCAAAGCCAATACACAATGAATTATTCCAACAGAAACAGTACTGTTTTGTTTAGACCTTACTCTGGAACTACTGGGAGATGCAGTTACGTTATGGCCATCCATCCCACAGACAGGATCCTGTAATCTGCTTCTTCAGCAGCCAGCTATTCATCTTGCTCTTGATGAGAAGATCTGGGGCATCCAGATGATGGCTACATAATCAGAGTCTACCCAATTACACAAATCTCTATTTATAAACTAATCTAAGACAGCACTGACTGCACCTGTCACGATGCCTTAAAGAAATGCCTTGAGAAACTGATTTTTCACTGATTTTCTCAGCAAAGAATTGAGTCAAACTATAGGGAGCAAATGTCAGCCAGGGACTGCTATAAAGGGAATAGATCTAAAAGCTGGATCATTAATCTTAGCAGTTTGTTGCAATAATAAGAATAACTGAAGCTATATTAGCGAATATTTTTGTATCAGACAACAATATTGCTGCTTTGAACTGTCAAACTCAACAGATATTGAAACATCTAAGTAAAGCAATTTTATTTAGCTTCTCAAATTGGACCTTGGGATATTTATTTTCAAATCTTTCTCTTCAATCAAGATGTAGTTAAATTTACTTTTTCTTTAAAATAAATAAATAAATAGGTAAGGGGGGAAAAAAAATCTAAGAGCATTTCATACTCACTTAGGTCCAGGCATTGGGTTTTAAGAAAAACACTAGTTATTCTTATGTTTGCAATAAAGTCTACATGAACAATGTTTTCAAAGTCTGTTTCCAATCCAGAAAGTGTAATGTTACTTTTGTTCGAGTTAAAAGTCACACTACAGAGGGTGTTCAGTACAGAACGTGACCCAGTACTTGTTGCCAATTGTTGTTTGTTCTGTAGCCTTTTCTAATTAGCAGAGTTCCTTCAATTAGTAGCTGGAATTGGTTTGCATACATTCTCCAAATTGCTGTAATCAAGCTTTAAACTAGGAGCCTGAAAAATAGAGGGTAGCAGATTGATAGTAGAGTGATTGCTGGTGCCTGGCTGCACATCCAGCAGTAACCAGACATGAACCTGCACAAAGCACCTTTTGCGTCTTAGCCATGTGTATATGTTCTATTGTATTTCTTCACAACAGTGCTAAAAGACAGTACAAAGCACTTTATGCATCTTAGCCATGTGTATATGTGCTGTTTCATTTCCTAAGATTGTGCTAAATGACAGTGCTAGGTCTGCAGCATGACAGATAACGTGCATTAGAACAAGCCATATTTTCCAAGTACATAAACAGATATTCAGTATCTTTAAGGAACAGCAGTAGATGTGTTATTAATGATTCACCTTCCTTAGCCCATTTCCAGGATTCCTAATGACATGCTATACTTCCTTCTCAAACATGCAGTTAGGGTAGGGTTTGGAACTCAGTTCCTTTTCATTCAAAACCCCCTTTGATAATAATTGGACTGTTAACTAATTAGTATAAAATCCTTTCCCTGTGGAAAAGTATTATCAAAACTTCAAACACAAATGTTCAAATGTAAATACAAGCAAAGGCAGTTTTTTTTTGTTTGGTTTGGTTATTGTTTTGGGGTTTTTGTTTTTGTTTTTGCTTTTGTAGGAAAGAGCAAGTTCTCAACCTATGGAACAAACTGCTTGACGGTCTTTTCCATTACATCAATTCAAATTGGATGCACTGCAGCTTTCTGTGAACAATTTCTTGTCCAACAATATAATACTTTATATTTGTTAGACCATTACGGATGTCACATCAGTTGGTTTTAATGTTCACTCTTAGCCATGTTTCTCCTATTCAGTCTGTTCATGAATGACAGCCAGATAGCAGTTTTGTAATAGTTTGCACCAAACAGTTCAGAATAACTTTCCCCACTGACTGGTTGGACTGCTTTTAAATCTGGGAACTGGCAACTATGAGTGAAGTTGGGCTATCAAAAAAGAGCTCAGCTATCATTCAGGCCTATGTGGGCTTTGCAAAAAAGCTCAGGAGTCATCAGGTCCAATAAAAAGCACCAGCAAATTAGTATCACCCAGACCTTAGACATGCCAGTCATTACACAAAGAAAAATGTATGCAAAAGCACACATAAGGCAGTCACTCCTGCTTGGATGATTAAGCTTTTGTAAATGACAGGAGTATCAGATGGGAAATAAAACAGGGTTAGCTTCTGCTATCAAAAGAATAAGCTGTCATGGTCTCTAACATTCATAATTGTTCATCTTTGTGAATATTTGTCTCATCTATAGCAGACCTGGGAACAGCCACGAACCATGACAAACTAAATTCAGCATGGAAATTGTAGTGAAGCAAGGTTTTGGTATTTGACTTTGTTCTTTTCCCATTGTTATACACCAAATAAGAGCAACTGAACAAGCAGGGACAACCAAGACAGAAAAGGAGAAATTCAAATTATCTGAAAAACTAAGCATACTGTAGACCTTCAGGTTCAATTGTTCAGTATTAAATATGATAACATTTTCACAGACTTCATAGCAGGTGAGACTGCCTGCATTCTTCAAAAGGGGCACTTTCCAAATGTACAATTTGATTTAGAGCACCTACACAGTTTCTGCTCTCCTTCCAAAGAGCTAGCTGGTCTGATGAAAGAACAGCAAACACTGTCTGCTCCATTCCCACAAAGCCAGACATCCATGTTCTCAGTTGGTCTAATTGCAACAAGGTAAACAGAGTTGGAGTGATTCAGCAGCAGCAATGATATGTGATCACATATTGTAGCCCACAAAAATGTTCATACTGTATCAGCATTGATAAAGCATGCACTACTTTATAATATTGAATGCTTGCGAATGGTAATCACTCTGACACCATAAGGAGGCTCATCTTTCGAGATTTGCTACAGATTTTGCTCTTCAGTGTTGAAATGCCAGGAGCCCACAAGGAGGAAAAGAACAGTGGGAGCAAAGTGTGTTGGACATGCCAATAAATTAATGATAAATTATTAAAGCGTGATTGGAAATATTGCCATTTTTCACAGCTGTCAGTTTAAGTATAAAAGCATCAGCACATTAAACTAGTTACTGCTTTTTCATAATTGAGACTTTAGCTTCTAGCTGTGCCCTGCAGCTTTTCATTAATCACTGGGACTGAAGTTCAAGCACAATGACAGCTTAGAAGGCATTAAATGGGCAAAGTATTTTCCAGGTACAGCTAGTGAAGGCCTTTTAGTCCTATAATCCTCAGCTAATTGTTTTTCAAAGTCTCTAAATAAAATCTGCTCATGGCGTCTCCTAGTGACAGAATTAGCAGCAGACTGGCTCTTTTTATCTTCACACTCTTTCTCTCACTAAAATCTATTGAGTGTGTCTATATGTTAGCTGCATATAACAGGTGCAAATGGGTTGCGATATGTAAAACTGTAACTGATACTCAACCAAGGAAACATTGATTAGATTGCCTGGGAAAAAGTGCTTCCTGAATGCTTGCTGTAACCATACCATTTAATTTGTCATAAAAGAAACAAGATGGCATGGAAGATTCCAGCACAGTTAGTTTCCCTTTAAACACAGGAGAAGGAAACTTGAGAATTTTAAAGTCCAGCGGAATTTGCATACTCAGTGCCTTGGAATAGAAACATAGAATGGCCTAGGTTGGAGGGGACCTTAAAGACCATCTAATTCCAACCCCCCTGCCATGGGCAGGGAATAAATAGACATTTCCTCATCCATAGCTGAGGGTGTAGGTTCCTGTCTGGTATTCCTCCCCTTGCAAAGATTTGTACATCACAACATAATAGACGTGCCAAAACATTCTTTCCTTTGTGTAACAAATTATCAACTGCATTGAGATTCATTAATTATGTCATCTAATTGGATTGAGGCAGGTGCAAAATACCTCAGATGAAGTGGTCACTGGCAAGAAGGCCTAAGCACAAGTTTTTCTATTAGAAACCAGCATGTCTCCAGACTCCTGGAATTACTTTGTACTTATTGATTAATGGCCATAATTTATTACAGTGCAGAAGATCTTGCATTGAGTTAAATGTGTGATTAATCAATTTTCCATCAAATTATGAACAGCAGAACTGTTGCAAGAAAGAAAATACCAAGTGATTTTTTCCCATGGCATAGGAATAGGAGGTATGAGGACTTCTTCTTGAGGAGAACTAATAACTGTCTAGCACTTGTTTAATATTTCCTGCCACTCTGATGAATGCCAGCCACATAAATAGGCCACAGGTAGCAGTGATTGAAAGACCACCAAATAGGTTTTATAGCCGCCTCTGTTATATAATGAAATATTCTTTAAGCCCATCTCAAAACAATTTATTAATGCAAAATGCATTTCTGCCTTCAGCCTGAAATATATCATTGTTAAGTCAACAATATTATATTAAACTGATAACTGATATTGCAGGAGAAAAAATCCCTGGGCGATGGAGAGAAGAATTTGAGACCTTTGTGTACAGAAGCTCATTTTTATTTCCATCAGAAACACAGAAATGTGACTAATTGATGTCACTTCTAATCAGCTAGTAATGCACATTACAAGTATAGCATGAGAACGTTTGGGGCCCAATTGGAGGGGGAAGAAATCCCATGGTAATTCTATGTTTTTATTGAGAAAAGTGTTAAGCTTCCTTTCTCCACTGAAGCAGTGTATGCTGTAATATTTTATATTACCCTATGTCTTGTATAGGCCTTCTTGCTCTGTTTTACAATGAAATGATGTACCTCTCTCACTCGGAAGAGGATGATGTAAAATTCAAGATAACAGCAATTGCTGGGAAAAAATAAAACAAATTAGCATAAAATAATTGACAAGGAATTGTGGAGCATCTGTAAATTGACAGTGCAAACTGATTCATTTAAATCTCTCCGTGATTGTCCAAATTCTTATTTTCAAATCACAATGCTGAATAACTCACAGTGACTTGCAGAAGGTGGCTGGCAGCAGTGCCACTTACTTTCTGAAAAAGGCAGGAGCAGTTTGTGCTGTCTTTGCTGCCTTGTCCTATTTGCTCTCCAGTTGCCAGCTTATAGAATAGCATCAGGCTCATCCTTTTTGCTACTGGCTACAGGAGATGGCTCCTTGAGATAAGTACTCACTCCTTCATATACGTAAATTTCCCTTTCACTGCAACCAACCTCCCAACTAGAGAGAAAGACCTTTCTTCTCTGCTAGCTGCTGATGGTGCTACTAGTTCTGAGGGAAGAACTTCCTTCTGGTTTTAAAATCGTGACCTCCAAAATGCCCTACCAAATCCTCCTGATGGTGCAAGCCCGTTTAAGAGCGTGCTAATTATTTTGGATGGCCAAATGTGTTAGGATCAACTTTTTGGAAAACACTTTTTTCAGACAGGGTTATTTTAAAACGTCTCCATTTAAAGTTGTCTGTACTACTCAGAAGAATGGGGTATGTCAGGAAAGAGGATAGATGCTGGATGGCAATACATACTCTGTGAGGCACCATGTGTTTGCTCACCAAGAGTGCTCTGAACATGTTAAAAAAGTGAAAAATGAATGTTACTGGTGCCCAGGGGAAGTTCAAAATTACATTGCCACCTAGATGAGTGAAAAATTGCTGAAACATACAGAACAGCAGTGTAAGGAGTACCGCAGTTTTGCTGAGTAATGCTATTTACACTCCCACCATAAACAAACACATGTCTTCTAGCTGAGAGCTTGCATGGGTGTAGTCACACACATACTCCAAAAAGCAAAAGCTGAAATATAATAACTGAATAATTCTTTTAAACATTACAAACATTTCCCAGTTCCACTGATTCCAATGCAGTCCTTTCTCATATGCATTTAGGAATGCAAGAAGAAATTTCCCTCATGTCTGGACCAAGGCCACTGCTCGGACACCAGCACAGCAGCCCTCCATCGCATATCTGGGGGCTCAAACCAAGGACCTAGCTGAAAAGCCAGCAGCTCCCTCACAAACTTTCCTTTCTACCCAAACATGAAGTTGGTGAGCACCTCTTCTTCTCAGAGGATGAGATACACTCTACCCATGTTCCTAAATCCACTGGAACAAGCATAACCAAGTGGTCTGTTGCTGCATTCTAGCACCATTTTGACTAGTGCTATCTCATACTACTTTAGATAAATACCAATGCACAGTTCTATGCATCTTTCTTTTTTAACTAATTTTTTCTTCTCACTGGAAGACTTTCCTCAGTAAGTTGAGTCCCATAAATAAATCCCTTGTGAGAAAAATCTTTAAGATAATAGTTGCTTACTGAAGTTCCTAAAACATGAAGATGCAGGTAGCCCAAAATGCATTGCTACAGCGTACAACTAAAGAAAAGAAAAGGGAGAAGAGTGGAAAAGTACTATGCTTCTCTAATAACATCAAAGGTGATTACCAATAAATAATTTCATATCCATTAGTATGGGCACTGAGTTGAAAGTCAGTTTGACAACTTTGGACATTAATCTGTAACATGTTCTGAACACATGTCAGAGTTTGCCTTTGGTCACTCAAAGGAACAAACAGATGTTTCTCTTGGAGAGATTAACTCCAAACGTATTTATTTTGTTACTTTCCTCTTAAACTCTTTTATGGTTCTTCTGAAAAGCTCTCTTTAAAGATCATTTAGATAATGTGGCTACAAATGTAGGAAGGTGTTGAGGACAGGGCTGGTGCTCAGATGTGCCTCATGGCTTTCACCGCCAAGTAGGAAAACCTGTGGGGAATGCTTCAGAGTGGTGAAAGCAAGAGCAAGAGGACTATGGGAAAAAAAAAGAAAAAAAAAGGAAAAAAAAAAAAACTTGGATAGAGAGCAATCAGAGGGAATAATGCAGGGAAGAGAATTAATTCTAAAATTAACTCTAAAGTAAGAATGACTTTAAGAAAGGGTACAAAGCAAAATCTGGTTTGAGGATGAAACATGAAAGAATGGGATAGTTTTCTGTTTGAGTGACTGAAGCTACTTCTTTGACTGTCTGGGAGGGTAACTTCGACCACATGAGTCTTTGTACTTTTTTGAAGCAACACTTGCAGAAATAGATACCATAGATACCACAGATACGTGGCCAGATGGGGGAAGCAAACCCTTTTACATCAGGTAAAAAAAAAAAAAAGAAAAACCACAAACATATTCATCAAGCAGAATAATTCCACCAAAATTTCATGAAATGAAAACTTTAAACAAATACTCAAAGTAATTAAAAAGCAAATTGTATGTGGTATCTCAGCAGTTATATCAGCACCTCTTCAGTAGCTTATATTATAAGAAGTGTCTTGACTTACATAATCTGAGAGGCTCCTAAATAAAGTCAGTATGTCACCTGGAGTACATGAAATCAAGGTACAGACATCATTATCCATGTTAAACCAGAATTCAGTCTCATAAGACTTCTGCTTCAAATAGTAAAATGCATTTTACATATAACTTCTCACACAGTTTTACAGATCTTAAACTAAAGTTATCTCTTCTTGAAGAAACTGAATTCTTTAAATAAAGTCATGAATGCTTCTTCTATTGTAGTCTGAGAGGCAATATTTTAAAACACTCTAAGAATTGCGAAGAATGGTCCCTCTAGAAACTTCTGGACCTGGTCTTTGCATGCTATTCACCTAGTTAGATCAAATAATGAAGAGTTAGCATTTATATATCAATGAAAATGATGTACAGTGATAAGATAAATGTCTGATCTGAAACTTTTTCTAACTTTTTCTAACATTTTCTAATCTATACTCCTTACAGCTAAAGTTTATTCTTCCAATATTTGCAGCACATTTCTCTTTACCACAGAGTACAAAGACCTTTTCTTCCTTTGCCCCTTGCCTAGTATTCCCTGTGTGAGTTGAGACAGCTAGTAACTCCATCATCTGTGACTGCTTGGAGAATCTTGTCTAACTTTTGCTTCAGTCACTTAAGAATTTAAGCTTGTGCTTAGGGTAGGTTAGATATCTTACTGCTCCTAGGCCCTGGGAGCGAGTAAGCTTACTTGTGCTGTAAAGCTACAGCCCTTACACCCTCAGGCTCTTGCAAGGAGCCCAATGAAGGAAATGTAGCTCTGCAAACCTGACCATGTTTCCCAGGGTGGCTGCCAATGGAGGCAGTCCAGGGGTAGAGCTGTGGCAGGCTCTGCCCCTCTCCCTCCCTTCCTGCCCAGCTTTCTTCTGGCACAGACCAGCCTGGCTGCCAGCCCCTGGCACAGGGTGATGGGCAGGTGGTTGCTGCTGCTGTGACCTTGCTCCAAGCAGACTTCCTAGCACCAGGGGTCGGCAGCCCAAGGAGCAGAACCGGTGCTTGAAACGTAACCTCTGACATTTGAGGGAGGATCATGCCAACCACCAAGGATCAGAGCAGTCTGTCTTTGGGCGTCACACTCACCCCAGGGTGCACAAAAAGGGCACTTGCCAATTTTAAACCCGGCAGTTCCATCTAACCACTCAGCCAATTAAACTACCGTTTCTAAATAACTGGCACACAGATACTGAACAATCCTTCAGAAATAGAGGGAAAGAAACTATCTGCAGAACTCTCAAAGGAGTGTTTTCAGAGAGCATGACTAAAGGAGATAGGCCAAAAAATGGCACCTGTAATGGCAGCAAACCACAATCATGTCAATATGGGAGGTGATCATCCCTCTATATTCAGCACTGGTGAGGCTACACCTCAAATAATGTGTTCAGTTTTGGGCCCCTCACTACAAGAAAGACACTGAGGCACCGGAGCGTGTCCAGAGAAGGACAAGCAGAGCTGTGAGGGGTCTGGAGCACAAGTCTTCTGGGGGCTGGCTGAGGGAACTGGGATTGTTCAGTCTGAGGAGATTCATGGGAGACGTTAACTGCTCTCTGCAATTCCCTGAAAGGAGATATCGTGAGTCAGGGGTCCACCTCTTCTCCCATCTAACAGTAAAAGGACAAGAGGGAATGGCCTCAAGTTGCACCAGGGGAGGTTCAGGCTGGACATTAGGAAAAATTTATTCTCCAAAAGAGCGATGAGGCACTGGAAAGGGCTGCCAGGGAAGTGGTGGAGTCACCATCCCTGGGGGTGTTCAAGAAATGTGGAGATGTTGTACCTAGGTACAAGATTTAGTGAACATTATTAGTGGTAGATAGGCAGCTGGACAGATGAATGTAGCGGTCTTTTCCAACCTTAGTGCTTTCGTGATTCTATGATTCTAATATGCAAAACAATCACTTGAAGGGATAATTAAACTGTTAGTAAATGCTTTTTCTATTACTTGCTATATTTACAAAAGACAATATAGGACAGTTTTCAAAAGGCTTTACCAGGCAGTAGAACCTGGACCAATTATTTGGGCAGCAACCCCGGTGAAGCTTAGAGGAGCCTTGTTAGTGACAAGGGTTGCTCTTTGCTCCTCCATGCTTACAGAAACATTATCAGCTTTGTGCCGTCCTGGCTCTCATGGGGTGTGCTACCAAAAAACAGGGAAGGAAGTCCTCAAGGCTTCCATGAAACACATCTTTCTGCATCTTCAGGGGAAAAAAATGCAGCCTTAGCACAGAGGATATCTTGTTATGAAATTATTTTTCACTTTTTCTCTGACCAACAGTACCATTTAGTCAAAGTTGATTTTTTTTTCCCTGCCATACATGATGTGTTCATTATTGCAAGCAGTGGGAACTCAGTCTCCAAAAATATATTTGGATCTTAAGAAGACTAACATAAGAACCTTTAAAAGTTTGGACATTCATTTTTAGAGAAAAATGTGAGTGGTTTAACTGTAGTTCTTATGTGAAGTTTATATGTCTCATACATTTTTTTTATATGGTTAATATCAGTCAAGCATGGCTGATATTCTAGTAAGGCAGTTTCTTGTTATTTTTATTCAAAATACCCTCCTAAATGTAAGTTAAATACTTCATAGTCCCACATCTAAAATTAAATTTTAGGAAAAGGTCTTTTAAAAATGGTCTATTGTGTTAAGTCATACCTGCTAAATGTTATTCCTGGCATGCTGCACAACCACAACTAACAGGATTAATTTTTCTTTTACAGATATTAGTAATTAAATAAACATAATATAAATACTCACTACTAACTTCTACCTGCAGCAACAGAATTTGGACAGGGCTAAAAAGTCTGAGAAAAATTGTTATCATAAAGGAGTTTTGTTTTCAATTGCATCCAAGCTTAGCCTGGACCAGTACAGCCTCCTTAGGAATACCCAAAAAGCTGGAACAATGGTGGTGTTTCTTGCGCAAGGAATTCATTACAGCATCATGCTGAACAGGAAATAGGAGAACAGCTTCCTTATGGCAAAGGAAAGTAGGCTAACCCAAATGATCCCAAGATCTGCGCTGCTCATGGACCCAGACATGGTTCAAGATTAGCCTCAAGACTTCTGGAAAGGAGGCTGAGCCAGCACCCTCTGCACCAATGGACAACCTGTTCATAAAAAGACTTTCTGCACATGTTCCTAGGGAAAACTGTCCACCATCAGCCAAGAACAACTAGAAGATGAGTTTGAATAACCTTTGGACAAACAGGTACTGAAACAGTGCTTACACAACTTCAAGGTTCTGTACCTTGCACGTGTAAGATTGCCATTCAGCCATTTCACCTCCCTTAAATTTCCAACTGCCTGTGAACCATATTTTATCCTTCCTTTATCAAATACTTCGTGGTTACATTTCAGGTCACATCTAAGAAAAGATATTAATCATCTGTCAAATAAAATTGTCATTGTTCCCCATCCTTATTCTTTTTCAATAAAGATCAATTGAAACAGTGTAAAAATGTCAACAAAGTCAAATCTTTTAAAAAGAAAGCAAAATGAAAGAACTATAAGTTGTGGTCCATCACACTTTAAAGTAACTTTTAGCTGTGGTTTTAGATTTGGACATATCTAAGCCAATAGGGGTGGTAGTTGTCATTATTTATTGCTTAAATGTGAATGTTTGTTTTCTGTCTAATATGCCTTATGGAAGGAAAAGAGACATCTGTGCTTAAGTAACCAATATTTCTGGGTAAGGGTGAAACCATCTGGGTTAAAGTAACTGGCCCACATATCACTAATGCTAAACCAAAGTATAACTATATGGGAAAATAAATATTTTTTAAAAACTTGTCTTCTTCAAGTTACTGTATTTTAAAATTCACGTTCTAATTTTTGGTACTGCACTATCTGTATTCAAAAATACGTCTTTGTACCAAAATTATGTGAAGTAATGCAAGACTAATATGTTCTTATTTGCATTTATTATACAAATGCTAAAGTTCTGGACATGTAAAAATCAATGAGTGGCTGTTAGAATTAGAGTGCTGAAACCACTTACACTGACTTCCTACAGAAGGTTAACAGCATTTATTCACTGAAATTTATTAAGTATTTTTGAAAAAGTTCTGTTGGAAGAGCTGCCTTTCGGTTGTTGTAGCACAATAGCAAGAATCTTGTTCCGATCTCTTTAGATCTGTGCATCTGTCTCATTGGGTTACCTGCTTGCCATCCAATCCAGCAGTAACTCCCTAATCCCACTGTCAGCGCTTCATTTCATTCTCCAATACACAACATGGCATTGACTGCACTTTAAGATCTATCAGAAAGTCATAGCTCATTCCAACAGTCTCTTTCCAACAGCACCTACAGTGACTTCTACACAGGTTGAGGAACACTGGGGGAGAAAAGCTCTTGAGACATTTAACCACATTTCCCAGCCCAGACTGAGTCTTCTTGTAGCACTTTCAGCCACAAGGGGCACCTGAGTTTGCCTCCAAAAGGTATTTTCTTCTGTCTCAAAGGCCTTTAAGTCACATGGATTAGTGTCAGTTCCATGATGCTGTTAAAACAGTTGCTACCCACTACTTCCTACTTCTGTGACCTTATTTTTCTCTCTAATTTCATTATTTTATGACATAGTTTGTAGACTAGGGAATTAGCCATTCACTCATGTAAATAAGTGCCAGCAATTCACCCCATAGTTGCTTTGGAAATGAAGAGTAACAGCAAAGAAATACAAATGCTCCGAAAAGGTCTAAGCAATTGTGACATGTTGCCTTGTGTGAGCTGTGAGGAGGAAAGACACTGGAATACCATAGTAGCTGAATTGCATGGATATTTAAGCTGTGTACTTTGAAAGCTCTAGCTGAGGACCTGAGTATCTTTCCTCAGCTCCAAAGATACTCTGTGATAGCAGCAGGGGATCTAATTAGCTGCCAGATAATACTAAGGTAGTGAGCAATCTTTGTGCCTTTTGATGGTCCAAGCTATACCTTGAATTCTTCCTTCTCCTGAAATTGGAACCAACAAATTTTTGTGCTAGTATATGCTTCAATGAATTTCTGTTTGCTACAATTGAGTCCTTTATCTAAGAAGCCAAAGCCAAAATTTTGATCTTATATTTATTACAACCAAGTGCTGCAAGATTTTTAGAAGGAAGAGGCAAAGCAAGAGGGATTGGAGAGTTTCCCTGTACATTAAGAAGTGGATGGAAGGTGAAGAGCTGCCTCTAAGAAACAGCTGTGAACAGGTTGAGGTCTTGTGGATTAAAATTAAGGACCAGACCAATAAAGGGTATCTGGTGATTGGGATCTACTACAGGCCATCTGATCAAGGGGTGCCTGTTCATAAGGTCTTCTTGCTTCAGTTACAATCAGCATCATGCTTGCAGGGTCTCATCCTGGTGTGCAATTTCAGACACCCAAATACCTGCTGTTAAAGCAACATGGCAGGCTGAAAGCCATTCAGGAGACTCCTGGAGTCCATTGATGATAACTTCATGATCTAGGTATTAGACAGACCAACAAGAAGTATAGTATTACTGGACCTGGTGCTCACCAATGTGGAAGAGATTGTTTAGAGGTGAAGACTGGAGCCAGACTGGGCTGTGGCAATCATACCCTGGTTGAGATTGTGGTCTCAAGGAGAATGGGCTTGAGAACCAATCAGAGTTAGAAACCTGAACTTCAAGAGAGTGAACTTCCAATTGTTTAAGGAATTAATGCATGAGATCCCCTGGGAAACTGTCCTTAGGGACATAGGAATGGAACAGAGCTAGCAGCATTTTAAGATTGTGGATTGCCATTCCTGGCATTCAAGGCCAGGTTGGACAACCTGATCCAGTGCCTGACTCAGTGAGTGGTAACTCTACCTGCAGTAGGAAGACTGGAACTAGGTGATCTTTAAGGTCCCTTCCAACCTAAGTCATTTTATGACTTTATAATTTACTGCTCAAAATTCTTCAAGAAGCAAAGAGCTTTTCTATCATGGTTCCTAAGGCAAAAAACAAAAAAAAACAAAAAAAAAACAAAAAAAACATGAAATGGTATTTATTAAAATGGTGCAAAATAAATATCCATATTATCATCATTGCCTGGTTTTGACTGCTGTTCTTAGGAGGCCATAACAACCTAACTATCAGGAACCTGGCACAGGCCTTTCATTGACAGAACTGTATGTTTGTTCTGTTTCATACTGCCAGTGATGTATAATCACTGCTGCTGTTTGGTTTGTGCTGCCTGTGGCACCAGGGAAAATTAAAATTAGCATAAATTATAACATTTAACCTTTTAGGACTAGCACAAAATGTTATATAGGCAAATGGCAGGGTTTCCACACTATACCTTCTGATGAACAAAAATGGATGCAACAGAAATGAAACAGCTTGTGACAGTGTTGACTAACATTACAGCATGTCAACAGACATTTCTCAATTTGAAGTTTTAAGAATTGAAAATAAGGCTACTAATCAGGTAAGATCCAAGTGAAGACAGCGTTATCTGTCTGTCTTCTGCCAAGTGGAGCTTTTGCCATGAATCCGCTGTCCGTGTGGTATTGTCCTCCCTTTAGCTACATATCAGGAGGCAGCAGCTTCAAAGGGCTGAAGAAATAATTTTCTTCTGTCTGAAAAGGACAGAAAAAAGACTGTCCTTTTCTGATGCTCTTTGGTCCTCATATTTAAAGCAAATGTTGGGACAGATTTGGCCTTAATTAAAAATAAATGTGTTTCACTGATGCTTCCTGAGCTATGCTGAAAAGTTTGGCTAATGTGGTTGCACTTTGTTGTCAGGAAAACACCTAGCTTTTGAATGAATGCTATTACTGTTTATATAGTTCACATGATTATTCTCTTTTCCTTTTAAATACAATCTCTACCACTGAAAAAACATTTTCTTATACTAACTGTTACTCTTAAAAAAAGAAGGGGAAGAATAACGCAATTTAAACTCCTCACTTTTTAACGACTGAAAATGTGAGTGAAAAATGAATATAAATAAACATAAAATGCATCTAGATTTCAACATAGTTTTATTCCTTTTGTGAATGTATACAGCAGTTAAAATATACAGCAAGCTATCTAATCCCATTTACTTCTGGAACCTATAAAGGATAGCCATAAACCTAGAGAGAGACAGACAGATATATGGATACACAGACAGGATAACATTTTCAAGGTTTCTGGTGAGAGAATCCTTGCAACAGATGTATTTTTTAATTTAGGATTTTCACTACAAGCTTAGATCATTCATAATTATACCCTCAGACAAGGAGGGGGTATAAATAAACTTTAATGGAAAGGAAACAGTCTGTAGAATAAGCATTTTCTTTGAATCTTAACAACCCTTTGAATTTATAAAAGAAAAAAAAAGAGGCTTTCCTTGAGGGATTGGTGAAAAGCATTTAAAACAGCAATCTTTCCTACTTGTTCTTTGTCAGAGCAGATGGCTGCTGGTCAGCAAAGGCTGAATTTGAAAAATAATAATTTGTCAGGCTGATTTTGGTCCTCGAAACTAAAACAAGTGACCAGAGCAGAAATTACAACAGCAGAGGGAGGCAGAAAATCAGACTGCTCTCTGAGATCTGGTGCTCCTGCTGAAGGGCTGAAAAATTGCACAGAAACTAAAAAAAGGAGCACTAGAAAAATAGCTCAAAGACTGCAATCATACGACCTCACTGTTCCAGACTCTGGTCATATACAGGCACTGGGACTTCCTTTGAGTTGTAAGGATAACAGCTTTAAGCCTCAACAGAGGGAAAAGGGGTGCCTGGATTCAGGTCTTTTTGCTTGGGGCTCTGATAATCCAGAGACAAAAGTCGATAGTGAATTCCAGAACAGCAGCTGTGATGTTTCCATCTGGGGACCAGAAAACATCTGAATGAATGAGAGAAATGATCTAACAATCAATAACTTTTTTCAAGGCATCACAAGAAGCCTTTGAACAATATCACAAGGAGGAGAAGAAAAAAAAAAAAAAAGAGGAGAAAAGCTGTTCTAATGGAGGGGAAAATGAACCCACAAACAAGAGCAAATTGACATACAGTACAGCACTACGATCACAAGAGCAAAAAGAAGAATCTGGGAGCTGAGAGTTTCAATCCAGAAAAAAAAACATAATTTAAACTGATCTTAGCCAGCTTGCCTGTGGAGAAGTTTCACTGATTGTGGAGAGGAAAAAGCGTTACTTCAATTAATAGAAATTACTAGGTCTTCCAAAATTGAGCCTCAGTTTACTAGACCAAAAATGTGCTCTACCATGCAGGAGACTGCACCATGATCAAGGAGAAAAGTAAGATGAAAGTTCACCTGTCTATCTGAGGGGAAACAGGGAAGAGCCAAGAAAGAAAATGTCAGTAATAAACCCCAGTTCCTGATTCTTTTTCCCCATAGTCTTTACTGGGAAAGCAGTTTCCAGATTAACCTGGTGAAGTTTTATGTACTACACCTTAAATGCAGTGCGTGAAAAGCAGGCATTGGTGAGCTCAGAGACCCCTTCTTGTCATCTGAGACCTTTGCTCATAGAGAAGGTGTGAGCTGAAAAAGCAGACAAAGGGGAAAAAAAAGCCTATTTCAGACCAAAGAGGGTTCAACAGCGCAGAAGCCTGTGATAAGAACAGGAATCAGCTCAAGGTTGAACAGAGTTCTTTCATAACTTACAAATGGCTGAAATGATTTGTAGGATTTAAGAATTTGCTGGTCCTGGTTAGAGTCCAGAAAGTCAGGAAACAATAAGGAAAAATAGTTTTTAGATGTACTCCTGGGTAAAATGGTTTCCAGGGAGCTTTTTTTATACGTTGCCTAGAGAAAAAAACAGCACAGAGGAGTGATGCAATTGCTAAGCACGAATCTCACTGCTAAGGTGAGGTATTAAATGGAGGTGTTGCAGTAGAGGACCTGTGGCATTCCTATTCAGTGCCACCACCTCACTGCTTCATGAGAACACCACAGAATAGCTGCCCAGGCTTGTGATTGGCAAGATTACTGCTAAACGCGCCATGGTGTCATGGAGCAAAAGCCAGCAGGCATTAAAGGCCTCAAAGTACAATTATTTGGTTAATCTCAAAATTCCTGCTATATCTAAAAATTGAAAGGTAGAATTAGTAATAAACTATCTTGGATAGGGGATTTTTTTTCATATGTGCCATGCTTCTGTAAGGAGAAATGCATTCCACGATTATGTTACAGCAACATGGAATAAAGATATTTTATTTAAAAGTAGAACTTATATATTGTTTGGTCTTAGTATGGCACAAAAGAATCTCAAAAGAAAGTGAAATTGTCAGAATTTGAAGAGAATGTGAGGAATGGCTTCCTCATTTAATTCATTTGGAGTCCAGGGAGCCCTACTCTTTCTTCACTGGGAAAGTGCATATCTCTAGGGCACTCCAGATTTGCTGCAGCCCTCAGTCTCAAACACACTGGCCAAAATTCATTTTCTCCAGCGAAGCGATAATTACATTACAGTGTGTAATGACCTCTTCATTATTTTGCAGAAGTGTAAAAAATAGGAACAAGGACTTAGAGAAGTGAGAAAGTCAGCTCGCAGCAGGTGGGTGCTGGCAGAAGGGGCAGTCTGATGTGCCAAGCCCTGGGCAAAAGTGGGTCCATGGGGCAATGGCATACAGGAAGCTTGGCTTCTGCATGGAGTAATGCAAGTTAGAGCCCGAAGACCAGAACTGTTCTGCCTACTAAGCACCCTGGAAAACACAGCCTGGAAACAAAGTCGAAAATAATAGTCCTCACGTCTTATGTTAATTGGTAATTTCAAAGATAAGCCACAGCTCTGTGTGCATTTTTATGAGGGTAGGAAGCAGAGAATGAAACATCTCAGAGCACCAGTATTACTGCAGGATGCAAAAGTTGCGATGTAGAGTGTAAACACTGTTACAGTGAAATTTGGTCTCTCTGCTGTGAAGTACGTAGGGGCTAATTACTTCATGACATTTCTCATACAAACGCAACCCAAGAATACTTTATCACATTTAATAATTTAAGAAGGAAAGGACATGTGAAACCTCATCAAGTCAACAAAGCTTAAACAGACATCTTCGTGAATCACCTGAACTTGAAACCTCACAAGCTCTCCCTGCTATAAAATGAGGACTTAACAATGGAACGATACTCTGTTTTTAAAGGTAGGCAATAAAGAAATGCTGAATTTTATTACATGGGATTCTGCAATCTTTGTAGAATGGATCCAATATTGGATTTACAAATTATGTCTCACAACTAAAGATATAATTCACGTGCTTAAGGCTCCTTAGATGTTTAATCAATAACACTCTGAGTAAATGTGTTTTTCGAATCTATGAGCCATTAACCCTCAAAAGCTGTAAGTTTGTAGCAGGAATGTTTCTGTCTTCATGTGGAAACTCATCAATGCCTATTGACATCTCTCTGTTTAATTGCGATTTAAATCATGGTGTATTTCATTAGATCTCAAAATGGATTACAATGCTCCATTAATTTTGTAGTTATGTATGGGAAAGACCTAGTAGTGACTCTATGGGTCATATATGGGCCTCAGTTTGTGAAGGGAGCTCCTATTGACATCAGTGTGAGTTCTGCACATGGACTGAAGGCATGACACGGCCCATTATTCTCAATTTTCCATAGCACAGTCTCTGAGAGAATACATCACAATAGAAATTGCTTATCTGGGATGCACCAATAAATGTATTCCAGGTTTATTTCAAGACTGCAGAAATTCAAACATTCTCTGTACCCACACAGTGACAATTTTCCTAAATGTCACTGTCTCCATTTTCATTCTTTTCACATATAATATATACAACCAACCTTTCCAAAACGAGCTGATGAAAAGATATGTCATTTGTATTACCAGAAGATGAAATCAACAAAAGATCTTAGCTAACTTCAACTGGGAGTTCTGTCATTGCTTTCAGATACAGACAAATTATTTGACAGATATTTACTGGTATTCTATTTCCTAGTGCCCACAAAAAAATGTTTTTAAAAAATCGCAGTTAAACTTTGGCCAAAGATAGAATAGCAAATAGTAGAATTTTTAGGGTGCATGTGTTAAGGAGAAGTAGAGCACAAGGTTACAGCAAGAAGCAGAGTAAAACTAGGAACAGTGGTGTAAGATAGAGTAAACAAAAATATTGACAGAGCATCAAGGGGGAAAATGTAACACTGAAACCTCTTAAACTGTGAAAGTAAGGAATAATAGCTGTGATTCTGTCCTCTGTACTATACACGTGGAGAAACTATAGAAGCAACTGATGTTCAGTGAATGTCCTCTAGCCCTACAGCTTTGCATGTCGTGCATCAGGAAACAACTCCAAGCACTCTGTGCTCATCTAGACCTTGAAGAGACGCAGAAATTTTCCTCCCCAAGTTGTGCTGCATGCAAGAAATGAAGAGGTGACAATAATGCTTCAGTGCTCTATTCTTCCTCCATCCCACTGCCTACTTGTGGTAGCGAAAAGAAAACCTGCATTCAAAGCAGATTATACAGAATCTTAACAGTATGATTTGGGGCTTACACAATTCTTCCTTCCTCAGAGCTCTCACATCATAGGCATCTCATGATCTGGCATTGTGGCTCTTCCTCAGCTCCCTGCAGCTCTGCCCAACACAGCTGCTTCTTTGCCCATTCCCAGGACCAGCCCCAAGTTCATTTTTTTCTGCAGAAGTCCAAAGACTCATAATGTGCACAAATCAAAGTAGTTGGATGGCAACTGCTGATCTTGTGCTTGTTTGATTGCACTGTGAGAAAACCAAGAGTGGGCCAGAAGCTCTGCTTAATACCCAAGCTCTGTTTTGCTAAATCAGTGGAAATTGATGAACATTTTTAATCAAAAATAGATAATGATTAAAACTAGGACAGAGTAACATTAAGAATAAAGACATACAAAACTGAGGAGCCATAAAAGTGTCTTTAGAAAGATCTGGTAAAAACAGTAAAATTGTTCATATTTTAGTCCTCTGATCTCAGTACGGATCTGAGGACAGGAATGCGAATCCCTGAACCACTTCTAAGTCCTCTTGGACATCACAGCCCAAGCTTCATCTGCCCTGGTTAGAGCAAATTATTCTAATGATATTCATCACCCTGAAGGCCAGTGAAACCTGAAAGTAAAGCCGAAGTGGCTCTGGCACC
The DNA here is from genome assembly GCA_023055505.1 of Callipepla californica brunnescens. Taxonomy (NCBI): domain Eukaryota; kingdom Metazoa; phylum Chordata; class Aves; order Galliformes; family Odontophoridae; genus Callipepla; species Callipepla californica. The sequence continues at coordinate 11,180,907 of JALIRH010000008.1, read as the reverse complement.
ACAAAAAAGTTTCAGAAGTCCCACTACAATTTTTAAGTTTGAAGATGGGCTCATCAGGAATTGGGAAAGACCTTGCTCATGCAAAACATACATATTTTAAGAACGACATGGAAAGAAGAAAAAAAAAAAAAAAAGGATCATGACAACTCCAGGTTACCCATATGTCTAATTTGTATCTTTCAAGCTCTATACAGACAAGAACTTCATTTTTTATACATTGCATTGAGCTAGTTAGCCACGTAGTCTGGGTGAAAGGAATTGCCTGGCCCTGTTTTTGGCTCAGCAAGTTACTGTTTTTTATGAATATACTCGGTACTCCAGGAGTTCTTGTGCTGAAATATCGTGCCCATATCTTGAATGTTACAGGAATAAAAAATTAGAAATAACCAACCAACACGGGAAACAGATATCTTTGAATTGCATTCTAACTCATGCAAGAATTTTCTTCAGTAACCAACTCCACTGTCATCAACTCCATCTGTAAAAAAGATTTTGAAGATCGTCTCAAGAAGAGCCTATCAAAGGTTGAAAAAGTCACTCCACCTATTTAAATCCACATAGACTTGTGCAATCATTTTTACAGAGCACATGCTGAGTATTGCATATGAAGCACCAGATACAAAGTGATGAGTAAGACAGGAAATGCAAAGAAACCTGATATTGGAATAAAGAGAGAACTGAAGCTATCAATTTACTCTCCTTGTGTAGCAAGAGTGAGGACAATGCTGAACATTAAATGCTTAATACACTTCCTTATTAAGGATTGGACTTAAGGCACCAACGAATCTCCACTGAAATCTCAGCCCTGTTTCTCATGTTGCAGAGGAGGCAGGGAGCACTGAAAGATGATTCTCCTTAGTGCCAAGAGCCCCTCTCACTCTCACCTTCCTCCAAGCCCCATCATCTCTGCTTGCTCTCTACGATGGAGCTTGGGAAAATGGTGCTCCCTTCTCAGCACACATCGCTGGCTGGGAGGACCACACTGCTGAGCTGTAGGACAAGCAGATGAGTGGAGCCTCTGAAGATTCAATTCTCTTTTTGCTCAGGTTAGTGGTAAATTTATTTAAAACTGATGTCTGGCAGCATGAATGTCCTATCTTTCAGTTGTTCTAGTATGGCACACTAGCTATCTTTCAGCTGCTGTACTGATGGTTGTAAGGTAAAAGTCTCTTCATTTCTGGAGTGCCTTTTATTTAAAATGCAGATTCTGCCTTTGTGTTAAACCAACGTCATTTCAGAGCACACAGTACACCTGGGAGCACCAAAGCCCATGTCTTATTTAAGGCCGAGGTGAGCTTTATAAAAAGCCCAGTCCAACAGATTATTAGGCAGAAAAGGACCGCAAGAGAGTGTGCCAAGTTTGCAGTGAATCTGTAGGTTCATACAACCCCAAGCTTCCTCCACCCCTACTAAAAGGTACCAATCTAGGAAACTCTGGCAAATAAGGGTCCTGATTCTGGAGATGTTCTGCATATTTGAAGTGGGGACTGGGGAAGCAAGTGGGAAAAAGAAACTGCAAAATCTCCACTTTTACATAAATATTAGCATTTCACATGATGTAGCTGTGGTACAGGAGATAGCGTAATCATAGAGAAACAAATTTTCAGGTTAATTTAAATTTGTTTCTTTGCAGTCCCTGCAAGCATACATGAGCATAAATCAAGTAGTGGATGAAATCAGAACATCAGAAACTTTCAGGCAATAAAAACTAGCATAGACTGAGTTTGGGAGGTAACATTTGTATTCTGTCATGTCTTTTTAAATTATGTGGAGCTATTTTATAGAGTTTCTTTTCTGGGAAGAAAGTTTCTTCAGATTTTTTCTTTAATGTAATAAAGACAGTCGATAAATATCCTCTATTGACTGTCAAACAATGGAGTAGTTAGTACTTCTGATACATGCAATTAACATAAATGGTCAATCTGTGAAACGTACAAAGTATGTGCATCATGAGTGAGCACTGTCATCAGTAGTCTGGCTTTTCAATGAGAAAAAGATTGCTTGGGGAAGTTGGTCAAACAGCTATTGCTATTACATACACACGCTGCTGATTTTTAGTGTTTTTTATAAAGATCAGTAATGATATTCTATTAGACTGATGAGACCAGAATTAATTTAAATAATTTTGTGTCTGATTCATGAAAAACAAAAAAAAAAAAATACCTCCACAGTCAGGGGCCATTATTTCTGTAATTTTTCTATGGAAAAGTCATGGTCTGTATTCAACTTCCAGTTCAAAAAGAAAAGTTTCCAATTTATACAGATGGGGTTTTATCGCTGCAATCAGTTCCAGAGGAATGACTTAACTACGAGAAGGAAAAACCCCTCCATTGTCTAGTGCAGAAATACACTGACCCCTCACCAAAATTCAAACAGACTTTCCTTCCAAAAATTATTTAACTATCCCCCGCTTCAATTGCAGGCAGAAAGAAGAGTAAAGTGGACACACAAAAGAGAACTTTTTCATAGGGCACACTAAATGGCCCTTTGTTTTTTAGAAATCAGCGTCATTTTCATTCTTGATTAAACACAAATGCTAAAAAGCTTTTGAAAACACGAATCTAACTAAAGGTAGGGATGGATATAAAATACATATGCGCTGTGCTCCTGTAACGTTAAAAGTGTGTTCTGTTCAACAGCCCATATTTACATGCTTACTCACAGCAGATTTCTAAGCAAACTCTACCCGTGCTGTAAATAATGCTTTCATTCTACTCTTTTGCTCACATGAATTTTTTTTTTGTCATGAAAAAAAGCTGTGTACCTTGGAGAGATATCCCAGGCAGCTGAGACAAATCGTGTGCATAGCACAACTTTATGAAAGAGCATCAGTTAGAGGAGGTATACAAGACTCTACCCTAACAAAATCAGATGAGTATTGCCTGCTGCTTAGGCTATTTCTGTGAAGGCCACATCGTATATTTCAAATCAGGCTAAATATTTACCATATTATTTTTACATTTTCTTTTACAATTTTTATTAAAGCATATGCTCATTCAGCACGGAACCAACTCAAACCACTTCCCACAAGGACAGTACTCACGTTTTTGATGGAGCATAATTTGCTTTCTGTAATCGCAAGGAATATTTTTAACTGATGGAAGAAAAAGAACAGAAAAAAAATCTCTTCCCAATTTGCTTGTCATGTGCTTTTGGCAGCATGTTCTGTGTGGCCAGCATTAGCGTTTCCTTTGCAGTTCCCCTTGGTTGGCATATATATCTTGCACAGTCCCATAAAAAAGCATTTTTAAAGCTAGATGTATGTAACTGAAAAGCAAAAACAGAAAAGCTGACCAAAAGATGCAGCACTGGGGCACCTCACTGAACTGCTTCTAAGCCTCCCTTGAAAGCGAGTGCACTGCAAATTGGCAGGGTTGACAAACTTTTAGTGGATTAAATAACAATCTGCAAACCATTCTTTTCCACCTTTTTTGAGACAATTTCTTCCTACTCCAGAAATTAAACTCCCATGGGTAAAGGGCTTCTCTCAGAGAAGGCTTCAGGTGTAAACTGCTGCCTGAAAACAGACCCTCCTCCCTGTCTTACTATTCCATAGCTCAGGAAAGTAACTCTGTGATCCCAACTGGCAGGGAGGCTACGGCTAGAAAAATCCCTCACAGTTCATTTTTAAAACGGATTTTAATAATTTCTTATTGCCTTTTTTATTCCCCCAGAAAATACATTTCTCCCTAAATGCTGCACTCAAGACAAGTGAAAAAGGAAAATATCCTTATTAGAATATTGGTAGCAGGATCAGGCCCACTAATCTTTGCTTATTTTCTGCTAAGCTTGCACTACTGCAAAAAAAATTATTTAAAACTCCCAAGGCCCATTTTCTGGTATATACACTACAGTTTGCTACAGCTATAAATCCTTCTTTTTTAAAGAATTTAATCCCAAACGTCCATCGGAGCACCCAGGCCCAAGGTGAACTCTTTCTGACTTTTTCGTTTGTAACTTTAATATTAGCTTTGCTTTCTAAATAATTTCTTTAAGATCTTCAGGCAGTTTTATTGTTCACTATTCATTTTTAATGTATTTTCTGATTTTTAGGTTTCCATCTAGTACTTGTTTCTGCTTCCGTCAATAATTTTAAAGCATAACCTCAAAAATAAAATAATGCACTTTCTGCTACGAAACCCTTTGCCTCAATACAAATACAGTGATTTAAGCACTCTTCTGGGGTTTTGTAGCTGTTAATGTTCCCGGTCTCAAATTTTAGCATCATTCTTTAAAATGAAGGAAAAAATCAACTTGCAATTTAGACAGTTACCAAATTACCAAAACTAGTGCAGCAACTCTTAATGAGTGAAACCATTAACAATTTTCTGACTGCAGCCCCTGTTCAAATACCTTGGACACCTTGTTAGCACAGAATGAGGTGTTCAATCAAGAGACTGGGAATTGGAAGTACCAGGGCACAGTTTTGAGTGGTGATTACAAGGGCATGAGTGTGAGTGCCAAAGTAACAGTCTTCTACACTGCAGGAAGCTGAGAAACCTTCAAGTCTACATTTGTAAATCAGCCTGGATGATTACAGCAGTCACAAGCAAAGAACATATGAAACAATTATTTGCACCATTCTTTCACTCTTTTAATTTGCTCTTAAAATGAACACAGTGATACCAGGAGCCACTGGTGCTTTGTTCATGAAAATATTGTGTGATTTTGTATCTTTCTAAGCAGCACCTTAAATTGCTTAAAAGTAGAAATATAATAAAGAAATATTGTTTTCAGCTTGTTCAGCTCCTTCCACATCAATAATCTAAGCTTACATTAACATTTGGATATGTCTGTGAATTTACTTTATAAGTATTTGGTTAATGTGCTGAAGCAGAATGAATTTAGACTTTCTACCTCTCCTAAATTACTTAGAAAGGACAGTTTGCCTCTTAAAAGTGAGTAAATAGTAAAAGTATTTCTGTTTGAAAAATATTAAAATTGTGTTGTAAATTTAGATCTATATCTCTTCTACTAAAGGGAGAAAATACTACTCCTTAATATTAATGTTACTACTTTAATTTTAGCAAACAAGTCCTTTACAATACAGTTTCCATACAATTCACTAATTTTTTCCCCTGAATCCATAAACTCCATTCCTTATTGAAATAACTCTGGACATTTCTAAAACTCATATTTCAGACCAAAAAAAGAACTTGTTATTAGAAGTTAATTTCATATTAAAGATAAGGAATTATTGACTAAGGAAGTGATGAGAAACTGCAAAAAAGAATTAAATTATTAGTACTAAAGGACTATAAAAAAGATAATCTGTTTCATAAAATTCAGAGTATTCTGCTCCTTTGCTGTACTGTGTGGATATGTAACAGATATATATAGTTCTAATATTTCACAGCTTCTGATTTGAAGAAATAAATTATCAGTGTAAAATATAAGAAATCACTGCATTTAATTTAAGAGAAATATAACATTTATAGAGTAGGTTTTTTTGAACAGCTCATTTTATGCCTTTTATAGGAATAAACTAAGATCATTACAAGGTTAATTATCATCTCAACTGTATTAATTGCTAATATAAATAGCAAATAGAAATTATTTTTCCTTCTTTTTGATCATCAAGAAGTCTCACGCAAGAACTTTTCATACAGGACCATGTCCCTACATCTGTTACTGTAGGACCATAAAGCACTTATTCCAAATTAATCTGTTTCTATAATTATTATCTGCTCACAGAATTCTGCATAAGCCTTGCGAAAACTAGCTGGCTGTCCAAGTGAGAATGCAGCGTTTTGCCTTACAAGTAATGAAACACTGCCATGCATCAGTCCTCGGCTTTATTGCTGCTTTCTGGAAACTCCACAAAACATGTCTCTAATCACTAAAATAAAAAGATTGTTCTGATTCTGTATCTCACATTTAAATTGTAAAAAAAAAAAAAAAAAAATCTCCAGGCTGTGATATGCTTTGCTGTTAACGACATATCATGGATCTAAATTATCCTGAAGGGAATCCCAAAGTGCAACATCCTCGATTTATTTTGTGCTTGTTTGTACAAGGTAGGTAACCTTAAAATAGATACTATCGCAATTCCTATACCTAAGGGTGCCGGAGCTATCAGGTAGACAGTAAAGTTGCATATCACTTAGAAATCCCCCTTCCCCAGCTCCCTGCCTCAGATATACCTGCAGCTAAGAACCACGGCGATTGAAATTACCAGGCTCCCCCTTCAAGTTGTTGTCTGGTTTCAATAACAGGAGCCTTCTCAGATGCAGAGGGCGCTGTTGTTCATCTATTTTGCAAGCATTTCCTGACGCGGGATAAAAACATTGATCTAATAGTTTAATGTTTGTATTTTTAAGCTTTCCATGAAATGCCAGTGGAATCGCTGACATATAGATGCTACCTTCCACACTATGCAACGAGTTTCCTGAAATAAATCCTGTTTGTGACAGACTGGAAGTGAAATGCCAGCTATCGTCACCCAAGTGAAATGTTTTTCACTGTTTCCACTTTACAGTCCATTTAGCCAGACTTCATATCCCAGCCACAAGGTTCCTTCCATCACACATTTTCATATAAAGACATTTTAGTTGTTTTTGTTTTAAAAGCACACCAGATGTATTTAAGTGTAACTTGCAATGCAAAAATGTGAAAACAATCTGAAACCCAGCACTGTGCTTCTATTCTGTAACATTGCTCTCTCTCTAAAATACTTCTTTAGGCTAGATCAAATTATTTCAGGTGGTTTGTCTATTTTTTTCTTAAGTATTAACTAATTACACAAGAAAAACAGAGGAGAGGAACATACCGTTTACATCTTAAAATAATCTTATGTGCAATAAATTTTCTTCACAGCTTTATGCATGCACATAGTAGCATTGTACCTCCACATGCATAAGTAACAGCTTTAAAGACTGTTAGTTCTTTGAACTACACTGTTTCCTAAATTCCTCTGTGATGTGCTACATTTTCTCATGCATTCACATTTTTAATAATGTTCTTCATCTCCCTCGCTGTTGAAAAAAAAAAAAAAAAAAATCTATTAACCCTTTTTCTATTAATTGAGGGGGAAAAAAATGGGTAAAATAGAAATAAACTTACATTTACAGCTGAAATTTATGTGTAACTTGCATAATTGTACCTATGCAGTTTAGTTGCGTGGTAAAAGAATGGGCATCCTGCAGTCGTTGTCCGAAGTCATGGGAGTTCTGCCCTGCAAGAAATGCAGGACTGGGCCTGAGACATGTCAGAGCAGCTCCAGCCCTGAGCTTCCTGTGCTACCTAAGCCCAATAGGGTGCATTAAAGCCAAAGCAACAGTGTGCTTCTTTAGCTTTAAATCAGATTCTGCAATGTCTACCAACTTTGTAAATGTTAACACTTATTTACCCATAAAATCTAACTTTACCCCCCAAAATTATTACTTCATTCAAATACAGGACATGAAGAAAAACATTTGAAGATACATTTTCTTTTCTCTAATTAATTTCATTGATTTCTGGTTTACACTACAGTCAAATGCATCTGCAGTTTAAAGTGTCTGCAAAGCATCTATATGCAAACTTGAGCCTGAAAAAGGAAGCTACTGGTTTATAATATAAATATTGGGATAAATACATTTCTCATATGTAGCCCCAGTGCATGGCTCTTCAGCTTTCATAAAACACCTTAAAAATGACTCAGTTCTTCAAAGTGGCAAACAAGACATAATACTATGTGGCTGACCAAAATTACCCCTAATGTAGTGTTTGGAATTCATCTTAACCAAAACTTTGCCTAGTTAAAGCAGCTTCCACACTCATAAAAGTCCCCATTGTTAATGTTCCTCCTAGAACCAATGCTCATTGAAAAGTTTGCCACCTGATAAAGGCTTTAACACCACTGAGAGAAAGTTGTGGGTTATGATTGGCAAGTTCTTTGCACCCCAGCTACCCCCCAGCCTGGTGGAGCGGGGCTCTGGGTTGCATTTTGGCCCTGTCTTTATGTCAAATCACTGCCATCAAAACAATGGCTCATATTACATGAAAATCTTGTGCAAATGAGCCATAATGGGAGTGAATGACAATCTTGTAAGACCGTGCAGCAGGATTCTCCTTTGATCTGAAATATTGTTAATCTTTCTCAAACATAACACTAAGTATACTTGGCAAATCCTGTATGAGAAAGTCCCTATAGTGCGGCTCTGCGGATAGCCCGCCAGAAGCAAAGTACACACCGCCCCAAAAAGAGGCACAGCCAGAAGTGAAGTGCACACCAGCACTGTGCTGTGAGCTCTGCCTTTGCTAGAAAATTATTTACAATTAAAAGACCTCTCTTCCCGTTTCTTTTTCCTGAAAACAACTCGAACAGTATGTTTATTTATTCTTAATAATGGATATTTGCTGCTGGAACACAGCTTCATTTAATTAAGAAGCTGCAGTATTTAAGATATTAAAATCTGTGTTTCAAAAAAAGGTTTGCTTTTTCAAAACACAGGCCTTATTTTTTCATGGCTTAAGAATCAGTCTCACTCTAAATTATAGTTTTAATATGATGTTGCAGGGAGTAAAAAAAAAAATTCTAGCAACGTTAAGGCACGATTTTTCATTGCTAACAAAAGCATGATATAGGAGTTTATACTTTCCTAATGATGCTTAAAGCAAAGATCTGGAACGGTATGTCTCAGACAAGGTCATATATCAACTTCAGGATAGTAAAAACCTCTCCTTAGACTATATTACAGCCAACTCACACCTTTTTGTTGTGCAGCCAAATATGCAAGGCGTATGTAGACGAACGCAAACAGAGTAAATCATGTTGATTCAGTGCTAGTAGGAAATATGCCTCTTCAGTTGTGTGCTGCTTTTGAAGTACTGCCTAAAAATCAGTCTTGGGCTTCAAAGAGAGGGGATTATAGCCTTTATCCAGCAATTAATATGGCTGAAACTCAGAATGTCAGCACCTGACGACTATACGGGCTGGACAGTAGCCTAGTGGGGGTCCAGCCCCCCTCAAGAATTGGAATTTATAATAGAAATTAGTGCATAAATAGACCAAAATATTTGGGAAATGGGCATAAATTTTTAACTTCTAACAACCTGTCTATATTTTAACGTGTTGTGGAGAGGGGGAGTTGTGGTGTCCCCTGACCTTTAACCTGCCTTATCCACCTAGATCATTTTAATCTCCCACCAACTGTTAAGCAGAAAAGAGTGCTATTAAAGAGAAAGCTACTCCTTTTGCCTCCTTACATAGATCAGATGACAACCTCTCCAAGTCCCTCCTCTCTGTCAGAGTTCAAGGGTTCAAAAATGGTCAGAATATCAAGCAACAGAAAGCCAGCAGGGCTGCCGCAAAAAGAGTTTAAGCACTTTATATTATGCAAAGTGGCTAAAAAAGGGAGGATTTCATTATTTTGAAGTTTTACTCCCTGGTTTATTATTTCAAATAGAGGCTCTGATATCAGAAGATCATAGAGCTTCTAATTTGAAAGGGGAAGAAAAATTATTCTGATTTGGCCCAAAACTTACAGTCACCTAATCACATTGTCCATATTAACTCTTCTTGTGGAATTCTAAGGTTCAGGTCACGCACATATGTATCTATCAGTAGTGTACTGTAAATAAAATATATATTTCACAGACTAATTCTGGTCAATATTTCATGGAAAAATAAAGCAAAAAGATGAAAATGAAATAAAACAAAACCCAACATCCAGACTTCCTAGTCCAAAACCAACCTCAGATGGCATTTTCACAATGCTTCATATAGCACCCTATTCTTCAGAGAACATCCAAGTTGTTTTGGGTTTTTTTTGTTACTATTTCTCATTTTTAACCATAGACAGTTGTTATAACACGTTTCTTCCCAGAATTTCCACTTGCTTTGAAGAAAATATCCCCTGAGTATCCATGCTTAATGTACTTATGGAAAAGCAACTCTATATCATGACAAGCTAAACAATATGTTTCTTTAATAAAGAATGCCTGATATTAAATGCAGAGTTCTTATTTCAAAATGGTAAAAAAAAAAAATCAGTTTGAGGGAAGGGTTATAATTGCTCAACATAATATAAATGGAATGAGTGCAAGCTGAATGTAATTTTTAACAGAGCTTCTTTTTCTAAATATACATATAATGTGTTTGTGTGTCTGTGTACAAAGACATGATAAACAATAGAATTTAGAAGACTGCATTAGATTTTGGCTTTTTCATTAGGCCCTTTGCATCCTGTATATCCTACTATGCTTGACAATGTTTCCATTGTAGTTAACTGAACACAGTAATGGTGGAGTAGTAACACAATGGCTTGTGCTCTGCTTTGGCCTGTTGAGTCTGCCATCGTGTGAAAACAAGGTCTGGCCAGGATGTAGGCTCAGACAGCCTCTTTTCATGAAAGTACCACAGTAATAGGGCCTAGATAGGCAGCAGGGACAAGCAAAAGGGATTTTGGATTAACATCTCATCTCATGAAGGACGGCACCTCAAACAGTTCAGTGCCTCCCCAGCGTTGCATCGCCATGTCAGCATTAAGAATCAGCCCGAGTCCTGGTGGGAGACTTAAACTTTTGACCTCCTAGCCAAGAGGTAAAAACCCTGCAGACTGAGGTGCACCATCATTACCGATATGTGCTTGCATGGACTGACATCTATGTTGACTACAGTTTGACCTCAGAGTGGAAAATTGATGCCCCCACAGGTTTTTAAAGTAACCTGTATCTCAAAGAAAAGCTTTGCTTTATTTCCCCTCTTGGAAGTTACCTCTTCTACAAGACAGCTGCAGCTTCCAGCAGCAGCCTAATCTCTAAATAACATCATAAACACCTTGAAGGAATCTGAATGCCTTTCAGATCTATCTGGATTCACAATATTTAATTGCAAATTTTTGGTTTAGATTATAATAGCAAGAACAGATTTTTATAGTAAATATGGGGGAAGAGGAATTTGGAAGACTAGTATGGTGTTTGCAATAATTAAATATATCATTACATTTAAAAGGGGGTAAAAAATATTCAGAAAACCCAGTATCTATGTAAGGAAGTACATTTCCCAATAACCATGTAGTATCAGCACTTAAAACACATGAAGGGTTAAAAAAAGCTTCCAACTGGTATTGTGTGCTATACACAGCAACACAAATTTCCTTGGGGAATATTTTCATTACATTATAATGTACATAAATTTGATATGGGAGAAATTATCAGTCTTGATTCAGCTTCTACTGCAGTTATTATTACCAGATTAGACAGTTGACAACTGCAGACTTGGACCAAGTCACTGAAGAACTGTTCCAATTTGACATTGCTGCTAACCATACCTAACAGGTGTTAAAGTCTAAGTATCTGAGAACCATGTAGATTTGCAAAGTAATGGTGTGAAAGGTGTTGCCTAATTTAGGGCTGAGGAACATGGTAGGCATAGACAGACTTTGGGATAAATCTTTAACTGGTAGTCCAGACTGCAGTTCAGATTTCTAATTTATTTTTTATTTGAACTTATAAATGGTGCTCATCCCAAGCTGCTAGCACCATTCCAAATTTAATTTAGAAACACAAATCATAGCAGAAAGTGAAACTTAGCCAGACCCTAGCAACAACTGTGCCAGCTAATCCTTAAACATAAAAGAATATATATCTCTCAGCAGATATCTCAGGGCAATCAGATGTTCCTAAAGGTATACTGAAAAGATGAACTGGTGATTTGACAGTAGGTAATATCCAGCAATCTTGTTTAATCAGATTTTAACCCCCAAATCTTGCACAGTCAGCTGGCTTCACGAGTTTCTGATTGCTTCAAAATCAGAAAAGTGAAACAGCAAATTAAAGCTGATCTACAGTTCTAATTCAGGACCAAACACAGGGAGGAAAAAAAAATCCAAAATGAGAAGGTCCTACAAGCCTCAGCCTCATTTCTACAACATAGATATGAGGTGTTGAACTGCAACATCTTCTTTCTATCTGTTCTCTTTTTTTGTGCTTGTTTATTAAAATGTTCACTGCTGTGATCCTGTTTTTTACCCAGGGAGTTGAGTAGGTTTAAAGATGACACATAGCCATATAAATCTTATGTTTATTATGCCTTCTATAAAGAACTGCCTGGCTGACCAAAAATAACTTTTATAAGCAAACAAAAAGTAATAGAAAGGCAGAGTGAGGGAGACTAAGGGCTTTATGCATCCTGCTCAATGCGATAAGTTTACAGGCTGTGGTGCAGGAGCTGAGCCTCCTCCTCAGGAATCCAGCTCAGCCCTGCAGTACAGCACAGTGATACAGCACTGTAACCATGGACTATTGCTGCTGGGTTCCTTGTACTGTGCTCTTACCCAAGAGTAATTCCAGTTGCTCTAAAGAATTTCTCCCTAATCAGATAGGTTTAGATCAGTCACACAGAAGGCCATCTTCCAGTCAAAACTCAGCAAGACTGACAAAAATATGATAGTAATGACCTAAATGGGTGAAAGTCTCTGGAAGTTCATTTCCCATATATTTATTTCTTTAAATGAACTCACAGACTCACTTGGGGTCGATGTAAATTGTATATACAAATCTACAGATCTAAATATTTTGAACAATTAGCTGATCTGTAGTCTCTGCTTTGTTGTGGATTTAGTCGTTGTTTCGGTTTTTTGGGTTTTTTTTTTGTTGGTTTTTATTTTGTTTTTGTTTGTTTGTTTTGTTTTGTTTTTGTTTTTGTTTTTTTGTTTTTTGTCTGGAACTTACAACACAATTTCATTATTGTTATCATAAAAAGTTATTAACATTTGATTCTAAAGATTGCTATGTAAAATCTTCTGTTGTCGGAACTGGTTCCTATTTTCATTTGGGACAAGAAGTAAGAGAACTTTTGTACGTTTGCAAAAAAATAACTTTAAAAGCAGAGACCAAGCAAAATGTTTAAGTACGTGTCTCAGATATTTTATTTATACCAGTGCACATAACTGGAGGCACTTGATTCTAAGAATGGTCTCCTCCCCATCTCTTACCAGTGATCTTCCTTCTGGGGATTTTCCTACAATATCCCAAAACTGTAGGCCTTTCCCTGTCACCTTCAGCTTTGGCACATGAACATCTACATCAAGATTCACTCTGACTCTTTTCTGATATAAAAAACTGTCGAGGCTGTCCCCATACACTGAGTGATACATGAGGATCCCAGAAATCTAGCCATCTCTGTTGTCTTCCATTGCTGGGAGAATGCAGTATCCTCTCCAGCAGGCTAATAGTAAAACCTCATGTTTCTCTCTAGCCTTCCCTTCCTTCCCTCCAGCTCACCTCACCAATCCAAACCTTCTCATCAAACTCACACATCTTCCTGAATCCATCTAGGGCCTCTTGTCTTCACTTATTTAGTAGTTCACTTCCACCTGGTACTGTCTCTATCTGCACACCTTTATCTTCCACACTGCTTCTGCCATTACCACTACCTCTATGCTGGAGATCTTTCATGTCGGAGCCAATTGCTATGGTTACAGGCAATCTGCTGTATGTTTCATCTCCAGGAGCTGTAAATGAGGGAGTTTTAACAGCATTTGAGTAAGCGCTGCCTCTTCTTTACATGGACCACACATTCCCATTCAAATTCATCTATCCACTAGTTGCTGCTCACATCATATATATTACACTAATAAGAAATTCTACCTAGATATACCAAGTGTGAATGAGTTCACTCCTTGTGAGGAACAACAGCTACAGAATTTTATGACGTTTTTCATTTTAATGGCCTAAGCATACTATTTCAGTCACACATCTTTTTGTTCTGTGCATGTAAGCTCAGACTCTGACTGTGGGATGCTGGAGAAAGAGAGCTGGGAGGGAGAAAAATATTTGATCTCTTTTTAATCTCTGGTGGTATAAAATATCAGTGAAATTGAATATGCACACCCTGCATCTTGAAAATAATTTTTTAAAAGCCTTCCAATAAAAATTGTCCAGTGTTCATTCTTACTTTGTGTCCAAAGTACAAAGGATTGTTACTCCTGAAGTTCATTGCTGTTGAGTATCAACTAAAAACATACGCTTAAACCTGTTACTCAATTTTTCCTCTCTGTGTGTAATAAAGATGGAAGAGTAGTGGAGTTTTCAGCTGTGAATCTGAATCTATTTGTGCCAGTTCTAAATGCCAGACAAAACTGAGAATGCTAATATTTAAAACATTTTAATTCGTGTAAATCATACTAATAAAATAATATTTTCTAAATGTTAATGAAAACTGCATTGAGAACCACTGATGGCATGATTCTTAATTCAATTCTGAGTGAAAATTTGACAAAAACAGCTTGCAAGATTTTATTGCCAAGGATCCAGCCACCAGTTCTTCTCCAATTCTGTCAAAAAAAAAAAAAAAAGCCCCAGACCTCTTACAAACCTCAGCAGTATCAGGACACTGATATCCATACTTTCAGCTCAACACAGGTATCCACAGGGTAAATCCTGGACCTTCAACCTTCAGATAAAACATTTAGGTGCCTCTGCCAGGCTGCAGCAGCACAAAGTGCCTCCAGCCCCAGCCACCATCAGCAAGAAGCCACCAAGCTGCATGGTCCTGATTAAAGAGCAGCCACAGCCAGACACACTCATGTGGCCTCACTGCAAGCATGAACCTGAGTGCTGGTGGAGATTGTAAGCCACCACTGCCATACTGACTCACTTTAATTAATCCAGGCAAGTTCTATGGCCTATTTTATACAGAATGCCTCTTCCAGCTTCATAACCTACAATTCCACCAGATTCACACAGAGCAATAGTTCATATCTGGAAAGCAGCCTGAGGTAAAGCTTCCTTTCTGCACTGCAAGTATTGCATGTGAGAGAAGCGGACATGAACAAAAAGCATAACCACTGCCTCCTGCCTGGAAGCAGAATGGGTCGGTCTTGGCTCCCTCCCATTTCCCATCATCAGGGTCATGCCAAGTCCCACAAGTGCAGCAGACCAGGAGGGAGCTGCCACCATTGGAACCAGGCTCCACACTTGGGCTCAGGCTGCTCCCTTTTCTTCTGCTGTCACTCACAGCCTTCAATTCTTTCTTACTCATAGCTCAGATCTAGTCCGGTGTGAAAATGGAGCAATTGGCTGGAAAACAATTCTTTTCTGTAATCACAGAACTGTATTTAGATTTGGTACAGTGCAAAAATAAAGTTGAATAAATCTAGACCTGAATTTGGCTCTCTGTCCATAACGTCTTACAAAAAGATGGTGACAGCTGAATGAAATCAATATATCCCTTAGGCAAATGACTTTCCCTTCCAAGAATAAATTTTACAAAAATAAGATTACACATAGTCATCTCAGGCCCCTGAAAATAACATGGTCCACAAATAAAGCAATTATTTGATTATATATTTTAATAAACTCTCTCCCAGTTGACAACAATCTCTTTAAATCTCTCCTTTCTTAAAGTTTTAATACTCATCATGCACCCCTGGCTTTTCTTTGAGGGATTTTCACTAGGTTGTGTATATGGAGCACATTTCTAAAGCTACTATACACTCCAAAATCTCCTGGAACTGTCCAGAAAGACATTTGTACTGCACAAGAGCACATTCATTCAGGACATCCAAAGGGATTGTAAGGCACTGGAACAGGTTGCCCTGAGAAATTATGGAGGTGTTCAAGGCCAAGTTGGATGGGGCCTGTGTAGCGTTATCGGATGGGTAGCAACCAGCCCACAGCAGGGATTGAAACTAGATGATCTTTAAGGTCCCTTCAAACCCAAGCCATTCTGTGATTCATGTGGAAAGTCTGCTCCAGCCTCAGCACTTTCTACTGAACCCCAGGGATGTCCCAAGGAAACAGCACAGGTATAGGCACTAGCCTCTGCCCTTGAAGCCAATTCGTTTCATTTTGTCATGAGTTACAGAGCATGATGCTGGTTCTTATCACAAGACAAGTTTCAGTTTATCTGAGCACACATTAATCCCACTGTCAGCAATAAGTCCACATTTGTTCCTCAAAGTAGACAAATTGATGAATTCCTACTGATAACCTTACATATCATTTGGAAATTCGCAGCTAAAAGTCTTAGGCCCACTTTTTTTTTTTTTTTTTTTTAAAAACCAAGCTGTCTCCTGCATGTAAATTTATGGACCATTTTCTCCTTTTCCTGCCACGGTTATCATAAGGTCTTGGCCTGATCATGAGGAAGTAAGCTATGAATGGCAGAAAATCCTGTGTCTGTCCTTATCTACAGAATGACAAACATGAGCTGAACTCTGTGCAAAGTCTGCTCAGCTGTCAAAAGAAAAATTACAAACAGTCTCTCTTCTTTCAATGAAGTAATATATTTCTGACTTTGTAAAAGTCTTTTACTTACCCACAATTGCATCATATCTGAAATGATTTTATGACCTGAGGCATGCATAGCAGGCCCATCTGTTCTCTCATCTTGGCTCTGAGATGGCCGCCACTATTTCAGTCAGTGTTTGAAAATGACAAAAATTAAACAACTTCCATATTTGTTAATGAGGTTTACCAGAAAAAGACCACCACCAAAAAAAAAAAAAAAAAAAGAAAAGCATGAGTAAAAATAATCTCAATTTGGTTTTTCTCAAGCCAACATTTTAACTTTTCAGATATACTCAGTAAATGCATTACAATTGCCATCAGAAAAACAACTGAAAAACCAGCTCTCAGTGAAAGGAAAAGTGGCTGAAGGTTAGGATGTATTTGGTAAACCACAGCTAGCTTTTACACTTGTGATTTTTAAGAACAACCCCTTAATTTTGAAATTCACAGTCTCTCCACCATTACAAGACCCTTCAGGGCAATGATCTATCAAGTTCTGACTGTTTCAAACTGTTTGTGCTAGATTCAGCATCTATCACTCCTCAGACTTGCTACACATTTAGCCACAGAGCCAAGAAACAATAATTTTCAATTAAGAAACCTGGAGAAGACTTGGGGACTTGATTTATGGTGCATGACTAATTATCGAATAGCTAGCCTAATGAAAATTAAGCTGCTAGTTACTACAAAGATTTAACTTCATTTTCTTGAGAAGATGCTGATATGACCCAGAATAAAATTTATTGAAGTTTTATTATATATTTTAAAACAGGCAAAACAGCAGAAATGATCTAATTAAATTTTTAACTATGATTTAAATTTTTTCTTTTTCACATTTTACACTATAATGGAGATAGCTCATGTAAACTTAGATCTGAATTAAAAGCTTCTTATTGCCTGAAGTTAAAGTGTTTCCTTTTGGATGGTGATGAAAGAGATAAGAATATGAAGAAGGACATGACAGAAATTGCTTTTAAGGCTCAATGCATTTACAAGCAAAAGATTCAGTTCAGCACAGAGTTGACGCATAAAAACTGGGTTCAATATCAACAGTATTTTATATGTAAAATCCTGTTTAGAAATTCTGTTTCAGAAAGAAATTTGGTAATCTTCAGAAAACAGCTATGCTTATTTATTTTAACTCTTTGTGCACTTGGTTCAAGGCCTGAACAAAAAACAGTGAACTTTCTTCTCTCAAGCAGTATCTGCTTTCTACTAGTACTGATCTACTTCAGGGCTATAATGGTCCAAATGTGGTCGTGAGCAGCATACGCTCATATGAGCAACACCATTAGGAAGCCTAATGGGGAAGTGGAAAGTTTACAATGAGGCCCTAAGAGGCCAATTAATTACTATTTTCGCAGTGAAGCATGGGATAGAAACTCATGAAGCTATACTTTTAGCTATACTATATAATATATTATTAAGAAGGAGGAATTAGATATCATAAACATCCAGAGCAAACAGCTATGTCAGTAGTCACTATGGTTTTCAAATTGTACATTCACAGCAACTTCTGGTCTCCCTTTATCTACACAAAGGAAAATGAAACAAACTCTCGGTTGCACTCTCTTGCAGAAGTTAAAAACTCCAACAATTTTTTCCAAGGAATAGATCTAATCCAACGTGAGAAAGTAACCTTAGTTTGATATGTGCTACCATAAACAATTCATTTTCTGCTGTGAGTTCTGTACACTGCACTCATAGGCTTTGCTTTGTACACACAGGAAAAACAACGAGGAAGGAAATATCAAGGTGAAATGACAAAAGCCCTAGATTAGAGCAGCTGGTAACAAGACTGTTCAGGGCTGTCACCAAAGATACCAGTCACTGAAAGACAGAAAAAAGGGAAGAAGGAAAGGATAACTTGATTTATTCAGGAAATTGCTTGTTTCTTCAGAAGGTCTTTATGGGGACCATCACTTTATGTTAGGAGAACAGCTGGTAACCAGAAAGGGAGTGGGAAATAAATTAATTTCCTATCTAACTCTTTAAAGATCTGGGTCCTGTTCAAGTAGATATACAGACAGACTGTGAGTGAAACTGATGTTTTTCCTTCAGCTTCCCAATTCCAATATGTACCAAAAACAGCCTAAACAAAGACTGAACATTTTAGTATTTTTCTGGTAAGTTCCTGTTTGGGTAGGAAAACTCTGCCAACCTAAATTTCTTCAGCAGATTCAAAATCAGACATGCTTACTTGTATGCTTACAGAACAAGCTACTTTCAGTCAGAATGGAGGACCTTCCTGAGAAAGGCTGAGTGCAATATACAT
Organism: Callipepla californica brunnescens; assembly: GCA_023055505.1. Classification (NCBI taxonomy): domain Eukaryota; kingdom Metazoa; phylum Chordata; class Aves; order Galliformes; family Odontophoridae; genus Callipepla; species Callipepla californica. Next base: position 11,162,414 of record JALIRH010000008.1, on the reverse strand, counting down.
CTGTGCAAGAGGGGTAAGGACAAATGATCCTACACAGGCTGCTGCTTCTCTGTCACTGCGTAGTGACTGTTCTCCAAATTTCTCAACTTCTGGGTTCTTCTTGCTGAGGCTAACAGTGGCATGATGGTTCCCAAGGCAGCCCCAGATACTTAAACAACAACTTCCACTTGCTTGTGAGGGAGAAATCCCTCTTTTTCTCTTTCAAGGTGTTCTCCAGTGCCCCTCTGAATTAGCTGAACTGGCACTGGGAGAGTATGTTGTCCTTGCTCTCCTAAACCCATTGTGTCGTACTGCTGTGTGCTGTTAAACAGCTGCCACAATTCATCCCTGGGCTCACCATACTTCAATAGTGGGTGAAGTGATTCATGCATGTATGGATTGTAAGGTTTGTAAAGCACTTCAGGATCCTTTGACATAAAAGCTGCTACATCACTGTAATTTATTAGCAGAGTGGGTTAAGACTTAACTACAATACCCTCCAAGGTAATGCAGCTCAGACTATTAGTCTGAAATGGTCTTGAAAAGTTTACACACAAAACTAACCGTATACTGTAAAAGCATTCCTCTGTCTCCAGTCTGGGGGCCACTGTCTATCCATAGAAAGACTTCCTTGTCATGGTTGTTTCTTTAAGTTTTATGGCACTTAGAGGCTGGAAATAAACATATGTCCAGTGCCTTCCTTGTGTTGTATGGTAGTATAATACAAGTGGTTGTTGTACTCATTACAGGAATATTATCTGTATGAGAAAGAAGGAGAGGGAAGATTTGTGCAGTTACACACAGTCCAACTTAAAGTACAAAAATTATGATCACCTCAGTTCAAAACTTCCTTTTGTCCCCAGTACATCACTGTAGTTAATTTTTCCAATTTATATATATATATTTATATTAATATATATATGCATACATACACACACATACACATATATATACACAGTGCAGGTTTTCTGTATCTTTAAGATGTTGGAAAGAAATTTATTGCAGGAAGAGAAGGAAGATGATCTGTCCAGTACAAAGATATATGGTCCTTCATTAAAGAGGCCTTTCAGAAAGAACTTTGAAATTTTCTGTTCCAACCCCCCCTATACAGCTCCGGCCCCCTCTATATTCCTTGCTGTTAATTTTTAAACGTCTTCCGATTTCAATAACAGAGGAATCTTCCAAAGAGTAGCCTAAGACAAGAGGGAGAGCTGCAACCATTTAGTTTGACCCACATAACTCAGCAACAGCTATGATAGCCAGCACTGGATTTCATGGAGAGGTGGTTATCTGGGCCTCTGACCTCCCTCACTGGAACAGCCTTCCAAGGCAGAGTTTACCATCCTAAAGAGTTCTGGTCCAAGATACAAGATCTGGCACCCATTCACAACAAAATTCATGCTGTTGAGTTGTCATTTGTTCCATAATAGGTAAAGAACAGGTTCAGGATGTGCACACATATATACTACTTATATGCAGATAGGTAATGGCCCCTTTGAAAAAAAAAAACAGAGGGGTAACAAGTAAATGCAACATAGGGCATTATACCTCAAAGGTATCAGTAGACTTTTGAAGTCCAGAAAAAGCACAGAACAGACTGACTCCTTTGTCGTTCCTTCTCCCATTGATATTTTGCTATGGGCATTGGATTCTACTACAAGACTCAGCATTTCTTGGAGCAACAATACCCTAAGAAGCAGAAACACTGCAGGTGTATTTCTGTTATCTGACACATATCCTCTGTACTTCTTTAGAGGGGTAAGACCCAACCTCTGCAAATGGGAACTGAGCATTTACTTCCTAATTCCTCAGTCCTTAGAGCAATGCAGATGGCCAACTGGAGCAGTTTAGGCCCAGGCAGCTCTAGGCAAGGCATATGGAGACAGAAGGAAGGCAGCTCACAGTGGAAGGCCAGACAGTGGGGCCCTGGCTGCTGAGCCCAATACCTTCCAATACCAAGGAGGGCCCAGGGCCCTCCAACATGAAAACAAAGCTCTACTGCGAATGTTCAGGCATTCAGCTAAGAAAAACAGCCTATGAGCCAGATAAATATCAGCAGCTGAGCAGGTAAAACAAACTCTTAACCAGACATCCACCACAAGATCTACCTCAAAAAACAAGAAATAGACCATCTTATTTGTCCCTTAATCCCTGTTGAACCTAGAGGCCAAGTGAGTTAAGCAGCTATGGGTTGGTACAATCTTCCAGGATGGAACAGCCTAAAGAAAAACAAGTTCAGTAGTCTCAGATCCTCTCTCAGGGTGCCTCCCATGCCACTGCTGGCAGGAATTACCTTTCTTCTTGGCAAGCTGTCAAGTTGAGGACAGAGTGGGTCCAAAGGTTGCCCACATTTTCCCTGATAATATTTTGTTAGCTCAGAAGATGCTTGAGGGATAATGAGGTGAAATTTGTACTTGCTGTTAGCCTACCTCCATCCACTGAGGCTGAACTTTTGCACATGGGCAATTGCTCTACCTACCCCTTACAAAAAATATGAAAACAAAATGAATATTTTTCTTCCCCAAACAGTACATGGCTGCATGAAGGACTAAATATGTTTTGAAGTGACTCCTTATGCCTCGTAAAGAAAATCCAGTGAACGTCATTATTACCTCTTGCAAACATAGAGCTCACATTCAAAGAAACTCCATGAGGAGTGTAAAGGCAGATGTGCTTTGTTTAATACCACTTACTGCTTTTTAGATCAAAATAGAACAGAAAAATCTCTCTCCAAGTAAAATAGTCTGTGTACTCAGAAAAAAACATTTTAAGTATGGTTGCAAAAACGTAATAATTTTACTGAAACTGGCTTCACTTTCAAAATTTTAACATTTTAGAAAAGGGCTCATGATTACTCTCAGTTTTCCCTAGACACTTAATTATTACTATATGTGCTTAGACCTTGAGGTATCATTAATTCCAGGTACATTTAAACTTAATAGTTGCTGTTTCATGATAGGAACAGCATGTTTTCCCACTCCATAGACCAGAAAACACAGTTTAAACAGAAAGGCTGTAATGAGCTGCACCAGGACAAAGTCCAAATTTGACACCAAACCTAGAGCACTGTTGAACTCTCAGCAGATTCCACTAGATGAGGTGTCATCAGGGTATTCTTATAATGAGCATCTGACAAAGGAAATCCGTAATTTCAAGCATTTTTCTCCTTTCTTGTTGCTGTTTCCTGTTAGGAGATATATCAGATCTCAGACAGAACCAGTAGTAAGTCTTTATAATCTTTACAGGAACTGTAAAGTCATCCCGACCTACAGCTCAGGACCACAGAGATGGAAAAAGTTTATCTGTTTCCTAGCCATATATATGTACACCATGTATGTATGACTTTTATTCTACAGCTGATTTAAAGCATGAGTTAATTCTGAAAAGCTTGCATTGTCCTCTACAGTTTAAGCAACTCGCTGAAAACAAAACAATGAAAACAAAATAGAAAAATATCATATTAGTACAACTATAGAAAGCTGAATCATCAACAGTCTTCTCATATTTGACTGTGATTTTTCAAAGTGCTAAGTTTCTCTATTAAAAAGACATGGAGATCTAGTTTTACAGCATATTTGAAACACACAGAAAAATGTTACATGCTGGGCAATGAAATTGATTTTTTTTTTATTCTTGAAAGAGATCTATCCATTTCATTCAGTTCGGCCATACTTTTAAGTAAAAAAACAATAGGAATCTACAAAAATATTTTTGTAAAATTCGTGAATATCTGCAGGGGTTCTAGAAATAAAAGTAATATTTCTTCCAACCTTCATATGAATAACTCATCTGCCAGCCCTATTCTTATTTAGCTCAAATGAAATAATAAGAAAGAGACACAGAAAACAGTTTCTTTGCTCATACAATATTTCATGGTTGTTACAGGTCCATTAATACAAACCAGGCACTTCTTGTGTTAAAAGACTGAAGTGATGGAGTGACTATGTGTTGGAGTGACTATTGGTTAGACTACACTTGCTAAAGAAATATTGGAAATGTTGCATGTTTAGTATTAGTTTTCCCTTTTCTTCAAAGAAAGAATCAGTCCTTTGCCTCATTCTGTCATTAATTTCACATAACACAGCTGAGACATTTCTCCAAGTCCTCATGATTAGCATATCTTACAATGAATGGAATCAAGCTTTATGGCTATAAAGAAGATAAATTAAGGTAACATGATATTATGAAAATATCACTACACCTGAGGTAGGCTGTGAAACAGAAAGCCAAAGGTTAAGTAGCCTTCACTATGGTTACAGTAATTATATTATACTTTTTGTCAAGATGTTTCAGATTAGTTTATTGGATGAAAAAATTAAGAGTGATTAACCTACACAGCCTCTGCTCTGACCCCCTCAATTAAACAATGTGGCATGAATGATAAAAATAAAATGTTTGCTGTGTTTTTTCAAACTTCCTGTTTCTTGAAAAACTAATATTAATGTTCCATCATCTCCAGAGACTGCACCATGCTGTGCTAGGTTTGTTTTTGTCGCATCCCACCTTAGATTGTAAACCGCCTTTGAGAGCTGCCTTGATAATTCATTTTCAACAAGTCTGCAAGGGCCAGACCAGTACTTGGCTTTTGCTTCTGAAAATTATATGTGAACATAATACCAAATAAACAGTAAAAAATGTAAATATTTTCCCTTTGCTGGAATATCCCCAGGTCAACCAAACTCTTGCTGTTCTCTGATTAGTGGTCTATTAATAAGCACTGAGAGTATATCATCTTGCTTTCCCATGGTGATATTTATAAGCCTATTAAATGACTAAGAATATATTATATATAAATGTTGGGGTGGAGTAGGAAAGCATTAAAACATAAAGATAAGATCTTTTTTTGCTTTTATTTTTGTTTTTTAATGATGGCCCTTTTCTATTTTTCACTGTAGTTCATCTCCCCCTAATCCATAAGCAACTTCTCTGGGAAGTGAGAACAAGCATCCATTGCAGCATAAGACCCTCACATTAACAAGCTTCTTGAAGACTCGTCTATTGGTCTGGCTACGTTTTCTAGTCCAACGATTCTTCTAAACTCAGCAGCAAGGCCTGAGGTAAATCTTTCTTCCTGGATTTGTAGAATTGCATATGCAGCAGGATTACAGCCAAGTTGGGAGCACCTTGAGCTCACGGTCTACCACAAGCTTATATCAGAGGCTAGGGAGGCTGCTTTGAGTTGTTTAAAGGAGGCTCCATGCACCCCCTTGCCATGACTGTTTGATCTGCAATGCATTACCACTATCATAGAATCATAGAATATTCCAAGTCAGAAGAGACCCACAAGGATCATTAGATCCAGCTCCTGGCTCCACAGTGTCACCCTCACTGACCTTCTTCTCATTTTGATCCTCAAACGCTCACCATCCTGATGCCCACCTCCCGGAGCTGCTCCAAGGCATTCCTTCACATACAGGCAGCCCTTTGGCCTTCTCTGTTCCTGCCCCTCCCAAAGAGTTTGTGTCCATCCATCCACTCCAGCCACACCACTCTTCCACCGTGTCTCAGTTTTCCAACAATTCTGAAGTTCTGTGTCTACATACACAGTTCTGGTTCCTTCGGCTTGATCAATAACTTCTCTTGCCACAATTTTTTTTTTTACTTGAAAGCACTCTTCAGTTTAACATTCATGTTATTCAGTAAGTCACTTAGTGGCCTAAAATTTAATTGCTGGATGATAGACAGTGCAAGAGAAGGAGGCACCATTCAGGCTTCTCTTCCTAGTGTCTCTCCAGGAAAGCTCTTTTTATGCCACAAGCAAATATCAAAGCTTCCATCCCAGGAAAAACCCTGGCAGAGTGGTGCCTGCTAAACAACCATGCCTCTCTTTGCCTTTTTGGCAAATGTCTGAAGGGTAGTTTTCTCTGTGTCTCTGGGAGGGAAACAAACTAAGCATGCAAATGGAAACCAGAATATGATCACTGCTAATTTATGAAATATGAGTTATTATAAACAATGCACATTTCCCATTAATCTTTTAGAGAATATGTTTTGTGTTAAGAAAGAAGAGTAATTCATAGTTTCTGGGGTGGCAAGTTTAGGGAATGGAAATATAATTTGAATTCCTGTAGGTTTTATCAGATATAATTTACACAAGTTACTTAGTTAAAGTCACATTTTCTTGTTTTTACTCTCTTACTAGATGACTAAATTATGATGTATAGTAAATTAACCTTTAATCAGTAAAAGCTGTGTTCAGACACTATACTACTCTGCCTGGCAAATGCTACCCAGGAAGAAGAGCTTTGTTCTTGTTAGCTGGAGCTTTCCTGTGGAAGGCTGTCTCTGCCACAGCAGTAGCACGTCATTCATTTTAGGCAAGGAAATATTTCTCCCTATATAAGCCTGGAAACACCTAAATACAGAACTGTGCTATGAATCCTTGTGACAGAGAAACCTCAAACTCCTGATTTGGAAATCCTGGTTTCCATCTGTCATATCCTGATCTCTTCAGGCTCTCCCTTCCATAATGTGGAAGGTATTTATTATATTTTTCAGAATTAATCCAGCCCACAGCTGGTTTAATGGTGTCATATTCTGCTAATTACACTGTCTTAACATTCAGTGTTCCTGGCTGTGAAATCTACCCAGCCTCAACATCTCCATTTGATGGACTTACTTGATGTTTTGGCTGCTGATGCTCAGACCCATCTGTTTGAATGGCACTATGCCCACTCATCAATCGGTTGGACCTTTTCATTACAATATAGATGTCTATCATTTATGAGTTTATATTAGTTCTCCAGCTACCAATCGACTCAACAGACATGTAATGTTTTACGGAAAGCAAAAGATGCACATAGTAACACAAAAATATGAAATCTGGTTTCACTAATAACACAGACAATACATCTGAGATATATAAATACTTACATTATTAATTGTGAACAATTTATCACCTATATTTAACCCCTTTTCTTTCTTATTTGAAAAAAAAAACATGTACTAGTATTTTTCCTTATTCTTCACCAAGTTGACACTATACAAATATATGTATATATACATATATAGAGAGAGATACTGTTTTCATATGTTTGTGTATGTATGTACACACAACTACCTGGCCTTCAAAGTTCAGTCTGTAGGTATTTGTATGTTTTCCACTATGTATTTATTTAAATTCACATTCTCCTGTTTGTGTAGTCAGTAAAAGAAGGGAAATCTAAAAACTGAATGTCTGATAATGAGAAATTGGTTACAAGACATCATACTAGGACATATGTGAGAATTTTTGCCTTTAGCTAAAAAATATTTATTCCTGAATGTTACCTCCAGCAAAATCCCTCCTGAATAAGTATTCACAGACAAAAAGAGGGATGAATGTAGTCAAACTACACAGCCGCTTGGGACTTTAATTCAAGTTTATGAACTTCATTAAAGACAATTTACACCATCTGTGGATCTACTCAGTGTTTTTGCAGAATACATTTTACTTTATTTAAAACTAGTCCCTGTTTTTCTAAATGGAGGATCAAAATTTTATATCAACATCATGTGTTAAGTGCTAGCCAGATATAAATCTTAAGACAAAACTGTGATGTGGAATAAACTAATAAAAGAAAAGCAACCAGACAAGAGATAATAATTCTGAGGATATTTTGGATGCTCCCACACTATTTTCAGCAATGACATACTTTGAACGCTTCTAAATAGCTAATTTTCTCTCTTTCTTTGTTACCTGTCAACACAGCAGCACCAGGAAAGGAATTTCAGACTCACAGTGTCTGCGTTGTATCACATAACAAAATCATTTCAAGCATCTTTGAAGATGGGTGTCCATGCTCAAAGATTTTTGAGAAAATGGCCATGATAAAGGAAGACTATGCAGAAAAAAACATTAAATGAGGCAGGGAGATGAATAGTGATGCAGATCTTTTCAGGTTTGTCAACAGCACTGTGTTAGCATTTTCTTTCCTTAGTTTTTTGAGTCTGATGTAATGCCTGATGTTCACAGAGATATCCAGCTTCATATCTCCTATGTCATCAGATAGATCGTCTCATCCCTTTCTCTCTCTTTTTTCCTTTTCTTCACATGAAACACAAGTAGCATATTTTAGCCATTCAGCACTTCATTGGGAAGCTTTTTATTAAATGTTCCATCCCACATGCTGAAGCCATGGGGTAAAGGCCAGGTGTTGGCACCCAGGCAGGGGTAGCACATTGCCACATGTATTGCCAGGTGCACTCTGCTCACCATGCAGCCAGCAGTGGTGTCTGTCCTCCCGTGGCAAAGTCACACAGGACCCGATCGATGTGCTGTTGGGTACTTGTGATTGCAGCTTGTCAGATACTGTCAGCTGCTATCTCAAGCGTGCGTGTGCCATGAGTAATGAACACGCTCGTTTTGCTCTTTCTCCCCCAGTGCAGACATGGGGAGGATGCAGACTATTGTTTGCTGTTCCTCCCTAGGAGCTATGTCAACATGCACTGAAACGATTTCATGAGTGGTTATAGAGTGATTTTCAGCCTGGGGATTTTTTTGGCCAAGGGTATATTTTGTGGACCACGGCCAGGGAATTATCGTTCCCCCAGTCAGAAAGTCGGTCTTAAGCTGACACAGAATTCCAATAATATTGGTTTTAGGGAACAGCCTGTCTAAAAGTGATGACACTGCCTGCTCTGGAAAGTCTCCTCTGTGCTAAGATACTACTGAAGAAGGAACGCTAATTTCTTGCTTATACTCAATCAGACTTGATGACATCTAGATGGAGAAAAAAAAAAAAGGCAGCCCCAAATACATAAATGGTGTAGAAAAGAAAGATATAGATTACATGGACCCTCTATAAAAGCATATCTTGCATGAAATTCTTGTCATTTGATTAATATCTTAAATCAAAAGTCTTACCACATTGCAATCTGGGAATCAAGCCAGCTTAGAACTAAAGCATGTATTTGCAGTATAACTGCATTCCTAATGAAAGGACCGCATGGTCATAGCTTCCAATTAAATAAAACCTTTCTATCAATGTCCTGCTTCCAGGACACCAGGCTGCACCTTCAGCTTGTAGAAAGAAAGGTTCTCCCTGAGGAAACTAACCATGGAGCCCCATACAGTACTGAAACCAGTTGTGGATTGAGGTTCCTTTGAGATTTCCTATCTGGTGAGGCAGGGCAAGAATTACTTCAATTTTCTACTTTCATAAAACTTGAGTCACCTTTTCCTCACTGTTGTTTTGAATAGATGCATGTTAAACTGTCCTACTGACAAAAACGAGTTTGGCCAACTAATCACATGCCTGTACAAACTGGCCTAACACCCCACTTCTAACTGCTCATTTGCATATCTGCTGCTAGGGCTGGAGTTACTACAGATTTCTTCTGCTGTTGCCCCCCCAAAAAATCTCTACAGCCACAAGCACTCCTGTTTCAGAAAACATTTCCTTATATAAGAAGCCTTGTGCACTTTGGCATAGATGATGATAATCTTATTTAAGAATGCCCTAGGAAAAGCAAGTTCTGCCTGCTATCCCTAAACACCCACTTCTAGTATCAGGTACCACCCTGGCGGCATCAGTTCTGGTTAGCAAAGGATCCCCACTGTATGCCGAGGTTTATGCAAGGAGCTGCTCAAACACAGCAAGATGGTCTTTTCTGTAAAGCACTTAGCCTGCTCATAATCACAGAAAACTTTGAATTTCTTTCGTCTTTCCATAGTGGTGTTTTATTCTAGGAGGAATTAGTCTAGGAACTCAGAGCAGAGAGCCACAAGGTGCATCTGAAGCATCAAAACCTTATTCTAATTTTAAAATACTTTGTAAATATAGGACTGCGTGTAACAAAAACAACAAAAAAGTTTTAAAATAAATATTGGAAATAGAGAAAAAATGTGATATTACAGGATTTTTTTTGCTTATTTAACATTATATAAAGTATGAAAATTCATGTGACATGTGGATAACTTTTTCTCTCCAGAATGTGTTTTAGAAGTCATAGATTCTATATGATGTTGCTGTTGCTATAGTAACTCTTTTTTTACAGCAGAGCAAATACTCATACAAAACCTTTTGACTTTTAGCAAGAAAATTTGCATTTTCTAAACGTTTTCAAGTCTATTACCTAAAACTATCAGATCCATTGTCTTTCCCATCCCCCAGCTCTCTCGGCTAAATGTGAACAATTAAAAACATGATTCCTTGACCAAAGACTTATTTTGTGATCTAAAATGAAATCTCAACACACGGCTACATTTTATGCAATCCTGCAACTTGGAGTAAAATCAAATGAGACTTCCTATGCTAAGTACTGTAGTAGATTTCCCTCTTTTTTCTTCCTTTTTTTTTGTTTTGTTTTGTTTTGTTTAAAGGTGATTAATTACTCAAATGCAGTGTGAACCATTCACTTAATACATGGTGTGTAAGCTCAGTCCTTTTTATCTTCTCTGTTTTGAACACCCAACTGGCCAGTTTTACCCCACTGAACTAATGCAAGACAAAAAAAAATCAATGGCACACACTTTGGATAAATACCTCTACACTGTACATTTGCCAAGAGAGCTTCTAAGATCAGCTCTGTAAATGTCATGATCCTTAATGCTATTGTGGTATAACTGAAGAGCGTTCCTTGAGCCCATTTGGCTAGGCTGACTAGCGCGCTTTGTTTTCCCAGGAGAAGAAAGCAGAGTAGTAAACCATTTTTGCAGAATGTCATTCTCCCACAACAGTTTATGAAAGAAACATCTGTGACAAGAATCTTTAATGCTTTTCTCAAAGCCAAGCTGACAGTAAAAGAGCATTGCTAAAAGTGGCAAATCAATCCCATTCCACTCTTTCTAGAGCAGGACACCTAATTTGCTATGTATCACATGTATTTTCTTCACATGTGCTGAGAGGCTGTGACATTGATGTGGTGGCTGTCGTCCAAGCTTCTGTTGAATAAACACTTTGGCCATATAGCAGGCAAGCTGGCACGTTTAGCAATGTCTGCTGTCCAGTGTGAGTTTACTTCACCTCAGGGAAAGGTTTGTTTAACTTACAGATTTTAATTTGGGAATATAAACGGTATTTTTGAACGCTGATTTAAAAACATTAAATGATCACATTGAGTGCACTCTGTAGTTTTGTGGGTTTGGGTTTTGTTTTTTTTAATTTGTGTTATTTAACATAGTGCAAAGGCTTTTGTACTACCTATGAATGCGGGCAGATCAGGCAGAAGGCAGTAACAGCAAATAGTTCAGTGACTAAAATTAATTTCATTACTGACCTTACGCTGATTGCTTTATGAAAATAAGATGATTTAGATGAAATCTACCTCCCAAAGTGTATCCAGATCATAGAGAATCATTTTTCTATTTAATTGCCTAAAGCATCTGAAAGCCTTTACTGGCATTGTACAATGAATCAAAGCCCTCATCAATGGTGTGCTGACGAAATAGAAAACTCTGCTGTGAATCAGAAGGATTTTTTGTAAGTTACTGTTATTTTTGAAAAGATCTAACAGTACTGAAAGGTTTTATTATTCCCAAACTAAATAGTTAAATAAACTTCTGATGCCTGTTACATTTATATTAACCTGTTTTGAAGACTTTACAGAGGAAAAGAAGATAGAAAAGGGACCACAACTTTTGGCATCGGTCCTACATGCTATATAGCACTCCTCTTTCTTGTTAAGATGTTAAATGTAATGCTTCTCTTGTCACACTTCCCAGCATGAGCACGTGGGCCAAGCCATGTAGTTTTTCAGCACTATCAGCTCTCCCAGTGAATCTCATGGGAGGTTTGGCTGAGCTGGAATACAGAGTGTAATGAAATAGATCTCTAGACCAAATCAATAGCTCCAAGGGCCTTCACTGGCAAAGAGATATACATCCACAGCTCTAAAAGATGAGTGAGATTAAAGATTGAGATGAGGTGATTTGCAGTGTATACAGACATGGTGCAGAGTAATGGTGAATGAGTCGTACCTCACTCACTGTTCCAGTGAGAGTCCTAGGACAGAAACACAGAAGCTGAATTTTGCACTTAAAATAAAGGAACCCTCTAAAGGGAAGCGATAAGAACATCTTACATACACAGGCTTTTCTGAATTCAAACTACAGCATTGAGGCTGTTGTGTGTTAAAGAGTGAGAAAGTTCTGAGTTCCAAGGAATGCAAGTCTATTTATTTCATTAGTTGCCATGGATAACACTTGTTTTTGTATGTCTTACAGCCAAAGGAGTGGAATTGCGTAAACAGTGGGACTGGAATTCAGAATACTTTCCAAACAGATGTAACTGGCATCTTAATAGCTGCTCAATTAGTGGCACTTGATTGGATAAGCAAGTTCATCTCCATTCTCCTGAATCCCTTCATGACTTGTAAATCAGCTCAGTGACCTGTGGACAGTCAGAAGGTATGGAGCAAAATCCAGCACTAATGACATTTAGTGTGATAAACCACAGCTTCTAATTAACACAGTGGAGAAAAGGAAGACAGAGTCATCCTGAGATTATGTGAATCATGAATATGGGTTGTTTACTAACCAAAATGCTGACCTGAAAGATTTTGTCAGTGAGAATCAGTCACCACAAACCCTCTTCCATCATGTGAATTATATTCCCACTTCTCTTGCCATCCACATTATGGAGGGAAAGCTCTTCAGGAGGCAGGAAATTCATCTCTTTTATTATTTTTTAGGAATGAAGTCCTTCCACAGAGAAATCTTCCTTGCAATTTGCAAGCTCATTTGAACTCTAGAATCCTCTTACTTGAATTCAGTTCTTCAGTTGGACACACTTGTCTGATCTGCATCATCAGTGAGAACACCACTAACTGCAACTACCTCTTGCCTGCTGTTCCCACTTCTGAACATTCAGCTCTTTGAGGCTGTGATGCTATTTCTTCATCGGTACATTTCTGAACAGACTGTCCTGGTGGCAATACGGGGCTCACAGGCACAGCCTAAAACAAGTGAATTATTGGAAATGCAGCAATATCAGCAGTAAGATAACAGACAAGACAACGAAAGCCAACTAGGTTAATCCTGAGCCTTAAATTTGACGAAAGTATAATACAAGCAGGTAGTTTGCACACTGCTAGGATTTTTAAAGGAAATTAATACGGTGCAATGTGTAATAAACTGTTTTCCATCTTTGCTCTTTCCTTCCTGTTGTGTGGCCCTGTTCCCATATAGTAGATACTCAAAACATCAAAACACAATCACGTTTTGTTTTTTAATGTTCATTTACTTACATTTGAAGGCTTTTGTTACAAAGAACAAAGCACATGTGTCTACCAGTTTGATACTTCCTCCATCCTTTCCTTGGGGCTGCAATTAAACTTTATTTAGGTAGTCTTTGGTGTGTGGGATACTATGCTCAAATAGTTTGAGCTGCTGGTTTTCGTAAGGCCCCCAGCTGCTCTATCCACAGTACCCAGTAATACTTCTGAACAGATTGGAAAGACGCTGCTAACATAAGGTATGCTTGGGAGGACTGATTATTTGGATAGAATAAATGAAAATAGAGAAAATATTCTGCTTAGGGAAGGACGCTGACTGCAAAGGACAAATGGAGTGTGTATTATGCATCTATCTTTTTCTTGTTCATCACTTTCTTTTCGATATAGGAATACAGCCCAGTATTGGCTTCCTGTGAATAAGGCGCTTATTCATGACTTAGGACCTTGTAGATTCCATATGTGAGTGCATTAAAATGTCCTTATATTTCTCATGTTCATACTAGATTTTGATGCGTGCAAGCACGTTTTCATAACCCCTCCTCCCATACCAATGTACATACACAGAAATAGAAATTTGGGCTCCCTGATCAGGAAGCTTGTTAAGCAGATTCTGTAACAAAAAATGGCTGATTGATCTGACAAGAGGGAAAAGGTCAAAAACTCCCTAGTTTACACCAACACCAGCTCTTGTTTTTGTCATTCCTATCCATATTTTGGAAGAAAAAAATAGCCAAGTATCTTGCTGAGTGGTTTCAGAATTGTTCCCCCTCTCTTGCCCCACAATTCGGATTTTTTCTTCCTCATCACATCCATTGCCATTTCACACCAAAGGAACTTCATTCACCAGTCCACGGTTGATAAACAAATTCCTTTGGAGAAGACCAAGCCTAAAGCCACACTCCAGCACCAAAGCATTTCTCAACTCCAAACCAAAAGGAGGCTGTCTTCCAGTGCACAACTAATACATTATTTTCAGAAAGGTTCACATCTCATGTGTAGTGGTGACATTCAACCTAGAAGTCCAAACTCTACTTAATTGAAAATAAATTCTCTGAACCACATGAAATAAAACTGCGAGGAGCCTAAGCACGTACTGGTCTGCTCTATAATCTCTTTTTCTATAACACAGGATAGCGTAAGGTACATATTACACACAATGTCTGCCAAATCTGTAACCCTCTCAGTTAGGTCACTAAGAACCTCTGTCCTTGACAACACTACTTTCAAAAAGTATATAGAGTATAGGTTCAAAATTTCTGGATGGGCAGAAAGACCAATACTTTTATATACACTGCACTTCCTCTTGGCACTCACGTTGAGATATAAATCCATGTCTGAACAATGATATCAGTAACAGCTCTCTGTAATTAAGCCAAAATGTTTTTTCATTAAGATGTTGTCTGCTCATATGTTTCAACTAAATGCATACTACAGGACTAAACTGAAATTCTCAATTTGGAATTTCCTAAACTTTCAGGGGTAGAGAGGAGTAATTTAAATCTTGTATGTTCATTCCATGAAGGGCTTAATCAAAATCAATTCCCACCTCACCAACTTTAGAAAGAGATTTAAATCCAGTACCAGATTTGGATCTGAATGTTGTGCCTGGGGGCTCATTTCTGTTATCAATTAGTAGTTGCTCTTGTGATTTATCAAAAGGCAGTAGCATATAGGCTGTTGTTTAGAGATGTACATAATGTAGCTTTAAATTTCATTGGGAAACTAAACAAAACCTCTGGCCTTAGGGCTGCATGTTCAAATACTACAATCCCATAGTGCATTACACCAGTCAACACTTCTTTTCAAATACCACCCGCATAACAATTAACCTCACTTCAACCTTGAGGTCTCTGATTAGTGATGGCCTATTGTTTAAGTTACATTAACATAGCCCCTGTGTTGCCCTATTCTCACTCAAATGGACTAATCAAATCAGTCACCAAGGACTTAAGCTAAGTCCAACTTCTTTAGTAAGCAGCGATTTTCTATTTAAGTAAAATGGTGGATGTCATCAACATGGTCACAATTAGTATAGTTCTGGCACGGAAAACATTTGTAATGATATTCAATTTGTGAAATATCAAGGGTCTCAGCAACTTGCAATATGACAATTTTGATGTACACTAGAAAAACTACAGTATTAATAGAGTAGTCGTTAACGCATTACCTTGTACCAGACTAGTCTCTGAAAGGACAGAACCTCAACTGAGTTCCATTTAATTTCAGGAAGCAAATGCTGTTTCGAACCAGTAGAAATAAAAACATGTTACAGCATTTATAAAATGTTATTATTCACTACCCACACCACATTTGTTATGTAAAAGGAAAGCATTGTTTATTTTTCCAAATCTAGCTACAGATTTGTTATGCTTGACATTCTTATTTGGATTGCACAACTCTGTTTTCATTCGCATAAACTAATTCTTGCTGCTTCAGTCATTTGTAATTAAAAATTGTCTAGTGTTCTTTCCTTGAATTATTTTTAGCACTGTCTTCTATTTCTGTCGAGGTAATGGATGATTTGAGCACAAAATTCTGAGAAGAAACTGTGGAAAAGTCATGGAAAACACAAGCAAAAGTTCACCAGTAGAATTCAGGGCCAAATTTTCAAAAGGACAATATGCACATAAGAAGGGTTACTGCTTGCTTATCAGCAGAGATACCCACTGTGCACAGGCAAGCAGTTCTGTTATTTTCATGCACACACCATTGCTGCACAAGCAGCATGTGCATTTTCCAACCATTCAGATCTTGTTTTCCTATGAAAACACAGCAAAAAGTCAAAGTGGGAGCCACCAACCATTGCTGCAGGATGTAGAGGACACTGAGGATTTTCAAAATGGAGCCTGTCTTAGAGATAAGAATTTGCTCTGATTGTAACTGTTAATTCCTATCTAATGGAAAATAACCTTTTTATCCATTTTTTTCTTGTTGTCTAGCTTTCTTGCCAAACTGTATCCGCTTTCACAAATACCTTTTCAGGGACTGCAGCAAAATCACACTATCTCATCTCCTCCGAACATGATGAAGTTTCTAGATAATGTTCACACGTAGCTTTTCTTTTATGATCAGCTAGAACATTGTGCACAGAATAAACATTGCCAGATGCATTAAACGTTTTATTTCTGTGCTTCAGAGAATGAAATTTGGCAGAAATATTCCCTAATTTAAATCCAGCTTTTGTCTGCCTCATTGCTTTACACACCATGTAGTGAAAGAACTGGCTTCACACTGCTCCCACAACACCAGTCCATCTGACTGACAATAGATCCAATCTACATTACATGGGAGGCCATGTGAGCAGTCCATTCTGTTCCTCCATCTCCACCAACAGCTGGAACTGGACTTGGACTATATGCCAAGAGAATTTGCATGATAGTCTGTTTGGAGCAAGCATGCTATAAATTCACCGCTGCTGCAAAATGGAAAGCCATAGGCCTCATCTACACAGAAGTTACATGAATTTAAATTAAAACCAATTTAGTCTAAATCAGAATGAACTTCTGTGCAAACACTCGTAATAATTTAAAATCATCTCATTTCAGTTTATCTGGCACTGGTGACATCTCCCAGCAGACAGTTAACTAAATGCAAGAAAAGAACAGATATTAAAGAGCAGTAGTCATCTTTAATTAAACTCACTTTGAGGCCCACCTGTAGTTCCTTCACTATCAGGGTGCTATATTGAGGCTATTTATACCTGCCACTCATGGCCAGATTCTCTTGCAGTCCTCTTTTCTTGTTTGCCTTACCAACACTCAATCATTTCACCCTGGAGGACTCCAGAAGTGGCATCAGCACATCACCCAGCTTTTGGCCTGGTTGGATCCTTCCAGCCTGCCAGCAAACACACTGGGGCAGTAGATCCTGCAGTGGCAAAAGCTGCAAATTCTCCAGCCATTGTTTTGGTGACGTTACCCCTGGGCATGGACCCCCTGCCCGCACTGCCTCCCGTTGCTCTTTTGTTCAAGAGGAAACTTGTCATTTAGAGGCTGATTATTAGTTTTCTTTTCTCTCCCCTCCCAAGTCCCCCTTTAACTGGATCATCACCAGTTTTAGAAGAGTTGCCCCTTTCTAAAGAAAACAAAACAGAATAAACAACCCCTTCCCAGTCCCTGTCAGAGCTCTCTTCTTTTCACCAACATCCATTTTCTCCCAAGCGAAATGAAAGGACAGAGAGAGAAAGACAGCTTCTTCCCTCTCCCTACAATGAAACAACAGAGCACAAACAAAATTAAAATTAGGCATTTAAGCTGATTTTCACCACTTAACTTTTGACATGTTTTTTGCAAATTTCCTTCAAGTCCCCTCTGAAGATTCAGCCAATGAAACCCACTGCATCAAGTGGTGTTTCTAAGCCTTTTCACACTTCTGTGAAACAGGGCATGTGTGGTTTGGGTACAGCAAAGGCACCTTTCTGCTAATCATAAAACTGGGAGGCTGTGACAGACCAAAGTAACTGTCCTTTTAGGGAGAACTCAAGAGTGAAATGCATTATTTTTCAACTTTATCTAACTCTGAAAATATTTTGTGTCTGAGGCATCCAAACACAAACTGCAAAAGGCTCTCCAGGTGTGTGATTTATTAAAAGTTAAAGCCATTGCCCAAACGTCCTGTTCTAACGTATGCCCACATAGTGTCAGTTCAGTTCCATTGTCTTGCTTTCAGAAGTAATTGTTTTTCACTCCAGAAATACATTTTTCTTCCAGTAAGTCTGCATCATATTCATCATCTGGAATTTATTGGGAGCACTGCACTGGGCTGAGTTTGCAGCTGCTCCTAATCAAAACTGATGTGCTTAGAGCAGACCTGCAAAATGCTCAGCAGGCAAGGGTGGGACTCCCTGTTCAGCATGGCTCCTCCTTCCCCATGCTCCAGGGACTTTGCCAATCTCCACTTCATTTTCAGGTGTAATTCAAAATGGCATTTTTTATCCACAAAGCCGTTCATGGTTTAAGAGCTTGTATTTCTTCAAGACTGTTTCTCTGTTTCAACATCATGTTTCACCTGGCAGCCAAGATTGGCTGCAGTTGCCTGAGATGAATAGCAATGTTGACTCTGTAAAATACAAGAGTTTGTGGAATGACAGGCTGCTCTCCTTGGATATACAGCACTGGAGCAATGGAAAGATGGGGAGTATCTCATTTCATAGAGGAGAAAAGAAAGGAGGACATTTTTTCATTTGAAAAAAAAAAAAAAAAAAACTCTTTTTTTCGGTAAATAACATCCAAAAAATGGAAAAACTCCCCTGCATTCTTGTAAAATTACTAAGAAATGAGTTTATGATTTATGCCCATGTTTGTATCGGGGTTTACATGTACAGTAGTATCTTTCCCTTAGAAGCTATTAAGAATTTTAATTGTACTATTTTGATTTTGAGTTAATTTGGAAAATCTGTGGGGAAAAAAGAATCACATGCAAGAATATGGGATGTTACCAGAACAGGAGATCACATAAATAGAAGCTTGATTTTGGGAAGCAGAAAACTAGAATCTTGTGTAATATCTTAAATACAATCCAAAGCACGTTAGTAGTGCGAGGCAGGTAGCTGCACATTTCTTCCCAGAGACAAGTTCCCCAGGCCTAGAAGAAACCTTCTACTCTGATCTACGTGTATTTTGTGAGATGAAAGTATGTCTACATAACTTTGCAAAAGTCCAGCTTCTCCTGGAATTAACCTCCAGTATCCCAGCTCACCTGACCAAGATGAGAGACAGAAGTTGTTACAGTATGCTCAAATGATTCCTCCTGCGCAACCTCTGCTGCCTCCAACCAAAATACCCTTCCAAGGAGCACCCAGGCTTCTCCACCTGCCCTCATTTCCTCTCCTTCTTCCCAGCTTCCCATATATTCATTCAGAGGTTTCCCATCTTTCTTTACTGATGTGGCAGCCAGCCGAAATATTTTTCTTGATTTAACCAAATTAACTGCTTTGATCTTTGTTTAACTGGTTGTGTTATAGTAGGCCAATGGTTTGAATACAGTTTCCCTAAGGTCAGAAGATCTTCATCACTCTCTCCTCTTCTCATAAAAGGAAATGTTTTAAACACTTAGGTCTGTGAGGAAGCACTGACTAGATGACTTCAAAGCGTTTCAGAACCATAACACACATAGAAAATTAGGTGTGTTCTCTATTTTTACTAAAATCCCTTTAAAATCAAATGGTATGCTCAATGCAGTGGCAACAAGATGTCACATCACTTTTTTGTTTGGGACTGGCAAAGCTGCCCACTGCCTTGTGTTGACCTGATTTCAACACCCCATGTTTTGCAATAAGTATGTTCATCACAATAGTTTCAGTTGCGTGAAGCTAGCTCAGTAAAGATAACTGAATTGAAGAAAACACCATTTTTCCTCTCTTCGACAAGACTTCAGTGGAAAGGGATTGTGAACACTTAGCACTACATACAGCATGGGAGTAGGAAACAGTCTGCTCCAGTGCTGCCGGCTTCCCTGAGCCTAGGGACCTGAGAGATGCCCCAGGCTCCCCAGCAGCAGTTGCTAAGGAAACATTTTAGGGAACCTTTTTCATAAATTCATAGTAATCTCCATTTCTCAAATGTCAAGGCTAATGACTCACCCTTTGATTGCAAATGGGATTTACTACCACAGAATTGCTGGCAGCCTTCAAAGCTAAATTGTATTTGTCAGCATTTGAAGACTTTTAGTACGTTGGTTACCACCGCTCCCCTTGAGTGAGCGGAAAATGTAGATACATGAATATCTGGCAGAATTACCTCAGAAATATTTCAACTCTTCTTCCTACGTTTCCACTTAGGAAAGAAGATGGGGTCTTGTGTCTCAGGGGCTAGCTGCAGTGGGAACCCCCACAGCAGAGCCATCACCATTGGGGGTCTCAGGAAGGCAGTTCCACCACACTGTCCAGGGGGGCAGGGACAAGCAGGGGACACATAACCCTCCTTCTCCTGTGGAGGTCAGTTCAGCTGGAAGGCAGCTGAACATATCTATGGATTCCCTGCAAGTCACACATGAATCAGTGTATCAGCATCCAGGGCTTTCCTCTGATTAACCTAACAAAGCAGGCCTACCACTCAGGTGTTTGGGAATATCAGCAACAACCGGAACAATAAATGATGCTCCATTACTTCACAATCTTCTTTCTGCCAAGTACCAAGCTTGCACATATACCCTGAGATTTTCTTCTTTAAAGTATGCAATGAGACCAGACTTTAAGGATGATATCAATTGCTTTGATGGCAGTACCTATTTAGAAGAAGATTCTCTCCCGAGTAATACAGACCTCATTGCAGATGGATCTATTGCCAGGTTAAAAGCTTAAAGGCTGGAATACAATTTGAAGAGTGGATACTTAAAATACCTGGATCTTTAAAAGCACATAAAGGGTCCTCAGAGAATTGTGGATCTAACTGCAAATTTTTTCTAATGATTTTATGTAAACAATTCACATTATATATATTGCGAACCAAACTGAATTTACTGTGTCATTGTATTTTGTATTTGTTGTGTTTATTGTATGTTACTGCTTTTATCATACTTAGTATTATATTTGTGAATTTTATACTAAATGGAAAACAACTTTAATTAAATTATATGTCTGTGTGGTTTGTGGAAAACCTTTCTCCCTGGACATGCCGATGATGAATGTAGAAAATACCACTGCTGAGACCAGAAATGTTGATATATGTAGCATCACATACGCAATGTGTTCCATGACACAATAGCAGTATGGGCCCACTTAAGAATCTGTGTTTCAAACAGGTGGAAACAATTGCAGAGGAACGTTTACAGAATTTTGAGATGCTTCCTGGTCACTTTGGACACTATTTTCAAAAGCAGGCAGGTGGAGAAAAACACTCATCCAACTGCTGCTTTCTTTGTCTATGGAAAATGTATCCCTCAACTATATATATATATATATATATATATATTTTTTTTTTTTTTTTTTTTTTTTTTTTTGCCAGTCTGCCTGGAGACTCCTTTATTTTCCTGTTGTGTCTGGCTACCGGATATCAGAGTTCAGCTTTTTCATTTTTCTGCTAGTGTATGCAGCCAAACTACCCGAAAGTACACGTCCTTCCGTGAGATCCTGGTGCTGGGAGAAGGCTCCACCATTGCATTGGTTTTGCTTCAAATATGAAGAGAGAAGTCACTGCTTCTGAGATGATGACACTGATATTTCTAAGGCCACTTTTCTTGTTCCATTTATTGGATTCTACTTCCATAATATCTCATAGGATTTTACTTTTACTAAGACTGTAAAATGAAGTACTGTAAGTTCAGAAATGGTTTTAGTCAGTTCCCTTCTTTCTTCGTTTCCAGCTGACAGTATCTAACATGATAGCCAAAAAATACACTTAGCTCAGAAAACATCTCCAAAACTTGACTGAAAACATGTGGCCTCAAAATGTAGGAGAAAAATGAGCAAACATCTGCATTATTATACTATTCACCAAAGCTGAAATCAAAGTTCTGTTTATACAATATTTTGTGCAACCAAATAATATTCCTGTTCTTAGGCAATTTAGGAAGGAAAGAGATCATTATTTTAGTCACATTGCACCTTCTTCACCTAATGATTACTGACATCATTTCTGACCCAAAAATGTTGTATATGGCTCGAAGGTTCTGGTTTCTTATAGTTTTAGACTACCTGTAGCTCTTTCACCCAGTTGCCTTATTTCATCCAAAGTAAACTGCTATGTTTATCGGGACATCTCTGAGACACAGGCTGATCCTCATTGGCACTGTCTCCAGTATTTGTAAGTACTGAGAAGAGAAGTGCTCCCTCAGAAGCAGCACAGTTCCACGGCACAGTGGCTGGTGATTGTGCTTTTAACCTTTTTAAAGATTCGGGCTGTTGGTTCTCTTTGAAAATGGAGATACTTTTCTGGGAGATTATGACCAATTTTATTCCCATGTCTGAAACACAGAGGGCTCTGGTGCATTCTGTAATTTAAATAAAACTTTATTGTTTCCTGAAATGCAGCAACTATTAGAAAATCATCTAGGTAGATTAACACTTTGCTGTCTTCCTTGTTAGGCACTAACAACTTGTTTTACAGGCACAGTAGATGTGTTCCTAATGCTCCCTATTCCGTTGAAGTAGGGAATTTCCTCTAAGTTTGGCAAATGATCTGCTGAGAGAAACGTTACTTTACTTGCTGCACAGCCATAAATCTGCTTTGTAAATCTTGCACTTTTTGGGAAGCTTATTGCTAAAAGTTTTGCTTCAGAAGCACATTTAAGGGGTTTAGATTTAATAAGGTTAAAAACCATCTAAGTATTTTGAGTCTGCAAAGAAATAATATATCTGTAGCGTCCCTTGCGATAGATTAGAGACAGGGCTTGGTTGCAGTAATGAATATAAATGGGATTCTTTATTAAAGCCACTGGACACAGGGCTGCAGCGCTGCTCTCCAGCTCCCAGGCTAACTACACACAACCTATGTTTTCTAACGGCACACACAGGTCTGCCCAAAGTCCTGGCCTAGATCTCATTCTTGGAAGGGACTGCCAGTCTCCACAAAAACTTGCTGCCTAAATCCCTCAGAAGTGAGAACAATTTCCAGAGCTGTGGCTGCCAATGCTTGCAAAGTCCCTAAATTTGCACACGAGTTAAACAGTGGACACAGAATAGACATATCCTCTGCACAAAAATCAACCCTCCTTGCACACTTGTGGGAAAAAAAGATCTGGGTTGTGGGAGCACAGATTTTCTTTTTCCTTAATGCCTCTTTAATTGCAATATATGTTTACACACAGCATAGAGAAGCAGCCACCACCTCATATGCCATAGCCAGCCTCATGGGCTTGTGCCAGGCTCCTTGTTCCCCATGAAGGGCAGACGGGAGAGCTGATGACTGTTGATAGTTACACTGTAACCAGGCCAGAGCAAGCTCAAGGCATAGCTGTTAGTCACCCCAAACATCTGCCAGAGCCGGGACAGAGCTGCTCACGCAGCCTGCAGCCCTGCTCTGGCGCCCTGGCATCCCTGAGGCACTAAGCTTGCAGGTTTGAATCCCCTTTGAAATGCATTCATGTTGCCATTATTAGGTTTTGCCATTAAAGATGCCTTTAGCTGCAGAACAGCATACACTGGGTTGTTTTTTTCTTCATTTTCCTACAAGGAAGAACCCTTTCACTTCTTCTGATTCACAAGGTACAAGCCACCTAGTCCCAGCCCAAGCAATAACTGCCAGAATCTCTGATAGCCCTCAGAAAACACCACTAGAGTCAAACGTATTCCAGTCAGCTTCTGCAACATCTCTGAAAAGAGCTGGAACAGATACTTAGCCCATGGCACAGCTTTTAATCAACAGGACTGTGCCCTTCCTGGTGCACACAGACACACCAGCACATCCAGTTACTTCCCCAGGACCAACCCCTGACCCTGCTCAGCACTGCCATTAACCCAGTGAGCAGGAGGAAGCTGTGTAGGTGTGGGCTCACAGGATATCCAGAGGTGAAAGGGTGACACCACTTTCTGATTTGAAAAGCTAACTTGAGGAAAGCCTACAATCACAGCCGTGAGCCACATGTACTGAGCAAGCATTGCACATGTTAGTATATTAAACATATGTGGTTCTCATTTCCTATGAGAGAGGAATACAGTTTGCAAGCATCAGGGTGCATGGTTATTTCAAGTGCATGGTAGATGTGGATTAAGGGTGCTAAAAGATTCCCATGGTCCAGTGACTGTGAATACCTGCAATACCCAGCTTTGATTTTAAAGCTTCCTGTCATCTTTAAAGTGCCTGCCTTGCCACAATCATGTGGGACCAGGGTTCATTTTAGAGGCTCTTGGAAATGGCCAGGCCAACAGGAACAATAACAGCATCCTTTTAGGAAAATACAGGAAATCTTTTCTGCCAGATGTACTGCAGCACTGGGGCCACCATGGAAGTCTCACTGTTAAAGGATCCTCACAACAGCTTCTAGGCAAAAGCCAAAGGGATCATCACATCTTCCAACACTTCATCTTGCATTAGAAATAATTCTTGCTTGAGGAAGAAAAAAGAGCCAATAAAATGTTCAAACTTCATTCCTCTATTGGCTTTCTGTTGCCTGATGTTATTAATAAGAATTTACAACCATATTTACAGTGTAAGCTTTTACTATGGACTACGCATGTATGTGAATTTTTCAAGCCCTGAATTTAATGAAATCTAAGAATCAGTGGAGCATTATCTTGTGACAATAAAGATACATTAAAATGGACCTCCTTATTTTTGTGTGAGAAGTAGGGTGCCCTGTGCACCTTATGATTGGGGTCTTCGATATGAAGATGTGGGATTTGCATGTTATAAACACTGTTTGTGTCTAAGTGCAAAGCAAGGGTGAGTTTGCAGCCATTTCGAAGCAGACTTCCTGGATGGGCTTTTGAACGCCAGTTGGATGGATGAGGGTGCTGGAAAGAGGCTCTGAGGTTCCAATATCACAAAGTAGTGGCATAATCACTGTTCCTTATCTGACAGGGAAACTGAAGAGGTGGAAAACATTCAGAAACCTTCCTTTAATGTCACTGTTGTGAATATTGGTAGAGTTATCTTGACACAAAAAAAAAAAAAAAAAAAAAAAGCAGCCAAAAATCTAAGGATCCTAAATTAAAGAATACACATTAAAATGTTGGCCAGAGGCTTCTGATTTGTATATTCCCATCTCTCCCTTCTTTTCTCTCTGCTTTCCAGTATCAGTGCCGTATTGAGTTGGAAATGTATAAATGTTACATGTAAGATGCAGCCTTACTGTTGCATCTTTATTCAACATCAACTTCCAGATGGGAACTATTTTTCATGGTTCATAAAGCCAAATCCAGCTGCTACATTTGGACCTACATAAGGAATCCACATTTTATTGCCTTAGCAGTGCATATAAAACAATTGCTGTTGTTTCTTCAGTACTGGTGCACTGCACATTTCTCAATACATTTTAGATATTTAAATTTGAAAAACTGTATTTTATAGTTGCTCATTCAGCTGTGCACCGTGACAAGATCCCTCTTTTACAACATTTTCCAAATATCTAACATAACTGAAAGAAAAATGATCTCGGACAAACAGCATCCAGTATAGCAGCCATCTATTCAGTTACTTACTGAGTGTTCAGACAATTTCCTATGTAAACCACAATGATATTAAATACTTCTGGAATCTTTATTAGCAGACAGGAAGTGCAAACTCAGGAGCCTTTCCCCTCCCCCTGCGCTAATCTGACTCTTTGATAGTCATGTGTTAGGAATAACCACGGAGTTTCTCCGAATGCAAAATATTCCCACAGCTAAGAGAAATTAACCCTTAGGAAGCCTCAAAGAGAGAGTGGAGTCCATGTGTTTGCAGAGAGAAAAAGAAATAATTCAGAGGAAGTTTGTTTCAGCAGCAGGTCTACACAACACCGCCAGCTATTATATTCAGGCATAATTCATTTGCATTTTAGATGGGATTGTGAAAGCAACTACGGCACATCCATTGCAGAGGAGAATTACCCAGCCTCGCAGAATTAGCCATCTTTGTGCCTTTATCCCTCGCCACGATGGGAAGCACTCTGCATTCGCTCAGCCATGTGTGCCAGAGCTTTTCTCCTCAACTCCCAACCAACAGATAGCAGCCCCTTTGCTAGAAAGCAAACAAACCCCCCCACAACAACCGACGAGGTGGGACAGAGAGAGTTAATGCACGAGTATGACAGGGAAGCAAGTTTGCTGTGAATTGGGAAGCACAAACTATAGTAATCCCCACCCTGCTGAGTGGCTTCCCCAGAGGTCTGATACAGTGCCAAAGCCTCTTACGCATACTGAGACAAAGCTTATTTCAAGCAGAATTCAGCTCCTGAAGCCACCATACTGCTTCCTGACAGCCTCCAATTGCACTGCCTCTGTATTTGTGTTTCCTGCTGTTTATATTTACTTGTTCCCAGAGCCACAACAGCTACAAAACAAATAGTTGCTGTTTGTAGGGCTCCGTATCAACACAGGTAAAGTGCTCCACTTCCTTTTTAGTTTCGCAAAGATTGTGCAAATAGGCTTTTAATACCTCAGAGAGATTAATTTGGTAATTATAAACCAGTTTAGAAACACATGCTAAACAATTGGTCATATAATCAGCATCCTTGTTTCAGAGCATTAGGGCGACTGAGGCAAAAGGTTTTTAAACTGTATGGTACACACAAACACTCCCTTGATTATATAACTATTATTTCACCATTCCACTGAGACAAGAGCTTGAAATATTACTTTTTTGTTTGTTAAGTCCCCGTGGATACTCTCCAGATCTGTGCTCCTGTCTCTTTGGCTCTCTGTACAGCTATTGTGATGGTGTCTGATTTGTGTAATGGAGATCTTGCTTGATATACTTATTTAAAGGATCAGCTTAAGGAAGCTTAAGAGCCATCAATTCTCTTAATTAACTGCAGAGAAATGATTAACACTATAAATACGGAATTGATCAGGAAAAACTTACAGTTTGGAGGATTTCATGTCAGTTGTTCAACAAATATTTAAGACATTAAATATGATAAATCTGTTCTTAGGCAGAGTACTCATAAGTACCCAAATGATTTATGCATCTCAGACAATTCCTACCACAAATCACTAGAGCTGTCTAAATGGAGCTGAGAGATGCTTTTCAGGTAGACAAAGTTACTTTTTCAAAATAAAAAACTCCTTCAGGAGAGTGCCCCAGCACTGTACTACTCAAACAAAACAAAGCAGAACAGTTTCAAAGCATTTCATTCTAGTCCTGTCTGAAAAGAACATTTTCATTTCAAAACAGTGCTATTTAAAATTCATTTTCTTCCATACGCATCAGTGTCACTTTAAATAACGCAGAAGTCTCCTTTAATAGGAAATAAAAAATAGAGAGAGATTCTGATCCTGACCAGAGGACAGGCCTCGAAGCTTTTCCATTCAGAAGTACCAACCAGGAGACCTATCTGGTTGTTTCCCACTTCTCAGTGTTTGCCCATGAACTGAATTAAAAACTGAGGTAACAAATCTGGTGAGACAGTTATATCTCCGATATTTGTTTGCATCCAGATACCAGCACTTTCAGAGCTCATGCATGTGACATCAGAAAATAAAGCAATTTATTTCCTTTTTTTTTTTTTTTTTGCTTCCTATAATGTCACAAGTCTTCCCATCCCCCTTTCCTCTAGTCCCAAGGAAGAGAGTTATGGAAATAATATCTCCTGAGCTCATTTCTCAAGACTTTTGTGCCTTGGTCCTCTAGATATGCAATGATGAAACCACCCACATGCAAGTGGGAACATCCTGGAGCACTGCTCTTGGAAAGGATGTTGGAGAGACATCAGTGTCACTGCCTTCACAGACAGAGCTAGATCTGCCTACAAAGAACTAACTCCCATTCCTCAGGAGTCCTCCTGAACTCTGCCTAGCCTCAGCTCCACATTTGTTCTTCCCTGGGGATTTCTTGTGACAAACGTGGGCTGGGAGGCCACAGCAGAGATCATCCACCCAACAGGCAGCCACACACAGCACTAGCGCTCTCAGGGTCTGTCTGCAACCTCTCTGGCCATCACCAGGAGATGAGAACCACAGAGAAGGCTGAACAAGTGGAAGAGACCTCAGTAACAACCAGCAGCATCAGGGATAGCAGCACACCACCTAACTGAAATGAGATGAAAATAAAGTCATCTGAGAAACATCCCAGCCTCAGGCTACAGTAGCAATAGAACTCCATAGACACACCTAGCAGTTGTGGACATGCAGTAAGACTGCCTTCAGAAACTCCAGAACTAAGGCTCCCTGTGCTAACAGGCCTCTCAGCAGCCAACACACCACAAACAGAAAACTGGTCCTTGGAAGCAGTGAAATTGCCACTGATATGTTCTTCACAACACCAGGCAAAGCATCAATAGAAATACCAATAAACATACAGGAAAAAACTAACTCACCCAACTGGTGATCGCATCTCTAGTCGCAGAACACTCCTCTTTAGGAAGCAGCCTTCACCCAGGAAGCAGGCCCCTCTTAGTGGCTAGCCCTCAAATGAACCTGGGGAGGGGTGGGTACTTGGTCTACCTCTTCTGTGCACGTGGGAAGCACAGATTAATTGCTTGAACCTGTGCTTCCTGGGCCAGCCAGCCCCTTCACCAGGTGCTCAATCATCAGTTCAGGCTATGACGTAACAGTTCCCTTAAGCATGTATTGGGTCTTGCTATCTGTAATGCTTTCTTTTGTCTGTAGAGCATGGTATCATGAGAGTAGGGACATCCAGGGAGGACAAGAAGTATTAGTGGGCACAGAAACAGTGGTACAATGCCTTTCAGCCCTCCCTGAAACCGAGGTGCTCAAGAATTGATTTTTTGATTGGCTCCTCAGGCTTGTTATAATTTCAGAGATGAGACCAATTCAATTTTTATAGAGATGTGTAATCCGCCATTTCAACCCGCTAATTGAAATAGGCTGACATGCAGCTATGTGCCCTACGAGTCTTCCAAAGCACATATCTTGGCACTTTCCACTAGAGGGTAAATGACATGACTAGAAACCATACCAGAGCCTCTGTGTTTACAGGGCTCTGCTTCTACATTATTATTTTGATTGCTGGCTTTACCAACAAACATCCGAGCAGCAGAATCCACTTGGAGA
The DNA here is from genome assembly GCA_023055505.1 of Callipepla californica brunnescens. Classification (NCBI taxonomy): domain Eukaryota; kingdom Metazoa; phylum Chordata; class Aves; order Galliformes; family Odontophoridae; genus Callipepla; species Callipepla californica. Next base: position 11,133,694 of record JALIRH010000008.1, on the reverse strand, counting down.
AAATAACAGAAAGCAGAGCTGGAAAAGATTTTAGGAGGTCAAAAATCAACTATAGCTATGCTATTTTTGACAGATGTTTATTTAACTTGTTTTTACAGTCTTTCACCAGTGAAAATCCACACCTTTTTCACTGTGCAATCTGATCTCTTCTTTAATCGTGACTTTTATAACGGCTAGCCTAGATTTCTCTTAGAGTTCTTCAGGTCTATATTTTCTGTAGAAAGTGTTAAACAATTCATTACCTTCTTCTCTGCAGTAAATTTGTACATATTTGAAAACCATTATATTCCCTCTTTGTATGCCCTAAACAGCCCTTATTCTTCCATGTTTCCTCATCAGCCGTCCTGACCAATTAGCTTTAGATCTACTCCCTTGCTCCACATCCTTTTTGGAAAGTAATCCCATAAGTTTGATTGGGCTGAGTAAGTTACAAAAAAAACCTACACCTGCCTTCTAGGATATGCTCATTTAAAAATAAAAAATAATTTTAAGAATCTCAGTAATACTCTTGTCTTTTTCACAACATCCTTTCATTGAAGTAAAAGTTGAGTCTATTATAACTTCTCTGTTCTTTTTTTTAGAACCAAATCTGCTGCTTTCCATCCAGGAATTCTGCATCTGATATCTCCTGTATATAAAGTAACTACTTCTTTATCTACCTGTTGAATAACATATTTCAGTCACTTCTGCTGTCTGATTTCCAGTTCTACCTGTAGCTTTCCCTGGATGTAGCGAGCATGGTTGTTTTTCTCGTGCAAGACACTACCAACATTAAGCATTGAGACTCAAGACACCCTTCCTGGTGCAGATTTCTATTTGAACTATTTACATGAATGGTTTTCCAGCCAAGAAGGAATCCAGCTTCTGGTAGGTTTTTTCAAGACTATGACTCCTGACTTTTGTGATAGAGGCTGTTTCAGGCATGAAAACAAATACAATGAAGTGGGGCAGAAGTGGCACTCAGTCTAAAAGACGGTTAAACAGATAACTAGAAATCGTTGAGCACAGCTTAGAATTTGCATTGTTCTATTCCAGCTTTAATTTTGCAAATAGGCTCTGACTTTTTTTCCATCAAAAACACAACTCTTCTCTATGAGCAAAAGGATCAGTGTTTGAAATCAAGAAGAACACAGAAGAGATGATGAATCTTGAAAAGAGTCCTTGTTCAAGGCAGTGACTACAGCCATGAACAGAGATATCTATCAAAGAAAAAAGGGAATGAACTAAGAGGAGCTGGTGATATGGTCAAAGGCAAAAAAGAAAAAAAAATTGTTCTAGCTCAAACTTTGCTCCTCATTATGTGAATTTGTCAGGGATGCTGTGACTTGAATCTTCATGTGATTTCCAACACTGCATTCCTCCTGTTTCTATTCCACCTTTCAGGGTAGCCCATGGGAGAATAAAATAGGAGCTAAATTTAACAAGATATTTTAACAGAGATTTTATATTTGTTTGAAACTTCACAACTAGTAAAAGCATGAATATATGCATAATCTTTGCTTGAAATTAAGCTGTATCTACCCTCCAAAAAAGAGCCTACTTGTCCATTTACATGGTAGTTGAAGATCATGATTTCATTACTAAAATTGTAACTTACACTGTTCAGAAAGCCTTGACAAGAAACACTTGACAAATGATTGAACCTATGTTGAAAGAATAGGATCACAAAGATAAATTGTATATATTTGGAAATAGTTCAGTAACTAATGTGAATTGTAAAATCTATCTTAACTCAATGAGAGAGATTACAACTAAAATTTTTGAATATTCACAATATTCACAATCTGACAGGCCCTTAAAGCATTTATTTTGGTTATTAGTTTAATTATCTTTTCAGCTGATATAGTCATTTATTTCACAAATTAGAAAAGAAGAGTTTACAGGGGAAACAGCACAGTAGCATATTAGTGGAATCTCTTGCATTGATCCCCAGCCAGCAAATCTCAGTTCATCACTCAAGCTGCCAACCACTCTCAGATAGATATGGGATCCCGGTTTCATGTATTTTGTTTCTGAAGAGTCATCCATGAACTTCAGATCCAGATGTTAATTTGGTTTTTGTAGGGTCAAGCTACACAGTAGTCCATTCAGGCTGCAAAACAATTTCTAGGAGAATAGATTTAAGTCACAGAGAGGAAATGTAGTCAAGCATCCACATCCACAACAATGCCTTACTCAGAACACCACCTCATCCAGTTCCTCGGTCATTTTCTTGGTTCTTCATCTCAGAAAGAGTCGATATTATCCTTTTTCCTGATTTCCATTCTTTCATCATTTTGCCTTTTTGTCTTACCTCGTGTTTTGATACACACTTCCCAGATGATCTCAGAGGCACCACCATTTCTTGTGTCAGATTCTTCAGTATTTTCAGAATGACCCATTTTTTTTCCCAAAATTAATCTGATGGTAAGTGCAAGAGATTATCAGTTAAACCTTGTCAATTTGATATGTGCTAGCACATAAAAAAGGGTCTGTGTGAATTCACAGAAAATGGAAGCAAGTAAAACACTATCTACATAATAGCTCCACGAGTGGAAATAAAGGCTTTATTTTAACCATAATGCTTCTTTAACCCTGCTTTCATCCACAATTTTAATTTCATTTGAGTTCTTCAATACATCTTGCATTCCTACATGTCTCTCACACTGTCAAGAAAGCCTTCTTTGCAAAGAGAAGTGCATGCCAGAAGTGTTCTTTTCCCCCCACTGGGGATCCACCAAAGTACATTCATTACCTTAAATTAAAAGGAAACACTCTAAAGTAATGTATTCAGGGATGTGTCTACAGCAATCCAGGCTGGCAGATCAATTTGAACCTGAATGTGCAATATTTCCACATGTGGGAGACACTGTGGTCCAGTGAAGCAAGCAGACTTCTAAAAGCATGAGGTGATTCGCATTGGCTATGTAGAGAAGTTTGGTTGATGTGAATGGGAGCAGGTGGAACAGGGCAGTGTGAGGCTTGGGCCAGCCCCAGCCAGCCCTCTCCTCTGCCTCCCATTGCAGAGGCTTCCATAGCGTGCAGGGAAGAGGAGAAAGTAATAAAGGAGAGAAGAGAGATTCTGAACATCTGTAAAATCAGTGCAGTTGTTGAATGCCTATCAAATGGTCATAGGTACTGTGTGATTTACTGAAAGAAATGTTGTATTCTGTTATGAAAAAAACATAGAGCTAGATAGTGTGAAATATCAGTAGAAAGCTTCTAGCTGTTGAAGAGAAAGGCATGACACAGAGTGAGTGACACAAAAAAAAATTTGTTTAATTCCTGCAGTTTGTATTTTTGGCCTTAGCGCTTCATTTCTCCTAAGTGAGCGTTTCAGCTAAAATGGAGCCCATGGCAAGCCACAAAGCTGGGATCAGAACACCTGGCTCAGGGAGGGCACGCTCCATTGCAGCAGATCTTCATAGGCAAAGCAGGTTTCCTTCCCCAAAGAAAAGTCAAAATGGTGCATTAATAGTACAAACAAACATCCATAATAGCCATCTATCTTCTGCTTTAAAAGAAATAAGGAAAGACCTTTATGAAGGGAGACTGAGAAGAAGGGCAGAACAGCTTCCCTCCCGCTTCTCTGACTGATGTAGCAGTTCCTGTGGCCAAAACATGTTTGTTGCTAAGCAACTATGTATATATTACACCCTTGTGCTTCCATTTGGGATTTAACATACGCATTTTCACTTTCATCTTTGATGCATAGTTACATTTGTTTGCAGTGGGTGCCGGAGTGAATGGAAGCTGTCCAGTACGGGATATGCATAAGAACTGAAAGGCACACACAGTGATTTACCAATGTGCATCATTGTTTCGCAGCACAGTTCAATGGGAAACCTACTGAGTGCCATTCACCAGTGGTTGGGCCAATTTTTTCATTCAGGAGTGATGCTGGTTGCTATATAACGGCTATTGGTTCAAGGAGCGCAGCAGTTCTCAGATGTCATGAAGTAACATAGTGTGCAGATAGCCTGACTGGTAATTATTGCAGATGGATTCTTTCTACAATGATAAAAGAGGTCCGTTCTTTCATCTGGAGTTTTGCGTTTTATGCATAAATCCACTTTTTCCTACACCTCTCCCACTTACTTGGCAGGCAATGAAAAAAATCACCTTTTCCTTTGAATTGCGTGCAGATGACCCAAATCAGTGGCACGCATCACTTGCATTTTTCTATGAATCAAATCTAAAAAGAAATGAAAAGAGGGTAAGGAGAGAAAGAAAGCAGAATGTGAGAGTTCATTTATATTATAAACACTCTGTAACAGAAGAAAAAAAAAGAATCCGTTTTATAAAACACACATCTACTACCCTGTAATGAAATTATAAGAGAATACTATTAGTCATGTCTGTACATTTATCCACATTGTGAGTTCAATAATTAAATTAGAAGATCTGACATGGAGTTTACTAAACAAAAATCCACACTAAAAAAAAAAAAAGGAAGAAAGAAAGAGAAGGAACAGGATATTGCTGGCTTCCTTTTGAGTTTAGCATTGTCTCTATTAATAAGCATTAAAGAACAAAAACACTGGAGGAATTCTTGCAGTCTAGATGATTTGGGTTTTGTTATGCTTTTCAGTTTAGCTTAATTTCCCACTGGAAGCTTCCCTCTAAGTGCAGGCCTAGGATTATCGTCACATAAGGATAAGAAGGATCTTGAGCTCAGTTTGCTGCCTTCTCCCCAGAACCCCAGACAGGAGAGGGAGCACAGGGAGGGGTGAGGCAGCCTCTCAGCCTGCCTTGGTGCTTACACAACTTGGAGGGAAAACTGACATTTTTTATTTCCCCTGAAGCTCAAGAAAAATGAGCTTATAAAAAGGAATATTGTATGAAAGCAACTTGCCCATTCCCATATACATTGATTCAGGGCAGTTCAGATTCACAGTTGAAAGCAGAACTTCTCACTGGGTGTGCAGAGCGAGTCGAGGCGCAGCAGCTCTGGTGGCCTCCTCCATAGAAAGCAGATGATGATGATTCGGGCAGTGTTATTTCATGCATCAGCCCACATTGCCCCATGCATCCAGCACTTTCCTATGGGTCCCAGTGCCACATACACAGCAATTCAGCTAGTTACTAGAGCTACTGCATACACGCTTTCCAAAATTTGAAATTCACTGCACAGCTGAAGGACTGACAGTAACTTCACATTTAACTTTTGATCACCGGGTATTTTACCACCCTTCAAAAAGCACTGCTCTTCTAATTCTCATTCCCGTGGCATTTTAGCCTTCCCAATATTAAATAGAGCATGGCTTAGAAAATGGTTTATGATAATATGTACATCCATGTTTCTGCCAGAGTCTGTAAGATGTTGATCAGTAGTCCATTTATTAAAATAAAATATATTCTCAATCTCACAAAATACTTCATAATTTTTAAACTTATTTAAAATGTAATAAGCAAGTAGCTACAGTCTGATATGTAATTCTGTGATTATTTTTTAACAAGTTGAATGCATCTTAGAGGGCAAGTGATGTAACCAGTTCACAAGAACAGCAGCTAAAGCTGTTCCACCAGGATGGTTCTAGAGACACATCAGCAGCTCCCACTCAGTTACTGAACACATTCCCTTAGTTCTCCAAATTAGCATATCACCTCCTAGTAAAATCACAGAATGGCTAGGGTTGGAAAGGACCCTAAGGATCATCAAGTTCCAGCCCCCCACCGCAGGCAGGGCCACAAACCTCCAGATCTGGTACTAGACCAGGTTGCCCAGGGGTCCATCCAAATAGAATCATTGAGTAAAATAGAACAGTAACACATAGAAAACTGATAGAGAGTACTGCATCTTCCATTTCAGAAGTCACTCTGAAGCATTCAGCTGAATAAATGATTTTTCATTCTTTTCCACTGCAGTCTACATTTGGAGGATATTAAGGGAAGCTGAAGCTAACACAGATGCACACATTCCAGGGATTCAAGCAAAGTCCTGCTGCTGCGAGTGCAGCCGAGGCAAGGAACCTTTGTGGACCTTCCAGGAAGCTTATGAATTTTGTTGTCAAATTTAAAAGCTCTGAACTATAAAAGGAAATGAGATCCCATGGTATTTATACAAATTCCCGTGTCAGACATAAATGAATACCTTTGTCTACTGTTCAACCAAGAAAACTTCCATGAATTCTTCCCAAATGTAAAAGCAGTTATATCATTACTGCACTAAATCTGGCAAAAGGTATATGAAGTATATGCACTGAAAACAGTACGGGAAAGGGTGGGGGGAAGGGTTTTTACATTGTATTTGTGGCCTGTTGTATCTATAGTTACCTCCATATATGTTTGTGGTTTTTATATTTAAAACAGTCATACAATTATTGAGCACACAGTACTCTAATATTTGTTGCAACTCAGCAGACATGCAGAATAGAATGATTTTTGTTGTGTCTTGCGCTTAACTTCAAAAAAAGAAAAAAAAATTCCCAACAATTTACTCTGCCTTTTGGAAAATATTCATGAAGCAAAACTGGCAATAGAAAAATAATTATTTGAAAAATATTATATGAGGTGAGTTGTTGCTTCCCTACTGGATGCCAGTTTAAATTGAGCTAATTTGTTTTACCAGTAGCTTAAGAAAACCCCAGCACAGCAGCATGACAATTATATCCAGGTGCAAGGACTTAATTCAACAAATTCTAGGTGGATCCTTCCAGTCGGCTCCATGGGCCCCATCCTCAGCTGTGGCTGAGAACAGATGCCCTTAAAAAAACTCTGTAATCATGATCCATTCAGCCCTTGAGTAGTGAAGCTGAAATGTGTCCAGAAAAAAAAATAGAAATATCGTTTCTATGTCCAGAATATGAATTAAGTCAGACCTGAGAAAAAAAAAAGAAATTTGAGGTAAGAACCAATTCCAAGTAAACATTTGCATGCTTTTTTGCATTACTATTATATTATATATGTAAAAAGCACAGCTTCTTTGCAACACATAAGAGTATGTTTCACCACTTTGCAAGGATTCAGAAATGGCACCTGAAAAATCAAAACCCAAAGCCTTAATTGGAAGAATATGTTAATAAAAAGATCCAATTGTAGGGTTTGCTGTTTTAATTGGCCTATGCTGCAGCATAATAAAACATTCACTTCAAAGGCAGTAATTTTTGGAAGAATTAAAAATAAACAAGCATTTTACAGGTATGTATTATAACACAAACAGTTTAGGCCATTGCAGGTTTTTCATCTCCTGCAGCCAGTAACTATACAATTTTAACAACGGTCAACCTTTTATATTTTCACAGACTTCAATAAGGCACTAACTGTTCCTGTCTTGGGCAAATCTACATTGATTTCAAAAGAAGATGATAATACTTCACATATTATTTACTACAAACACGTTAAGACAAGGAAATAATTTATATAAAGATGCAAACAAAATATCACCTGTTTGTCTGATAATTTTCTGAAACACACCCAGATGTGCACATGTTTTTACAATTCATGCACAGTTACAACCAGTTGTTAGGATATCAGGACCAGCAATTAAAGCTCATTCATGAGTTCACATCCACACATATATACGAGTGCATGCTTTAATGGATCAAACAGAACTCAGTCTTACTTATTTTTACCATCATGTTATTGTCATCATAACTTATATATTCTGATTTTTTGAACAGATTCATTTTTTTTAAAGATTTTGCCTCCTACCTTTTTATGTTGAGGATTTTACTAAGTTTTGTGTGTTATGTTTTAACACAATTTGTTATTATGAACTTCAACTTTAACTAACACTAATTAGAGGTGTACCAGATGACTCTGATTAAACTAGTGGGTAGTGCTTATTCAGATTTAATGTGAGCAATCTGGACATTTTGAAAAACAGCCAAGCTGGGCTCAAATAAAAACCTGCCAAAAATCCAAACTCTGAATTCATTCAGGCATGTAAGACTGGTTCCCATGAACATTAAAAATAAAATTAAAATCAGTTGGAAGTCTTGGTTTCCTTCAAACAAGAGAACATCCTCCCCGTACCCTCAAGAAATTTTTCTGCCTTAAGCATGCTGCCCTTTCAAGGCTACCTCTCAGTAACCAAAATAAAGTGGGGAAGATGAACAGAAGAGGTTATTTTATTTGTTGAGAATGTCAGCTCCTACATTGCTGGATAGTGGTTTGTTTGGTGAGGGTGGAGTAAAACAGGACATGGGCAGCTACCAGTCGAAACAAGACTTTTCCAAGATTGTCATCCAGAAATCAAGAGACGTGTTTTTCACTAGCTTTTAATTTAAAACACATTGTATAGAGACATATCTTATTCATCTGAACCTTTAAACATCTGATATAAGGTGAGATTTAGGAATCAAATATAGTGGGCTCAGTTTTCTGCTGGTGTAAGATGACATAACCACTTCAGATAATGGATCTGTGGCTCCTTATACCCACATTTGGATTTTATAGAACCAACCCCCACTCCCCATTTTGTTCACATACAGTGCATGTTTTCCATTTACACTGGTGTTAACTTGGAAGGAAAAAATCAGAATCTAACCCACTGTGTGTTACTATATCTCAACAAGAGTCCAAGTAGGATTAAATCCATCAATTTGTACAAATCTAAGCAGCATTCAGGCCTCAGGTCATGGTAGCCATCTTTTCTTTAAACACATACATCCAAATGCCATGTTTGTTGTGTTTTTTTAAAGGAGAGTACTAAAGATTTAAGGAAAGAGCTTCTTTTATGCTGCCCATTGCTGTATAGTGTGAAGAGATGCAAAACCCTCCAGGTGATCTTATTTTCAGAACCCATATATCCTTAAATCAATGTTCTGAGAAGGGTAAGGACAAGCTGGATGGTAATCCAAACTACATTGCATGTTACGGTTTGCTGAAGTGAAAACATGCTTTGACAAAGGGTCAAATATTTAAAATGTTTAAGATGTCTAACTCCTGTTGGGGAAAAATGAAATTACTGGGTTTCAGGAACATTTCCATGAAACTATGATGTTTGGAGAAAAAAAAAAAAAAAATCAGGATCTCAGTTGAGATTTTTTTTAATTACTACTGGATTTTTTCTCCTATTTTTAAAAATACTTTTTCCCACTAAAACAAAAGGTAGATCTTACTCTGTTAAACCAGGGAATTTAAAAAATTGTGTGTGTTTTTTGTATAAAACATATGGGTGTACTTCCCACTATTAAGCCTGTTGGCTATGTATGCAAAGTCAGTACAAAACTGTACAGATACGGCCAGAGTTAGCTTGTCTGATCTACAGTATTTTGTATTACATCTAAAATTGGACAAAAAAGTTTTGATTTGAGCTTTTCATAATCACATCCTTACAAATTCACCTGTAAAGTAAAAGAGAACAATAGACTGTAACATACCTAGATTTCCTCAAAAGTAATCATAGCTTGTATAGGTTTATTTGTTCAAGTATCAGCCTGTTGAAAAACATTTTTTTAAATAAATGAAAAACTGCTTATTACACAATATATAATTAGACAAGAACTCACTATGTTTTTCTGATCAACTGCTAAAATAATTTTAGCATTGTTTAACAATACTACTTTTCAGAGCTGTTTATTTTAAGCTTCCAGTACTGTTCCTAGTACCTATTTTTGCTTATATTTTGTAATGGATAATTACATCTATAATGATTATTGGTCATTAATTTATTTCAGTGTGTACCTCTGCGGGCAGTAATTACTGCATAGCCTTTAAAAAGATATCATTAACAAAATGAGAAGAGAAAATAAATTACTATAAGTGTTCTACTGGTTGCTCCTTGGAAAAAAAAAGCACAGATCAAGAACAGATACTTTTTCACATACAACATCATGTAATAAAAGTAAAGAGAACTTCTCCTGGCCATTCCAAATTTTAATTTAAAATCTTATAATGTTCATGAATCAAAATAAGAAATATTTCACTGAGTTAAATTTTCAATACATTATTGAGAAATTTAAGTGTTGTCAAAGTGAGAATTTTTAAACAGAGCACAAAGAGAAAGATGCTGAAGATTCAGCTCAAAACCTGGTCATCACCACGAGTGTGGAACTCTCCACACTTCCCCAGGAAGTTGTTTTATTTGAAATTGTCTGGGAAAGTGGGAGGGAGCACATCAACAGATACACCAATGCAGAATGTGGCCTTGTATCTACAACATCCAGCTGAAAGCCTCAGTCATTCTGGATTTACATACGTGGGACTACACAGGAACTGGATGTGTGAATGCCTCTTGAAAGTAAGCAAATAGAAAAGCCTCATGACTGCTGACCTGGATATGCAGGGTTTATCTGAGCTGAGACTTGCCAGTATAGTTTTTGACATATTTACCCAGCTCTGTATGAGGCACTGTTGAGAGAACTAAACTGAAAAAAATCATTTCCTATACGGCAAAAATAAATACTACATGGATATCTGACTAACCATTGTGACTCTCTTAATGCCCTTAAATCCATAAATTGGCTACTTAACTGAAACCGAGATAGATCAAAAATTTGACTTCATGCTAAGAGTCCATGTTCCCTTCAGAACTGAGCAGATTAAGCACCATCCGCTGGTGTCCTTTCTGACAGCTCCACACTTGAGTGGATCATATTGACTAAACATCACAGGCTAGACAAATTCTCAGCTTGTGAAATAACTTCAGCTCAGTTTTTAAGCTCTGACATAGCAGTCAAAACTCTGCTAACATGATTTACAGTGAAATTAAACATGAAAACATCATTAAAATAACTGTGATAAGGTTAAGACCTAATACCACACATGCTTTCTAAAGGCAGCCAAATGCAAACACCCTGGTCTGAGTGCCCCATCAATACAGCTGAATGTACTCTGTGCTAATACAGCATGTATAAGTTACAGGCTTCCAGTATTTAATGAAATACTCCTTTTTTTCAACTTGACTCCCTTTTTACCACAGTCACAATTATTCATGCACTCTCTTGATATTTTATTTTAAATGAAGCTCTGGTATTTTCGGTGCCATTTCTAGAAGTAACATTGTAAGAGACATAATCTGCAAAGTATCTTTATTTTTAGAGTACTGTATATATAATACAATCAGCATTTAATGGGAGGACTACAGTATTAATTGGGAAAAAAAAAAAGGTTTTGCACTTTCTAAGGAAAAAATCTTATCTAACAAACATTTCTTATTCCAAATGCAGTTTTAGCAAAATGTGAATATAGAAGAATTTGATGTCTCTTACCCACATCTCACCTGCCACCTGATACATGATCAAGGTGAAAAGTAGAATGACATTGACAATATCATTCTAGTGGTTCAAAACTCTTTCAGAATTTTTCATTGACATCACAGATATTCCAGCCTCTTCTGAGGAAGATTATCCAAACAAAAGCAAGAGCTCTGAATACATATTTACCATCAGAAATTATCTTTTCATTAATATCTAATACCTTGACTTACATCCTATTCATGTGGTAAAATATGCTTTTTCTCCTATTACACTTTGACAGAAAGTCTAGTCCTTCATATATCATTATCAAGGGGGAATGACCAGACTGAGAATTGTTTTTTTCCTTCTTTCCACCTCAATTTTTTTTGCCCATTTTCAATCAGTAAAATGAGATATCCTGGAATGCTCATGGATATTATCAATACTTTACTATTATTACAGATTTTTTCCCCAGGTAACTTTTCTCATGTATTTTTCAAAGCATTTTACAGGTGATGCCATCATTCCCACTTCCTCTAACAGAGGAACCAAGATGCAGATACAGTCAAGATTACATGCTTACATGTTTATATAAATATATGCTGAGAATCTCAGATACCCTTTAACTTCCTTAACTGAAAGCTTAACTAGGAATTATCAGAGTGAGTGCTAAGATAAACCCACATATACAGTGTTTGTGCCAAGCATCACAAAGGAAATAATTGAAGATGGGGAAGTCTCTCCTGGAGCTTTTTCCAGAGGACAGGAAGAGAGCATCTTCCACAGCACTCTTTTAATGAGTGACAAAAATGACCGGTTCTGATCTACCCTCAGAATATGGAAGACATGACAGCTCACTACAGCTTCCCCAGAAATACTGTCAGATGTTTTCCTGAATCAGCGAGCAGTGTCTAGCTTGCTGGATGGACTCTCTCAAGTCCTCATCATTTCTAGCAGGTGTTATTTTGCAGGTGTCTTCATATTTCCACAGCTGAACTTAAGCACCAAACCTTTCAGCATTAGTATCACAATAACCTTGAACTTCACACAAGATACACTGTGTTTTAGAGTTGCATTTTCATGTTCTTGTCTGCACTATGGAAGTCTGGAAAATACCTGGAAAATTATCCTAAATCTGCCTCTTTCCTGAGAAAACTATGAGATATTACCTAATCTTTTTCCACTTCTCAGCACACAAATTTCCCTTCAAGTTCCTTCAATGGCTTCCCCTTCACCTTTTTTTATGTTACCGTATTTCATCTTCACTTCAAGGCTCCACACTCCACCAGTCCTTCCTGTGTCAGCCCTCCTTTCCTCACAGTGAACCTCCCGCTGACTGTGCTCTTCTCACACTGCTCTTCCTAATGCTTCTTCACAACCTTCTCTCATGACTTTTATTAAATGCTGTCACTTTTACACAGAAAAATCTGTTCCAGTTCTTGAGCACCAACTACTCCTTTTCACTGAATTATTTCTATTAAAAATTTCTCTTCAAAGCTCAGAAAAAAAAAAAAAGAATTAAGTGTATACTGCAGAAGGATACAGGCTTTTTCTGTGTGCATTTGTGAGCACTGGGCTTGAAAGGAAGCTTAAAACAATTATGGAACAGCTGAGTTTATGAAATATGCTGAAAATGAAAGGCAAAAAACAATGTCAGGCAAAAGTAACAAATAACTGGGGAGAATGGCATTGCTATATGCAAACTAAGATAAAGTAACAATTAAGGTAGAGTAAATGCTTTTTTTAAGGTGTATGACTTTATGCATAAAATGGTTGGCTCTGAACTAGTAATTTTCATGAAGAAATCACAAACTGAAGTTATAAGATTTTCATAAAAATATTAGCTGAGTGCTTGATATTGGTTTTAAAGAAAACTCCCACATTAGAAACAATTAAGAAAGTAACAGAAAAAAAAATAGCCAGCATACTATTTCCTGTTCATACCCATGCTTCTATACTTTATAAACTGCTTACTTCTAAGCATTCCACCTCAAAAAATATGTTGGGACTGGAAGAGTCATTTCCATGAAAGGAAAGACTGAATAAGCTAAGACTTTTCATTCTGGAAAAGAGACAGTGGAGAAGAAAAAAAAAAATGTGGAGAGCCTCAAAGCCGCGAGTGTCCAAGTGAACAATGCAAAAATTCATTTCTCGTTACCTCTTTCAATATATAAAATAATGGCCATCAAGGGAAGCTAGCTGATTTAAGTTCAAAACAAACAAGCAGTTCTTCATTTAGATGTAACAATTTCTAAAGTCATTGACAAAAGACTCAATAGAAGCAAAATTTTACCAGATTCAAGAATAGGCTTAGTTAATATTTGGAAAAGCTATCTAGAGAGTGCTAGGAAATAGACAAACCACAGTGGTCTTAAGGTCCCTGAGCCAGAATGTTTAAACACTAGAAGAATACTCCATGGAAAGATTTTAGACACTCGCCTTGTGCATACTGTATAATCTTCCCTTGACATCTACTTCTGGCCACTGTTGGAAAAAATAATGTTACACCAGCTCTCTGCCTGAACTTCTGCAGTTGCTTTTATGAAGTAATTTCTGAAAAATGTAAGAAAAACAAACAGAACAATTCATGTTTCTGAATGATGTCATCTCTTGTAAAAGTGTAATGACAAGAGAAGAGAGGATGGTACCTCTTCAGGTTATGCTGTGATCCAAGGGCAACTAAGATTTTAATAGCAGGAGGCAAACTCAGAATATAAGTCGGTTTAGAGATAATCTCACATGTACAAGACTGCTTATCTAAATCATTTCTGTATGTTAGATCCAATTTGGGCTTTACACTGTTTAAGACTGACTGGCACTCTCTCAATTTCATAATGGATTATGCCTGGGATGATTCAGAAACATGCTGAATCTAGGTGAACAATCCCTTGGCTCTGAGGGGAAGCTGAAGCACCGTGAGCCTCTGCTTACCCCACATTCTCAAACATATCCCAGAGACCGCAGCGTAGCAAAGTGCTGTCAGTGACCTCTTTGGAAGCCTTGGCCAAGAAGCAAATAAAGGTCTCCACCAATTGCCACGTTATTTCTAAATGTTCTGTTTGCCACCTAAGTGAACAAGTACCGTCTTCTTCCTTGTTACATGCTTCAGCAAGGCACCCTGTCAGAAATTAATGAAGAATAATCCAGTGATAAATTGCAGACAGAGTCTGGAACAGATTTCATGGTATGAGACTTTGGCTAATGTACGGCACTCACAACACTTGGAACATCTCCTATGTCAATGATTTAACACTTTGCTGAGCATTCTGAAAACACAGAGTACTTTTCATGCAATAACTGAACTTAATGAGGGCAAGAGATATCTAAGGTTTTCCAGTCTTAGGGAGGAAAAATGTGACCAAGAAACTTTCAACACACTGACTCTGCAGAAGCAAGACTTGCTACAAAAAAACTTCATTAAAAAATTCAAAATACTACTAACAGCAAAGTTTTAACATTCTTTCTTGATACACTACCTGTAGGGTGAATACCCAAATGAATAGTACTCTGTAGATTGATGACCCAAAATGAATAGTACCCAAACACTATAATCAAGATGGACAAATACTTTTGGGTAGATTATCCAGATGGTAATAAAGACACCCAATAATATAGGAAGGGCTCACCTGAAACTCCACACAGGAGGGATCTCCAACAGGAGACCCTTCCCCAGTGCTGGTCAGCCCTTAAAAGGGGTCTGGGAGAGGTGAAACCAGAGCCTACCCCTTCCAGTCACGCATGTGAATCACCTTCACCTGTGCTTCTGCATCTGACTCAGTGCTCACCTCAGGTGATCAGTGGTTTAGGCTGTGATTCAACAGTTCCCATATACTTCTCATATTTAGAACATTCTTGGAGAGTGTTGCTTTCAGAAGATGAACATGCTAACTGCAATCCACAGTCTATTAAGTTAGGGGAAGACACCTGCAATGCTAAAGGATGTGCTCACTGAAAGCAACCTCTGAATGTCTTACAAAACACACATGTGACACCTATTGCTCTTTCCTAGACTTGTCTCTGGGATACTTTGCACCTTTATTACTTGTATAAATGCCAGAATGATGTGCAAAGCAAGAATGGCTTTGACTATGAGCGATTCTTCTTCAGTACTATGTGCTATTTAGACCAGCACTGATGAATGAACCTATGACATCCTTTCTCTGGAGTATGGCAAGAAGCTGATTCACATTTCAGCAATAGGAAAACACTAGCCAGAGAAGGAATTGGTGGATGTAGGAAATGGCTGAAGCATACAGACCTTTTCTGAAGTATAGTAAGAGTAGAATATGTACCAAATAAATATACTTTAATATTTAAAATGAGGTTCTGCTTTGTATTAGCGTTTTACATTTATGCACATCTTCTTACCCTGACCAAATCCTGTTTCCTCAATTAAATAATTGTGCTGAAACTTGGAAAATCTTGAGGCAGATAAAAACAACCCACCAAACATGAGGGGGAAAAAAACATACTGAGCCTCAAACCACTGCAGTCAAAATTAGTTCTTAGGGAAGGTGCTACAAAGCTGTTTCTATCCCTGTAGAGCAAGTTGCTCAGATTTCTGACAATAATACTCTGATTCAGAGATAAAGAAAGAAGAGGGAAACCCACCCTAAGGGCAAGCCAGGCACTGATAAATCCCGTTGTTAAAAGCATTCAAGCCTCCAGGGAAAGCAAGCAATCCTCTGTAACATATAAACTACGTTCATCTGAAAAGCATGCTAAAAGGTAGTACGCTGCAGATCAGAAAGCCAGGTCTCCTTAGTGGAAGCGTGAAGCTCATTCTTCTGTACATATAAACAGATTTCCACACCCATCCATTGGTCTTCATCTGCTGCATCAACTGAAGCACACTTTCCACCCATTGATCTCCCTTCCATCACTTACACAGCTATTTTGGCCTTAGAACCAAATCAGACAAGAGGCTCCATTATAATTTAGTAAAATAAAATACAACAAACAGGAAGAGCACCTTGTAAGAAATGTAAGACCTTTTCCTTGCCTGACATTCAGAAGGAAACAAGAATATTAAGCATTTATTCCTTTCAGCTAATCACTCCTGCCTAGGTCTCCTTATAGCTACAATACACACCTCCAAATTACCTCCTCCTCCTCCCTGAATCACAACAGGATTTAGAGCTACCCTGTGGTACCCCCCTTTATAGACTGGCGGGTGAAACAATTAAATCCCCACAGCTGGCTACCCTGAAAATCCCCCTGCTCAGTTCAGGCAGCTGTGGCCCTTCCTCTAGCAAAAGGGAGAAGTTTAACTCCTTCCCTACCATCTCCTGACCTTAAATCATATCACCCATTTCATACACCATCACCAGCAATCAGAAACTCAAAGCCCTTAAAACCTGAATAAGATAAAAGCTGAAAAAAGTATTCAGATTGCTGTGTTGTAGCTGATTTTCTTTTATTATTTTTTACTGCAGAGACCTAGTCTATTAATTTCCATTAAGAAGCTAAATTTGATAAATAGATAACATTAAAAAAGAAAATGTAATTAGCGTGTAGCCTTGGTAGATGTAAACTTACTGGTACCCAGGAGTAATAGCAGTTTATGTGAAAACTAGAATGTTACTATAATTATGAAAATGAATGTATAATTTATGCATAGAAGATGGAAAATATGCAAGGTGTGTAGAGGATGTGATTATATTACATTTTCTTATTTCTATTGATAGATTATAAATCTTTAGAATATGTTCAAACCATGCATTATTCTGCATGATTTTTGAATGGTCGTGATTTCTGATAAAGTTGGTTTTTTTTCTTTTGTTTTTAATTAAACTCCATTTTATAACAGCAGCCCTTCGCCTGCTTTATTATGCCAAAGAAGCATATGGAAATATAAACTCTGAGATGTTACTGATTTATTTTGATGTTGGAGCATTTTGCTCTTGTGTAAACATTTCTTGTGACATGAATATGGATAGTTTCAAATCTTAGAAGAGTTCATTACTAAAGGTAGCATATGTTTTTGACTCCTGAACCATGAGGGAAATGAGAACACCCAGCTTGCCAAACAGTAAATTGTAAACAGTTGGTACACCCCTAAGCAAAAGACTGAAATAATTACTGTATCTGTGTTTTAGAGTAGCCAACTCGTTTTTATGTCTCATTTTTGTTTGTGTATTTTTGGTGGGTTTTTTCATTTTGCTGATTTAATGTTTTTCTGCTAGGTTTCTAGATGCAGTCTAAATATATATTTTGGGCCTGCAGCATCCTGATTGTATGTGTGCAGATGTCAGTGTGGATTCCTGGATACCCTACGACCATGTATAAAAGCCAGTGCCGAAAGAGTCAGTCATCTGTGTCCCCTCCAGACCTACTCATGAATGCATGGGATTATTTTAGCCTGGACTCCATCTTGCAAGGTGCCAGGCTTCTCTTCCCCATCAAGGAATTCTGAATACTTTCACCAGTTTGTAGGGACACCTTTCCACACACACCTACCGCCTTGGAGAGCCTCCCCTTCTCTTTCCGAGACAGCAAGGAGCAGGGTGCTATTAAGACATAAAGGCAGTTCAGTTCTTCAGAGACCCACAGACATCATGTCTTTTAACAGAAAGCTGCCTTTCTCCTCTTATTCTGATGTCTTTTATTGTTCCTGCTGCAAATGGCCACCCAGGCTTGTCCCTCAGGGTGGGGAGCTGCAGAGACACACACCCATCTGAGTGTGGAGGCTAACATGATATTTGGTTACGTTCATTATCTGCCCTGGTGCCTGCTTCGATGCAGCCATAAATGCTGTTCTGTGGCCACATTCCTGTATTTGATGTGCTGCCTTCTTGGCAGTCCCCTATATTTTTTCATATGCATAACACAATTATCTTTCAGTATCTATTGAATGGAGCTGAAGTGGTGGACGTAAATGAAGCAAAGACACACTAGAAACCTGCCCAGTCACTCAGCTGCAACTTCATCACGTGATTGCTTCTAAGTTGCATTCAGCACTTCTGATAAATCTGTCCTGGACGTCAGCATGTAAAGAAGATCTTAGGTGCTTATCTATTTCTGGGAATCTGGGTCAAGTGATTTACCTTGGTCCATGCAGCAGGATTAGGAATCCTGGGTCCTGAGTCATAGGTTAGCACTCTTTCTAGTGCCTGACACGCAAACCAGACTTACCACATTCACACTTGGTGTTGGCTGAAGTGAGGTCTTGAGTTTAAGGAGACACTGCATGATGCATAAGACGTGGGTGTGGGTTCGCAGAGTTAAAAAGAACCCAAAAAAAGCTTAAGACATTTTCTTACATATCCCCTCTCCTGAAGAAAAGGTCATGCTACAGATGCGATTGGCATTATTTAACATATTAATGGAAAACAGTCAAGCATTATAGTAAAGACCACCATGAGAGTAGAGGAAGATGCCACTGCTTGCTGATCAGAATCAAATGACGCCACCTCAGAGGGACCTACTGAATGCTTCTCTTGCATCTGCATGGATTTACCCAACATTGTGTTATAATACAACTGTCAGGAAGCACTTCCTAGGAGCAAGTAAAGCTTTACACACTATCAGAATAGGCATAATTAAATATTTTTTCTTAAACCTAGGCTTAGTGGTCTAACACTCAGGTCTGTTTTCACATTAAGTAATTTTGAAGAAAGGCAAATGTGTTCTATCATTCTAATTTGTAGCAATGTACTGATCAGGCATGTGTTATAAACCTTTCACACAGCCCTAGGAAGAATTCCTTTTGTCCCAACAAGAGCTATGTATTTGGCAAATTCATCTCTTGTGTAACATTGTTGTCTTCCAGTGTAGTTCCATGAAGGATGAATTAATCCTGTTACCAAATGATTTTTTACAAATAAATAATTGAGGCTCACTAAATGAGAAATAAAGAGACTCTGCTATTTAAAAGCCAAAGCAAGACAAAAACTGGATCCTCCTTTAAATCTCTGCAAAAAAAAAAAAAAAAAGTGTCAAAGTTCAGGAAATATAACACAACCCTGCACTGCAACACTGCATGCTCTTTCAGCAAAAAGAGGATCTCGAGTACTAGTGAAGGACAAGGAATTGATCAAGCAGCAACAAGTTCATTCTTCTGACATATAAAGAGTAGAACATAGCTCTTTTGTTCTACATTTGTTCCATGCAGTTATCAACAAGAATTTACTTAGACTTTCATCCAAGTGTCATTGTATGGATTCATTCAGAGTATGGACAGAGTGGTGGCACAGAGATAACTGCCCCATTTTTCACTCACCCCTACGTTTCATGGGTTCCATTAAACTTGATCCACCTCAGGATTTTAGGTGAATCAAAATGTAAAGCAGAAAATAAGAGCAGAAGGTTCAAGAGGAATAAGATGTGTAAAATATCAGGAAGGATAGAGTAGCAAATGTGGGACTATCTCAGGCAAACCAAGTTTTAAAGCTCCTCAGAAAAGATCCAACTCTCATGAATGATGTTGGAATTATCCAAGTACAGCAGATTTTATATTAGTAGGTAGCCTTTGGGTGACAGCTGAGGCTAGTATCTGATGTAATGAGTGGATACAGCACAGGTATAGCTTAAGCAGTGATATTAAGAGACATCGTTCTTCAAAGAACGTGTGCTGACATGCTTTTTCGTCACAAGGCCTTCACTCCGCTTTAGTTCTTTTGCTCTGAACAGTTTTTGGTATCGTCTACCGATCCCTTCAAGACCTTGCAGCAGAAAGCCATTTCTTCTCTATATCTGTGGTACCAATAACATCATAATTTTGTATATTACAAAGATATATCACATCCTTATACCCCAGGCAGCTGGCAGGGTCTGCTGCGAGCACCAGCAGCTGGGGCACGATGGAGCACAGGAGAGAGGGAGAAAGGGAGACTCAGAGTTGTCAATCAGTGTTTCCCAGTTGTTATTCATCATATGATCCTGCTGGCAGGAGGAACAAAAATTCCACCTGACCCAGGGGCACCTCTTCCCATCATCATCCTTTTGGATTCAGTCAACACCCACGAGCCAGTGGGACACCTTCCTTGCAAAGTTTCTCTACAGACAGAATTACTTTCTCTGTGAAAAAACACATTGTAGAGAAAGATGATAAGAGCTGACATTGTTCAAGCTACATTTGGCTCGGTGTTTGTGATACACTTTTCCTCCAGTTAGATCAAAAGTTATCTGTCCAGTTCCCTTGTTTCTAACTTGAAATAAGTTTTCATCTTCGTTAAAATTCATTGTTCCCCATTCTCCTCCCAGGGCTTCTCACTGTTAATTTTATCTTCACTATTACTATTTGTACTTTAAATAACCCAGTTCTGCTTTTCCACCCCTCTGTACTCTGTCCGTCAGTTTGGTCACAGCCACTTCCTACTACTTGTGCTTTGCTACTAAATAATTTTCCAATCAATTTTAAAGAACAGTTCAGAGTTTGTATCTCACAGAGAAGTCAAAAGGACTGTGGCCACGCCCAACTTCCATTGACCTCTATTCAACTGTTCCACAGTCCCCTCAAGCCTTTTCCCTCAGAAACCTCTTGCCTTCAGAACTTTATGCCTTATCATCTCACCTTCTGCTTTTCATTTTACAGGTGAAACACAAAGACAGCTGCACCCAGGTTTTCCAGATCTTTGGCTGGTTGACTATAAATTAAGCCACTCTTCTTTCTTTTGTAATTCCTACACCACATGGATGTTCTTTCAATTTTTCACACTTCTGCCTTATCTCCCTTATCTCCCAAAAATATTTTTGTTCTTAAATCTCATCTGAAAACTTTCCAGTTCACTTTCCCTTTGTTGTTGTTGTTGTTGTTTGTTTGTTTGTTTGCCATTACACAACTCATTTCCTTTCCCTTCTTTTCCCATCTCTTTTTCGCTTCTCTAGCCCTGAGATTGTGGTTTAGAGAACAGTTGTTTTGCTATTTCATCTTTATTTCTGATTTTCTTATGTTCATGCTACTCTATCCTCAGAAATTGTTTTTCATTTTTCCTCTTTGAGAGCCACTGTGGCAATCTACGAAGAACA
The DNA here is from genome assembly GCA_023055505.1 of Callipepla californica brunnescens. Taxonomy (NCBI): domain Eukaryota; kingdom Metazoa; phylum Chordata; class Aves; order Galliformes; family Odontophoridae; genus Callipepla; species Callipepla californica. The sequence continues at coordinate 11,112,623 of JALIRH010000008.1, read as the reverse complement.
CTCCTTTTCTTTATCTCTCTCCAAAGCATTTTGCACTACTTTTTATGGATGATGCTTTTATATAAATAAATTAGATTCTGATTGTATGGAAAATAAAAAGAATATAGTAAGAAAGCTCTAAGGATACTGGAAGCATCATAAGTACCAAAATTTATTCTTCAGAAATTCTTATTAAAAAAAAAAAGTCAGAGATAACACATCTGAAAATTTTGGTACACAGAACATAATTCGTGATGCTTCATAATAGTTGTTCTAAATTCAATTTTGTACCTAGGTAGCCCACTTTGGGAAGCCACTCCAAGCGAGTCATTAAGTAAAGTCCCAGAGAGAATAAGAGTGTCTCATCTGTAGTTGTAGTCCAAGACTACACTTTCAGAGAGTGCAGTGATTTTTCTCATCCTCATTTCAGCTTCCACATTGTGGCTTATTACATTCTGTCTTTAGTATATAATGTCTCAGGTATAGGTACTTTTTTTGCCACAATGTCACCAACAGGAAAAGAAAATAATACTTAAATCCTTAACAGCTGCATAAGCTTCCCCCAAAACCAAACACACTGTAGATGTGTGAGCCTTCACCATTAAATATTTTCAGCTGCTTATGTGATATACACATGTGGGAAGTTAGCAAAGTGTTAGCTTGCAATGCTCCCAGCCAGTCATATATCTTTTTTCTCCATGTGTTGTTGTCTTCTATCTTATGCACATCAGTATAATCTTTACTACCTATCTCCATTTTCTATAATGCACCTATTATAAATCTACCTGAATGTTTGCATAATAGGGAAAAAGATGTGTCCTGATATGGAGATTTAGATAATTAGATGCAGAAATCCTTTTTATGAAATTTCAACGTTCTTCAGTGTAAAATGGTATGTGGGCTCAATGTGGTTTTATAAGGAATGGAAGATTTCAGTTCCTTATTGGAAATTCTGCTGTATCAGAAATATAGCTGTATCAGAAATATAACTGTCCCATCAGCTCTCTCACACATGCAGGGAAAAGCTGACATTACTCTGAACCCTGAGAGTCACTCACCCTGGCTGTGTCACCTCAGAGAACAAAAGGTGATGGATTCTCAAGGCAGGTAGGGCTTCTCCACCATTTGGACAAACCTTGTGCCACATTGCACTGTGCAGCACATGGATCACATCTGCTTCTGAGGACATCCTTGAAGGCATTGTCAAGCTTGCTTTGCCCCCTATCAAACCACAGAGAAACAGAGCTCGATCTGGGCAGTGCCTTGTAGCCTTGACTTCAGAAACACAAACACCTGGATGTCCACAGAGATATTTCGTACTGCAGAAGTCATTTGTGCTGCTTTTAAGCCCACTCTGCAGTGACTTGCCTTTTCTTCTATGCAACACCTGTAATAGTACAGTGGGTTAGCATGATAGCTTAAGGATATGAAGAGTGAAAAACGAGGACAGAAATTCTCTTTCTGTCAATCTAACATGACAGTTGATAAAGGCACACAGACCTTCCACAGTTCATGCAGAATTGAACCTTGATAGTTTTCATGACATTGTCACTCAGTCTACAAGTGATCATCCTCCTTTCTAGAAAACTGATCTCAATAATTTATCGCTTTTAGACATTAAAAAAAATCATTAACCAGCATCCCCCACACACAACATACCTCAGAAATGATCACATCAGCCTGGTAGCTGTGCAGGCAGAGAGTGGCTGGGGACTTTCACTTGGGACCACAGAGCTGATGACATGGATGCATTGGCCTGTCCTACTGCTTCATGCCTATTAGCACTCACAGAACCAATTGTGTTTCCTGTCACAGTTTAGCTATTATCAAGTTCTGCTATTCATATGTGGACCACAGTGAATTTGAACCAAGTCCAGCAAAACACAGGGTTACTTTGGATTTCCATATGTGATGTAGTATCATTTGACCTGTGTGGGCCAATCTCTTCCTCCTTTGTCATGAAAATCCCTTGCAGAAGTCAACATGTAAAGCTGTGGATAGACTCATTCAGATTTTCCCCGTGGTATTACATTAGACAAATCGCACACTGTCATCAAGAAATGCAGCTAATTGAAGTATAGGCTGTCCAATTGATAGTAACTTCTATTATTTCATATGTGAGTCTAACTAGAACAAAATTACCCTGGTTAGCCAGAGCTTTGAGGTTACTTTTTCTGGACTCAATTTCTATACTGACCTCTCCAAATATGATTGAAGTTTTTAAACACAAAAGCCATTCTTTGTTACAATACAAATTAGAATACTTAATTTTTCAAAGAGAGGAACAGGGAAGCAAAATAAACCCTATCAGATATGCCCAAATCCAAACTAAAATAAAATTGCTTGATTCTTCACAGGCTGTGACCAACTGGATGCTCTGACTTCACCAGAGAATTATGAATATTGAGCACATAGGCACACATAATTAGGAAACATGATGCCAATTTAGGACCAAATTTTAATCTTAAACATTTGAAAATGTTAGTCAACGTGTGTCAACTTTAGGCAACTATTCATGTAAGGTTTTGCCTCGGTGAGTCTGGATAGTCTTCAACAATTCTGTAAAAATGTAAATTCAGCCAGGTCTCCCTAGTGGCTTACCATGTTTCTCCTGCTAATAGCAAACAGTTTTAAGAATCACCCATATGTTTTTTGTCAATCTTCAGCTTTCTAGGATTACCTGTGTACCATGTCTTGAGTGACAGAAATATCGTGATCTCATAATTTGTACATTGTTGAGTCACTATGCATTGTGTCCATGTGATGTACCTTAAAAACTGATATTTATGTTTTAAATCAAAGCAGAGTTATCCTGTGCCTTTCTCCAGATGTAGCAGTCTGAAGAGAGATGGCAGTATTAGTACAGCTGTACAACAACAACAAAAAAAAAAGGGGTTAGGTAGAGAAAGTCACAATTGTGTCTCTTAGTTACAGCTCAGCATCAGGTTTCTCTGCTGACCCAAGCACATTTCTGCTGCACAATTTAGAAAGGACTTTCCATTCCCTGTTTCTTACAGAATATTTTTCTTATAGCAGCATTTACATTTACAGATTCAGTAAAATCATAAAAGCAGCATAGATAGTGTTGAGATAACATTTACCTTCATGCCTATTAATTCAATCAACCTTTTGTTGTCGACTTCAAAGTGAAAAAGATGTAGTCATAAATGGGAAATTAATATCATTATAGGGCTCCTGTAAGCACATTGTTCCATTTTAAGAGGGATGCTCTCTCTCTTATTCCTTGTGGAATATAATGATTCAGAATTATGTCATATTTTGTCAAAATTCATGAGGTTTTTAAAAGTCACTAGTGTTTATGAGTGATTTTTAAAAATGCATGTTTCCAAATTCTTTAAATGGATCTTAGTTTGGTCACCACAGATCTTCAGGATGCTGAAAGTAATCCCTGTAGGCAATTGGGAAAAGTGATGTGACTACAAGCCAGTTCTCTTTTTTTTTAAACATATCCACTGTTTTAATTCCTAGCAACCAGTTCCAAGGGTGTAGCCTATGGACTGCACACCGAGATTTTACACTGGTCATACCCACAGTCAGTTTTACGTGGGGAGGGACTCGATTCACACAGCATCACCTCTGCCCCACGGTTGACTGACTAAAACTTTTTGAAGAAGTGGAAATTAATTATTCTTTACGGAGTCAGTAATGCGTATTAAAACATTTGTATGCATTTTCAGATGCTACCAGTATCATTTCTGAAACATTTGGATTTCACATAAGGCTTCACAAATGGTGGGAGGGCATGTAAACATCCAGTAGAATGAATAAAATGACCCCTAAATTATACTGGGACAGTCCAACCTTATTTGCAATTGAATTCTTTCCTTTTGTATATTTTCCAACTGATATCATTAAAAATAATTATTACTCTTCTAAGTTGCACTTAGGATCAGTGTTTTATGTGCTAAGTGTTGGATATTCAGAAGACATAGTTCCTGCTCCAAGGAGGCTGCTAGTATGAGAGACCAAAAAAATAAAAAAAAAAAAACAGAATCCAGATGGGGAAATGTGATATAACATACAAGCACAGTGGTTAAGGTGATGATAGCTTCACATCTTAGCCAAAAGCCTGCAAACTGCACAGAACTGGTTGATATCCACACCCATACAGTAACCCATTGATTCCAGTGGGGCTCTGACAGGCAGCTAGAGCTTCCTTTAAAGCACTAAAACAAAAATGAGGTCTCATAATTCCTCCACTAAAGCTTTTTAGTGTTCTAATTTATTAGGTCTATTGATCTTAGTGCTAATTTTTACTAAAATCATTTTTACTCCCTACCTACATTTATGATCAAACAAGGCTGTTTATGTTTTCATGTACAACTAAACCTATTTTATTTTACCTTTGTTTTTTAATTTAAAAAATTAAGCCATTTTCAATTTTAATTTTCAAATTTTTCCTTCATTCTTTCAATTAACCCATTTTCAGCTATTTATGTTTCTTTAAGTTACCAGTTTTTGCTGTTTAATTCCAACACTTCTGCCTCCCTCAGTCTCAGAATTACTTTAAAATTTTAGTTCTTGTTCCTACCCCCTTGCAAAATTCTCAAAGAATCAAATTACTTCTTCTACAGTCAGCACAATGTCTTGATTATCATTAAGTTGTCTAAATTAATCTTTGCTAACCCATTCAACAATGTGAATTCCAAAATAATGCACTATATGAAAAATAGTGTGAAAATAAACTATCTAGTAATGATTAGAACTCCTGCTGATTGCCTGGCTTTATGTGAAATGATGGCAATCACATGTTCAAAGCATGCCAACTGAAGTGTGGCTGCCATACTTAGCAGTTCAGCTTCTTATGTGACAGTAGTATGAAATACGGCAAATAACCTTTCCAGGGCTGTCATATATGGTTGGAAAGTTGTGTCAAAAATTAGAAGACTGAACAGAATTTGTAGCGAGGAGAGGAGAGGAGAGGAGAGGAGAGGAGAGGAGAGGAGAGGAGAGGAGAGGAGAGGAGAGGAGGGGAGAGGGAGAGGGAGAGGGAGAGGGAGAGGGAGAGGGAGAGGGAGAGGGAGAGGGAGAGGGAGAGGGAGAGGAGAGGAGAGGAGAGGAGAGGAGAGGAGAGGAGAGGAGAGGAGAGGAGAGGAGAGGAGAGGAGAGGAGAGGAGAGGAGAGGAGAGGAGAGGAGAGGAGAGGGGAGGGGAGGGGACGGGAGGGGAGGGGAGGGGAGGGGAGGGGAGGGGAGGGGAGGGGAGGGGAGGGGAGGGGAGGGGAGGGGAGGGGAGGGGAGGGGAGGGAGAGGGAGAGGGAGAGGGAGAGGGAGAGGGAGAGGGAGAGGGAGAGGGAGAGGGAGAGGGAGAGGGAGAGGGAGAGGGAGAGGGAGAGGGAGAGGGAGAGGGAGAGGAGGAGTTAAACCAGACTGCTCCTTAACAAATCTTATATCAGGAAGGGTCAGGTATTTTTTCCACGATTAGTTAAAAAAATGCAAGTTGAAGAAATTAAATGTCTGTCTCTTTAAAAGGTGAAGACATCTGTATCAGGTTGACCATGGATACCTCAAAGAGAAAAGTTAATATTATGGATATCAGAGGCATTATCTTAGGTCCTACTGCTCTATATAAATCTTGCCAAAACCCTTCTCATAACATCCAAGGAGCTTTGAGTGGTTCAGACTGGAGCGTGATTTGTGTCAGCTGCCTCCTGTGCTCTATGTCCCTCCTCCTCCAAAGGGAAAGAGGTGTCAGAAGGGCAGGAGTATAAGTGTAGGACTTTTACTTTCCTCTGCTTTTAAATAAGCAGATAAGCAGTCTGTTAATGGCACCAAAGACTTCACAGAAAGTGTGTCTTGCTCTTGGATGAGGAAGTTTAAATGTGTCCCAGTTCCAACAGAAGCTCATAAGAGTGTTGTCATTTTAGTTGCTATACTTCTGTCAAACAGGAGTTTTAATTTTGGTTGTACCATAAGGGTAAATATTCCCACTGTCAAAAAATGTCCTTTAGTCAGCATGGTTTTCCACTTGGAGAGCTAGTATAAACTACACTGGCAGAAGGATATTTTTGCAGGTATAAAGCAAATCTACCTTAGGAGGGTCTCTTTATAGAGATTGTCTAACATCATACACATAGACAAAACCTTGAGCTGGTTCTCCAGAATTTTCTGTCTTTCGCAGAAAGAGACACTTCCATTGGTCTGCAGGAGCCATAGTGGACACTGCTTTCATCCCAGAGATTAAAATGAGTGTATCTGAACTTGGTATTCAGTCTGATTACAAAAGATCTCATGAGTGAGTGTATTTCAAAGTTTCTATAGCATAATCAGAAATTAAGAAGCAGAAAAAAAAGCTACAAGTGACATAGACGATAGAAATGCGTGTCCATATTGATATTAAAGCACCATGTACTATGCTGTGAGATGTCCCTGTACAAACCACAGTCTGTTCCCATGTGTATAATAAGCCTCAAAAGTTGTAATTTTTACATGTGGAGAGGCCAAGTGAAATTCTCCAGTATACACCTGCCTAGCAGTTGACCATGTAATAAAATGCCTAGCAACACCAGGACGAATCTGCATTTCCATAACATCTTATAGCTGTTCCTAAGTAATTTCATGACAATCTGTTTCTAAAGAAAGTGTAAATATCATGTTGTAGACAGAAAAACAAGGAGTAAATGGAATAAAAAACATTTGATATACACTACATGGAAAGATTATCCAAACCTCTCAACCATTTTATTGGTATATTTAAACATTTTTGACCACTGTCCTATACCATACTTAATACCAATTCTATAATATCTGTGTTAGAATATTGCAACTTGCTTACAAGTAGGGAAAGGCATGTCTAAACCATCATCTCTAACTTATCAGCTCTAGTGGCTAGTATCATTACTGGTTCTACACCAAGATCTGCAAAAGCCAGCTGTAGCCATGCAACTCTCATTAAAAGCAGCTGGGAGAGTAAATCCTTGTGTGACTGAAGTACAGGGATACATGTTTGCTAGTAATATGCCTCTCAGCCTTTGTGACTAATCGGTCTCATCTGTGATAGCATGATACAGGTATCTCCGGTGGACACGCTTCCATTTTGTTTAAACATTTATACAGTTCATTAAGTTGTAAATCCATCACCTTTTGGAAAGTACACTATCATAGTGACATATAAGAGTGATTCCTCAGATGTCCCATGGTTACCCATTTTGTACAGTTTGTAGATGGACTTAACCATCCTGAGGCTCTTCCCACACTCTGGATGAAAAACTGGAGGAGAGCAGAGAAACTGGAAGAAATGTTTTGGGATGTAGTTTATTTTTGCTAGGGAATCCCTCATATAAGTGGAAGATATTCTCCTTAGGGATACTCCATTCTCACAGTGCCTGTTGCAGAAACTCATATACTGGCCCAAGTGGCATGTGAAAGTAAATTTGTTATTTTATTATAGTCTTTATGGTGTAAGACCATACATCCTTGCACAGTAACAACCAAAAGGAGTCACAAAGGAAAAAGCAACATCACAGTTTCTGGAAATGACTATATAAATGCAGCATTTCCTACCATGTTTGAAGTTTAACCAGGACGTACACCTTTACATAAGAAAGTGGGGGTTTACACTGCAGTTTCTCACTCATTAAGGAGCACAGATAATCAATGTTTAAAGGCATTCTGGTGTTCTGGTTTTGCAAGCAGTTAGGAATCTAAGTCATCTTAAAAGTCTGCCCTGAATTCTAGCACACCACTATATGTGGATTCATTTATGCATTTGAAAGGTGCGCACAGCCTGCACTTAAACTGGGACAGAATTTGGGACTGCCCACAGTAACATATACTACAGTATATATATACATATATATACAGTAGAATATACTACAAGTTCCATCAAAGCTTTCATGTCATAAGTTTTGCTGAGATCATTGTATCATTATATTTTCTCAAATGCAATAATCCTGCAGTTGGATGTTCATATCGTTTCTGTGCACTCTGTTGGCTATTTTTCCCAGAGTGTACGTTTATAACCTTAGGTCATAAATAATTAACACAATTTAATTTTCAATACTACTGGAAAGAATACAGTTGATGTATCTCAATAAAGTCTGTAACAATAAAATGCAGATGTGAACTCTGACTGAATGGAAGATTAAGATAACCTGTGATATTTTCCAAATGTCCAAAAAAATGCATTGGCTGGTTAGTTACTGTTGTATGATGTAGCTATTAATTTCAATGGGATTACGCCACAATAGAATCTTCTCAGTAATTTTAAATACATTTGCATGAAATGACCCCAGCAGCTGGAAGAATGAATCATATTTTGTTCTTATAAAAATTCAGCTAAAATTAATTTCTGTGCATAATTTACTGTACTAATCAAAATTCTGTATTTAAATATATAGCTATAAATATTTAAATATACGTTTCCATTTGAAATTTCCAGTATTATTATAAAATGACATAAAGTCATAAAGTCAAATATATGCAACTATGGCCAATATAGTTTGAGTTGTTTCATTACGATCAATAGTTATGCTGATTAACACCAGCTGAGGATCTGGCCCAATAAACAGCTAACTACATAATGAGCAAAATAATCCACTCTGTTATTAATTATAAAAAGAGCTAACGAATACTTAATCCAAATGTTAGAGTTTGCAGAGGGCGTTCCAAAGCACGTAGGCAGTGGAGGGCAATTTGGGAGCAGATCAGTGTGTCAAGCTGTGGAGTTCCCACATTTCTCTGTTCTCAGCTATAAACCCTTTGCATATTTTGGAGTAAAGGAGGAGTCTACTTTTTTTTTTTTTTTTTTTTAATGCTGGAAATATGCCAAATCCTCCTATTACAAGTATTTATATATATTGCCAAATGCTCTCACTGGGCATACTCTTTGTATCCCCATAACTACTGGTTTTGCTCAGTCCATTACTCAATAAAACTATCCACCAGCCCAGCTGGAATAGTCTGGTCAGAGAAACTGGGCACCAGAAATTCAGACACATCTAGCTGAAGAAATTGGGCTGTTAATAAATCCAACGTGCTGAGATTTATTACATAATTTTTGCATTAGAAGAAAATAAAAAGCACTTCCTCATGGGTGCAAATATGTTTTACTAAGGATCATGTAATGACATGACTTGAAATGATAACAGTATTTAAAAGTATGATGTGAGAGAAATGGACTAGCGATAATAGACATAAATTCCTTTTAGATCTGTATTTTCCACTCATTCATCTATCACTGACTTCAGTAGGGCCAAGAGTTCAACCCGGATGTCCTAATGATTTGGGAAAAATTGAAAGTACCTCAGCTTTAAAGAATTTTATTTTCCGCCTATAAGCAGTATTCGAGATCGAGTATGTTCTCCCTAGTGAATCTGAAAAGAGAATTCATGTATTTGCTACCTTCTACTTTCTACATGCAATTTTTCTATTTTCTTATCATTCTGTAACAATGAAAGATGCCACATTAGTGCATAGAGCCTTAATCTTAACCTGTCAGATGCATTCATTCCTTTCACTATAAAAAATTGCATTTCACATTTTCTTTCCTTAGACCCCAAATTTGCAAACACTTAAGCATGTGCTTAATATTAAGTCTCATTTAGTACAGAATAGGAAAGCAATGAACTGTACTTAAGAGACATCAGTTCTCTACAAAAATATTTTATAGCTGTTTTCTGAGACAACATTTAATTATTTTAATACCAAATTGGACTGTTTCATCTCATCGGCAGTGTACTACAGAAATCTTGAAGCTGCTATTTAGGCTTCTTTTGATCTGGTGAATATTTTCTGTTTTTGAGAATTCTTTGAATAACCCATTGATTTAATTGCCGCTCTTTTTCCTCCAGCCTAGCAACTTATCCGGAGCTATCACGCATTAAAGGCAATGAAAATAGTCCAGACTGATTTACAATAAAAAAAAAATATTTTTAATATTAGTATTCCTACAGTAGATCACTAAAGGAATAATAAAAATGGTAGGCTGTTGTTAGTGCTTTAAAAAATTGGATTTTTATTTAAGCAAATCATGTCAGTGTCTGAAGCCTACTGGATTATCTTCTAACATATGGTAAGTATTGGTTATGTGGTGTGCTGGCTTGCATTTCATTGTTGGAAAAGCATAGAAAACTGATTTTAGTATGCCTTTGCTCTTAGCAGCAGGGTATAATCATTTTTAAAAGAAATTATGGAATCAAGCATTAGCATACTGTGTAAATTTAGGATTTATGGAAGGATGTCATATATCACACACATATATTGCTTTGGGATGCTTAGGAAATCTTCAGTACCACATGTCACTGTTTTGTAGTTGTTTAAAATGGTAACTAAGCACACACAAAAAGATAGCAATGCTAGGGTAGTCTGCTAAAAATTACATAGTTAAGTATTTAATAAACATAGAGAAATGTTAATATATTATCCATTTTACACCCACTGAACTTTAAAGAATTTTCTCCTACTAACACGTCAGTTATCATTATCCCTGAGAGCATTAGTTACGACGCAGGTATTTAGCACCTTGCAGCCTCGCCACTTTTACAGGATTTCATTTGGGTGCCTGGAGGTGGGAGGTTGGAGGGGGCATCCCAGGAAGCAGGGTCCCTGCCACCCACGACAGAGCTGACCTCTAAAGAGCAACGGGGCAGCTCGGGCTCATTCTCTGTGCAAGTGGAGCACATGCTGAGTCAGCAGGTGACACTGTCTTGCTGGCAACCCAGTGGGTGCAGGATGAACGCATAGGACATTTACCCAACAAAGGTCTGCAAAAGGAGTTCTGCTCCAACACTTAACTGCTGTCGGCCTGATCTCCTCATACAACCTGCACCCTGTTACAGTAAACAGAAAATCAAAGTTGTAACTACTAGGTGAGAGAACAGTGCCTGTTACATACTCATCAGCTCACAGACACTGCTGACTGTAGACTTGACTTGAGCCTTTAGATTCCAGGAGTGTAATTAATCTACTAATGCCAACAAGAAAATTGTCTCTTCCAATCATTTGTTTTAAGTACTTGGTGCTTCAAAAAGTCATCTCAAAATTGATCTCACCTGCATCAAAATTAACACAAGACTTGGAGGCAAGAAGACTCCTGTCTTGTGACTCTCCATTGCTGTCACCTCAGTTCCACCAAACCTGTAACTTGCCACCAATCATTTGATCATTGCTTTTTATTCCAGACTTGTGTTTAAATAAGTCTGTACATATGTTAATCATCTACATAGCTGAGCCACAAAACCCCAAAATTTAAAAGAATATTGGCTGTTACAGGACTTTTCTGTTGGATTCTGGCTATATGAGGGTTTGCAGTGAAGCCACTGCGGTGGCAGATCCCAGCATCAGGCAAAAAAGAGCGCACACAAAGTCAAAATAAATCCCTGTTTTACATTGCACCATGGGCCATGTTTCACCAGCGGCAACTCAAACAGTGAGTCACCACAGTCCTTTGAGATTTGGGACCAACACATGTCGTGGGTGTCAAGTGCTAGGCAGAAAATTGCACTCCATGAAAAATGAACAGTGCTAGTGCCTGGATTACTCTATTTAGAGACCAAAAAGACAATAGTGGTGGGAACTGCTCTTGATGTAAATGATGGCTAATAGCCATTTAGGAGAGACCATGTTGTGGCCATGTAACAACTATCCAGAGGTGACTGCTTAAGAATACCACATCCTGACATTTCTCTAGGTGCCAGCCCTGATCTCCTGAGTTCAGCTACGTTCTTGCTTGGTGGGAGATAAAAAAGTAAATCACAATTCACAATGCTGACACACTGAATGTCTTAAATTTTAAACTACTAACTGTTCATGGAAGAAGCAAGCACAGCCAGAAGCAGTATCAATTATTTAAAATTATAACATACAATGCCAGAATCAGCAATCACATCAGCAACTGGTCCAAGATGCTTGGAATTTGATCCAGAAGTGAATGCTTAAGCAAAATGTCCCATCCTGTGCAACTGCAGCCCACCACATTGAGTGTAAGTGTAACTCACTTTTGTAGACAAGAATTCTGCATTCCTGACATAGCCCCTGACCTAGTGCTTAGATATTCCCTTGCAAAAACCCTGTTATTCTGTAATAACATAAAGAAATCCCAACTTTTGGTATTGCTTCATGACCTGGCACACTGACCAGTGTCCCAGCCAGGTTCCTGGGTCAGCCAGGCTCTCCAGAGCAAGTGCTTGGATGGACCATGAGGCACATTGAATCTGTGCAAGGAAGAGGACCCTGGGTGAAGCCAGGAAAGCTAGTTTTGGAGTCAGATGTGAGCCTCCAAGGTCTGCTCTGCTGCAGAAGAGGCTTTCTCTCTCTTTGTTTCCCTGTGCTGTGCTGGCCACTGATTGCTCACCAGTGTTCTGCAAAGCTTGGAGACCTGGGGGAAAGCTGCCTGCCTCTGCCCAGATATCTGGGAGGGCAGTGTCACAAAATGATTCTCTGACCCACTAATTCATTTTGAAAATGCAATTACGTCTAATTAGTGTGTAGTGTTGGCTGACTTCAGTGTTTATATTGGTTAGTTTCCATGAAGTGAGATTTCTGGATTATTTACTATTGCTAATAACTTGTCCGGCTTTGATGGCCACATTACATTTGGCCAGGGTTTTTTTTGTCAATTATCCTGATTTCTTGTATGACTCCTGATCTTTATCTACACTTTCTCTTCAATGAGCCCTCTCAGGACAGGAATTTGTCCTTGTTGCAGACAGATTGTAAGGGCTGGTCTGCAGAGTGACTGAACAAAAAGAAAGGAATTTGTTTACAAACAGCTTGCTGGGATAAGTTTGCCCAAGCATGCAAGCTATCCAAATTTCACATAAAACATGCCTCTTACACTGAAGGAGAGTAAAGAAAAGCTGTGGCTCATGGTTGGGTTTATATTTGCATTTTCCATCAAGGGGGTTATTTGATCCTCTCTGCAGGGAGCATTTACTTGAAAGATGGGTCTCAGCCACAAAGTGTAAATTCCATTTCACTCTTCCAAAAACTTTGGAGCTATTCAGAACTCCCAAGTTTTGATCCTCATCCATTCCAAACTTAGTCTGTGGAACAAGAGCTACCTTCCTTTACAGTTCAGCTGTCTCTTTAATATGCTCTCTTCTCTTTCATTCTCAATAGTGTCTCAGCCTCTTGCTCGCATGTGACAGTGTCAGCTCAAGCATATGCAACAAACTCACAGTTCAGAATTACTTGGCTCTGCAACACAAGATAATCTTAAGGAACAACTGCAAATTAAATGCTGTAATACAATATCCACATATATGTTATCTGATAATGTACACTGTGATTTAAATCCTACTACTGTCAAATTCTTTGAATCATTAAAAGCACAATACCCGATGGACAGTATATTCATTCTAGAAGTGTTTTGACATTTTGGATCAAAACAATTTTTTGAACGGTTAGCTAATTTTCTTAGCGATTGTTCTCTTCTGTGCTGTGTAAACTAAGAACACTTTACCAGTTATGGTGAACTACCATTTGTATCTCTGAACTACGGAAGTATATGAAATCTCACATTTTCAACAGTGGAAGTTCTAGCGAGAAATATAACATTTATGACTCATTAACAACCAGTGACATTTGTGTCTTGATATTACAGAGGGCTGGGATGTCGTGAATCCAAACTTTCACCAATAAAGAAATTTTCCTTTACAGTAGAATTAGCTTAAAAAATCAAAAAATAAAAAATTTGGCTTCCTGAAACCACCAAGGCTGCTGACATCCCTGTGCTATAAGTTGTGCAGCTGGATTAGATCAATTAAGTCCCCAGAGTATTAAATAATATTTTACTACTATTAGTTCATGCAGCTTAATTCTGATACAAAAGCAGTACTTCAAGGCTGAGCAACAACACATTTTTAATTTCCTCGCAGCCACTGAGTACAAAGTCTTATGCTGGAGTAACACACTTAGTAGTGGTATCAGTTCATCCTGCTTATTTTTGTGAAAGCTCTAATAACATTTTATTTTTACTATTTATATCCAGATCTAGTAATATTTGTTTAACTGCTGTTATATCATCTACAGTAAACTCTTCAAAAAGATGAGGGGAGACTTCTGAAAAAATGCAGCTTTATCATAGTTGTGTAGGTAATGACTGTATTATAAAATATTTTATTTTGACCTCTTTATTGAAACATCCTACTGGTTCAGGCTTGCACACAGATATATATTGGGAGTTTACAACAACCTCCCAAGAAAGCTGTTGTTGTTTAACTACAGTCTCCCAGGGACAGCTGTGGCACAAGTTCTGTAGCTCACTCATTTTCAGATGGAGTCAAGTGCAGTGAGTTGTATCTTGCTTTCTTTGAAGATAAGTGGAAGCTGTCTCAGGTGCATGCAGGAGCAGAGCTGGGTTCTTTGGGCACTACCAAAGAGCTCCTGCAAGGAGCAGAGCTGGTGTTGGCCACCAACAAGCAGCACAGGGACGTGCTAGTTCTAGAAGGTGCACCCTAACTTCCACCATCCTAAGATCAATCAGTGTCCTGCCTCAGCAGCAGGAAGGGATTTGTTTATATGTAGATTGCGAGAATAAAGATTTTAACATTAGATGTTGTTTTCCATAAAAATATTCAACATTGCTGCTGTTTTCAAGAATAAGTTTTTCCTACATATATTAACATTTTGCCTCACATTTCAATGACTTTTATTCAAACTTACTTCAGCTGAGTTGCAAAATGTTGTCTTTGTCCTTAAGACCATGACAGAGAACTTTATCTGCATTCAGATGCCTACTGGTTTGTGGTATTTCAATAATAAAACAGCAGGATTGAAGGCTCATGATGAGAAATCTGACTAATTACCTGTTAGATGATAGATGGTTGTAACTCGGCAGTGCCAGTCACTGAAAACAAAACACTTCTAGATATCAATCAGCTCCCTGACAAATTCAATTTCCATCACATTCAGTGGACAATAAATGTGAATTTTACCTCAGCAGCTATATAGCTTTGACTTTTAACTTTCCAATATGCATAATGATATTTTAATAAAGTAGAGATTTTTTTAAGTAAATTAGTATTTAAATACCTGACATATTCATATTTCAGGCTCAAAGCTGGTGGAAATAATTAATGTTGTAAATCTGTCTTGTGTACTGCTGCAGAAAGCAAAGGTATACTTAATAGCAGGGTTTTTTGTTGGTTTTTTTTTTTTGGGGGGGGGGGGGGGGGGTTGTTTGCTTTTTTTGTTGTTGTTGTTTGCTCCATTTATTTTTATTTGAGACCAATTATTTACAACACTTCTAATGTATGTATTCACTCCCTTGTTCCAGAACCTTCTTCATCCATATGTCAGTGAGTTGGACGCAGATTCTACATGTGATTCAAAAAACAAAATGTCCAATTATCACTGCAACATACAGGCATATGGGTAAAGTTAAAACAAAGAGGGACTGAAGAGTGGAAATTGAATATGGGCTCCAAGAGACACCTCTCCTTTACACATAGGGACCCATTGCATTGCCAACATCTGGAAGTTGTGCATAAGCTTGTCCAACTGAGAATGAATCTGAGTCTACTTATTCTGTTATAAATCAAGGGAGGTCAATCAGAGTGCGTTTAATATCCAGATCAACAGTGTGAGATGAGAATTAGGCTCTAGAGGTCATAACATTTTGTAACATCGGACACAATGATGTGGAAGCTAAGAGGAAATGCTAGAGTCGCCCCCACGTTGTTATTTGCACCCTGATATCGCTGCAACAAATCACCGTGATGAGTGATCCCTTGCCCCGTGCCTGTAACAGCCAGGCTCTGTCCTGAACATCTGAAATCTTCACGTATCAAGGGCTACAAACTCAGACAAAATCATTGCAGCATCAACAAAACAGAAAGGAAGGGCAGCAAGACGATGTTAATACCTGAAAACCCTGGCTAAATAAATAAATAATCAATCATCCCTTAATACAATTGTCTTTCCTGGAGGTGGGGACCTGAGGTGCAGCCATTTCAGTGCTCCCCGTCAGCTGCCCATGGTGAAGCAGAGCTCCAAGGAGCTGTCTGCAGCCCTCAGTGCAGGAGCTGCGGGGAGCTTTGTCCTTGGGAAACAGGATAATTATTAAGCAGGTAACATCTGGGACCTGCTTCTCTCCAAGAACATCAGGGAATGATAACTGTGTTAGTGTAAATGACGGCTGGGTGTTTGCAGGGCTGGCCGCTGGTCTGTGTGCTCCATGTAATTGATTGACAGGTGCTGGTAGAAGCCCCTCTGCTCATTTCTCCTGACCAGAAGCTGTTTCAGCTTTTATCCAGAGCTGCCCTCATGATCCCCAGCTGCACAGTGTACCAGGGCTGGCAGAAGACGTGGGGCACCCTGGGAATGGCATTAGCCCGGAGCTGGGGCCTGTCAGCACAGGGAGGCCCAGGCTGGAAGGGGCCTTGCTGGAGTTATAGCAAGATGCAACAGATGGAAGGGCTGAGAGCATTTCAGCACTGTAAGAGCTGAACCAGGAAACACACCACAGCACAACACTTCTCCTGAAGGCGCCTTTCTTCCCGCAGCCCTTGCCACCTCACCGTAGTGCTCTGGGAACAGCTGCCCAAGCCCCAGCCGCAGTGTGTGGGGTTCCCAGAGCACTGCAGGTTGCTCACATATGGATCAGATTTGACTGCCTGGTGTTAGGTTTGGTTTAAATGGTTTTACAGTGGAAGCTGAGGCAAATTTGCCCTCCAAACCACATCCCTCTCTGCAGCCTGTCATTTTGCAAGTCACTGTTGTTTTCCAGTCTGTAGGGATACATGGTGTTTGTTCTGAGTTTTCAGGAACTATTTCTAACATTGTGCTAAGATCTTTACTAGTATTATCGAGGTTTGTCTCTCACTTTGAACACAGGCTACCACTGTAGCTTTAGGAAAGCAGCGAGAAGCTATATTCTTTAAAACAGGTTATTGAAGATCATGTCACCAAATTGCATATATATATACATATACATAACACATAAAATACCTAACAAATGACACATAACACATATGTAGATGTCCCTGTTCATTGCAGGGGAGCTGGAGTAGATGATACTTAAGGGTCCCTTCCAATTTAAATGATTCTATGGTTCTATGATTCTGTACACATATACATGCATATGTGTGTAGGTAATCAAACAAGAATAGCTTGTATTACACCCTTTGGAAAACAATGATGATTGTATCAACAGATTCTTCTGTTTCTGATACAGGCAATCAATGACCAGGCTCACATCTATATACTACATGTAATTATATACATATTGAAGATTTTATAAAGATTTTTTTCTTAATCAGACACTATACAGAAGAAATCTACTTAGGCTTTTCTTAGAGCAGCCTGACATCAAGGGATTTCAAAGGGGCAAATGCCACCATTAAAGCTAACATGCTATTTATGATTTTAAATGGCAAAGGTGTGATTTAGCCCGCTCTATTACAGATGTTATAAGTGATGTTTCATATAAGAATATAATTTTCTCGTGGCTTTCCGGGTGGAGTTTCTGCTGGCTTCTTTAAAGGGCCTGAATGTAAAACAGCTGCAGAACTATGAATTGTGCCCTGGCTAGTGAAATTGCTCCTTTTTTTTTTTTTTTTTTTTTTTTTTTTTTTTTTTTTGTAATCTCTTGACATGGCAGCATGGCAGCTATTTAATTACAGTCATACAAGAACAATAAATAAAAGTCACATGACTTATGTTTCATTAAAATAAAATCCACTATTCTTTTTAACTAAATTGTCATTTCCCATTTATTTTCCTCTGATGTGGTTGCCAGTGCCCAATTTTTAGGCTCAGTGCACAACAGTGATAAGGTCAAAACCTGAGACAGGGTGATGTGATTAGCCCTGTCCTAGGCTACCTCATAAAAATGTCTGCCACAGCACATGCTCTGTCATGCAAGAAAAATTGGTTACCAAAAGGCTCAACAGAACAGAGAGTTGTATGAAGATGCAGAAAGTGCCACTGTCACTTTTTACAGCCTCCTCTCAAATGATTTGTACAAGGGAGATTTTAAAATGAGTGAATAAAGGATAAAAGTAGGCTCTCTAGAAAATCAAAATTGTGGTGGGTGGTCTGACAGCTCCAATAACTGTTGCAGATGACCTTAATGAAGCAGAGGTATGATTCGTCAGTCCCATAATACTTCTGATATATGTTCCCTGCTTCGAAACAGGCGCAAACCCAAACAAAACCTGACCTGATGAGGTTTGGTTCACAGAGGTCTCCTCTCTCCATGAGAATAGGTGGGATTACAGGCATCGGTACTACCCACTAATACGTCACAACAGACAGAGACTTTATTTATCATGAGGAGAGTACAGACAAAGCTTTCGAATAGATTTATTAGTAGAAGGGAAAAGAAGAACCTAGCATGGACAAACTGCATGTTCCCCATGTCTCAGCTGCCAGGACTTACTGCCCTCAGGCTTAGATATATTTATCTGGATATAATTCAGTAAAATCTTGTGATTTTGGGCCATTCCAAACAAACAATGCACCCAGGGTGTCAGTCAAGGATGTCCTGACAATGCAATGCTTCACATTTCAGTTTGAAATAAAAGATGGAGATGCTAACTAAATGCTTTCGCAAAGATGAGTTATCTTCTCAGAAATTGATAGTATTAATTGTATCTTTCTAAATGGTTTAAGGACTGTAAACATTAAATTGATGGCAGTTTTATCTGGGTGAAATTACTAAAACATATACATCAGTGGGAGAGAGAGAAAAGCATATGGAATATATATATATATATATATATATATATTCAGAACTTGATTGTGCTGTTTCTTTGTATTCAAAAGCCTCTGCGACTTCACTGGAAATTTTACATATGTGACAGTTGCAGAAATGAGTCCTCAAATTGTAGAGAAATCAAATTTCCATGTTAAAGAGACCCTGTTTCTAATTTCACTTGGAAAAATCATCGTTTTTCATATGTCTCCCCTTCGTGTTATTTTTCCAGCCTTTCTAAACGTCGGGCCTTTTCATAAGTGAGGGTAATAAATAAATAAATAAGTACATAAATACTTTTTTTTTTTTTTTAATAAAAAAGAAAGAATGAAAGGGAGAAAAGCCGTGTCTGTGTCTTCCAGGGGACAAATATGCCACTGGAACAAGTGTCTGGTGTCAAGTACGCTGTCAGGAGTAAAGAGGAACATGGGTAATACCATTTGCACCCCAGTGCTCAAAATAAAATATTGATGGCAGCATTCCCTGAGAAATTAAATTACTAGGAAAAAAAAATCTAAAAAATATGCAATTCCACTGCCTTGTTGAAAGCCCTCACATAAATTATGGTCAAATTAAAGTCCTTTTGTCTTTGGCACACTCACTTTATGACCTTGAGGGGTGTTCCCATATAACTGTCTGAGGTTTTCTTCTTTAGAAAGAGTTGCATTTCTTATGTACTCATTGGCCAAGGAGAAAAGCACAACTATTAGGTAGGTTTGAATGGGTGAAAGTCAGTTTGTTTTCAGGAGTCATTAGGTGATCTGGGCTCTATTTATTCCCCATTTAAACCTCCTAAATGATTCATCTTTAGTGAATCTCAAAATGACAGAAGTGTGCTGATGACAAAGGGTTAAGTCCCACCAGCTAAGCCAGTTTGTTTCCAACTGCACTGACAGACGGAGAGACTTAGCAGGTGATGAGAGTTCCCTTTTTGTTGTCTACTCAGCCATCAGTAGTTAGTGGCTGGATGTTAGATAGCTTCCCTTCTCACTAAGCTAAAAATAAAAAATCAAAGTCTTTTCAAACATATGTGATGACTCTGTCTACTATACCTCTAATAAAAGTGTTATTATAAATATTATTCATTACCTCAAGTTTCCAGTCCACACTGCATCACTGATGTGATTCAAACATAGCAAAGAAAAAAATATATATGGTTCCTAAGTTACTATTATTTCAAAAAGGCAATCATGATGTTAAGGAGGGAAACACGATGACTCACACATCTATAGGTTTTCTACTACCTATATTCAATTCTGTCTGGGGAAAAAAAGTTTTAAAAAGTTAAAAAAAACTGTCAGTAAATTAAAGGCACTGACACATTTTATACACATTAATACTGTACATCAAGCAAATTAATGGCATGCCACCAACCTCTTAAGCAGGAAGGGACATAGCCTTCACTTGCTCCCAGTGTGACATAGGCACAGGCCACTGAAAGTATGAAGGGTCTAAAACTCTCCTTTGTCTGAAAATAAGGTTGCCAAGAAATACAGACATTCAGGATATAAAACTGCAATTGGTTGAATAATGTCAAATACAGGAAATCTGAGTGCCTCACATGGTGCTTAGCATCCTGTAAAACAATAGTGCACTCCGATAGGGTCTGGCCAAGCATCTGGCTCCTGCTCTGATCTTTACAGGGAGACTATCTCTAATATTGTTACTAACATAATGCTATAAATAAATATCTTCCTCAATCATAAATATTTTTTCCAGAAGGCTTTGTAACTGCTGTCCCCCAATTTCAGATATAATCCACTCTGCTAAATTTTAAGAACAGTTTTACAGAATTGATGCAAACATGCTTCATCCTAGAGATCCCACAGCAGTATTATAAATATTCATCAGTACTACATTTCTCTTTATTCACTTCCCAAGATTCAAAATAGCTAAATAACACAAATTTGTTACAGTGGCAACAGAAACACAATTATGGTTAGTGGCCTGCTGCTGCTACCATCCAAAATCCAGCTCGCAATACTATAAAACTCTTGACAGGCCATTCATGGATCAGACTTAAAATATGAGGGAAAAACGGAAATGGTTTTAATGACTGAAAGCTTATGGAACTCACAGATAATAAATGAACATATGGAAAAGGAAAACAAATGTACAGTGGGAAGACAAAAAATGTGAGTGTTGCACATCTATTTCATATAGAATCATAGAACTTCTCAGATTGGAAAAGACCTTCAAGATCATCAAGTCCAACCGCAACCAAATCCTACTAAGCTAACTTTAGCAGCTCACTGCTAAATTATGTCCCTGAGCACATCCAAATGGATTTTAAACACATTCAGGGATGGGGACTCAACCACCTTCCTGGGGAGCTTATTCCAGTGCTTAACAACCTTTCTGTAAAGAATTTTTTCCTCATATTCAACCAAAAACTCCCGTAGTGCAACTTGAAGCCTTTTCCCCTTGTCCCAGCACGTGTCACCAGTGAGAAGAGACCACCCCCACTCTCACTGCAATCGCCTTTCAGGTATTTGAAGAGAGCAATAAGGTCTCCCCTCACCTGGACACTTTCAAAAGGCTCCGTTTTATGGGGCCCTGGGCAGCCTGATCGAGTAGTTGGCAAACCTGCCCATAGCAGTGGTTGGAACTGGATGGGCTTTAAGGTCCCTTCCAACCCAAGCCATTCTGTGATTCTATTATAAGAAGTAGAGAGCTTGAGGGATGCTCTCCTCCAAGTCAGGAGTCCAAGCTGAGCTTGGGACAAACGAGTGGAATGGAGGATGGCTGTTGGGTGCCAGCATTGCATGTCCTGGGAAAACCCACTGAAGCACTCCCAGGTAGGACACTCTCACTCCTCGATTTGTTACTGGACATTTCACTAGCAACAAAGTGAGTGAAAGATACAGTTTGCTGTTATTTGCTCCTCTGTCCTTAGTGCTTTGGTCTGACTTGGCCTTCTCTGTGAACTGAAGAGAAGAGGAAAAGAGATGTGAGGTTTTCTTCAATGAGCAGCTGAGAGCAGCCAAGCAGAGCCCAGCTCCAGCCTCAGACAAGGTTTTCTCATCAGTGTCTGAGGAGCTGAGGAGACAACAGAGGTCAGCAGCCACACGGCTGCTGTGACCTTCCCAAGGAGATGGAACACCTCCCGGCCCCCACCAGCCCACGGCTGGCCCCGAGGGCTCCAGGACGTTCTCAGGGATTATCTCCGAAATCAGGTCAACCACTCAAAGGAGGAGCATTTGCTCATCTCCTCACAAAGGCTTGCACCTCCTAGTGCGACAACAGGAGCTTCAGTTACTGAAATTTATTAAAAAAAAAAAATCTGTAGCTCCATGTGCTAGCAGACAATTAATTATTAAAAGAAATAATTAAAACTAATATATGGTTGTAAAAATAAATGAATAAAGTATATTTCATTATGCAGTACCCTTGCTTTTTATGGTGTTTCTTGATTACTCGCTAATTTGCAAAATGTGGTAATGTACAGTACACATCCTAGTCATTAGTGAAATAATTCTGTATGTTAGTCAACAGGCTGATGGACTGACGTGCTGCACCAGTGCCTCTTCTGTGAGAAGAAATAAATGGAGAGGGCCCGACTCGTGTTCCTATAGAAGACAGTTTACAGCCCTCAGACAATGAAGAGTAACCACTGCTGTAGAAAGGCCTCGGGTATGGCATGGGATATAAATCAAAGTAAACAATAACGATCTGACTAAAGACTTCTGATTTTGGTTTGTTTTGTTTGCATACGTTTTGTCTTCTGGAATCTCTGATTAAAACGGGTGAGAATATCTAGGTGCCACCCAGAGGATAAATATAAGGCAGTGTGGATCAACACTAGTTCTAACACCCGGTTTTGAGAAACATATGTTCTCCTCAACAGATATATGGGTGTTATCATTGGCACTGCTATAAATAAATATTAAATCATCTTCAGTCAAAATAAGGAGTACTCTAAGGTTTCACTTTCATCAGTTAACAATAACACTTCTGGGAAAACATTAAGCCTAAATGATAGCATATTTATTATTTGACAAAAACTATCTTACAAAATATTATGTTTCGATTCCCAGATGATTTACATAATAGATTATTACAGCTGCTATAACAATCCCAAAGCTGGATTATTTTTTTCTAAGATGCCTTTGAATCCTCTAAGACTATGAGTGTTTTTCCAGGTTTTATTTAATTAAATTAGCGTGTAATGACAAAATACCTGCTCATATTTCCCTGGAACCAAACCGTCTGCTATCTCTGCTCAACAAAAGTGGAAGAACTCATGGGTTGTTTCAAAGTCACCTGTTGAGCTGAGTTTAAAGAAGAAGTATTCCTTCTTTCCCAGACCAGGCTCTGGGCAGCCTGGGGGGCAGTGAAGAGGCTTTGCAGGGTACGGACGTATGCGATGCATGGCCAGAGCACCAGAGCAGAGACTCCTGTCAGATAGAGCTGCATTTCAGCCTTTTAATCAGAGCTCTAAAGTAAATGGCTCTACCCTGAGCCTCCTCTCTGGCAAAACTCTTCTTGAAGCGTGTTGGGCCCATTGTTTAATTCTATGCACGTGCGTGTTTTATTTTGGGATGGGCAAATAATTAATGCATTAAAAGGTTCCATGAGACATCCAGAAAGTCGCCATGAAAAATTATTGTCAGTGCAGAGCTGAGATGCTGCTTTATAGAATTAGCCCATAAAATAGTATCATGTGTAATTGCATTCATGTTGTCACTGTCTCTTTGCAAATCTCCAGAGATTTACAGCACCACACACTGGAGCAAGACTATCTAATATTTACAGAGTTTCATTATTTTCATCTACTTGGAACAAAACCTATAGACTTATACAAAATCCAACATGATGTGTCAGAAATAGCTGGATTTATGGCCGTTCACACAACGCAGGCAGACACAATACCACAGTAATTGCAAGCTACCAAACAGCTGCATGGCATTTACTCAAAATACTTTATGCATTTAGCACACTTATTGAGCGGAACTTGAAATAGGCTCATTGTTTATTTGGGCATGACAGAGGGGAAATTTTGTTTCTTTACTAGACCTACAGAATATAAACAGATCTGGATCATAAAACACTCTCATCATACTTCTACAGGTAAAAATAATATTTTAACTAATGACAACTCTGACTGGGGAAAAGTTTGAGGTCTGCAGAACTTTGCCTACAGTTTCTTTACTTCCAGAAAGACTCAGTGTCTTTCTGGCAAAAGAACGGTCAGACGGTTCTTGCATTGCTTTCATATCAGAAGTGAGTTGTTTACAGCTTTCTGAAACGTTTAGGATTTCATATTAATATTTCCTAATTTATGACCAGAACAAACTACGAGCAGGCAGCTTTCTGCTTGTAACTGTCAGCCTCCATACAAACACCTCTCTGGCAGTAAGACGATTTCCCTGTAATTGGTGTGGCCATAAAGTACGTGCTCGAGCTCCATCAAGAACATAGTGTTGATGTCAGTGGGCACTTTGCCAGATAAAAAAGAAGAAGAATTTGGCCCTTCCTCTGTGACTTCTGAGAACACTGCACAATTCTGTGCCATTAGGATTTTTTAATTAAATCTGTTCTTCCTCAGCATACATCAGAACTTAAAAGGAGAAAGCACCTAAACACAAGGCTAAGTTTGTAAAGGAGTCTGTAAGGGCTCTGCAGCTGAGGGGAGAGAATGTAAAATTCCACCGGTAGCTTTCCTAGATAAGCAAGTCCATGTATTTTTAAAGGGGTGGAGTTTTTGAATAGCTGAGCTTTTTGCTACAGTCAATAAATATCATGAGAAGGAGAAATATGATATTAGGCAGGATCTGATCCTAAACTTACGGCTCCAGTGGGAACAGAACAAAACCCATTTATAGCATATCCCAATAGAAACAATCCATTTGCCATAGCAGTGTTTACTGCATCTGAATTCTCCTAGCAGAAAACAGCTTTTTCACAGTCAAGTTCCAGTATTAGCAGGGAATTAATTATTAAGTGATATTTGCAGAACAACACTGGGGAGTGAGAGGGGGTCCCTTGTTGCTGTTACTCCTTGGCAAACAAGAAGACAGTTTCAGTTATCTGGTCAAATTTCAACTTGTGGCCATGTGGCTGAAAGAACAGATTTACTGAAAAGGACCAGAGCAGTTCTTTCAGGCAGTTACTGCATTCATACAGAAGTACACCTTTCTGTAAAAGAAAGGGAATTTAAGAAATATCCTAAAGGCAGTCATTGCTCATATAAGGTGAACCCTGCGTGTAATTTCCACCAGCTCTGCAGTGCCAGTCCAGCCTTACTGTGGGTACTTGCATCCAAACACAGATCTTTTTACCCCGGAGATGAATCAATAAATTTTAATCTAGCCCAAGAATGTTACCTGTAAATAATGTGCAGTAAACCAAAGCAAAAAACTGGAAAGAGATGAACGGAGCTGTACCTGAACCGTCATTTATTCTGAGCCCAGAGCCTGTTCCAGCTCAACAGGAGTCTCCCATTGATTTCAGTGTGTTTTGGTTCAGTCCCTTATTTCAGATCTCCTGTGTGGCACTGGTTAATGTAGTTACACCTCCTGGCAGCCTCTTTCCACTGCTGCTTGTAGGAGCATTCAACACTTTGCTATATGATAAAAAATGTTTGTGGATGCACGAACCACATTATATTTTGATCAGCCGTGCAGACTAACTCCTACAAAAACCACAGAAGAAAACTAATCCTGCATTAAAAAAAAATAATTTTTGTTTACTTCTTTAAAACAACCCAACCCTTTTAAACAAATCAAGCAGACAATTCTAGGTGATCGTGTTAGGGATATTCGCTTCAGTTAAAGTCCTTCTACAAGTGGTAGTGGTAAATAAAATTAAAGAACTACATCTGTTTGGTTAAAAAATTAAGGCTGACTCTAACACTGCCATGAGCAGATACCGTGCTTTGCTCACCTGTGTGAAAGATAAGGATGTTAAAGAGAGACACTCACATTTGCAATGCAACTGCCTGTATCATAAACGCAGTTCCTAAACCATGTGTGCCAGTAATCAGAAATCTGAGGGATGGGCAGCTTTCAGCAGAGCAAAAAGTCACGGCAAGGAAATCCAAACTTGAATAATTAAATGTGTACATGTATTAATACGAAAAAGATACTGCAAATGCTGTGACACTGAATTTATGAATTACTGATTATCAGTAATGTAATATCTGCAGTGTTTCCTGATCTGTATTACAGAGTTGGTGAACATACGTTTCTGTTCAGCGCTCACATTACCCACCAGATGAATATTTTCAGAGTATTTTCTAGATGGCGTTTTTTTAGATAGTGAGCAAAAGGATTCTTTCTCTCTCAGGATATTTTCTCGTGTGCTGTACTTTAAAACCTAAAGTTCCACCCTAACCACCCTCCGTGCAATGTTTCCTGCTGACTTTGGTGTAAATGTTCACCACTCAAACATCAAAGAAAGGTGAAATTTTAAATGGAAAATAATACCTATTCACAGAAAAAACATTATTCCAGAAATATTCCACCCTGTCCCAGCTTATTGCTAACATTTGAGCTGCCTGAGCTGGCTTGGCCTGCAACCTGCTAAGGTATCCTGTCTGGACAGCTCGTCCATTTCTGTGCTGCAAATTGTTAGCAAAACCTACATGAAATAAAATGGAGGAAGGAATATGCAGTGGGATCTGCACAAGGTTGTTATCAATTTCCACAGTGACCGTTTTACATTCTGACTGTAAAAGGTGCACTGGAAAAAAAAAATGGGTCTGAGGAGGAATTCCAAATCTCACAGCATTTGGTTAGTATTTTTTTAATAGAAGTGAAGAGTCTGACACATCCCTCATTTGCTCCTGGAAAGTGCAGATTTGAGGACATGTTCAACCCTGCTCTAAGTTTAGAAAGTTTTAGAATTAAAAGGCACTATTCCCCAAGTCCTTGCCCTCTGCTCTGCCTTTTAGATAATGAAATTTCTGAAGGCATTTCTCAACACAGAGGGAAAAAAAAAAGACTCGGGGGGGGCTGCAGGGGGAGAGCAGAAAATGACAGAAAAACATATGTTTTTGCATTTCTTTTTAGTTTATTCGGAATCATATCCATCTGGGTGAAGCAGCCAGCTCCCCTGCAAATTAATGGTCTGATGATTCAGGGAAATGTAGAGCTGGGTTCTTAGCTGTAAAAGGCGTGTAAATGAAGGAAGGACTGTATGGAGGTGAGTCTAGTTTGGTAGCATGCACATTTTTTTCATAAATTAGGAATTAATTTAGAAACAATCGCCTCCTAATATAATGTCAGCGTTACAGCAGTTTTATTAAAACGCATCTTCAAATGAAAGATCAAATTCTCTCGGACTCAGCTGCAGAGCGCCGAGGAACCTGAACAGGGGCATCATTTATTAGCACAGGCGACTCATTAGAGAGGGGGAAATTGCAGCCGGCTGGAACTCGGTCCCGCTTCACATGGAAGTTGTGCCTGAGGATCTCGGGACGGCCCCTCCGCAGTGCCCCTGCCCCTTTCCCCCGCTGCAGGGAGGGAATGGCTCTCACCTCTTCCAGCGGGGAAAAAAAAAAGGCTTTGGGCTGCACTTGGAGAACGCTTCGTTGTCTCTACAACAGCAGCTAGCAGCGTCCGCAGATGCTCAACAAATGATCGGTTAAAACCCGAAATGCGGTTTCTTTTTTTTTAATTTCTTTCTTTTTTTTTTTTTTTTAATTATTATTTTTTTTTTTTTTTTTGACAGCAACTTCTGGGGATTAATCCCACTCCAGAGTTTGCCCGTGCCTTGTCATGTGAGCAACGCCCTGCCCAGCTCCACCGGATCAACTCCGACGAGCCTAGCGCTCAGAGCCGGGGCCGGGGATCCGGACCATCGCGGAGCCGCGCCGGACCCCGCGGGTCAGCTCCCAGAACGGGGAGCGGAACGGGAGCAGCTCGGAGCCCTCCCCGCCGGGCCCGGCCCCGCCGCCGGTACGCGCCCGCGGTCCCTACGCGGCGCGGCTCTCGCCCCGGGGACAGCTCCCGGCGTTGGGGACGCGCCCTGGACTTGGCGGAGCCCGCGCCCGTCCGCCGGCACGGATCCCTGCGCGGCTGCGGGGCTCGTGTACCCCTGCCCCAGCTCCGTGCTTGGGAGCCGAGTGCGGTGCCGGAGGAGCGGAGTGTCTAATTGATCCGCTCCTCACTTGCTAAATTATGCCAGCCAAAGGTCAGCCGGACTCAGCGGTCCTCTTCATTTTCTTAATTTACAAAAAAAAAAAAAAAAAAAAGGGGGGATGGGGGGGGTTGGAGGGGGGGGGGAGGGTGATGGGGGAGGGCGGGGGAGAGAAAGCAGCAAGTTATTCAAATTCAGCCTCATCTGAATAATCGTGAATTTGATCCAGTCAGAGCTGCAGACCGTACATTAAAAATAAATGTCCAGGAGGCATTTACTGTAGTTGACATATATATATATACACACAGAGAAGGTCTAAAAGTGCCACGCATCTCCACCCTTTGCCCCCAGTATGGAGTGAGTTTCAGGTACTCCACGGACCTCGCGGAGTGGCAGCGTCGTGCCTGCAACACTTACGTTGAATGCACGAACCCCAGTCATAATTGCACGTCCACAAAGCACATATGGCAGCTGCATTCTCTGTATAGTTTGTTATGGTCTGGTGTGTAATGTAAATATCAAGAACAGACCCAAAACATAGGTTCGCTCTCCCAAAAACAAAACAACAACAAAAAAAAGTTGCTTTGAAAACTTATAAAGAATGACATTAGTCCCATGCTACTGTCTGAGCCAGCAATGATTATTTGGTCTGTTTGCTCCCATTCAGACTTAAGACACGACAATAGTTTTACTCTTTGCTGCTTGACGTGAAACCAGTGGGGTTGGGCAATTCTGCTCCAAACAAATACAACTTCTACACCCGTCCCTGGGACAGAGAGCCGAGAGCTGAGCGAGTTTTGCAATGGAGAAAAGCATCACTTACCACGGCGGGGATCTAGATCTCGGCAAATGCTGCCAGTAGGTCTGAGAAGTGAAAAACTGGGAGGGAAGCGCAAAAGGCAGAAAGTTGGAAAGGGGATTTGTGTGTGTGTGTGTGTGTGTGTGTGTGTGTGTGTGTGTGTGTGTGTGTGTGTGTAAGCCGGAGGGAAACGCTAGCACAGCGCTCCCTGCTCTCCCCGCTCGCCACCAAAACAAAGGTCCAGGAGTGAAAGGAGCAAAGCTGTGCCAGATCCATGCACACAGCTCCTCGGGGCCAAAGCTCAGCTCCTCGCTCACTGCAGCTCGCTACAAGGGTTAATGCTCCGGGGGGACAGGCTAGCCGGCCCCTGCCACCATTGGCTGGGACAGAAAGCAGGTTTAAGGTGAATGCAGTGGTGCTTTGCAAGTTGCAAATGGATGATTTCAAATAGAACATCGCTGTAAGAAACTATAACAAGCTATAATGGTAAATAACAGCGGCAACAATGATAACAACAATAATGATAGCAATAACAACAGTAACAACAATAATAACAACAGAGCCCATCCTTGTCCGGCTGGCTGAGAAGCGGTGTCGCTGCCTCCAGCCCCCCGACACCCAACGGTACCGTCCCGACGCCCGCCCTGCTCCTTCCCGAGCCCCGGGGCAGCTCGGGGAGCCCTGGCAATCCCACACTGGGACGAATTCGGGAAAAAGGACGGGGTAGGAAGGAGGGAGTGACGCAGCTATGAGCAGTAAATGGAAAGATTCAGCCTCGCACTTGGGGGAGATCAACAGTTTTTTGGGGGAGTGAAGTGATGGAGAGGGTTCCCGTGTGGCTCAGGAGTGCTGCGGGGCTACTGTCCTCTCCCATGCACTCACAGACACCCGGACATCCTTTTGGCCAAAGGGGAGAACGCAGAAAATAGGAGAAATAACAAAGCTGGGTTGGAAGGGGTAAACGTATGTTTCTGTTTGTTCAGACACATCTGCGTAAAGGTTGGAGACAACCTTCCACGTGGGGAAGCGAGGTCAGGATGTGCCCTTTTTGAAGCGAGCGGGAAAGATGATGGGCACCGGCTTCATTGCCGCCTCTCGGCGTGGGCTGAGGCGGGAGGGGCTCAAGGTGATGTCCTGGGGCCGCGCGGCCCCGTGCGCTCCGACGGGCGCCAGGAACGGACCGCCGCATTAGAGATGCTCGGGGGCACGGCTCCGGTACCGGGAGGTGCCGACCTGCCGCCCTACAAAGGCTTCGCGGCCACTTTGCTCCGCCGAACAATGAGCGCTGGGAATTACTACTATTCGTGTAAAAATAATAATAATAAAAAAAAAAAACCCGATGCCTGCCTGCAAATAGAATAAATGCGTGTGTGTATTACTCAGGTCTGTGATGTCGGTGTCTCAGCCATAAGATGTGGTGGGCCGTACGGTGACACGGGGTTTTGATAAGGGGAGAAGTGAAAAAGGGAATCCGTGGCAGCCTTTCCACCCTTCCCACGGGCCCGGACTGCTCCGCTGGGTGCAACCTGCGGACACCCGGGCTGAGTGCCGTTAGTTGCGGGGGTCCCAACGCGCCGGGCGCGGAGCTGTGCGCAGGGACGGGACGGACGGACGGGACGGGACGGGACGGGAAGGAGCTGCTCCAGCCGGGTCGGGCCGGGGCGCGGCGGTGCGGAGCGGACAGCACGTGCGCGGCCGCGGTTCCCTTCCGCGGGCAGCGGGGGGGCGACGGAGCCATAAATATTCAGCAGCACGTGGAGACGGGCCCTGCGCGGGCGCGCATGCGCCGCCGTTGCGCGCGGCGGGAGCGCGCAAACACCGCCCCCGCGCACCGCCGCCGCTCGCAGGGACCGTCCCCGAGCGGGCGGCCCCGCACCTCCCGCTGCCCCCGGCCGCCCTCCGACAGAGGCGACATCAAACAGCGAGCACATGTCCGGCGGTGCGCAGAGATGCTGGCTGACGCGTCGGGTTCTTTCCCTTTCTTTTTTTTTTTTTTTTGCTTTTTTTTTTTTGCTTTTTTTTTTTTTTTTCTTCTGCTCTGTTCTTCTCGAGATTTTGGAAGTGAGAAAGATCGGAAAGGATCCGAAAGTCTCAGCCCGTCCCAGCGCGCAACTTTCGGGTCGGGCTGAGCGCAGCCCACGCCCGCGGACCGCGGAGTGTGGCCGTGGGTCGGTGCTCAGCGCTCCTGCCGACGCCGCGCTGGGTCCGAGGTGTAAACACATCCCCAGCCCCACAGGCACACACGGAGCAGTTCTTAACAGCACTTTCATAGAGAGGTAGTATGATCCTATATATCTAAAAGGTAATTAATTTGATTTATTATACTTGAAAAATCCTGTCTGCAGTACGGGCGTCATCTGGAAACTTCATGCTATTTTATACTATCGCTCTAAAGCCGAAATAAATGTTACGAATTGATGACAGCTTCCAGCTGCATGATAAAAATAGCCCCTTCGCCTCGCAGGATCGTGTTTCTTGTTATCGAAGATGAACCAAAGCTGACCCGTGGAGTTGTGCAGAGGAAAAAAAATATATTTTGATATAAAATAAAAACCTTGGCTACGTTTGATACACAATGAACCTGAAATCGCAGCTTGGTTGTGGTGGAACGGAATCCACGACGGTGCGCTCAGCAAGTCGGAGAAATCCATCCTGCGCTCAGCCCCAACCGAGGACCTCGGGTGTTAATCTCTCCGAATGAATTTGGACAACGTGTCCCTTTTGTTACAAACGCGATCCTCTCTGCACAGACATCCGCACGAAATGAAAGAGGTTACGTGAGCCTCCAGCGCAGCACCTCCACGTACAGCACACCGATGCGTGCCTTTCTGGAAACACTGCCGTTTCTTTACGTATAAATACAGACAGACGGATAGCGGTGTGGGTATAGATGTATACACATACGTACATTTAATAAAACCGGTAACACGAAGGGTGATTCTGGTGAGCGCATGTGCAGAGCACGCGTGCCCCGTGGGTTACCCCAAAGCAGATCCCGCACCTCCGTGCTGCGGGAATAGGGCTGCGGGGCCGCGGCGGGCCCGGCCGGGCCTCCCGGCTCTCCCGGCCTCTCGCCAGCAGCACAGCCCCTCTCGGGGCCGAGCCGCTGCTTTTGGAGAAGAAAGCAAAGGTTTCTCCCCTGAAACGCCGCACCGCGGGGCTCTGCGCTGTGTTTCGAGGTGCGCGGCGCGCACGTGTGCGTGGTGCCCGACCGCGGGGCTGCGAGCGTGCGCGCACGGATCTGCGCGTTTTGGAACCGTGTCCAATAAGCGGTTACCCCCTCGCCCCTGGGGATATCGCTCGCAAATTCCTTGCCCTCTGAGCTCCGGCGGTAACACGCACGCCGCCTCCTCCGGCATCGGGTCACTCGGAACGCCCTGCCCCGTCCCAGCAGCCTTCTGCTCCCCGGAGCTCCGTGCCCCTCCCGCTCCTGCCGTGTCACCGCCGTCACACCGCGGCTCCGCGCCGGGCTCGGTTCCCCTGCGCGCAGCCGGCACGGGCCCGCGGCCGAGCACCGAAGCCTCTCCCAAAGGAGCAAACGCTCCGGACGTGAAAAAGCTGACAAAGTCGAGGCCGTAGAGCATCGCAGCCTGAAAGGCAGTGAATATCAATCCCAACTCCTCGTGCAGCAGTGCAGGAACCCCCGCTTCTTTACGGCTAAAAAAAAAAGGGAGATAAGCAGTGGAGGCCAGAGCGGAGCGCGTGTCCCCATTTGAAGCGGGGTCCGCTTTAAGGAGGCTAACTTTGTCTTATGAATGCCGGCCTCGCCTTTTTTTTTTTAAATTCAAGCGATCATGCACAAGCCATTAAAGAGACCTGAAAGGCGACTCTTCGGGGGCAAATGGAAGCGCCCGAGTATTGTTTTGCATTTAACTTTCTGCTTGCGAACAGCACCGGCACGGCCGGGGGCTGCTGCGTGAACACTGCTCCTGCGGGGACGTCACCCCCGCACCTCACGCACCGCACGCAGCCCCTCCGGGCACTCCCGGGGTGCTCGCAGCCTCCGCACGGCGGGGCCCAGCCGCTGGCTGCCGGCACGGCGAGCTCGGGGCCGAGCGGCCCGCAGACGAAAGCATCCCGAGCAGTCAGACATTTAAGGGCAGGAGCGAAATAACGGCCACCGTCGAGGCTGGAGAGCCGAGATTCTTTTTTCTCCCCGCAAACCTTCGGGAGGAGATCTGCACAGGGGAAAGTTGGCTTCAGCGAGGGAACCAGCGTGGAGAAATCCTCCCTGCAGCTTCTTCTCCTGCGCGATGCCCCCCGCTCTGCCGGGCACCTCGGGGCACCGCTCCCCTCCGCACGGCCGAGCGGGGAGCACCGCCGTGCCGTGGGCTGGGGTTCAGAGCATGAATGGCGGCTAACGCAGAGCACCTACGGGTCCGCACCGTGCCCCCACGCAGAAAACAACAGCAGCAGCAACCAGACAACAGAACACCTCCTCGAGTTGCAGACCGCTCACGCAACCCTCAGCCCAAAAGTTGGACTAGCGCTCGGTCCCAAGAGCCGAGACACACACGGGCACAGACTGCCCGCAAGTTCACACAAACTTGCCGTGCACGTCTTTAAAACACCTCTCCCGCACCGCGCTTCCCTCGCATCCCATCTCTCGGTGGGACGGCCCTCTCTATTCCCACCGCTTTCTCCGTTAGCCGAGCTCGGGCCGCTCTCTCCGAGCCCTGACCGGGACGGCCAACCTCGAGCCGCGCTCGGGGCTCCTTAAGCCCCATCTCCCGGCGGCCGTGCCCCGCGCAGCGCACTGCCCCGGGCAGCCGCGCTCCGTGCCGGGGTCCCTGCGGGCCGAGCAGCTCCGGTGCCGCCGGGCCCTGCAAGGTGGCGCTCTCAGCATGGCACGGCGCTCCGCCTTAGAATAAACGCTGCGGGAAAGGGAAAGTTGGAGCCGAGCTGCGGGAGCGCTGCCCCGAGCGGGGGCTCCGAGCCCGCCACGAGAAGTTTCGTGCTAAGGGGGACGGGGGTGCGGGGAGTCGGGAGCCGACAAATCGCTCGGGGAGCTGTGGAAATGGTAGGGACAAAGAAAAGCGCTCGCGTGGGTTTGCTGCAGGACAGCCTGGAGCGCTGGAGGCGGCTGCACGGAGCCGAGAGCGGAGCTCCGCCGCCCCCTCCCCCCCCCCCCCCCCAACCACCCCCCCCCCCGCGGTTCATATCCCCATTGAGTCGCCGTACACATAATATTTCTTTAAAGAAGCTGTTAAAGTGTCATCCTGGTCTACTGGAAGGTCAGTCCGTGCAATTCACTCTATGACATATCACAAGCGCTCGCAGCTTTAGCCAAGCTCATGATTTGTGTTGTCTGTTGATATGTTGTCTGCTTAATGGGGCGATCATGCAAGCTACAACCAGGAACAAAGCCCAACAGTTCCAACAACCGTAGCTAAGTTAGTGGAAGCAGTACAGCTTGCAAATCTATCAAACTAAACTGCAAGAAAGACAATCTGATTTAGAGAAAAGGCGTTCTGCTACAGTCATTAAGCACAAGTAATTTAGATTTTTTATATTGTCTTCTCATTTACAAATTTACTGTATCAACGCCAGCCAATGGAACGAATTTCTTAAGTAAATGAGAAATAAATAAAAGAGATAGAAAGATAATCAAATTACATAAAATAATTCTTACCCCCTAGATTTATTTTTTAGAAAGCTATTAACACTGGCAAATTTATAGTAATAATAATAACATAGCATAAGAAGTAATTGATTTAAATTAACATCACGTCTTAAGGAATATCAGCAAAAACAGAAATAGAAAAAGGGGAAAAAAAAGGGAAAAGAAAGGAGAAAAATAAAGAAAAAGAAACAAAAAAGAAACAAAAACCAAAAATATACCCAACAACAACAACAACGGCCTTCGTGACACAGTGCTGCACATCTCGGAGTGAAAGGCCCAAGGAAAGTCATGAATCCACTGCCTGAGAATTAGTTATGGTCATAAATGCTCTAAATTAAAATAGCAACAGAAATCTCCTCTGTTTTAAATCTCCTAATATATGTTATCCGAATTAATTTAATTTAGGGACCCGGTCCATGCAGATTCATGGGCAGTGCTGGAGTGGAGTGAAGCACTTCTCGTGTAACAATTCCCCACATTAATATTTATGTAGCATATGCAATCTATTTCTGTTATTTTTATGGTTGTTATTCTATGTCTGCAAAGGTCATTTAAATTATACTGCGGCCGAAAATTTGTTTCATAAATTTTGATATAAATACTAATTACACACTATAGTAATGCCAGCAGGGATCCTTTCATTTATCACATTTATATCACCTTCGCTGCTTTAGTGATGACATAATGGAAAGCAGTGAAAAACTGGGACAGTTTTATTCTAATATCCTAAAGCTAGCGGAGTTGCAGCAGGTTGACTGAGCGAATAAGGATTCCTACCACCATTCGTGGGATTTAAGAATCTTTAATAAGGTACGAAATGTTACCAAACAGTTCTGTAAACTAAATTTTACATACCAATTCTTCTAGCCATAAATATTGAATATCTTGTAACATGTATAACCGGACCTTTACATGCGGATAAATATGGAAATTAGGATTTATATACATTATGTTCTTGTATTTGCCAAAAGCAACGGACAGATATAGTTTATATCTTTTTTTTTTCTTTTTTTTTCTTTTTTTTTTTTTTTTAATATCACTTTACATAAACAAATGTAACAGTTTGACACGCAGATCCAGGCTTTCACTATACGAATTTCTTGACAGGACGTGTAACAACATTTTACTGCACTACTTAGACTGGACTTTGGGACGAAATGTTGCACTTTATACAAAAAAGCACATTAATACCAATAATATTCTGTTAGATCGACGTTTAGACTGTAATAATACAAAGTAATTCACATTTTGGTACACATTTACTAGAACATTCTTGCCATTCAGTACAAATAGTTGGATTTCTACCTCTCCCCTCGGCCCCCCCACCTCCACCCCCCGCTCCGCTCCCCCCCCTCCCGCCCCTCCCCCCACATAGATGCAACCACAACTCCACGGCTCCCCGGCTTCGACTGCGATATAACTATGTACAAAATCAAACAGTACGTTCGTGTTTTTTGTGTTTTTTTTTCTCTCTTTTTTTTTTCTTTTTTTCTTTTTGAAGCTAATAATTCTGTATTTACAAGAGGGAGTGGGGGGAAGGCCGCTGCCCGAGCAGACATGCAGTTGGAGAGCTCTAATCAGTGGTTTCCAGTACAGCCCTACACGGTTGGCATTTGCCCTGGTAACCTTGTCTTCTTATGCATCCTACTAACCCCTTCGCCTACCAAGCCTTGGAACAGAGCAGAGCTGAACAGTCCAAAAAGTAAAAAAGAAAAAAAAAAAAAAGTAATAATAATTAATTAAAAAAGGAAGAATAAAAAGGAAAAAAATGAGAGAAATAAAAGAGAAAAAAAAAACAAAAGGAAGAAAAACAAACAACAAAAAAAGGAGTCTTCATTTTACTCAGTCCTGGGTCTACTGGCAGCATTTTGTTTTTGTTTGCCTTTTGTTTTTTAAATTCTGATTTCAGAGTGTTCATTATTTTTGGAGTCTTTTAAATAGGGTCTGGATTCGCTCGCTTGGGGCTTTTTTGTTTTGTTTCGGTTTGTGTTTTTTCGCTGTTTTGTTTTAGGGCTTTAAACGTACCATTCGTTAAAATTTGATGTAAGCGTGCTGTGGCTGGACGTGTGGTGGACTGCGGAGGAGGAAGGGGATAAGGAGCTGGCGGTCTGGTTTTCTGTGGATGGAGACACGATGGTTGGAGGGGTGGAGGACTCGTAGCCTGAGCTGGCGGCGGGAGAAGGCTGGGACCCCTGCGAGGATGATTCGTGGACCTGCAAGAGAAAACCCGGGCAGAAATAGAGCGCGGCGGCGGCCCCAGGCCCCGGTGGCGGCGGCGTTCCGCGCCCAATATCGGTACCCGGCGCCGAGCTGTGGCCCGGGCCCCCCCTCGGGGCTCTCCGCGGGACCGGGCCCTGCGAGCCGGGGCTCTCCCCCCCCCCCCCCCCTCCCTCCCCGGCCGCTCAAACGGCGCAGCCCGTTGCGGCGGGGCGGGGGCGGCCCCGAGCGGGCTCCGGGCCGGGGCTCGGCTCATCTCGGCGGCCCCGGGCCTCTCTCGGCGCTCCGCCCGCGGGCACCTCTCCCTACGGCCCGGCGGGTGCTGCCCGCGGCCGGCCCCGCAGCCCCTTCCCCCGGCCAGGCCCGAGGCGGAACCGCAGCGCCCCGCACAGCGGGCGCCCTCCATTTACCTTCATGTGCTTTCTGAGGGAGCTGGGGTGCGTGTAGGACTTGTCACACATTTTGCAGAGATAGGGCTTGTCGGAAGTGTGCACATGCATGTGCTTTTTGCGGTCGCTGCTGTTTGCAAAGCGCCTGTCACAGCCCTCGAATTCACACTTAAATGGTTTTTCACCTATTGCAGAGGGAAGGAGGGGGGAAAAAACGGATCGGATTAGGCAGGGCCGCCGGATCTCTGCTCGCCCCCATCGCAGCGCCGGACGGGAGCCCGGGCATCCATTGCAAACACTCGCAACTTTCTAAGTTCAGCGGGGCTCGAAGCCCCAGACCTTTCCGCTCTCCTCTGTCCTATCCGCACCTCCGACCAGCTCTCGGCTCCCATTTCCAAACGGGGGGAGGGTGAGAGCACCCGATAACTTTTCTTTTTCCTCCCCTCTCCGCTCTCGCTGGCGAATTCCAGCTGCAGCCCGGCCCCGGGCGCGGCTCCCGCTCCCATCTCGCAGCGCTAGAAGCGAGAGGCAGAGCGGGCGTGCCGCTATTTCCACCCGATCTCAGCGTCCGCTTTGCCGTTTGGATGCCTCGCTCCGGCGATATTTTGCTCTCGCTCCCCCCCTCCCCCCCGTATTCTCGTGCAGTACCGAGCCCGGCCCGGCCGGCCCGAGGCACGCACGGCGGCCGCGACCCCACGAGCCGTGCTCGGAGCGGCGCGGGGGGAGCGCTCCCGGCCCGGCCCTGCGCGGCGCGGCCGCCTCCCGCGGCGGGGAAAAGTTCTCAGGCCCCCGGCGCCCGCCCTCCTCCGCACAACAATAACACGCGAACGCACTCGGCTCGGTTGATTTCAAATCGCTCCACGGAATTCAATATTTACCGGCCCCCCGTATCGCGCAGGGGAGACGGATGAGCCGCCTGGAATATTTAGCACCGTTTTCTCATCGCGCCACGCTCAAAACTGACGAAGAACTATTAATTAAAACCTATAAATTTACCAGGACGGGTCGCTGCTATTTTTCTCCCCCCCACCGCCACCGCCACCCCACCCACCCCCCCCCGGCCCTCACCATTCCGGCTGCAAACCGCGCCTCTCTCCCCCTCCGCCTCCCGGGCACCGCTCGCTTTTTGCGGCGGCCGCCGCCGCTCCCGAGCTCAGCCCGCACCGCCGCGCGGCTCCGCGGCCCCGGGAGCGGCCAACGGCCCCGGAGCGGCCCGGCCCGGCCCGGCCCCGCGCGGACAGAAAGGCTACAGAGAAGGTTACCGTACCTGTGTGAGTTCTTTTGTGTATTTTGAGATTCTCTGATCTGGCAAACACTTTGCCACAGCCTGGGAAAGGGCAGGGGAAAGGTTTTTCACCTGTGTGGACTCGGATGTGATTTACGAGTTTGTATTTGGCCTTGAAAGGTTTCCCTTCTCGCGGGCACTCTTCCCAGAAACATATGTGATTGGACTGCTCGGGTCCTCCAACGTGCTCCACGGTGACATGAGTCACCAGCTCGTGCATCGTGCTGAAAGTTTTGTTGCAGGACTTTTTGGGGTTCGCCAACTGCTCGGGCTCAATCCACTTACAGATGAGTTCCTGCTTGATGGGCTGCCGCATGTAGCGGAAGAAGGCCCCCGCCCCGTGGTGCGCTGCCATGTTCATGTTCATGTGGCCGTAGCCGTGCAGCTGGCTCGAGGCGTAGTGCTCGGAGCGGGGGCTGGTGACCTGGCCGTACTGCTCGGCTCGGCCGTACATGTCTCCGGAGAAGCCCAGGCGCATCTGCCCGTTCACCACGTTGGGCGAAGCGTGGCCGGCGGCTTGCTCGTGCAGCCCGGGGAAAAGTATATGTCCCGCGGCATCGCCGTGTCCGTGCGGGCCGCCGAAGCCGCCGGCGGCGGAGGCGAAGAGGCTGTGCTGGGCGCTGGCGGCCGCGGCCTCCCCGAAGCCGCGGTTGCGGAACAGAAAGTCCCGGGTGGAGTTGAACGCGGCGCTGGAGTAGGAGCCGACGTGGGGCGGGTGGTGGTGGTGCCCCAGAGCCGCCGCGTAGCCCGGAGCCTGAGAGGTGAAGGCGGTCTGCCCGGCCGAGGCCAGCTCGTGGCCGCCGGGGTTGAGTTTGAAAGCGCCCATGCCGTCGGCGAAGGGGTTGATCCCCAGCCCCACTTCTCTGTCCGTGACATCGGCCGCGGAGTGGTGGCGAGACGATCCGAACGTAGTGACTCCTATGGCGGGATACTGCGGTCCAGCATCCAGAAGCATCTTCCCAGCGTCGATGCAGCAACCCAAAAAAAAGCACGCGCGCACGCACACAACGCGGAGAGAAGCAGCAGCAGCGGCGGCAGCGGCGAAAACACCCTCTCTGGAAAGTCGGCGACGATCACCACCAAAGCAACCACATCAAAAACACCCCCTTCGGCATCAGCGCGGGGGGGAAAAAAAAAAGGGGGGGGGGAGGAAAAAAAAAAAAAAAAAAAAAAAAAAAACAGAGGCTGGTGGGAAAGGGGGGAAGGAGATCTTCGCAGTCGCAGATAATAATAATAAAAAAAGGCGCCCCCCAAAAAAAAAATATTCACTGTCTCTCTGCTTTGACTTTTCTGGGAGGCTGAAGCGGGGAGGGGGGTTGGGGTGGGCGCAAAAAGAAACTGCCCGCAAATAACAATAACGGCGAGAGCTCGGCGCGGGCAGCAGAAAAACAAAACAAAAAAGAAACTTCCTTCAGTGATTTTTTTGGCTATAGGAATGTCGCGAAGCGGCCGAGAGATTGTTTCTCTCTCCTCTTCGAGCTTCCCCACACTCTCCCCTATTTTTTTTTTTTTTTGGCCTTTTTTTTTTTTTTTTTTTTTCGCTTTGCAAAAAAAGGCGCAAATCATGCACAATATTGTCTTTTGCGGTTTATCTTCCTGGGGAGAAACTTTCACCTCCTCAGCCGGGCGGTGAACGCGAGACTGATAGCGGCAATCATTCCTGCAGATAAATGAATTGA
The DNA here is from genome assembly GCA_023055505.1 of Callipepla californica brunnescens. NCBI lineage: Eukaryota > Metazoa > Chordata > Aves > Galliformes > Odontophoridae > Callipepla > Callipepla californica. The sequence continues at coordinate 11,072,915 of JALIRH010000008.1, read as the reverse complement.
AAGGACGACACCGGCCCCCCCCCTTGATGAATGGGAGCCGGGGGCGGGGCGACGTGCGGGCGGACGTGGGCGCTGATTGGCTGCCGCCGGCTCCCCCTTCCCAGCGTAACTCCCCCCGGCCCCGCCAACGAGGGGCGCGCACGGCCGCCGCCCGCCGCTGATTGGCCGCTCCGCCTCATCAATCGCAGGTATTGTGAGCGCCCTGACAGCCCGTGGGGCGAGCAGGGCTTCCAGGAGTAGCAACTTTTTTGTTGTTGTTGTTGTTGTTTTTAACGATAAACCTTTTCTCCTTCTTCTTTTTTAATTCTTCTTCAAGAAAATATTCCCAACTCATCTTTTTTTTTTTTTTGCCTGTGCGTGTGCGTGTGCTGAGGCAAGAAATAACAACAATAATAATGGTAATAAAAATTCCCTGGTTGTTCTTAGGGTTCCTCTCTCCCCCTGTCTCCCTCTCTCTGCCCCTCTCTCTCCAGCGCTCCTGTAATGACGGTAATGATGCTTTCGCGGTGATCCCGATTTTTTTTAAGATCACTGAGCAACTTTTTAGGCTCTGAAAAGAGGAGCCCCGTAGTGACTCGCTGCTTTTGAAGTTGCTGTTTGCCGCCTGGTTAATACCGGAACTCTCCAAGAGTAGGTGCTGGGTGCGCTGGGCTTTATCTGTAGCCAACAGGCGTGATCCTGGGGGGAGCTGCCTCTGCCCTCCACCACTTTTCTGAAATAAATCTTGTTTTCTGCCCCCATCAACACGCAGGTGGGTGAGAACTCTTCACTTTCTGCTTTTGTTGTCGTTCCTTCGCCTCTTTTCTGCTATTTCCTTTCTCCTTTCTCTCTCTCTCCCCCCTTCCTCTCGCTCTCTATCCTTTTACGGAGCCTCTTTCATTCAGGTAAAAACTGTGAATTCCCCAAGCAGAATCGTTTCACCCTCTGCTGCATGAAACTCCCGCATCCTTTTTTTTTTTTTTTTTTTTTTTCCTCATTTATTTTTATTTCATCTCAAACCCTCGATAGGAGCAATGTAAATTTTCTGACATCCAAACCTTTTCTAGTTCACAAATCAGTCACCCTTGTCACAGTTATTGAAATTCCTCAACTTGCCACACCAGGACGGTGGAAAAAGCAGGCGGTGCCTTTGTTGCTGACCAGGCTTTTGATCGCCAGGGAAAATTTACTTACCTTCAGATGAGTGAGCAGAAAAAGAAATAACACTCCCTTTGATTTAGTTAGAAAAATGCAGACATTTGGATTCAGTGCAAACATACAACACTTGGTTGTTTTCTAGATGCAACCCTCGATTAACCTGTCTTTCCCCAGCTCAAAGTCTATTGAAAATCTGCGGATAGTTCTTTTTTGTTCTCGCTACAAAGAGCCATTGACTATATATTAAAATGATTGTCGAGAGGTAGAAGTGTGATATTTAAAGCAGAAAGCCTTTGTGGCTTAATCAATTAAGCCAAGCAACACTTGTACAATATTTTAAACGACGCTTCGGCGCTGAAAAAAAAGCAGACCTCGCGAAACTTTACAATAGATGCATACGTGTGTGTATATACACTTATGCGTGCGCACATGTGTGTGTACGCGCGCAGAAACCCGGCAAATTGTTTATTTACTCGGTCGCCTGCATATTCATTAGGTCTAATTATTTTCTAGTAACGAAAACACAAAAAGCTCGCAAAGACTCGGAATCCTTCAATTTCGCCTTTGTTCAGCCCTTCACTTGGCTTATTCGCAACTAAATCTGAGCCCCTCCAATTCGTGGTGGCGAACAAAGAAACTTTCAAGTCCCGGTGCTAATGAAGGGCGCGGGCAGCCACCGCCGCGCAGGTACCGGAGCGGGCGGCACCGCCAGCACCGCTGGAACCGCACGGTGCCAGGAGGGATGGCGATGGCCGTAGCCCAGAGAGGAGACCGACCAACAACCGACCAACAACTAAACTTTGGTACGCCTTCGAGGAGCGTTCCGCTGCAGTTTGATCTGCAGATGCAGTTTGCCCGTGCTCAGTGCGTGAGGATCGCTTCCAAAGCAGATGTATTATGTAATTTCCCTTGGAGCTTGGGAGGCTTTGCAGCTTTTCGGAATAATGAGGGGCTGAATCTACACGTACGCGTTCATTCTGCAAAATCCGCTCGGAGGAATTGCAGTAGCTTAGAGCAACAGGTACACCCGCCCTGCGTGCCTCTGCGGGACGTGATCCTGAGCGGACGTCCCATTAATCTCTGCATTTGGTTCTAAAATTAACCGGAGCGAGGGACGGAGCTGTCAGCGTAATGGGGAAATCTTCGGGGCGATGGCATCAGGGAAACCTGAAAGTTGGGCAGCGCGGGGCGAGGCTGCCTCCAAGGGCAGGGGGACCAGTGACCGCGCCAGGTCCGCACAGAGCGCTCGGGAAGGCTGACGGGAGGGTATTTTTAGGAAGCCTATCTAAATATACGGTGTAAGAGTGAATGTAAGAAAAAAAAAAAAAAATGTTGTGGGTTGTAGAAGTTATCAAGTGGGATTTGCGGCGCGCTCTCTGCAGGAAACGAAAGCTGCTCCAGTTCAAAGCCACATGCACCAACGTGACATATAAGCCATTAAAATATCATCCTGACGGCTCATTTCTGCTTCATCATACATTCCCTAACTGCTTCCAGAAAGCAAGAAAAGAAGAAATGAAGGATGACCGCCTCGATGGAAGCGCCAAAGAGGTGGTGGGTTCTTACGGGGGGAGGGAAGGGGGGGAGGGGGGGGGAGTATTGTTTTCTTCTTTCATTCTTTCTTTCTTTCTTTTCCCTTCCCCCTTCCCCCCAGTCACACCCCACCCCCCTTACACCCCCCCCCCCATCAACCCCCCCCCCACCCCCCTTAATTTTTGCCAGTTCAGATATGAGGGGAAACCTTCAACAGGTCGAAGGGGTAAGTGCCGGGGAGGAGGGGGTGCCTTGGGTGGCTGCCCCCACCGCCTTCCCCAAGACTTGGGCGACAGCTCCCTGTCCTCGGGGGTCCCGGCAGGAGGAGGCTCAGCCACCCCGGGGGAGAAGGGTAGCAGCCCCGTGGGGCCCGGAGGCAGAGCCTCGGCGTCCCCGAACCCACGTGGGGTCGGCTCCCGGCAGCACCTCGGCGTGTGGGGCGGGCGCACGGAGAGAGAAGCCCCGGGGTGCCGTCGAGGGGGGCACCGACACTCACCGCCGTTCCCTCGCCCACACCCCGGACCCTGAGGGGCGGGTTGGGTGGCACTCCTCGAGGCGGAGTGGGACGGGGTTCTGCGAACCGGGGCGGGGGTGGCCCAGGGCGGAACGGAGGCAGTTCGGTGGGAAGGGGCAACGGCGGGGCCGGCTCGATCCCGCGGCCGCGTAGGTGGCCGGGGGTATCGTTCAGAGGGCGAGAACCGCTGACAATGGCGAGACCCGCGGTACAGCGTCCCAAGGATGCGCTCCCTGCCCTGCGCCTCGCCCTGCGCCGCGCCCGATGCCATGGGGCCGCGCCGGGGGAGACGGCGCTCCGGCACAGCGCGCCCTTCTTTATAGGCGGCTGCAGGAGGGACGGAGCCCGGCCGGCCCCCTCCACCCCCACCCACATCCCACTCCCCGGGGCAGGGCCGCGGGAGCTGCCAAGGAGCTGGGTGCTGCCGCCAGCACCGCGCAGCGCCCTCGGGGGGGCGGGACCCCGTCCCCGGAGCCGCCCGGGAAGGGGGAGAGGCTCCCACACCGCAGCTGAGTGTGACCTATGACCCGAGCCTGGCTCCGTGTGCCGGCCCCAGGGCACCGGGAGCTCCGGGTCCTGCGGCTGCTTTGCCAGGCACGGCTCCCGGGAGCCCGACTGCAGGTCTCGGGGCTTTCTCCACCTGGTGCCGAGGAACTTTCTGGCTGCATGGACTTGTTCCCGGTTTTCCCGAAGGCAGAACAGGGTACCTGTAACCGGCCGGACTGCCGCATCCGGGGGCAGTGTCGCCGAACCCGGACACCAGAGCTCCCGTGGGGGCTGCGGGCACAGACAGCCCCCCGCCCCGCGCTGCTCCACGGACAGCTGAGCACCTCTCCCCGTGCTTTAGGGAAGAGCGGCCGGATTCCACCCGCGGCTGGCCCGAGGGAGCCTCGAGCCCCTCGGTACCAACGAGGGCCCCGCTGGGGTCTGGGACCCCGCAGCAGACCCCCAGGGTTCGGCCGGCCGCGGGACAGGGCCATCCTACGTGGACGGTGGAGCATCCCGCTCCCCGCTCTGACAGTGGCACCGTTTGATCAGAGAGGCTGCGAGGTCGTCCCAGAGTTGTAGCCAATATTTACTCAGTCCCTCAAGTGTTTTGCCTTCGGTTTTGTCATCTGGTAACCATTTGAAATATTAAATGCAGCAAAATCCTATTTATTTATTTATTTTGTCCAGTTTCAACAAGTTTCGGAGAACGCTCTGGAGCTGAGCACTCCCAGCTCCCCCGTCCTACCCCATACGGCACCACTCCTGCACAACTCTCGCCAGTAGGGCAGTGCTTGCTGCTCTGGCTCTATAAACGTGTGAGCCTGAATGGAAATTGACTGGTAAAATAATTCCTGAGGGTTTCCTCTGGTCCTTTTTATTTCGGCAGTAATTTCCATCACAGCAGTGAAAAGGTTGAAGGCATCAAATTATTTGTGATGGAGTATGCCTGTGATAGGCTGACGAAGTTTCGTAATTAATATCATCAATTATTTGTGTTAGTATAGATTTTTATTTCACAGCCCTGGAGTCTCAATAATAATAATAGCAACAGCAATAGTAATAATAATCTCCTTCCAGAGGATTAAAAAAAAAAAAAAAGATTCTTCTCTGCTTTTCTGTACTGTAACATACTTAAGAATTTCAAAGGTATCTGTAAGAATTCGGCCTCGGACATTGTATCAAAGCCCAGATCTGCACTCAGGGCTACTGCTGCCGCTCAAAGAGATGCGCGAAGTTCTGCCTGCAGCAGTGGCAGTGCTCTGCCTCGCAGAGTGCAAAGAGCAAGCTGAAAATTATAGGCAGGGAGAAGTGCCAGGGTGTTACAATGCTAATCCTTGCTGAGACAACAACTTGCGTTGGAGGCTCGCGGAGAGCCCGAAATTTAATTTCGGGAAGGAAGGATCTGTAAACAATATAGTCGAGTTGATAGAAACCCGCCTCACAACAGTCTGCCAGAAGGTGAATGTCAGATCAAAGGAGAAGTTGAAAAGATGCCCTTTCATAATTTTTTTTTCCCTTCATCAGCCATGGAAACTTCATGACTCCATAAAACATGTGATGCTTTGCTGGGGAGACAGCCTCCAGTTTCCCCTCGGAGAAAGCTCCTCTCCCCCACCCCTCGCTGTTAACTCTCGGGGTTTGTTTCTCTTGGCGGTCTTTTTTCTTTCCTCCTTTTTGCCTCCACGGTGCCCGAGTCGTGCATAGCCATACTCATTTCATATCACACACAAATGGTTATGCTCTTAACTTTCCACCCCTCTTCCCTAACAGGAACAAAGTCGGGAAATGAGGCACAAGACTCCCCTTGTAATGAGGAAGAGAAAACGACTTTACAGAAACATCCTGGAAAAGTCAAGTAAGTTAAAATATGTCTATTTTTCACTTTAAAGGAGACAATATTTTTTTCAGCTTAGTGTTTAACGTACTTGCATAAACACAAATCAGCCACACAACGCCCCACCAGCAGCTGCCTAATCCCGCTGAATGCCTATTCATTTGGAGGTTCTAGAATTAATATTTGACGACTCTCTCATTGAAACAACAACCCCTGACCCCATGTGATTGCACTGTCACATTATTCTATGACATATTCATCTTGAATTCATTTACGGACGATTTGATTGGAATGAGGTTTGACATGTATTGGATCCTATTAAAGAAGAAGACTTTGATCTTGTTGATGGGGTTTACATGATATGTATCATCTTTACCAGGGCTACTAGGCTTCTACAATGTGGTGTCTAAGTAGTTAGTGACTGACAGCTTATCTGACAGGAATACCTTAATCTTGAGGTGCTGAATGAAATATTCTATTTAAAATAAGCATATGATTTGCTTGTCCTAGGGTAGCTCTAGGTCACAAAAAGTGAGAGACGAACCTAGGCACAAGTCCTTGCCCGTCTGATGGCTGAATTCCCTGAAATAAAGAAGTCCCCGTGTATGGGAATGGGGCGAGGAAACAGAAACAAAGGGAGAACGCGATCCCGAGCCGCTCGGTGCCACTCTCTGCGAGGAGATGCTGAGGGTACCGGCAGGCTCCCCCGAGCCATTCCCTCCGAGCAGCGATGCCTTTCCCAGCTCAGCCACTGCCCGCACACCCTCCCGGCCCATCGCGAGGCTGATGGCTGTGGGATCGCACAGGATCACTGCTCAGTCCCCCCTGTTTCTCTTCATTATTATTATTTTTTTCTTTCTCTGAGTAAATATTAGGATTTTCAGATTAATCCTTTCCTCCCGTCTGGGAGTTGAAGCCTAAAAGGTAACTCCTTGAAGCTGCTGTGTGGGGATTTCAGGGCATTCCCTCACCGCCCAGCTCGGAGGGATTCTGGCCGGCTCATCGGGCAGGGAACTGTGCTCAGGGGAGGGAGAGCATGGCCGAGGGGCCGGAGGTCAGAGCCCGGGGCAAGACCTTTCCTAGCACTGAGCGCTGCTCTAAGGGGGAGCAGCATTTGGCCCCAATTCAAAGAGCACATCACGAGCAGTCCCGGTTTCCTGGGGCTTTGCCTATCGCCTACACAGAAAGGTAGCGACAGGGAGAAGTGCCTTGCTGCGTGGGGAAGATTCACAACAAAATCGTGGTAGCTCTGTAAAGCCGCCCCGCACAGCCAGGACGGGCCCATCCCCGGGGCTGTGCGGTGCGGGGCTGCTCCTGCAGGATGCGGTGCAGACATGGTCGGGGGCTTCATGTAGCAGCTGCCTACCCGACTCAGCCCCACAGCCCGGGCCGCGGGCAGAGGCCGTAGGGAGGGGGAGAGCCGTAGACCTGGGGCCAAGGAAAGCAGAAAGGTGTCCCGGAGTCATCTTAGAAGGGAAAACCCGGGTGCACCACCCCACAGCCTTTCAGCTCTCTGGAGCGGACCTCCAGCACAGGCAAGCTTGGGGACTTGGGGCTGCGTATAGGTTCACAGCTGCTAGGAAGGTTGTACTGAGCACAGAGCTGTCCAGGGAACATGTTGGTTACCCCCTGGATCTGCCACCAAGAGAGCACCGAGGTTCCTCTGTGCTTCATTCTATCCTAAGGTCTGCCCTACAGGTCTCATTGTCCTAGCACTGGACCTGCCCCGATGCCCTGCACAGTTTGAACTAAACGTTCCTGCTTTGCTGCTTGAGCATTGCTGCCTTCAGCCTGGAAATGTTCAGGTTCATCCAGCTCAGCATTCCCCGGGGGATTCCAGTAGGGGATGCCCATACCGTAGCCAGGTGGAAAGGAAATAATAACGATAATAATAAAACCTTGGCCATGCACGGGCTGATGTTGACACAGTTGAGCATTTGCCGAGCTCATCTGGTCACACACGGCTCACAGCGCTGCCAAGAGCAGGAGACCTCTCTAACCCCTCGAAGCAGCAGCCAAAGGGCCGCCTAACGGCGCTCGGGATTCCAAGCATCCCGCGAGCACCGCCAGGCTCCGGCCCCACTGCCCTACTCTGCCGGCACCAGGGACCCCGCCCGCCCCCCAGGACGCCGGGCTCGGGGCTCATTCGCTGCTGGGAGCGGGACTGGGAGAGGAGTGCGAGCCGAGAGCCATCGGTGTCCAAACAAAAAGCACTGCAGTATCTAAAAGTGAACGCAGGGCAAAACCCGGTTAGAACATCTTCAGTAGATAAACTGTTCCAGATGTATTCTCTCCTGACCGAGAGGTGTCAGAATTGGTGGATAACAAGTGTGTAGAGGTGGAGGGTTTTCGAGAGGTTAAGGAAAGCAGCTTTGTTTGGAATTCACACTGTCGGTCCATTTGTAAGTAACAGATTCGTACTTCCTAACGTTTGTCTCTTCTGAGCGCTCCTATTGAGATGCTCATGAATAGGACCGCCAAAGCCATTTCCTAGAGCCAGTAGCTGGAAGTTAAGATACGATGAGGCGCGTGCTGTAAAATGCCTGCGTAAACAGGTTCTGTAAGGACGGAGAGCTGACTGCATCATTTGCCCCTTTTCATCATATCGCCACTCAGAAAGACGTACACGGGGATGTACCTCCAGCCGGTGACCATAATATCACCTTTGTGTTACGGGGGAAATAGGGCGAGAGCCAAAACTGCAGCCAGGCAGCGTGCTAGGCTGTGCCAAGAACGTGTCCTGTGTGATTCTGGGTGTCTCACGTTTACATCCCATCGTTCCCACTCATTGGCCAGTACCTTCTGTTCTGAGAGCAGCTGTCCTGACCATGCCGGGGGTTTTCATACTTCGCCACTTACTGTAAAGCCAATACTGATAAACTTGTGTGGAAGCGTGGAAATCCGTACTGGGAGCTTCATCCGGCATGAGAGAGAGCACCCATGGGAAAGTGGCAGCAAGGCAGTACTGAGCAGTGGGAGCCGGGCTTGGGGAACTGACTCCGCTTTACTTCGGTCATCGGCAGAGTGTGGTAGCACCCCAAATCTGGTGATGCTGTAGGCAGTCGTATTTCTTGTGTCTTTTCCCATGCTCCACGGACTTCGTTAAGCTCACAGTCCCCTTTGAACAGTGAAGTGGGAGCTTCCTTCTGCGCCCCGAGCTTCTCTAAACCTGTCAGGCCTCACTGCCCGGAGCCTAACCGGGCTTCCACAGCTGGCAGCCCGCTCCCCTCGGTAGTGCTCGTCCCTCCAGGTGAGAAGCACAGCACAGAGGACGCGTTGCAACGCTCTCCATCAAACCGAGGATGGGGATCTACCTGAGGGCGTCAGAGAGAGACGGGAAGGGAGAGACTCCCTCTTCTGGGTTAAGCACTCAGGCTCGGCCCAAACGCCATTGCCCGGCAGCCAATGGCCGGACAACGCCAGAACTTGCCCGGGGAGGGGAGAGGGACCGTTTCGAGAGTCCTTTGTGCTGAGGAGAGCCGCGGTACGGCCCGGGGACACGGCACAACCCCACGGCAATGCCGGGGACCCAAACAAAGGAGGAGGCCGCGGGGAGCCGCGGGGAGCCGCCGGGGCTCTCTCACCGGGCTTCCCCCTGCCCCTCGGGGCTTTGTTCACCCGCACCGGAGGCCGGGCCAGGCGGCGGGACCGCGGGCACGCTCCCGCCATAGCCCCGGCCCCGGGCAGGGCTGCGGGAGAGCGGCGGGCCGGGAAGACGAAGGGAGAGGAGGGGGGGGGGGGAAAGAAATGCAGGCAGCGGCGCATGCGCAGTACGCAGCTCCCCTCAGCCCCCCGCCCGCGCCGAGCGATAACCCTCGGCTCGGCGGCGGGACCTGTCAGCGGTGACGTCACGAAGGCGGCGGCCAATGGGAGAGCGCGGCGATTGTTTGGCCGCGGGGCCGCGCGCGGCAGCCCCCGGAGGCGGCGCGGTCCCGTCCCGCGGTCGCGCGGGGCCCCGCGGAGGTCGGGCCGTGCGGGGACCTCCCCGGCCGCAGCCGCCGCCAGAAGCCAGCACCCGCCACCCCCGTGCAGCCCACCCGCTGGCACCGTGCTCCCCGCCGCCGCTCCGGCGGGACGGGAAACTTTTGGGGGGGGGGGGGGGAGAAAGAAAAAAAAAAAAAAAAAAAGTTTTTTCCCCCCTTTTTCTTCGCTTTTTATTTATTCCCCCCCCCTCCCCCACCTCCCCCCCCGCCCCCCCTCAACCTCCTCCGGCTCTCTCTCCCGTCCGCCGTCAGATGGCTTTTTAGCGTTAACAGCTAAAGAGCGTGGGTGCTCCGGGGATCCCAGTGATGGACCCCGCTGCTCTCTGCGGGCGGAACGCGGCGCTGGGATCCGTTGCCCCGGGGGAAGCTCGACGCCCCCATCCCCGCCGCCCCCCGCAGCCCGCGCCACGCTGCCCGGGCCTCGCAGCGCTCCCCCCCGCCGCAGGGTCCCGCCTCGGGCCGCACCAACACATGGGGCACCGCCACCATCCTCATCCTTCTCCTCAGCATCACCTCGCGGCCCTAAAGCTCGGCCCTGCCCCTCAGCCCCACCGCCCGCTCCCGGCGGGCCCGGCCCAGCCGTTCTCCGGTCACGCAGCGGCGTTCGGCCCGGCGGCGGCCCCCTGCCCCGTGTCCCACGCGGCCGCTGTCAGGGACCCGGCCATGCCCGGGCTGAGCGAGCAGCACCCCGCTGCCCGATCTCACCGCGGACTGTTTGTCTCGACAACAGGTAGCTGCCCCGGACACCGCGGGCACCACCGCCCCTCGGAAGCCGGGAATCCCGCGCTGTTCGCTGGACTCCATGAGCAGCCGCCCCATGCAGCTCCAGGTGGCCATCTAAACGGACAGATAAGGCTGGGGTTACCTGGAGAAATGTACGCCAAGGCTGAACATTTCACTCCAGTGCCAGCCTCCAGGACAGAGCCTTTTGCTGCTTCTTCGCTTCATAGCTACGGTGGCATGAACCTGAACGTGAACCTGGCTCCGCACCACGGCCCGGGGGCCTTCTTCCGCTACATGCGGCAGCCCATCAAACAGGAACTCATCTGTAAGTGGATTGAGTTGGAGCAGACTCCCAAAAAATTATGCTCGAAAACTTTCAGCACGATGCACGAGCTGGTGACTCATGTCACCGTGGAGCACGTTGGAGGACCCGAGCAGTCCAATCACATATGTTTCTGGGAAGAGTGCCCGCGAGAAGGGAAACCTTTCAAGGCCAAATACAAACTCGTAAATCACATCCGAGTCCACACAGGTGAAAAACCTTTCCCCTGCCCTTTCCCAGGCTGTGGCAAAGTGTTTGCCAGATCAGAGAATCTCAAAATACACAAAAGAACTCACACAGGTCAGTATGGAAAGCTCTCTTTACTCTCTCTGTATTATTCAGCATACTGTTTTGCTTTATTTTGTTTTGAGTGTGTCCTTTGCGTTGTTGTTGAATGCACGCCAAGTCCTTCTGGAAAATAAATTTTCAAATTTGTTTGCTTTTGTACCGCGTGGAGGGAGGGGGAGAAAATGGGGGGGGTGGGGGGGAAAGGTGAGCGAGAACAAATCTCGGAATTCTCGTCCATGTTTGGTCTTTTTTTTTCCTTTTTTCTGGTTGTGAGGTGAGGTTTGTGCGGGGAGAGCTGTGACCATACCGAGTGGTAGAGCTATTGCTGCTGATTCACACGGGCGTGGATTTTTTCTTTTTTTCTTTTTTTCCTTTTTTTTTTTCTTTTTCCTGTTGGCAGTTTAATGTAGTTGGGGGAAAAAAAAAATGAAATCATTGTGCAAGCTCCCAAATTAAAAGTGAACAATAGGACTTACAACTTGTCTAGTCAGTTTTGAGTGATGTCGCTGAGATGCTGCTGGTCTAACGTTGTGAGAATAACACAGCTGCGACCTTTTCGTTCAACAGTTTTGTTTTGGGCAGAGGGAGTTTCAAATGTTTGATCTGAATAACACTGACATATTTAATGAGCATTGCCATCCACGGACTCCGTGCGCTCGCAGATACGGGGAGCTGCAAGTTCTGAATCTCGGGAGGGAAAAAAAGAGAAGAACCCCCGGTATTGTTTCGGCCTGTACGGTTTGAGATCTCATTTGCAGATCTGTGAAGCGAAATCGGGACATGTGTCGGGAGCGTCTGTTGGTTCTGGCTAACAGAAATAAAGTCACTCGGTGGACGATCTCGCAAAACTGTCTTTGAACTCTTCCGGCCAGGAAAGCATTTATAATTAATGAAATGACACGTAGAAAGTTTTCACACTTCCAGGAGCAGCTTGTGAAGTTGTATTAATTAGTTTAGCAGCCGGTGTTTGTAGTCTGTAGCGCTGGGGTTTTTTTCTTTTTTTTTTTTTTTTCCTTTTTTTTTTTTCCTGAGGACGATAAGAAATAAGCCCTTTTTGGAACATTTAATCTGTTCCAGTGTCGGGTTTTCCATCCCCACCCCCTCCTGTACTGCCTTATGCACTGCGAGGGAAACTCCATAATCCTATTGTAAGATCTGCTTACAGCCAAACGATTTTTTTCGCCCTCCAGTTCCTAAAAGTCCCCTTCCCCCACGCTCGCCGCGGCCCGACCTTGGAGGAGCCGCGTTTTTACGATACAACCCGACGTGCATGACATCTATCCTAATTTCGTATCGTATCGCCTAAGCATAGCGCGGAGGTTTTACAGCGAGCATCACTCGTCACCTAATTATTTTTCCATCGCTCTGTGAGTAGCTCATCTGGGCGGGGGTGGGGGGTGGGGGGGCAAAGCGGAGCTGGGTTCCTCTCTTCGTACTCGGCCCCTTTGCGAGAAGAAAGGAGCGGCCGCGGGTCACGCAGCTTGCAGCCGGATCGGAACAGGTACAGCCTTCGCCCGGCGGAGCTCATCCCCTAATGACGGCGTTTTTCTTAAGTAAACAAACTTTTACTGCTCTTTAACGGCCTCACTGTTTGAAGTCTCTGAAGCAGAAAATGGTTAAATTCTTGGGGAAAGTGACCTACATCGGCGAGGCAGGTTCAGGGCAGAGCCGCGATCGGAGCTGTGCGTTTATTAAACATAATTCCGCGCGTCTGTACTTTTCACTTTAACATTCCCGGTGATTAATTGCTGTATTGTGAAAACTCCTGCGGGGCCTTTATGGTTCCACCGTTTCTATTAAACACCCAGAAGTTGTCAAAAGCGAAATGTTTCTGAAACCCTAATAGAACTCGCTACAAATTATTCATGAAGACAGTTCTAGATTCAACAGGAAAATTATTGCCTCCTCAAATATTAATGACCGCCGCTCTCTCCGGGGTCGGGGAGGGCTCTCTGCCGGGGTTCGGCTCCCCGGGCCCGAGGTTCCCTTTGAGCCCGGGGTGTGGGGCGGGGGGGCCGGGCCGGCTCCCGGCGCTGCCTCCCCGGGGCCCTCTGCGGGCCGTGGGGTGCTGCCCGCAGCCCCGCTCCCCCGCCCGCAGCCCGAGGCCGCCGCCTCCGGCTCCCCCCCCCTCCCCCCCCGCCCCCCAGAGAAGTTGGTAAATACCTTAATCCACTCCCGGAGACGGGGGATTATGCCACAATTTCCGAGCAGAGAACGGGTTTTGCGCAGCTACAAGTGGGGGGGTAACATGGCGGGTTGGGTCCTGCGTTTCTCCATCGCTCGGAGAACTCTCCGCGCGTCCGCATCGCCGCACCTCTGTGCCCGGGCTGCCCTGGGAGGACCGCACCGTGTCCTCTTTCCTGCGGGTGGGGTTCCCACGTAAGAAAACCCGCTCTCGGGAAAGGAATAGAGCTCGGCTGGCTCCTCTTTACCGAGGCGTTCACGAGAAAGCAACCCGGGCAGCTGCGGAAGCGCTGCCCTCTCCCCGCTGCTCTCTGTCTGCACGAGGGCTTCTCGGAGCCTCTCTCACGGGGTTAAGCGAAGTTTAACGTTTTTCAACTGTGGAGGAAGCAGAACGCGCCGCAGCCGCCTTTACCTGATTGTAACTCACGTTGCACAACCGGAGTGCTTATGAGGATGGCTTTCCCTGGGGCCTCCTAACTTACTGCTTGCTTGTACTACACTAATATCCTTGATTTGTTGTCTCAACGTAGATGCTGAAGGTCAAATTGTTGCCTTACGTGAAGCTGTAATTAGATTATATGCGTGCGTGCATATGCACCGCTGTATACCGGCGGCATTCGGTTACAGACCCGCATCAATTTCTCCGAGACCTTATTTTTAACCTCTCCCCCTTCTCCCCGATGCCAGGTGTTTACCAATCCTCTGTGCAAATGTTAGCGGAGACCGTCAGTGGGTATTCCGGAGGAAGGGACACGCTCGAAGCGCGGAGCCATGAGCCTTTTCCCACCCACCTTGCATAAAGTGCATTCATGTGAAATATTTGGAATGCTTTCCTTTATGTGCCCGTGCTCACAGCCAGCTAGAGGTGGGCTGCGCCTCTCCGAAATTCGATCGTGAAGATCCGCGAGGGGATAAAAACAGCCAACAAATTAAAAACCCAAAGCTCGGGGCTTTTACAAATGTTCCGGGTCCCTTCCAGCACACACGCCATGATGGGAGCACAGGGGCTTTGTTTGTACTTGACGATTAGGGTTCGGCTGCACATCTCGTGGCGTCCCCCGCGCCCCGAGACTTTTAGGCTTTAGGAGGTGAGGTTATTTTCCCACCCGGATGCTGCGGGACCTGGGCGCTCCTTGCCAAGCTCGGTTTGCAGAGTGCCATTGTCAGTGACAATAACGCAGTCGTCATTTCAGCCCGAAGCTCTCCGTGACACGTTCCCTGGAAAGCTGCCTCCATATCGTGTACCGTGCCCGGTCCGCACTATCCCAACTTACGCGTGACTTTGGCAACACAATTATATTTCTATTCTGCTTAACGTCACTTATCATATTATCCGACAAATTAATCCCGATTGCGACTCCTTCCATGACTGAGTGGGTTCAAATGAAAAGAGAATGCTACCCTAGGCAGACGTGCCCAGGCCTACTCTTTCTCCTGCGGAATCCCTCTAGTTTCGCCCACACCATCGTTGTCTTTTAGAAAGATTTTGTGCTTTGCCATACGGTGTCAGCAACTGGACAGAGGGGAGAGGAGGAGGGATGCGGGGATTGTGCGAGAAAGGAGTGCGCGGGATGTGATCTGGAGAGGTGACGAATAATATTTCCACGTGCACCTCCGGGAGTGTGAGAAATGTATTTAACGTAAAAAACGCTCCCAGGGATAAATCACTGCCCGGTCTTTCCGCAGGACACCGCGGTCCTCAGGGACAGAGCGCATTGTTTACCCGGAACGAACACTTGGCCTCTAAGTTTTCCTTATCTGGGGGCTTTGTCTTGTGCACAAAACCCCACGTTGACACCAAGGGCAGGGGCGGGAAGAGCAGCCCCGGGCCGGCCGGGCCGAGAGCTCCCGCTGCGGGGCCGGGTGGGCAAGAGGGGAGCGCGGCGGGGAAGGGCCGGGGCGGGCGGGGCCCGAGCGGAGCCGCCCCAGGGGAGCCGGGCAGGGCCGGAGATGGTCGGGGACAGGGTCGGGGTGCGGGGACCGCCTGGCGGGCCCGGTACTAACGGCCGCACTCTCCCTTTGCCACCCGCAGGGGAGAAGCCGTTCAAATGTGAATTCGAGGGCTGTGACAGACGCTTCGCCAACAGCAGCGACAGAAAGAAGCACTCGCACGTCCACACCAGCGACAAGCCCTACAACTGCAAAGTGAGAGGCTGCGACAAGTCCTACACCCACCCCAGCTCCCTGAGAAAACACATGAAAGTGCACTGCAAATCCCCTCCTCCCAGCTCCGGCTACGAGTCCTCCACGCCCTCCTTGGTGTCCCCCTCCTCGGACTCCGGCCGGGAGCACCCCGCCTCGTGTTCCCACGCCGAGCCCACCGCGCCCGCACCGCCCGCCGCCAACCTGAGCGAATGGTACGTGTGTCAGGGCCGCCCCGCCGCCCCGCAGCCCCCGCGCCCCGCCGCCCCACCGCCCCGGCCCCGCTGCTAAGGGAGCAACGGCGGGCGGAGGGAGAGCGGTGCGGGCAGCGGGAGAGGAGGGGACAGGCCTTGGCTTCGGCCCCGGGGAGGCAGAGCCGCGCTGCCGGACCCCGCTGCTCCCGCTCGGCCGGGCCGAGCCGCATCCCTCCTCCGTGCACACCGCCCGCCGATCGCCTCGCTCCTGCCTGGCCACAGGCGCACTGAGTTGCTGCAGCTGTTTCCTTTTTCCTTTTCCTTTTCCCATTCCTTTTGCCTTTATCCCTTTTCCTCCCCTTCCCTTTCCTTTCCCTCTCCCCACCCGCAGTGGTTCCCGCAGATTTGCAGCTGTACAGGTTTTCTCTCCACGGTGTCTCGTGTTCCGTTCGTCCACTACTTTCTGTGAGAGTGCTGTGTTTTTTGTTCTTTTTTTTTTTTTTTTAAAGAAAATATATAAACAATTATTTGTTACCGAACTGTACAAAATCAATCAATTAAATTCTTTCGTTAATTAACTCTCTCCATGGACGTTTCTGTAAAGAATCTCCCACGGTTCCCTGCAGCAGTGTGTAACAATACCGACAGCTACAGCTACGTGTTTCCCCCATGGCTGACACAGGCGGTCCAAGCGGTGTGGGGCTGCCCGTTTCTTCGAAGCTGACTCCCCCAAATCCTCCCCCCCCCCCCCCAGGTGCGGTCTCTGTCTGGGGGGGGAGGAGGGGGGCTGGGGGCAGAGCCGCCGATGACGTCACGCAGCGGGTGGGGGCCCGGTGCCCCCCAGCAGAACGGGACCGGGGCCGCTGCTGCACGGCTGTGCCCTGCGGAGCGCTCCCGGTGCCGGTGCTGGCACAGCGCGGCTGGGGCATGCCCCGGAGCTTAAAGCTAGACCCTACACAAACATACACGGCTCAATCCTCTAGGCGAAATAAAGAAGGAAGGAGGAAAAAAAAAAAAAAAAAAAAGAACCAACAAAAACAAAACAAGTACACAAAAGCCTCCAGTGGGGTAGCTTGAAACTGCCGAATGGTGCCGTTTTAATTACTTTAATGATGTTTAAGAATAGCAGATAGTATAGGCAAATAAATAGCACGGGCTGCTGGAAGGGGTTCCCACGGCTCGCTGGGTGCGGAGCGGCGGCTGCGAGCGCTTCCCCCGTGCCCTGCACACCCCCTCTGCCCAGGTGGCTGCGGCTGTGTCCGGTGAACACACACACGTACACACGTGTGTGTTTACAGATGTCAAAATAAAGGCGAGAGGAAAACAGATAGCCGGTCAGTGGCAAACCCGGCCCCTCCTGCTGCAGCCGAAGTAGCACCTTCTCAAGGCAGCAGGTCTCTGCTTCACCAGCACAAACCCGACAACTTCTGGGGTTTGTGTGCCTCGCTCCTCGCCGTGTGTCAGGGCGAGAGTGCACGAGTGCATCGCTGGGCAGGGGAAATGGGTGCGGAGCTCACTGCGGGGGATGCTCCGTTCTGCCACGCTGCTCCAAACTCACGCTGCAGAACCGGAGCCGGCTGCGGGCAGAGGGCTGTGTCCATCCTGTCCCCAGCTCAGTTTAGTTCTTTATTTCTCTATTTCCAGAAGTGTTTGGATGTGCAGGCTAATCACCTTTAATTTTTCATTTGCTTGTTACAGATGTCTGCCCCGTTGCTCTCAAGGTAATCTAGACAGACGCAGCTGAAAGCCTGAATCTTATGCCTTAGACATCAAAGAAAGCTCGCACAAAGAAGTATTTCTTCACAACGGTGAATCTTCATGGTAAGTTAGGATTTCTATGGCAATAGGCAAGTCATACTTAAATAGTGAAAGGCGAAGTCTGGAGCCCGTCCAGTCTTTTCATTAAGGACATAATATTTACGTCTAACGGGCCCTTTTTCTTGTGTATACAAGTATATATTTTTGTTTGACGCGAACTAAATCATTTTCATTTAATTTCCGGTAAACAAAACCCACGCGAACAGGGCACTTGTTCCAGATCATAATAAAAATGGATAAGAATGTCGGGAAGAAAAGGCCCGCCTGAACCGCCGCCTCGGCTCACTTTTGTTTCTGCTTTCTGCCGGGATCAGAGAATGCGTTTGGGATTTGAGGGCGAGTTTCTAAAGGCAAGGAAATGGTTTTTAAGGGGGAAAAGAAAAGGAGAAAGGTCTAATCAAGCTCGGGTTGTTCAAAGGGCCTGATTTTGGGGTTGAAAGTGTGAGTTTTATGGTGCATCAGCATGCCACGTTAGGATCGCTATGGTAATGAGGAGAGCAATAGCAAGCGGCCTTCAAAGGAGGCACACTCCATTTGAGACAGTCTATTAAGATACATTTGCACTGACCTTTGGTTTCATGCTAGCTTAATACACTCAATCTGCCCCTCGCTACGGACATGCTTCCTCCACCCAAGGCCCTTCTGCGGGGCTGGGCTCTGCCGGGCTTCACCCTCACCCCGAGCGGGCTCCTCACCCCGTACCCCCCCAGAGGGACGGCTCTGGGCTCTGGCCACGCTCCCCTCTCCCCCAGCCCCTCGGTAGTACCGGGAAGAACCCCTCTGGTGACCGCCCCACGGAGGGGCTGCGCCGGGGATGTCACGGCGACCCGCGGCTCCGCTCAGGGCTCGGCCCGAGGGACCCCCCCGCAGCCCCCGGGGGCGGGGAACTTGACACCCGCACGGCCGGGGCCATGGGCGCTGGGCCATGGGCCCGGGAAAGTTAGAAGTCCATGTTCCAGTAATTGTCTTGTTGTTTATTTTATCCAAGTACCCTGGTGAATAGGGGAAAAATAAACACGGTGAAAAAAAATTCAAACAGTTGAGTCGTCTTTAGTGCCAGCCCTTGTGGTTGAATAAAAAGGATGGTCCAATTTCTATTGAGCTGAGAAATCTTTGAAGTGGGAGTTATTATCTGAGAAATTCCTGCTCGTCGTCCTAACAACGCTGATGAAACGTAAAAGGTTCTTTGTCAGCGATTTGTTCTCCTCTCTGTCAAACTCTCCCTGCCCGTTAGCTTTAAACCGTTTCTAAAGAGATAAAATCAAACTTTTAAAGATAACTTCGGGGGCCCAGAGGGTGCGGAAAATACCAAACTACCGAATCCTGTGTATAGGCATACATCTGGATCTACGTGGCTGTGTCTGTGCGAAACTGTCTGTGTACAGATGTCCATAGATGTCTGTATGACCTTAGTGCTCGAAAGTTGAAATGATGTCCATTTTGGCATTTTATCCTCTGAACTTTTCCGTCTAATAAATTATTCCTCCACATATGCTGCACAGAATGCAGCTTCTGCGAGAAGGCAGAAACGTTGGGTCTCGTTGCCACCAGTATGTGACCAACAAACGTGTTCTTTCAGTAGAATGAAAGCAACTGCAAAGACACCAGACTGAAGTCTTTGATCATTTGAACAGTCCGAATACCTATTAAGCGTGTATATACTGCGATGTATCGAAGTGGTTAACGCATTCAAAGCGATGGCTTCCATATGCTCCCATGTTTTATTGTCCGTAAGTGTAAAGATAGCCCAACCGCATCCCTTTTGTATCTTCATTTGATAAACATCACCGTGTGTACCGATTCCCCGATCAAGATTTATTTAGGAGTCTCTCATCGGAGATCATTAAATGCTCTGTTTGTAAAGCGGATTCCTCGACGTTGTAACTCATCGGTGTACTTCTGTTTTAGTTGCTACAGAGTGATCTGAGCCCAATTCCGCCGTTCTAAGCAACCCCAATAATTTAATGGGACTTTTCCGGAGTAAAAACCGAGTCAAACTGCGGTGGAGTGGGTATTAACTATTATTAATATTATTGTTATTATTGATTCTGGATCTCGTCATATTTATGGGGGAATCTACCACGTTCCTCGTGAACTGTACAGAGAAGAAATGCCTCTGAAAATGTAGCTCTCAAAAACATTTGCAATGTTGATATGCTGTATCTCTTTCTGACTTCTTCAATTCCGTCTTTTCTTTCATCACGTGTTTGGTAACGGAGGAACTTTCTGTTGTGCGCTTGAACATACTATTTATTTTTAATATTTGGATTTTTTTTACAATAAATATTTATAAACGTATCAATTCTATGGTTATTTTTGCAAATGTGCACTTTTAAAAAATACGTGTTTGTGCGGACGATGCCGAGCCGTTCCCAGAGCGCTGTAATTCGTCTTTCTGTTGGTTCTATCTTCGTTGAGAAACATTTCTCAGAGCAGTGTACTGTCAGTGTGGTGTGCGATATAAGGCGTGTTTTTTTGTCGCTCTTTATCTTCTCCTAATGTTAATCGTTTTAGGTTGGCATTTGCATTAAAAGAACAAAACCAAACCACCTCTCTGGCTTCATTTCGGGGATAGGTTTTTTTTTTGTTTGTTTGTTTTTCCTGAGCAGGCAATTCCAATGAATTCCTCTTTAAACGTTGCCCGAAGTGCAGTGTGCGAAAGCAGATCCCGGTGTCCCGAATTCCCCCAGTGAGCCCCGTCCCTTTCTTGTCTCCCCCGCACCCCGCGGGTCCGGGCGGGATGCTCCGCTCTCGGGAGGTCCCCGACCGCCGTGGAATGGCGTGGGGCTCCGGGCAGAACCCCCCAGCTCCGTTGTTCCTGCCTCTGTCCCATGGGGAGTGCTCTCTTGGCAGGGAGGCGTGGGGTAACATTGTTTGAAGAAATTTCCCCCTCGAAGTGAGCCCCTGACAGAGTGCCACTTATTTTATGAGGATTTATACATATATATTTAAGAGAGGAGATGAATTCATCAACCGAAGTAGCATGAAGGTAACCCTTACAGGCCTTGCGTATTGCATGGAATGATTTTGACGCCTTGCAGATCCCGGCTTGCTCACAGTCCCCTTGGCAGGGTTGATCAGAGCCCAGCTCTGCCATTTGAATGGATGCAGCTTTGGGCACTGCAGCCCTAACCCCGGGCGGAGCGGTGCGCATGCACGCTGTCTTTACTTTTTTTTTTTACTTTTTTTTTTTTTTTTCCCACTTTTTTCAATGGAAAACTTGATAGAAGTTGACTAACACACAGAGATGACAAAAAGTTGGCTTTGGGTGGTGCGAATATTGTCACTAAGGATGCATCTGACTACAGAAAGGAAGAGAATGAAAGTAAGTAAAGAATTAAAGGAAGAAAGGAATGAAAGAAAAAGAAAGGAAAACATTTTTGCTGATGTGTAAAAGACAAAAAATGGCACAAAAAAAGCAAGGAGGGCTAACAGTACATGCTAATTAAAGAATACAATTCTATGGTCTCTAATGATTGAGCGAAGACATGTACTTATTGCACTTGACTGTCAACAAGGGAAGGAATGTCCCCTCAGACAGCATGGTGAGAGACGTGTGGGCATTATTAGTGGCCCTTTAAAGACATTGCCTTTTCTTTCTCAATGCTGACAGACTATTTTGGAGGGAACCATCCCCTGTTGCTTCCTATCATCGATCCCCGTGCAAGCCCCTGCATTGTGCAAGTGCATTAATTAAAGACCATTCATTTAACAAAAGCACATTGTATGTTCAGGAAAGGAAGATTAAAAATATGAATCAGTAACCAAAGCCCATTTCCGCCGCGATATAGGGAGAAGTAGAAGGGCGGGAGGGACAGTCAGACACCCTGAGTTGGACTGAGCAGTTTGGGACGGAAGCCCCGAACTGGTTTACGTTGCAAGGAGCCCGTTGTCAGCGTCTGAATGTGCAGCGTTCTGCCCGGCCCTCCCCTCTCCATTCCGAGGGGTTGGACTCGCAGTGACCCCGGGGCTGAGCCCGGGGACCACCGCCCCAAACGGGATTTTCCATATGTCCCCGGGCACGCACGTATGGGCACAGGCACACGTTCTCTTGCTCATCCTTCCCCATCCCTTCGCTGTCTAGATTTTCGCAGCCCGAAGGGAAGGAAACCCAGCTGGTCTGGCCAGGCCAGCCGCGACAAGCGTGTGGCTTATCACGACAAGGTGGAAGAGGAGCGTGGAGGTTACGTGGGGGAAGGAGAGAAGCTGGCTCCCCAGCATCGCCCGCATGACTGCTAAGCGGCTCCAGCTCCGCTAAAACCTCTGGGCCATATGTTAGTTTATTTATACCCTTTGTCTTTTCCCGTGTCTCCTGGTGCAAGGATATTCCTGGGATACAAATGAAAGTAAGCAAGAGTGAACAAACAAGGGAGTGCCAGCTAAAGGGATATGTAACATCACAGAGATCCCAACAGAGAGCACCGGCGTTCCCATGGTTATAATAGGGCCAGAATAGCAATTAAAGCTTTTAGTTAAAACCCTCAGATTTTTAATGCTGAATGACACATTGACTCCATTTTCTCGTGGATGATTTAGAGTTTTTCACGATTACTCCTGGGAAAAAGATGGAGGGGGGAGGACAAAAGTCACGGCAAAAATAACTCTTTCACATAAGGAAAAAAAAAAATAGCACAAGAGATTAAAGTGCTCCTAATGATGGCAACAGCCTACAAAAACCTCCGCAGTTTCCCTGTGACGCTGAATTGGGTCTCATAATGTTCTGAGCACGGAGTCACCCCAGTCCGACGTGTGGGAGAGGGTCGGGACCAGCTACTCCGGGCATCGGGCTCCTTCCTCAGCCACGGCTGGGAGCACGTTGGGCGACGACGAAATCCTGATACCCTGTTTTAGTTTATTTTTATTTGTTTTGTTTTTCACTAAAATAAACAGGACTCCCAGTGAATCGGCTATTTATTTTTCCCACCCTCAGGTCAATGCCACCCAGAGGATCTGCTCCTCATTGCTGCCAATCCTTCTCCGGGTCGCCGTGTCTGTGATGCGTGGACGTGGAGAGCCCCCCCGGGGTGCACGGGGAGAGGGTGGGGGTCCAGAGAGCGGTCCCCGACCGGACTGCGCTGCCGGCACCCCTTGCCCCCTCTCTGCTTCCCCTCGGGATACCTGCTTGAGCCCGCCCTGAAGCCAGACAAAAGCTCGCACATCTCCCCCCTTCCCCCATCCCTCCCTCCTTCCCTCTCCACCCAGCAGCATTGGGAAGACAAAAAAAAAAAAAAAAAAAAAGCAACTATTCTCCAACTTTTGACTAGTCTCTGCTGGCTTAAATTATCCTCTACCCTGGGGGGCAATAGTGTAGCAATGGGAGCTCCTTGCTCCTGCAGGAAACGGGGTGCAGCTGAACTCGGGCAGAGCCGGGCTGCTCCGCCGCTGCCCTGCTGCTCCTCCAGGGCCGGGGGTGGTGGGGTTGGAAGTCCTGGAAGGGGACTCAAAGGGAGGGCTCAAGGGGGAGGTTTTGTTCTCTCTACCTGAGGACGGATTAATCCTCGCATATAGCTGATAAAGATGAAGATCTTGCTGGGAGAATGGGGAAAAATCGGTAGGAAAAGAAGGAAGGAGTCACTGGATTGTTATTGTCTGGAAAGCAGGCCACCTTTAAAAACCTGTTGTAGAAATACAGAGACTCCTTTAAGTGTGAAATATCATTTCATTGTAAATAGTCAAAAAAGAGTCGGTAATCCAACTTCCGGAAACTGTTCTGAATTATTTCAGCAGACTCTTTTAAAAGGGGATTAGCAGGGCTTTAGGGGCAAAATCCTTCTGTTTTATTCAATCTCTGATTTTATGTTATAATTACTAGATGTAAAGACTCGCGAATTAGTATGCAGGCGTCGTCCAGACATTATGCAGGTGCTATTCTAATCATTCAGCTTTTTAATTAAGGAACGAGGTAAGAAAACAGAATCATAAAAACACTTTTGTGAGAGCTGAGAAAATCGTGAGCGACTGCATGAATAAAGCCTTTATACCTTATCCTGACAGGTCAGACACCAATTGCCTGACTTACGACCTTTTCTTGCTGAAACAATGGTTAACAGCTTTCTCACCTTGTTCCCATTATAGCTTTTATTCTCGGAGAGAATTTATGGAAATGGCCCCCAAATGCTTACACTAAAGAGGGATGCAGAAAGGTATTGCAATTTTAATTGGTGCGTGTCCCGTGTAAAGATACTTTCTTTGTGGGTCGTTCTGAAGCGGAGGGTCTCAGTCCGGCACGAGAATTTGGGTGGACGGAGGTGGTTGGAGGGGGAGCACAGCAGCCCAGCGCTGCTGGAAGTTGCCGGGATGCCCGGGCAGCCGGAGCGGCGGGGACGGCGCCGGTCCCCCTTTGTTCAGCGCATCAGAAGGCATCGTGCTCCTTGATCCCGCAATGCAAACTTCAAGCCTTTGTGGTCTTTGTTATTATTATTTAATTTCTTTCCCTTGCCTTCCTCCTCACCCCTCCTCTCCCCCCTCCCCACGCCTGGCACTGCTGCATCACGTGTATTAACATATGAATGAAACAAGCAGAGCCAATGCACTTAAGGTAATACCTATGCTCCGTTCTCGCCTGATTATCTTTTTATAGAAAGTTACATTAACTAATGACATTTACATAAATATGAATAATTAGTAAGGTAAGCAGTTCTGCTCCGACGGGGGAAGGCGGAGTGGGAGAGCGCCGGAGCCCTCAGCCCAATTTTGGGCTCTGCAGAGCTGGGTGCAGCCTGGCACCGGGACGGGGCTGCTCGCGGGGAGGAGGGGAGCCGTCCCATTTATATTGTTTTCTTTTTTTCCAATGTGAAACTTTTATCTTGTGCCCCTCTTTTATCTCCCCTCCGGACCTCCAGTTCTGAGCAGAGTTCAGTGGCTGTAAATGATAGGTTCCCAAAAGCATCAATCCGGGCTCCTCTAGTACTTGGCCGAGAACAATGCAAGTATTAGGATATCAGCAGCACTCGAAATGATCACGCGTTAAATTATTTTGCTTTCACGGATGAGGAGGCTTTTTTCCAATGTAAATCAAGCGCTTTAGTTATTAAGTCTGAACACTAATCTCCAACAACCTTTACATAATGTGGCAGAATGTGCCACACCACTTCGCACCTGCACTCTGAATAGAGCCGCCTTTTCAATGTAAGACACGCTTGTTGCCCCTGGGCTCCAAAGGAGTTGTGTGAATAAGTCAAGCTTTTTGAATACCCCTACTCGCTTTCTCTTCCTCCTTTGATCACAGAAAATGTCTTCTAATTTGTCCTTTTTCATTGTAACAACGTTTTCAAGTCTCTTTTTATTTTCCAAACCACATATTTATAAAGAACATAAATCGCCCCAGAAAACAAAAGTTCTTTCCTCGCCAACTGGCCGAGTAGCCTATGATCACTTTGTTATTCACAAGAAGGAGAAGGGGACAACAAGGTTCTCGCGAAGGCTGTCGCTTCTCTAGTTTGTCCTAAACAAACGTTTAACTCCGGGACGGGACGCAGGGGGGAAAACGCGTTCGTTCCCTCCAGCGGTAGAGACGGAACCATTTGACTCTGGGATGCGCTCGCTGCTGTCCCCAGGCTGGTGGCCGGCCACGCTTCATCCTTTCGGGTGGCAGAGACACACGGGGCTGCGGACGGCGGAAGGACCGCCGCCTGTCCCTGTCCGCTGGACGGCCGCAGCCTCCGCCCGCTTCCCGAGCCCACCAGGCAGAGCGGGGCGAAGCCAGCTGTAGCGAGCCGGCTGCACGCATTCATGCTTAGCGGAGCTGCCTGCTTTAGCGACCTCCGAGGATAATGAACTCTAATTTAGAAACCCGCGCGAGGCGTCTGAGTGAATAGGGAGCGGACCTGCATCGTTCCTACAAAACCCGCCGGGCTCCCCACGTTCCCCCCCCCCCCCCCCCCCAGTTCCCGACCCGGTTCTGCAGCCCGGAGCCGGGGAGCGGCTGCCCCACCCCGGGGTGCGGGCAGAACCCGGCGAGGCTACCACCTCCTGCCGCCGCCCCGGCCCCGTCGGAGGCATTTCCGAGGCGTTCTGCCCCACTGTCGTCTAAGGAGCAGTAGGTTAATGGCATTTTAGTCAAGTTGGTCTCTCGGTGGGCTAAGCCCAACCTAGGAGTTTCTCACTCCTCCTTCTCACAGACGGGTTTCCGGGCGGCTCTTTAACATCCCCATTCATTAGCACGTTAATCAAGGCTGTAATCCCGGCGAAGAGGTAACCGTGCGTTTGTGCTGCGGCTCAATCCGCCTCCCGAGCGCGCACCTTTGCGCGGAGCAGCGCAGCGCCCGCTCCCCCCCTCCGACGGCCGCCTCCACCGGGAGCCTATTTTCTGACATTACCGTAGGCTCCGGGTAAGAAAACTAACAAACCCTTCTAATACAGTTTAAAACACTTTGATGTCTTGCCAAGAAACACACTTCCTTCAAGAGACAAGTCAACATTTGTTTTTCACATTAAATGGCGTTTAGTTGCCACTGAAAAAATGATGCTGAAGGACCACTTTTTAATTCGATGTATAACAACCGCGGGGGTCTAAGAGAAAATAACGGCGAAAGCTATAGACACAAATAACTAAATTACCAAAACGTTAGTATATCTCCTAGGTTCATTAATATGTAACAGACTCCCCAGTTAATCTCCAAAAGCCAGTGTTCCCCCTCTAAAATAGCACTCTGGGACGAATTGTACAGGAGATCAATCACTGCTAATGCAGTAAGGTTTACTGCAAGGGGGGAAAAAGCTATTTACACCTTCCAATAGAAGCTTTTGAGATTTAAGAGTAAGGGTCATACATCACCAAGAATAAATGATTATGAATTGGTAAACGCGCCCTCCAGCCATTAGCTATGCGACGCGATTTATCATTTCTGGGTGTTTTTCTTTTTAAAATCATCTGGCTGTTTGAAAAGAAAAGCATGACGGAGAAAAAAAACACCGCGGGAAAGTTTGTTTTTGCATATACTATAAGTCATCAAAACACGGCTATTCAGAAATAAACGGGGTCACTTATGAACCGCTTAACGAGGGACAATAAAGTCCCTCCATTGTACACTTTTATGACTGAGCGATCGGTGGGCTCCTCCGAGCCGTGCCTGCGGCCGCGCCTGCCTTTTTTCTGCCTTTTCCTCGGAACTTACAAAGCCGCGAGTGGGCTAAGAAATCATTCACGCCCTAAAAATGAATCTTCCCGTCTTTCCGTCGCCTGACAGATTCTGAACTTCAGCTACGTGGGACATTTCTCCAGCGTTCAGCAATCGCCGGTTGTTAGCCAAGATGCTGGCAAGCGGCGGGCGGGGGGGCAGGGGGGAAGGGGGCTGCCCAGATGCCGGGTGACAGGGGGTACCCCTTCTTTCTGGCTCCTTGTTCGAACAGGGCTGAGGGCCGCTTTGGGTGGGAAACCTTACAACTCAGGTCCTTGGAAGCTTGCTCAGCCCTCAGGCGATGTATGGAGAGCTTCTTCGCTTGTGTGCGCGTCGTTGGTTTTTTTTTTTATTATTACATTTTTATTTTTTTTAACTGAAGTTGGTTCGCAATGCCAAGTAAACCTTTTTCCACTTAGCCTGTGCTCAGGGCGGTGGGAATGTTGCTCATCAAATTAAATAATCTATAATAAAACGCATACTTCAGAGCTGGGAAAGAATGGCAGCGCGCTCTCGGAGGGCGGGGGCCGGCTGGCGGCACCGCTCCCCGCTGCCGGGGGCTCGGCCTGCCACCTTCCGTCGGGGGGAACCGACGGGGCGGGCTGGGGGGTGGCGACACAAAGGGGTTCGTGGTGGGGAATCACCTGCCGCTTCGTCGGATGCTCCGTAAATAACCGAGCGGAAGGCAAGGGGCCGGGTGATGGCGCTGGGCAGGGAAGGCGGAGGGGTGGACATCTCAAGAAGGGTGGACGTCTCAAGAGGGGGACCTCAGGGACGCTCAGATCGGGGCAGCGCGGTCCCTGCAGGCCTCTAGTGGAGGCGTGCGAGGGACCTCCGCTCAGAAGGGCCTCCGGGGAAAATGTGAAGTTCCCTAAATGGTTACATGCCGTCGCCCCAGTACGTCGGGGTTCAATTGTAACAAGTGCCTGTTTTCTTCGGGTGAGAGATTTAATACGTGTGGTGAAGGGGGCTGTGGCAGTGAGGGTCACAGCAGGTATCCATCCCTGCTAGGGGGCTTTTCAGTCTCACTTGTAACACTCCCAACATATTTGCAAGATTTGGGAATAAAGCGGCTCGCTTGTAGACTTGAGGAAGAGCTGAGATTTCTGGTTTGTTTTACAAGCTCGTTACAGGGGCATTTGGCCAAAGGGCAGAGTTTTATGTAAAGACAAAGACACAGAGCCCGTTCTGGGGAATGCGGGGCTTTTACACAACTCTGCCCCATCGCTCATTGTCTACTGGGTGGCTTGGAAAAAAAAAAAAAAAAGCCAGGCATTCGCACGCGATGAGCTTCGTGCCCTTCTCCTCGGGGTACTATCTTGCTCGAGGTAGCTGGGGACATTTACCAGGAGAAAGAGTATCCACGTCGTGTGGAAATCCCTATGAAAGGAGCACACGGGGGAACCGAAGAGACCTCCACCAGGTGTGGGTGCAGAGGACAGGGGCTGCCTAGCCACTGCCTCGGCCTGTCTGGGTGCCAGACCTCTGGATCTGAGCAAGGCATCTCCTCCTTGGGTCTATTCCCACTCCGGAGTGGGTAATAAACCTTTGTCACAGAGGTAACGCAGACTGATGCTGCTTCTCTCCTCTCCAGGGCGCCTACTGGAAGGTCCACTTCTTGGTCCACCAAAGAGTACTGCGAGATGTTTCCCTCAGAAATCCGCCCGTCCTTTCCTCCAAACCGCTCTCTTTCTCAGAGATCTTCCCTTTAAGAACCCTATTTCAAAACACAGAGAAAGGAGGGGAAAAAAAATAAATTCGGAGACGATCTAGTTCTCTGCAATAGATGAGATTGTCTCCTTGAATATCTAATGCTGCAATTCCACTTCGCAGTGTACTCATTTCCTCTTTATTACATCATTCAGCATTTTATTTCTATGATTTTATGTTTTACTGCTGTTGCGTTTTTTTCCCCGCGAAAGTCTGTATTTTCGGCATTATAGAAAGTCTCTGAAGATCCATAAGATTATTATTTATCTGACTTCGTGCGTCTCCAAGTGCTGTATACATTATATAATTGCTTTAAAATGTTTTCATAAATTACATTCAGAAATGTGTCATAGTAAATTACCTTTGTAATAAAATGTAAAAAATGCAAATGGCTGTTGTCTTTATTACGTTTTAAACCATTGGTTTATCTGCACTATTTCACTTGTCAGTTGCACAATATGTTGTATAAAGGGAAAGCACAGTTTGATAACAGATAGATGGAACCTCGTGTGTAATCTAGCAGGCACGTACAGTTTGGGTCATTTCCTTATCTCCCGCAGAAAAGACATTATCCCCCTCATATTTACATACTTTTCAATATTTGTCAAACAATCATAAATTATAAATTAATGAAATGTTCGACAGTCTTCAGAGATCAGACTAATGAAGACATTTACCTTTTTGGTGATTTGGAGTCTCATCTTTGTAAGTTTAATGACATTTAGACTCTCACGGTTTATTAGGCTTTATTAGATTTGTCCTTCACTCCTGCTGTCATTCAGATGTCTCTGCATAAACATCACCTGCTTCAGGTACGGAAACAAATCGACTTCTTCCAGAAAGGCTCCGAAGCACCGCCGGCCCCGGATGGGGGCTCCGAGAGGCACGGGGCTCTGCTCACCGCCCCGGCCGGGGCCGCCAGCCCACTCCCCAGCCGCCTCCTGCAGTCGGGAGTTATTACATGCCCTCCCAAGCCAAGAAACCCATGTGCGTTTGATTACGAGCCCGGCAGCCAGGCGCACCCACCCGCCCCAGCGGCCCCTCGGGGCCCTCCTGCTCGGGCTCCTGAGCCATGGGGGCAGCGTGCCAGGGCCACGGAGCTGCGGCTCGTTGGACGTTCCTCTTTTGTTTTGCCCGATGGGATCGGACTCTCCCCAAGGCGCCGGGCCGGGTGAGGCGGTGCCCGGGCTGGGCAGGCTGCCTGTCCCCGCTCAGCGCCGGGCGAGAGCTCGCGCTGATGGATGGATGGATGGATGGTGGCCGCCTCCCCAACACGATTAGGCTGCGGGATTTAAGTTGCCTTGGCTGGCCCTCGTCCCCCTCCACCTTCGCTGGGAGGCACACACTGAGTCTCGCCGGCCAGAGCCCGGCGCCATCTTCCTGGGAACAAAGACGCGGGGATACCCCGGCCTCGCCCTCTAATCGAGTTTCCTAATTGCATTACCCCGCCGGCAAATGGCAGGAGCATGTGTCGGGGCGCCGTGTCCCCCCCCGCCTGCCTCCCCCCCGGGGCCGAGCCGAGAACTGTCGGGCACCGACCCCCGGCCCCGGAGCGGGGAGTTGGGACGGGCGCTGCCTTCATCCTCCGCTTCATCAAATATGGATGGGGTCTGAACCTCGCGCTCAGAACCTCTAACATTGTTTGCGGAGGCTTCCAAATATTTCCAAACAACGCTTTTTTAAAACACAATGGAGAGTTATTAAAGCGCTTGTTGGTAAAGTGAGCATGTGTTCTGCAATCATCAAAAATTGATATGTACCGCCAGTAAAGTAATTATGCACCATCCTGAGGATACGAGAACAGTACATTGTTAATCCACTTGCACACCCGTTGACTTGCAGCATCAGGCTGCAAATAGCTTAATTAAGTCATACACGTGGAATATAACCATATTGTTACATTGCATTATGCACAGTATATCTCAATTTATTGGGACAATTAATGCAAGTGATAGACCTCGGGCAAAAAATATTAACCGCAAAGCACTAAAGTTGCATTCTGGTGACATTTGCAGCGCGGGGAGTAAACACTGGAGCAAGGCACCACGGTCGGAGAACCGTGAGGACTTCCGAGCTGCCCCCTGCCCCACGCCCTCAGCAGGCACGTCGGGGAAACGTCTCCTCCACGCTCCGAGCTGCTCCCCGACGTGCCAAAACGCTGCTCCTGGTTCTAGGGATGCTGGTGCTGGATGGGCGTTCCAGGGTCGGTCCCAAGGAGATATGGAGCACGGAGCAAGGGAGCTCGGAGCCCAAGTGTTTCCTCGCAATGCTGAGGAAAGGTGGCACAACGCGGGGGGAAAGGGAAGTCAGCTTTCCTCGAGCTGCGGTGGGACTGAGAGGGCACAGCAGTGCCTTGGAGCCCGGATGCTAGTGACCGTGCCCATGCGCTGCGTTCTCTCCCAGGGGAGCGGTGAGGTTGCAGAGAACAGAGGAGGTTGCGGGCCCCGAGCGAGCTGAGCCGCACGGTGCGCCCGCACTCCGGCACTGCGGGCAGAGCGTTCTGGGCCGGGAATGGCTCCATCGCTTCTCGTCCGCTGTGCCCGCAGTGCCCGACCTTTGGGCCCTCCGCCCGCAGGTGTCAGCTCCGAAGCCCCGAAGGCGGTGGGGACTCCCGCAGCCCCTCGCTGGTCTCCAGGCACGGAGCTGAGAGCAGCAGTGCGGGGAGAGGTGCTAGGCGAGGGCAGCGAGAGGACAGCTGCCGCTGGGTCACCCTTGCGAGCGGGCACGGTACGCCGGGACACGCGCTTTTAGTGCCCGATTTATCCCTTTTCCACAAAACCGCTCCGAACTGATAGTCATTTTCTGGGGAACAGATTATATCCAAACCAAAACCAGAGCCCCTGTGTCTGACTGACTGAGCTGCCTTTTCCAAATTGTCTAACCGCCCCTCTCTTGTGCACTGTCATTCCCATCGGGATGAAGTCTCACTAAGTTTCCCTAGGCTGTGTTTTTTGGGGATGCTTAGGGAGATGGTCAGCTACTCGAGGTCTTTGATATAACGGATTTCCCAAGCGTTTGGGGAAAAAGGCGTCCGGGAGGTAACCGGGTCTCCCCAGGACGTGTCCCATGTCCACACTGGAGCGTCCGCGCCCGGGACAGTCCCGCGGGCGGGCAGGAGCCCTGGTCATACCCGAGCGGGACTGAAGCGGGGGCTGAGACGGGGCGAGGTGTGCCCAGCGGACGTATTTGCCCACTCTCATCCCTGCGTCCGAGGCTGCTCAGTCCCGTACGCACACGAGTTGGGGCTGCCTTCGAGCTGTTTATTTCGTAGTTTCCCTCGGCATCTCCTTTTACACACTTTTGCGCTTCCCGAGAGCAGCCGCGCCGGTGATGGAAACGACTGCGAACAGGTTTCTGCTCCTGCCCGCGGGCACTTCTGCAGCCGTGGTCAGCGGAGCGGGGGCTGTCGGGGAGCAGTCCCGGTCGCGGGGATCGTCAGGCGATAGCAACCTGCGGAGTCGGTTCGTGCTGTGAAAGGTGGCCGCTCCGGTGCGCGATTCGCACTTCGGAACGGACGCGCAAACACACCCTCCTGCCTTACATCTGACTTTTAGCTTGGTTGCGCGATGTTTCCCACCCATTTCGTTTAATCGTTTACAAATGGAGCCCGATATCGGGTTTTTAATGCCCCTTTCCCCTGGAAGTAGCCGGCTCACGGGGATCCCCTTCTGTTCCCTGCGCCCACAGCCCCGACCCGGGCAGGACCGGCAGCCAGCTCCTTCCCTCCGACGGCGCGGGCAGCACCTGCCGTCCCCCACTCTCACACCCCTCGTGGACAGCGCTGGGGCACGCGGCTGCCGGGCACGGAGCCCTGGATGGCCGTCGGGCACATGTGGCTCTGAGCTGTGCCGCTGTCAGAGTCCGGTGCTGGAGGGCAGAGGTGAAGGGCGCGGGGTGTGACCCGGCGTTACGCAGCCGGCCGGGGGGGCGGGACGCGGGGACGGCAGCGTGGGGACAATGCGGAAACAGAGGCGAGGGGACCCGGCGTGCGGACAGAGGCTCTTTGAGGTCGCACCTCTGGAGAAAATTCCCCTTTGCCCAGTGCGCAGCACACCGACGCCTCGGAGCAGGAGCATCGAAAGCTGTCTGCTACCGGAGCAGGTGGACGCAGCTCCAGATAAAGGCGAAGGGGCAAAACCTGTGCACTCGCTTCCAGCCAGGACTACTTTCTGGAAGCCAGTGCCAGCCCCTCCCTCACACCGTAATCACGAGAAGTGCGCAGGAGAGAATAGGGTTTATTCGGGGACAGTTTATGGATGTTTCCTAAGTGCGAACAAAAATCACACCGAATTAATACCCTGTTTCACAGAGTCCTTGGTCTGCGGTATTTATGATTATTATTGGAAACGGTTATTATTTAGAGCTAATTATTACTGAGGAGAAGGACGGTGCAGGCTGTGGTTCAATCCCTGTAGCCCTTTCGGCTGTCCGCTCAGGTTGCGGCCGGGAATCCTCCCAGGGGGCGAGAGACGAGGTGCTGGAAATTAAAACCCACACCTTGCCCAGGGGCTTTGAGACCACGCGTCCCTGTGAAAACCAACTCCCCCCCACTCCCCCCTCAAATGTTGCCTTGTCCTTTTTCCAGGGGGAGGAAAGGGGAACGGTGCGTGACACACGAATCGTAAAAGTTCACTTTCGTTTGTTTATTTGTTGAGATATCTTTCATGGGTGAAAACAAAGCACGACAAACAAGAAAAAAAGCTGAAAGTCTGGAGGACTGTAACTTCGGTGGCTGGGTTTGAGGCGGGCAGACTCTGGCTACCTTTGGCCATCTGGCTGGTTTAAGCTTTTGCCCCCATGCTGTATGATTTTAGCTTAAAATCTCTTCCGTTGCAGTGCCGCTTTTATTGAATTCATCAAAAGCAAACTTTCCCCGAGGTTTTTTTTTTTTTTTTTTTTTTTTTTTTAAGAAGGGCTAAAATAATAAGTCGACCACTGTGACATTCTCTGGGCTTAGGCCATTTTTCATAACGCAGCTGATACGCTTTTGTGCAGCTAAGGCGACCAAACAGATGAATAACGAGAAAAGTCTCTCGAAAGCTAAAGCTTCCAGCTTTTCTCATCTTTAAAAAGTTAAGCAAAGTGAGAGGTGCGTGTCGAAAAACTTCCCAAATCCAAAAAATAGCCCCCTCCCCCCCACGCCAAAGATCAGGGCAACACGTTAATACCTCCGCATGGTAACGATGCCTTTATAACAACTTACTGCACACACGCACACACCCGCACACACACACACCCGCACACACACACACACACACGCACTCACAAAACTTTAAAGCTTGTGAAACTGCCCAGGTGGTGTTTATAGGAGCGTAGCCAGTGGGTTGTAAAGAAATCCGAGACATTTGAAGGAGATTAGTCTATTAGAAAATAAATGACAAAACATTTTTTTTTTAAATTTTATTCTGTTTCACCGTAACAACAGTGTTTAATGCAGGGCTTGGAGGACCAGGTTGTGCGCAGCGCTAAGGAAGAGTCCCACAAGTTGGGAGGATTTGGCAGGCGGGGGTAAGTTCATTTTTAAAACGTGTTTTCTCATGTGTGTATGCTCGCGTGTGAAAGCTGTGCTGCGAAGAAAATGTGCCCTCGTGATTTTTATGTCATTTTAGCCAGAAACCATTTTTGCTCTTAGAATCACGTCCCTAACGTTGTTGATGTTCTTCCTGGAATTTTGTCAAGGAAAAAAAAAAAAAGATCCAGATTCTCTCAGCAGAGCCCCGCAGCAGTCAGACCCCACACTGCTGGGCGGCTGCCTCCATAGCACCAGGCAACAAGTACGGGGGTTTCACCAACTTTCGCTTGGGTTCAGACGAATCGTTTTGAGTTAGAGGTGGTAGTGGGCTTTTCTGTGTGGGGTTTTTTTTTTTTTTGGTGCTTTTTTTTTTATTTATTTAAGATCTCATTTGTATTTATTTATTTATTTATTTATTTATTTTGCACGTGCGAACACCAAACCTGAGTACTTTCAGACCACAACTGTGAAAGCCGGGTTTATTATGAAAACTACTGTACGCACAGCCTGGATGGAAGCGCAGCCATTGGTTCAAAGGAAATGACTATTGATTCAAAGTGCGAGCCCTCCAGGCTGATCCGAGAGGGAAGGAATTCATTTTTTTTTTATTTTTTTATTTTTTTCCCCCCCTTGAAAGAGACAGACTTCTAAGCTGTGAGTGTGACAACCACCACCCAGCCCTTTCTTTGATTCCTCTGTACTTTTTTTTTTTTTTTTTGGACGGCAGGAACAATTTCCCTATGACAAATAATAAGGTTTCCTTGGAAAATTCTGCAGGCAGATCACCCTCAGAGATAAATTCCAACCTTTCCTATTCAAAACAAGGCTTTGGTTTATTGCAACGACGTGGGGAGGAATGAGGATAATAAAGTAACTCAGTCCCCCTCCCTCCTCCTCTCCACGCACTTTCAATGGGAGCACTTCCCTGCGCTGCTCTCCTCCCGCAGTTTCTCGGGACGTGCCCACATCGCCCTTCTCCCGGTGCTGCGGGCAGCGACGAGGCAGCGCTCAGCCCGCTTCGTTGCGTGGGTGCGGGGAGGGAGGGAGTGCGGGAAAAGAAATGCGTAACGAGGGAAAAAAAAAAAAAAAAGAAAAAAAAAAGAAAAAAAAAAAAAAG
Source organism: Callipepla californica brunnescens (assembly GCA_023055505.1). Classification (NCBI taxonomy): domain Eukaryota; kingdom Metazoa; phylum Chordata; class Aves; order Galliformes; family Odontophoridae; genus Callipepla; species Callipepla californica. Next base: position 11,038,296 of record JALIRH010000008.1, on the reverse strand, counting down.
AAAAGAAATGAAAGACATAAAGAAAAATAAATAAAGGAGCGAGGGAGAAGAGTTCCCAAAGCCCCAGCTCGCTGGGAGCCGTTTGTTATCGAGGGGAGGTCGGTGGTGCACCCCGGGCACCTCGCAGCCCGCAGCCCCTCCGCCCGGGCGCTCTCTGCGAGCGCTCCCCGCCAGCTCCCAGCTCATAATGCCCTTCGCAGAGGTTTGGTCTGCGGTGCTCGCATAAAATGCAACTTTTGCCCCATTGGTTAGCTAGGTGAATTAGCACACACTGCAACTGAACAGTACTTGACCTTCGCCTTTATGTTTGCTCAAATGTTTGCCTAAAACACAATCACCCTTGACAAGAGAGCATGCTACCGTGTGACACTGCCTATTCAATAGATAGATGTTCCCTGCCACACACAACCCAGTTCAGCATTTTAAATAGCTTAGGTATTTGTAAAAGCCGTATAAATTAATGTTTGATGATTGCTAGTTGCTGGTTAAAGAGCCGACCATTTAACACGTAGAATAAAAGTCAGTTTTAAAAAAACCCAAACCGGACCGAAACCGACAACCCGCGGGACTAGGATGGAAGGGCAGAAAATCAAACTCGTGGTGAAGGCAGATCAGCGAATTCGTGCTCAGCGTCCGGGACCCGGCGCTGCCGGCGGCAGAGGGTACGCGCACCTGAGAGATCCATAGGTGACACACAGCCACAGCACGGAGACGGGCACGCTGCCTTGAGAGCGATCTGCCCTACCCTTCTCCCCACGAATCTGTCTTACCGAAACGGTGGGGGAAAGAACTAAAAGTTCCGTTAAAAACAAAAAACTGTTGCCATTTGATGGCAGCTTTTTGTACGTGAATTCCCCTGAAGCCCGAGCAGCGGAGAGCCGGCTCCGGGCAGCGGCCAGCGGCAGCGAGCCGTCGGGGCCGTCCGTCGGGGCTCGGTGGGGCAGTGCCGGGACGGGCAGCGGAGCGGGGCAGCGGCGGTCCCGGCCACGGGGAGCGGGCAGAGCACCGCTCGTTAATAACCAGCCACCCGAGGTGTGGCTTTTGTTTGAAAGGCTACTTGGGTGTTTGGGAGAGTGTGATAAAGCTGTTCTCCGGAGCAGAATATTTATACCGACTGCAGTTTACAATGTAAGCGGATACCTGCACATCTTGCTGGTGCTTCCACTCGGTAAAAAAAAAAAAAATACTGGCAGCTCAACAGGAAAAGTATGAGTAGTATTGCAAACAGTTGCTCTGCTTTGATTTACCTTTACTGTCTTCATCTGGATATTTTTGATGTCCTTTTTTTACTGTCTTTCAGTTTTGGGAAACACAACTTCCCCTCCTTCTCTCCCTCTGTGTTTTATTTTCACGGCACGGTTTAGTCAGGAGCTTTTGGAGAAAAAAAAAAATAAGAAGAAAGAAAGAAATAAAAAGAAGAAAGGAAAAACAGTTGATTCATATTTCTGTGAACATGCAGCTTTAGCTCTAACGGTAGCGTGGCACTACATCCGAAGAGACAGGCAGAAGTCAGCAGCACGGCTCGGACAAAACGCTTCTTCTAGGAGTGGGACTGCGCTGCACCCACAGAAATATTCCACTGTTACTAGTTGCCACTTATACAGAGATATTATTTATATCCATCATTTCTTTCTTTCTTTCTTTTTTTTTTTTTTTATACCAACAACGACATTATCTCGTTTACAACGCTGTATCAAACGATCGCCATAAAAATAGCGATCGGACTTCGTAAAAAATCTATTTGTAAATGAAAGGAATCCAGATCTAATTTATTTCGGGACCGATTGCTCCCTGATGGGTGTATTTCTGTACACGCAGATAAGCGTGAAGTGTGTGTCCAGCTCTGCAACCCGGCTCGCACCGAGTTACAGCAAAGCAGCGTTCGTTGCAAAGGTCACAGCAGCTCAGTGCCCTGCCCAGACAGTGCCCTAAGGCTGCGAGCCTCAACTGGGCACTTCGCTCCTCTCTGCAGAGTCTGAGAGACCTGGTGGGAACAATCTTCCTACAGCTGAGATGGTACTTTACGTTATTTGCTTCCGTGCGGCTGGTTTTGATGTGGACACGTGCTTTCTTGGGCGTACAGGTCACTGGTGACCTGGAATAACGTAGCACCTATGGCTGGAGGCAAAGCGAAATCCAAGGCCAGGCGGTAATTCGCAGAGAAATGGGGTGGGACCCTCTGCTGCTCCCCTCGGGCAGGGGGAGCCGGGACGGGCGCTGCGGGACCACCACGCACATCTGTCCGGGTCCCTCTGCCCCACAGCCTGGGGGGAAACCGCACCTGGAAGGGACGGAAATGGAGGGAGTCCTCACGTGAAATGGGCACCGACATCGAGAGGAGGGGGTGGGGGTGGTTAGGAGCGTTCTCTTCGGTTTTGCTGGGAGTTAGGGTCTGTCTGAGGATTGCTGGTGAGAGGGGAGGCAAGGCGATTCTGCGCAGGAATAGTGATTTCAAAAGGAAAACGTTTACAGGAACAAAGTCTATACCAGAGACAATAAGTTTGTATTCATTTAGGTGCCTTTTAAAGTTTTTTTCGTAAGTCAATAAGAATTGTTTTAAATATGATAAACTCAGAATGACACACGGGCTTGCTACGTTCCCCAAGCGATTGTTGATTTCGGTTCGTTTTGGGCAAACTCTCGTTTATGTTTATGAACACTCCCTGTGCAGAGGCAGTGCTCTGTCACCTGGAGGACAGTTGCTTTGCCAGCAGACCCGCTGCTGTCCGAAATGCCCCCACCGAGCTGCTCTCGTTCTGTCCCGCACAGAGTGCTTTCCAGAGGTGCAGGGCACATTTCGGCATCACCACCCATTTATTTGTCCTTCCAGCTTCCTCTTTTAAGGGATGAGTTTTACCGGCAGGAATAGTAAGGATGTAAGTGTCTCTTCTATATTTGCAATGCTGTGCAGGTATCTCTAGTTAGAATATGACACCCAACACAATGAGTAGCTATTGTATGGGAGTTTGAAACGCTACAGTTCCTCTTCAGGCTCAGAATCGCTGCCTACAGTTATTCTCCGATTTCCGATGCCTATTATGTATACAATCGAGCCTATAATTACCTGCTGATTTCTTTGTAGTAGTTAAAGGGAGTTTGCACTGTTCGGGCAATATTGTCCAGTCGTTATGTCTCCAGAAGCTGTCATGAAAGCTTGAATATACTCCGCACAATCTGCAAGTAATCAATGAAATTTACGATCTCGACCCACGCCCCCCCCCCCCTTCCACACACACATTTCCTGTCTAAAGAAGAAAAATTGAGATATGAAGGTGTCCGGGTCTCCTTCGCAGCACCCCTTACACGGCGGCTTTGGACGGGAAACGAGCCCCTGGCTGCGTGCCTCTCCCTGCGGGCGCGGGACGAGGGCGGGGACCACTCCCGGCTGCGGTGCGGCTGCTGGAGCCGGGGAGCTCGGGATGCCCGAGGGGCTCTGCCCGCACACACCGCCGTGCCGCTCACTGGGACCCTTCGGGTCGTGCTGCCCCCGCAGCCGCGCAGCGCTGAAGTGAACGTGGAGACACCGCCTCCCTGCGCCCTCTGCTCAGCCCGGAGCCGACACATCCTTCCCGTTTCGCCCTCCACGCCCGTGCTCGCCCTGCTCCCGGCAGCACGGGGCACCGCGGAGCTGGGGGCACGGCGAGGTGCGTGCTCACTGTGCTCCCCCTCCCCGGGAGCTTTCCACTCCCCCCCCCCCCCCAGGGGTGTGTCTGCGTGTGTGGGGGAAGCAGCGAGCTGCTGCAGGCATCTATCTCACGGCTTTGCTGAACACCGACTCGCTGAGTCTTTTTTTTTTTTTTTTTTTCCCCCAAACGCTGTTATTAAAACAACATTTAGGGAGTGTGCGTAATTGTACAGTTAAAAGGCATGGCTGATGCCTCTCTGCCCAGAAGGTCGGAACGGGGTAGCAGCCCCCGCCCTAAAAGATGAGGGAGGAGGGAAGAGAGGGGGGCCCAAAGTTTGACAGAGGCTCTCTTAAAAAAAGAAAAAAACCAAGAAAAAAAAGAAAAGAAAGAAGAGAATGTCACTAGCAGTCAGACACAATGGTGAATCCGCCCTGACCTAACGATTAATCTTGGGAAGAGAGAGTGACCAGATAAGATGGGAAGCCACTTCCCCGGGGAATCAGAAGGAGGAGGGGATGTGGGTTGATCCTGGGCACCAGGCCTGCTGCACTTCATCCCGGAGGGTATCTCTCAAACAGGTGAAACTTAACCCAACCCATTTCTCTTCTCCCTCACTCTGAGGCCCAGACACTGCCTACAAGACGACACTTTGTGGTCTCCAAGTCCTCCCGATGCCATGCAAACTCACTGCTTCAGCAACCAGGTTTACAGCAACAGCACTGATGCAGTCCCTAAATGCAGACTCTGAGGCATAAAGTTAACCCAGACATTGAAGGGTCAGCTTCTGGGCTCACAGCTGAGGAAATTTGTGGACTGGGTATGGGACCAGTGGACCAGAAGTCCCATGCTGGTCATAGGAAGATGCTAAGGGGCACCTCTAAGGGCGAAGTGGTACCAAGCAGATGCAGCAGTGGAGACCCAGCTGCCTTCAGGGACTAGCTGGTGTACTTAGATCATCCTGCCTACCTGAAGTTTTCCCATTCTGGGAAAGGGATGAACATCATCCCTGCTCTTGGCTGTCTGACTTTAAGGCTGCAGTGAGGCATTTGAGCCCTTTGCAACCAGCCCAGCCCCTCTCTCTGCTCACAGCTCTCCATGAGGTTCCTCTGCCTCTGTGTGCAAAGCAGAGTCGGTGTTCAACAGCACCACCAACCCAGCCATGGGGGCAGATGCCCATGTCTACAGCCATTAACAAGATATTTTGAAACTGGGGAGTTTGTCTAGAAAATAACTGAGCAAAGGCGCTCAGGGGCAGAACAAGCTTTCACTAAGGATTTCTTATTTTCATAAACCTTCCTCTAATTTCCATTCTCTCTCCAACCTACTATATTTTGTTGCCCAGAAACTGACTCCAGTCGAGTAGAAAAGCAGTCTATGATGGAGTTAATCACTGAATTGTAAAGGAACATGTTTTAGCAGAGGCACCAATGCCAAGGTAAGACCAGTCATTTCTGGTGATTCCTTCACTGGTGTTTTCATGAAAAAGAAGCAGCCATAATGCAATCCTTTTGGAGAAATCAACACTTCCCTCTGCTCAAAGCGAAGCAAAGAATGAAGCTATATAATTGTGGTTAATTCCAGGGGGCTATCTGTCTGGTGTCTCATGTGAACCCAACCAGTCACTTGTCCTCATGGAAGGAACCAAGTCTGGACTCAGTTTTCCACCCAGGATTATTTATAGCCTGCCCTACACACGTGTGGCAGTGCCTGTTGCCACTTACTGACAGGGAAGTCAAACACACGCTTGTGGATTTGTGTGGATACTCCTGTTTCTTTGCCTTCCTGGTGTGTAAAACCAAGATAGCATTTCAGGGCCTCATGCTGTCCAGATTCATCTCATTTCTAAGGAAAAAAAAAAACAAAACAAAACCAAACATTAGTGCCACGTTGATTTCTCTAATATTCACACAAAACCATCAATTGGAAAAAAAAGCATCCATTTGCATCACGCATTAACATCTACTGCAACGGGTGTGCACCCATCTCTGTTACTGATAACAGCATTAAGCAGTGGGCAGTCCCACCAACCTGGACAGGGGCAGTGCTTTCCAATGGGAGTCTGGGCCTGGTGGTGGGGAGTTCCCAGCCTGCAGCAGAACACTTATGGGCAAGGGCAGGGACATTGAGCTGGGCAGCACCCGGCTGGCCTCGATCTGCTCTGAGGAGGAGGGAGAAGGAGGAGGGGGTCTTTGGCACACGCCGTGCCCAGGGTTGGCAGGGCTGGAGGGAGCCCAGCACACAAATCAGCTACCCTCCTTCCCTGCCCCTGCAATCCTCAGGCACAAAAGTAGACCCAAATTATAAAAGCCTGTTCTGTGCATCAACAACAAAAAAAGCCCCCTATTCTCCCCTGACTTTGTTCTTTTGATTTTTTATAGATCAAAGGCAGGATAGAGAAAAAAAAATTGGCAGGCGAAGATAGACATTGTTCTAGTGACAAGATGAGGGTCCCGAAAGGAGAATGCTTGCTCCATCGGAAGTGGCTGCGTGGCAAAGGGAGAAACCTCACTTTTCAAGCCCCTTTGCGAGGCATTGTCTTTGGGGCTGGCGCTGCTGCCATACAGTAGGGTCCCCATGGCAACGCAACCTGCTGCTGCTGCTGCTGCTGCCCCTCTTCCAGAGTTGAAGGCACTGAAAGGCAGCTGAAGTGACTGGGCTTAAAGAGCAACAGAATAAACAATATTTTGATTCATTGGGAGAAGAGAGAGAGGCTCCCGCCCCCCCACCCCCGCCCCCCGACCCATGAATGCTGGCATTGTCCATGCTTTTCTGAATCTGATTTACCATATCATAACCCCTAGGAAGAAGAAAACATCAATATCCCGAAGGAATGGAGATGTTTCTATGGAAAACCTAGGAATTTTAGTCCATAACAGATCTGGTGTAAAAATCAAAGAGATCAAAGGCGGCGCTCCCAGGAGTATAGATGCGTCTCTGAATTAAAGATGGACGATGCAGACTACAAAGTACTTTTTTTCCACCCTCCTTTATTCAGGCCTCTGTTTCCATTTCAAGGGAGGCGCTGTCCCAACATCATATCTGAGCCCAGACAGTCACCGCGAACAATGCTTGCGGAGGGGGAGCAGCGCTAAGGAAAGCAAATCATAACAACCATCCGGCCTCGCAGGATTGTTTCCATTACAAACCCGGGCGCGACAATTAATTACGAAATTGTTTAAAAAAAGAAAGAAAGAAAGAAAGAAAGAAGGGTGGTGGTGGGGAGAAAGGCTCAAGGCTCAAGCGAAGTGGGTGATACAGCTGATTAAGGCTACGGAGGTTGGGGGCTGGGTGATGTGGAGGGCAGCCCCCTGTACCCCGGCCCGGCGGAACCCAGGACCCTGAGGATCCGCCCGTGTCCACGGAGAGCACTGCGGCGATGCGCGCTGCTTGGCCCCGTGCTCCCGGTCCTATTCGCGGCTCCGAGAGTGGTGCCGGGTCCGCTCGGGCCGGCATCGCTCCACCGGGTGCCATAAAACAAAGCAAAATCACATTTAAAAGCGCTAGGGTTAGGCAGCTCCCTTATCTGCGACCCGGCTGTCCCTAGGAGACCGGGGTCACCCTTTGAGGCTGCTTCCCCGGGAAGGCACTCCTGCGAGAAAGGGAAGCTCTGCCAGTGCGGATACCTCCGAACATTTTATCCTGGGGGCTGTTGAGCTGGGGTGGGGGGAGGGCAGGAACCCGTCGTTATAGAACCCAAGAAGATGAATATTGGAGAAGTCAATTAAGTTGTTTGGAAACACATGCAGAAAAAAGCGCTGGGACTAATGTTATGAAGAAAGCCAATTAAAATGGTTTGATAAGCATATGTATTAGCAACAAGTGTAGCACAGAGGTCAGAAACAACACTAAGTAAACAGAGTTGACAGAAGAGTGAATCTTTTGTGGCGGGTGCGCAGCTGTCCGGCCTCCCTTTGTCCGGGCTGAGGCTGGGTGCACGCTCCCTGCTGCCCTCTCCCCAACTCAATGCACAAAAACAGATTGGGATGTTCTGCATGCATAGGCAACATTGCAGCCCCAGTCCTCCCTTTTCTGTTCCTTCTTTAGGAGACAGGGCTCTCCAGACATTTTTTCCTGACAGTAACAAAGCGGGGCTGTAAAACAGTTCAGAATAGGAGGGGAGAAAGAAGAGAAAGGAGTCCCCGAGGGGGAAAAAAGCGCCATGTCACGGGACAAAAGAATAGGAAGTTGAAAATAGAAATAAAACTGAAAGCAAGAATTATCTTGTTAAACAGAGGTGCTTTTTGTCCGGAGTTGTCTTTGTGAAAGTTTTTAAAGTATCACGACGTGGAACAAGTGTATAAGTCCCCACACACACCGCAGTCAAAGATTCATGAGCTTCCGAGAGCCTTGATGGCTTATTTATGTGTCAGCAACTTCTGCAGCTGAAGTGCGTTCTAAAAACCAGACCAGGGTCAGTGGGAGTCCCACGGACATGGCTTAAACTGAGCGGGGCTGGAAGGGGGATGCCACCCTGGCCGATGGAAGGAAGCAGAAAAATCACGACTAGTGATTGTTTCATTTAAAGTGTTGAGAATGGACCCGGGCAGGGCTGTTCTCTGCCTGTCCCCCTACACATAGCCCGTGAGAGTGGCTCGAGATGGGGCCGGGCAGGGCAAGCGAAGGGAAGGAAGCATCCTGATGGGGCAGGCGGGGAAGTGCTGGGGCTGAGCAAGATGCCCTGGCCTGGATGGGGCACACAGCGGGCAGGCCCTCTCCTTTCCAGCTACACCCCGAGGGAAGTATGCATTTAGGGAGCAGTGCTGCACTCCTAACTCGGGCAGATCCCCGCTGCAGCCACCTCGAACTCGCCTTGAGCTCTGCTGAGGTCTCTCCGCGTTTAACGTCACTTGAGACAATATCTGGTTAGAGGGGGGAAACCCAAAGTCCAGGAGGGAGCAGCAACAAAACCCCATGACGAGAAAACATCCTTCTCTCCCTTCCCAAGATCCGTTCCTCCTGCATCCCTCCAGAAGGTACGAGAAGGATGTCAGACGTGGCCCTCGCTTGCCTTTCCCAGTCCGGAGAACAACTTTTGTCAGGGCTGAGCTGACAGGGAAACCTCCAGGGAAACCTCTATCCCGGTTCCCAGGGACAACACGTGTTGCTCAATGTTGCCCAAATTGCCCACAACATTGTCAGAATAACTCCTCGGCAAGTGGCTTTTGCAGTCCCCTGGGAAACCGATAGCTCATGCGTGCTTTTGATCCCGTTCTCTGGTTTAGTCAAGTTTCGGGTTGGAAAAGATAAATGCGAAAGCCTAAATTTTATGACTTGGGAATCCGAATATGAATCTTCGGTCTGGGCACAAGAACACACCAACCCACTGCAAATCAGAAGGGGAAAATCAGCATAGCCTGTCAGTGAGGCTGCTCTTCTGGCTTTGAAGCCGAGTCCAAGCACAAACTTTTCTGATGAATCGAAGTCGTTACATTTTAGTGCGGATGAGTTATGGCTCAGCTTCCAAAACAGTACAAATGTTTAATAAAAATCGTCTCATAAGTGGCCTCTTAGAATTGTCTTGTTTCACCAGCGAAAATTAAATCTGGGACATCTCGCCCCTTTCTAAATGCCATCCTCCCAGTGCACTCCACTTATTAACATTATCAATCCTCTCTTTCAAGTCTGTCATTGTCGTGATTTAAGGAGACTCCCTTAAAGCGGAGATTTCCCAATCGGAAAAAAAAAAATAGCTGACTCGAGTCACGCCGCTGCGTGATTTCGGAAGCGCGTACGAAGGGCCCCGGGGAGACTGAGAACCTACGGGTGAAAGTGGCCCCGCCGAGGGGCGGCTGCGGACTCCCACCGTGCCCGGGTGCGGGCAGGGCAGGGCTCGGGGTCCCGCGGAGGATGCCCGCTCCTGGTCCGCGTGTGCGCGGGTTCCGCTCCCGGCTGCGCTCGGCCCCGGCCCCGGGCTGCGCCCGCTCCCCGCTTCCTGCAGCCGGGATCGCAGGGGTAGCGTTCGACATGAATTTCAGTGAAACCAGATGCCAGCGTCTAAATTAATACTAGTGTTTTGCAGATTCTAGAACCATTAAAGCATCGGATTAATTAAGTTCTGCGGCTTTCTTCAAGTCGAATGCTATCGCTTTATTCGCATCGATGGGAGGCGGGTCAGCGCACTTGGGCACAGTCACCAGATACTTTCCAGAAGTTTATTCGTACATCAGAACACGTTCTGAACCGATTCCAGGAGCACTCTGCTTCTTATCCACGAAGCCTGCAAGCTTTGGAGAGCTCGGTATAAATAGCGCGGACCAGCCTGTAGCCCCAGCGGAGCAGTCCCCAGCCCTCCCAGCCTGGCCATGGGACGGGGTGTTCGCATTTTTGGGGGGAAGAAGATGCGGATTTGTTGTTGTTGTTGTTAAACTTTTGCTTTACTGTGTCTATTTTTATTTTTAATTATCATCATTTTTTGGAGGGGCACTTTCCCGTAACCCCACCCCGACACAGCCAGGTAAAGACAACAGAGAGTGCCTAGATGACAGATGTTCTCATATGAGAGGGGTTGGCCAAGGAACTCTCTCGTTCACCCCCCTGCAAACAAAAAAAATACAAAGTTTCCTAAAGCACAGGAAAACCCTGATGACCTTACAATTCACCCCGCACATTAAAACAGTGGCTGCACGGCTGCCTGCCTGGGAAGAAAAAGCAATACTTAAGAGGAAATTGAAACAAAGACATCGGAGATGATCTGGTACATCTTTTGGATCAGATCAAGACAACTGTGTTTGATTTTACTTGGCTTTACAGGGAGCACTAGGAAGAGCAAACCGCATCAAGGTGGGGGCCGGGGCCGGGGCTGTCAGAAGGGCAGGTCAGGCTGAAGCTGCTGCTGGGAGTTGCAGGGATGTCTCTGAAGGGCTGTGGAGCTCTTTGCTAAGAAGGGTGAACGCATCCCCACGCAAAACCCAGCTCTGTGGCCACGTCTGGACCTCGGGTCCAACCTCTCTTCTGCCCTCTCCCGCCGAGCTTCAGGGCTGTCTGTCTGTCTGTCTATTTGTTTGTCCGTCCTTCCGCCGGGGCTCCCCCGAACCCGAACCAGAAATCCCCGTTGCTGTGGGGAGGGGGATCCCGCTCCGCGGGGAGCTGCGCCTCGCAAGGCTCTTTACAGCCCTATAGCGGAGAGGATGACGGGTTACAGGCGGGGGGGGGTGGAGGGGGGTGGCAGGGGTTATCCCACCTCGGAGGGTCACAACGAGAAGCGCGTGTTTTTACGCAGTGTTTAGTAACCAGAGGAGGAGGGCGAGCCTTGCTGCGCAGGACAGGAGCGCTGCGCGCAGCGACTCCTGAGCAGCGGGAATGAACGCGCACAACCTATTCTTTTTTCCCCCGTTTAATCCCACAATTACCATTACCCCTGCATGCCTTCCCCTGCGTGTCCTCATTCAATTAATAAGAGAAAAAAAAAATAATAAAAACAAGGAAGATAACGGTACCAGAGGCCTTTGAAACGCCGAGCGCATCCAGGGATTGGCGTTAGGCAAACGCTCCGCGTCGCGCTGCGTGTCCGGGGAGCGCGGCTGGGGCGGTCCGGCCGCCCTGTGCCCCCCTCCGTCCCGACACCGCATCTGTCGCGACAGCAGCCCAAGAGGGAGGCTGGAGAGCGCTGCGGTGCGATTCCCCAGACATTTCGGAAATGGGAAGGTTTTCTGGTTTTGCGTGGCCAGATACGGGGATGGGGCTCGACCGAGCTCGCCAAGACCCTCTGAGGAATGTAAATATTTCTTTTCTTTCTTTCTTTTTTTTTTTCTTTTTCCCATGGAAAAAAAAAAAATAAATCTCTCTCTGGGGTAGGTCCCTGCGCGGGAGTTTGCTGACCACATCCCCTCATTCAGGGACATCGTCGAACTCTGACGGCAAAGGAGAAATGACTTCGTTGCCAAGGGTCACATTTCCAGCAGCAAAGTGCCGTTAATACTTTAATTACATTTAAAGAATATCCCGAGTAAAGGATACGGTCTATTGGAATATTGCGAGCGTATTTCAAAGAAGTCAAATACCCGGAGTTAATCAATATTCAGACACTCGAGGCTACAAAGCTAGGTGAAAACAAAGCCTTTTTCAGCAGAGTAGCAGTAATATGCGGCACCTGAAGTAAGTCACTGCTGGGGAGCTCTGTCAGACACTACTAATTAACCTACTTTTCAACTGACTTGATGTCAACTTTTTGTAAGCAGGGAGAGAGACGCACTTTCTCCGGATTCCACCCTCGCCCGCCGCGGTCCGGCCCCGCGCAGCCCCGCGCAGCCCCGCGCAGCCCCGCGGGCGGTGCCGGCCCCAGCCCGAGCCCCCCATGATCTGGGGGCCAGACAGCGTCGGTGCAGCAATCTGAGCGGCATCCGACTTTTTCTTTTTTCCTCTCTCTTTTAAGTGGTTCTTGGAGCGTGTTAGCCCAGCGCTGGCGGTAATGACTTTTTTTTTTTTTTTCCCCTGAAGTGACCCCTGCCTCCTAATTGTTACAGGAGGGTGAGCAGCCGGGGGACAGCCCCTTTCAAACATCGGAGTCTCACTAAAGAAAGCCCGTTTTCCAGGGAGATGCAACACGATGCTGCTTGTTTTACTTTAAGAAACCTCATCCGAGCAGAAAGACAATGCCACGCTGTCCTTTACAAACCCAGGAGCGCCTCTCATGGATTCTTTAATTCAATAGCACGCGAGGCTCCTAAATAGTGCCCCTCTCTCCTACATAAACAAGAGTCCAAACTTTCTTACTATTAAAAGACAAACCATTCCTAACAAATTAACCACACACGCAACAGATCTAACATATATATATTCTCTAGCTCTTAAACTATTAGTGAAGAAAAACTCATTTCCCCTTAAATTTACTTAATGCTCTGATTAGGCACAGCCCTGTGCCAATTTATACCACCTGCAGGTCTGGGCCATGGCTATATATAGGAGAACACAGCCTTACAGTCTTTCCTCTGTAAATGCTTCTGCTAAGTGAGAAGGAGCAACTGGATAGTTGGTGGTAGGTGAGCTATAAATAAAGGCAAATGAGGAAGCTGTTCAAGAAATCAATGGGTTTGATTGTGGCTCAAGGGCATGATTTGTGACGAAAGATAGCCTGAATAAGATGTGGTCTAGAGACTATGATAGCTTAAGAGAGCTTCTGAATATACTAAAACTCTTGTTAAGAAGTTGGTATGACTGCTTTGTAGGGTATTTATAGAGGGCAGAAGAGAAAATAGGCTTAAATTGAAGTAAAGGGCTTTGGGTGGAGATGTCCAGCTGAAATGTGAGTTAAATGCTGGGAACTATCTGGGAAGCTTCTGAATCTCCATCTGTGGTGAGGCACTATCCAGATCTTCAGATGTGATGTGAACATGGGGATCTTGCCCTGAGATAGGAGGGCCACACTGAAATCTCTCTGGCTATGTGCTACCTGCTTCAGGCAAGAGAGGTGTCAGGTTGAGCACTGATGAAAAATAAAACTGGAGAACTTAATCTTGTAGTATCAGTATGTTCAAGGAGAAGGAGCTTTTGATGTGTGTGTAATTACTCTGCCATTGCTTCCTGGTAAGCAGGAGTAGTTTTGAGGGTAATAAAGCAGGCTTTGGCAGCAGAGGGAGTATTTTAAGTATTTAATCATGGACTTACCATATTAAGCAATAAAGGACAAGGCAAGTGAAAAGGAGAGCTTTGTTGAGTGGGCATATTGTGAAGATCTTCAACTAATGTGTGCTTCACTGGGGATGTTTCAGACAGTGTCCTGAGATACTAAGAAGTTAGCTAGGGTTAGTTATGGAGCTAACAGCTATCCTGAAGCAAGTGGAGGTCTGACTTTTGAAATCAGTGTGGGTGTTCCTGTTTGAAATGTCCAGTCTTCTTAGTTTTAATTCTATCCACCAGATGACTGGCGAAGGTAATCAGCACATGGCCAGACACTGAAGCCTAACTGATTTTGCACCTGTGTGACTCTGAAATCAAACAAACAGCTCTTTCACAACTGGGGGTTGAGGAAAAACAGCATGTGTTATCTCAGGTCTTGGTTTCTCAGTGTATCAGAGGAAGTTTACAAGGGGTGGTGGGAAATATGGAGGGAGTTATTTCTAATGGAAAGCAGAGCACAGCTCAACAGTGCTCTTCCCTGGAGTTTAGTTGTCATCCAAGTGTTTCCCATAAGCAATCACATTCCAAATAGATCCACCTGGTAGCAATGGATACAGCTTAAGAATTTAAAATGATTTTTTTTTCTGATCTAAACCTGAAAACATTTTTTTCTACTGGGAGACAAGCTGCTTGGTGGAGAACTCCCACTCTTTCCTCTGCTTTGATTTAAGCTTTTTATTTTTTTCTATTTACTAACATACTTATGGAAATAATTTGCAGACATATTGCATGTTTTGAAGTTTGAGATACTGTGTCATTTGTTCTTACACATGCTCTCAAGTGAAGTCATTGTGGGGCGTTCTGCCTTAACAGTGGGTGTGAGGAAAGCTTCATGTATTTCACAGGTTTGTGGGTATGGGTTTTGCAATGTTGCACACTTGTACTTTCACTTTTCGTGAAAAAAGTGATTCTGTCAGCCCTAGTTAGGATGTAATATAAATCCTAAATCAATGCTTTATTTCTACTTTGGGTCAAGGAGGAGCTACAATCAGCTGTATTTATGAAGAACCCCATGTATCTTAGCAGATAGCAAATTTGGAGGCAAAAATCAGCTTGGGACAAATGTGGTATAAAATAAATACCATATGCATGGCTCATCAGCATGCTTTTTCTTTTCACGTTTAATTATAGCAAGGCTTGGAGATCTGTCATTTGTCTTAAACTACTGGTAAGCATCCAGCTTTAACAAAACACAGTCAGATTCAGGGATTTCAGTCTCATCTTCCTGCATGAGATTAGCTGGGACATGTGTGGCATGACAGAAAGAATAAACTTCACCTGTGATAATTTCATTTGGAAAAGTTTACTGTGCATATGTTTTCAGAAGATAAACAAAAGCACATGAGCAGTGCAGCAATTATGATGCCAGGCAGTCATTTGTATTGAATAGGCCGTTTAGAGTGGAGTTCTGGCAAGTGTAAATGTCTGCTGTGCAGCTTACAGCTTCTCTGGGGCACAATAAGATTTGTGAAAATGTTTCCTACTTTGTGTTTCTTGAGCAAACATTTTCTTTGGAGGACTTAGGGATGTGACTTTTTCTTGTTTGTTCTCCCTGAACACAAATGACAACATAATTATTACATGCAAGGTGGTGGTGGTGTTGAGGGACTTTCAGCATGTTTGTCATTTTCTTCTAATTAATTTTTTTCCTCTGGCTAAAATTTTTCAGAAATGCATGAATTGTCTGTATGACACTCATGTGAACCCTGCAATTTATGAAATTACTATTATTATGAGGGAAGGATACTGACACTTTGCTTTCATATACTGAGAACTTATTTGTTCTCTTGTTGATCTCATCAAATGTCAAGGCTTTCTGCTTAGGAAATAGTCTTGCAGCTTGGATTTTGGTTGCATGGACCCCCACAGGAAGGGATTTTTATTTTTGATGGATAAATGCTTTCATGTGAAAGTGGGAAGTCTGGAGTACTGATACTTGTACTGGCAGCACAATACAGGATGGAACTTAGTGTACTGGGAATAGGATTCCTTAACCTTTCTACAACCACCTGTCACAAGATGTTGAGGGAGATTTTCTAAACATACAAACAAGAAAGTTAACCTGAAGATACAGAGAAGCGGAACTTGCATTGTACAGAACTCTCACTTAGAGGAAAAGCATTTGCAGTAAGAGGTCAGTTCTGTGTCATTTTGAAATGTTGCAAGTAGTTGGGGCAAATGAGATGGGATGGCTGAATGTGGTGGGAAGTGAGCTCTGCATAATTACTATATTGGAAGCAGATAGTCAGGTCCAGTTCTTACGTGCTACAATTCCTCATGGACAGTGACTCAAAGGGTAAGCCCAAATTATGGCACAAATATTCTCTTTGTTCCCAGGGGCCTTGGTCCTTGATTATCCAGAGTGCCCATGTTGTTGATGCATGCCATGACAAAACCTGTGGGCAGCAGGTGGGAAAGGCTTTGTGCTGGTGCCAAGGTTGAAGCTGTGGCATGGGCTGCAGGCAGCAACTTGTCCTTGTCAGATCTTATTGCTAACTCTGAGGCTCATACCCAGTTTGGTAGAGCAGGTGAACTCTTTTGACAAATCAATATAGTTCTGACACATCAGGGGATGCCTGTTTTTCCTCTTTTTAGCTGTTACTGGCTTCTGTGTTGCATGTAGCTGAGTTTGTTGGAAAAAATAGTTGGTACATCTGTTTCTGTTAAAGAGCTGGTGATGACTGGTGCAAACAGCCTTGCTGACACCTGCACCATTAATCTTGTCCTGCAAGGGCTGGTTTGCTTTGCTTTTTGATCCACAGAGTCTGACTGCTCAAGCATTTACTCAGTCACACATCTGCAGCCTGGCAAGGAGGGAAAATAGCTGTCTGCTGGTATGACAGAAACATGGCTTGGCTGATCACATCCCTAGTGGTTGTGGCACTGGACTCAATGGCTTAGTTTCTGAAGAGGAGAGTTGTTAGTAATGCAATGCCTGAACATTTGAATGATTTTTGGTGTTCTGTCTACTCCATAGAGATTGGTCTAATCCTTACTGTTTGTGATAGGACAAGGGAAAGTGACCATTCTAGGCACTGCAATCTCAGAAGTGTTTCACTCATATTGGCATCTCAACATTTATTTTACTTGGCTTACTATTGCTTACCTTCAATACTTTTGGGGAGAAAAGATGTCCTTTTTTTTGCACATTGCCACTTTTCTTAAGCCTGAAAATGAATCTCCAAATTACTGTGTCACCCTGGTGTGCCCTGTTTATTCCAATTGCATTGCTAATTGTGAAAGACTGTGGTTTTGATGTAGTTATTTTTGCTTTGGATTGCACATCTTTTTTGGAGCATTCCTGACTGTCATTCATCACTTAGATCATGTACCAAATGCTTTTTTCCTGAACATCAGCTATGTGTGCAACCAATGAGATATATTTCCAGATCAAAGGTTTCTGATATTCCAGGAGTCTCTGCTTTCAGATCGCTACCAAACTGCTGAACAAAAGGATCTCATCAGGCTTCAGATTTATGTGCAGTAGAAAAAAAAAGCACGCAAAGTAAAACAACCAGCTGGAGCCTCTGGATATGATATGTCTGGCCTAATTCTGATATGGTCCAGTTAGCTGTGCAGTGTTCTGCCTGATTTACCTCAGGGTAAACACTGTCTGATCAACTTTCCCATGTAAGTGTGTTCCACTTTCCTTAGGTAAGGAAATCAGGAGAATTGTTGATTCTTCACAGTCAGAGCAGTGTCCTGACCTCCCACAACTTGTTTTGTTTGAGAGACTTCCCATCTAAATCTCCCGTGTTTCCTTAGATGCTGCTGCTTCCAGAATGTGCTGGCCCTTATCTGCTTGTCTCTAGTAGGTCTGTGATGTTATGAATACCCTGAGATACATGGATAGCCTTTATCACAGTTTGCTTGAATTCCTGCTTTATTTTTAATGGATCACATGTATCTGATAAACAAACGTTTGTTTTCATCTGAACCGTAGACCAGAATGCTCCTTTTGGCTGGTTGCTTGTTTGTGTGCAAAGTGCAGAGTGTTTTGTAGAAATTCAGTACTGAAGGAAGAAAATACCTTTCAGATGTTCTTTCATTTAGGGAAAAAAAGAAAATTCTCATTATTTTCCAACATTATGCATAGTTATGGTATTCAGATTTAATTACATACAGAATAAATATAATGCAGACCCCAAACTGGTGAGATCAGCTTTCAATCACAGCAGGCCATAAGCTCTAGTAATTAACCATACCTCCACAAACCATCCCTACTAATAAATCTAGGGAAAAAAGAACACAGCAGAGGAAGAAAAGAGAAATGAAAAATACAAGATCTTATAGCAAAGGGCCAAACAACACCCTGATGTATACACAGTGCATCCCTCAGAAAACATATGATGGTAAAGAATTTGCTTTTCAAACTGAAGCGCCTGAGGCTGGGGGTCTGTACATTAGTCAGTGTTCCTTTGAAATGAAGATGATGGCTGAGCAAGAGTGTTGTGTGGTGGGTGACTCTCTGCCCCTTTGCCCGTCAGTCCTTGAACCCCTTAAGGGAGCATGGAAGAAGATGGAGAGGCACAGAAGCAGTGTGGGCAAACTGCTTTGTTGAGGAACTGATTTAAAGCAGTGAGGTCTGGGCTGAATTACTGATTTGTGTGACTGAGAGTAAATGGGGACTGTCCTCTCCTGTGAGGGTTGCTAGAACTTGAAGTGAAATGTGACATTGCTTTCCAACATCATTTAAAGTATTTCCTTTCTGCTTTATAAGTGGTGTTCTGCCTTTGGAAGTCCTCAAACAGGAGTCTTAACAAAAGGAATGTACGCTGAGGAGTCATTCTCCAGTTAAAAATACCCTAAAGAAATTCTAAATGAAACAATGGTAATTGTAGAAAGATCACCTGTTTCATTCCAGTCATGCCCCCAGAGATATTAAACACACTTACTTCACAGACTTAATTGCCTCAGGATGAGGCAATCCTGTATATCTTTTTTAGAACCATTAATAACCTACTTCACCTGATTGCAGTAAGTATTTTATTAGAAGATTTGTCAAATGGTAAATGCAAGGACTTTATGCACAGATAAACAACAAAAATTGACCAAATTTAGCCTCCACTTTACAGCTAAAGCTCATTTTTTATTTTAATCTTCCATTTAATTTGAAACTTAATAGCTTTTCAAAAATTAAACCTACGTGATTTTTTTCTACAACACTTATTTTGATTAAATCAAATATGCTCACTTCTTCAATGCTCAGCACCTTGTCACTGAACATTATTGAGCATGTACAATTTTACATCCACTCTTTATTTCTGATACCATATAGAAACAAGCTTGAGTTCATAAAAGACAAAAGGAACAAGTCTCCCTCCATTTATATTTATTGATAAACTTGAAGGCAATTTGAAAGATATGATCATTAAGGCTGGAAAAGGTACTTAGTCCAGTTGCCCAACTACCACCAGGATAGCCCACCAACCATGTACCTCTGTGCCACATCTCTACATTTCTTGAACATCTCCAGGGGCCTCCACCACCTCCCTGGTCAGCCTGTGCTAGTTCTTTTTTCAGTGGACTTTCTCCTGATATGCAACCCAAACATTCACTTGTGCAAACTGAAGCTGTTCCTGCTCATCCTATTTGAAGAAGTCCAGGCAAGCAGACAGTGGGAATGTCTGTCTTGTTACTGGTATAGCAGAAAACAGCCTGCAAAGTTCAGGAGGTTCAGCTCAAGATATGGAGTAATTACTGCAAAAAGTGGAGCTGTCATCTAGCGCTGTTCAAGAAGTATTTAGATGAGGTGCTAAGGGGTTTGATTTAGTAGCTTGGTGGGTAGGGATGGTGGTGGGAGGATGGTTGGACTAGATGATCTTGAAGGTCCTTTCCAACCTAATGAATCCATGATCAGATGTTTCTAGCATGCAAGGTATCCAAGAAAGGGGAGGCCACCCTGCTTGGCCATGTCAGGAGAGATGCAATTGAAGGCAGAGCACTGGGAAACGTCGCTGACAGTGAAAGGTTGCAGTTAGGTGATTTCTTCAATATTATGGCTCACATTTAGAAATAGAGAAGATGAGATTGGTATTAAGGAACAATTTCCATCTGCTGGGATGATGTGACAGGGTGCAGTCCATAAGGGTATGTAGAGCAAACCTCTCTGATGGAAATCTAAAAAGCTAAGTCTGTGGTCTGGAGGCAGGTCCAGCTCCTGCTGCATGGTGGCCTCGTCTCTAGCTCTGCTCACCTGGCTCTGCCTGTGGCAAGGTTGGGTGACAATGCAGGCAGTGCAGCAGGGAGACTTTGCTGTGAAATGGGGTCTGTGTGCAGTATGCATTTCCGGCTGGAGGTTTAATCACAAAGTGGGAATGATGCCTGTCTGACCTACTCTGCTGCTCTAATTGAAACAGCTTTTTTTTTAACTCTAAATCTACATTCCCATATATATTTTTTACATTTATTAAAATGAACTGAAAAGCTAGCACAGTTTTGACATAGCCTTCCCCACTCCTAGTTGTTGTAATCTGAAAAATCACTGCAGTGCCTCATTGTGTGCAATTTAGTTTCTCACCTCCCTGCCTTCTGCACTATCAGCCTGCAACCTTCAAAGTGCTGCAGTCAGAAACTCCTCCTTCTGTCTTCTGATGGGGGCATGGTGGGAAAAGTGGAAAATGGAAAGGAAAGATCATGGGAATGGGAAATTAACCTTGAAAAAGAATTCAACATTGTTTTTTCATGGTCTCATTATCTTGGTTTTCAATTGAAATACTCGTATTTTTAAAGTCTTAAAATATACAAACATCCTCATGGTTATTAAAGCTGCAGTTCTTATTTACCTGCAGATTCATGGAGTAATTTCTTATGTACATTTGAATGGAAGCCCTAGAAGGAGCTATTAAAAAGAAAGGAAATTCCCACCACAGAAACAAGATTTCTGTATGAATATATTGACTTCCTCTGTTGTGTGTTGGTGATTTTTAGGAAAAATACTGGAAGATAAAAGATTAGTTATAAAGCCTGTGTTGGTGAAGATAATTCCCGATGAATTTTATTCTAAGAGGGAAATATCATGTCTCTGCAGTAGATCTTGGATATCTTGCTCTTTGGCAGAGAAAGGGAGAGAGACGTGCTTTTAAACAACATGCTGTCTGTATTCTGAGAGTGCACTGATGGGTCATTACACAAACTCACTGCTTCAACTAACTGGCCAGAGGACAAAGATATCTTCATGTACAAAATGCCCTTTAGCCCTAAGCTTCTCCTGAAGCATCTATATTTCAATTAGAATCCCAACCTTGGGCAACATTAATGCATTTCTCTTTCAAAGCCATCTTTATTGCATTACAATGAGATGGGATATGTGCACTTGCCCTGTAATAGCATTATGAAGAGGTAAAAAACAGCCTCTAATAATACTGCCATCTCATCAGTTATGAACTTAACAGCATTCATATATATCAGTGATGAAATCCAGCAGGTTTCAGTTCAGGATAGTCATTTAGAAGCCAACAAAGGGCAAATAGACATGTTCTGAAGGTTGCCAGTGTTTCCTTTTAATTCCTTCTAATGATTGTTTTTTCTGGCTAGTGGCACATCTTCAGCAAAAAGCACAGAGGTCTTCCTTGTCAAAGGGGGCTGTTGCACATATGCTTAATAAGCTTCCAATTTATAGCCCCTTCAAAGATAGGATTTGTACCCAACATCTTGCTTAAGATTGAATGTCTTCTAAGATATTACTTCCTAAGAGTCCCAAATAGAGTCTTTATTCAACTGTCTTTTGAAATCAAGCTGCTTCAGTCAATGAATGTTTTGGGGAGCTCAAAATCTGTTTGACTTGTGATTTGTGAATGCCAGTTTCCCTTGCTGTAGAAGGAATAACTGGTTTCAATGTCTCCACTGGACTTGGAGTGGGAGTGGTGCCACAGTGATTGTGAATCTTGGTATTTACATTCTGTTTAAGGCTCATTTTAGGTAGTTTACATTCTGTTTGGATCTGAGATCAAGGTATCAGTAACAAGCTCATCATTTTGTAGATGTATTTTCTAGAATAAGATTCTGATCTGCTACCATCTGGGTTCTTAGCTTTCTACTGGAGCAACAGCTTCTGATAGAAAATCAAATGTTTTCTTCTGTTAAGGGCCAGGGAATACCTCCAGAGATGGGTCACTCAATCTTTCTATCTTCCTTTTCCAGCTATAGCTTCAACCTTTTTTTTTTTATTTTTATTTTTTTGGTATTGAACTGTATATAGAAGATAACTTGAGTCTTAGGAAAGGAGTCTGGAGAACAAATAATATAATCTGATTTCTATTTTAGGATCCAGAAAAGCAGAGCTAATGATTGGGGTGTGAGATTTGTAGTTTAAAATCGTACATTAAGAGTTATCTCTCTCTATGGAGGCACCATCTTCAGTTCCTCAATATACTATTAGATGTAAGTGATATTTGTATTTATTAAGGAATCACTGTATAAGAACTGTTAGGTCAAGCCTAAAATTACCAGTGGTAGAGCACCTGGTGAAGGGAGTTAGCTGGCCATGGAAGCACAGGTGGAAGCAATTCTCATGTGCAATCAGAAGGGGTGGACTCAGGGTCCACTCCTTCCTGACCTCATTTAAGGGCTGGCACCCCTCAAGAGGAGTATCTTGTAATGTTTGGTGAGCCCTGGTCCTCAGAAAGGGGTAAGTGATTCCTTCTTTATTACTGGATTGTGGTTGTTACCTTTCTTGCATTTAAAGCAATTGTATAAGCTACCACCTATCCTTACAGTCACCTATGCTAATACTTACCTAAGTTTTGAAGAGTGTCCCATCTTGTTTTGTTGATTGCTACTTAACAGTATTGATGGAAGAAAGTTTTGTGTTTTTGTTTTCTATGACTCTTTCGCATTGCATTAATTCATTTAACCCTGCTAAGTTCTGAGTTGCTTCCTGTGCTCTGAGAATATTTTGCATGGTTTCAAGTTAAAAACAAACAAACAAACAAACAAAAAAAAAAAAACAAAAAAACAAAAAAACCCAACACATTAATTTCCTGATATCAATATGAGGTAAGCCCATCATATTGATTGGTACTTCAATCCCATTTACAACTCAGCTGACAGAATAGACTTTTTGAAGTCAACTTGAATGGTGAGATATTAGATAATGACTGGTTTGTCTTCTCAGACTTCTTGCTGCCCAGGAAAAACACCTCCATTTTCTGTGAAGGGATTTGTTCAATGTGTCTATGAAATTACAAATCATCATTGCTCACTGCTTGTGTGAAAATACGTGTTCAAGCATCAAAGCTTCAATCTTTGGTCCCTCTGCTTTATAAGCACTTCTGTTTTCTTTGTGGTGGCCTTTAGCTCACTGAATGTGTGAAGGTATTAGCAGGATTACTGTGGATACAGATATCATTATGCTCAATATATGAGCAGTGTATACTGCACTGTTCTTATTTGTTGCTGGTACTGATGTATTCTTAATTTAACTAGCTTGTCACCAACATACCTGAACAAGTTCAGAATGATGTGCCTGGTTAGGGCAAATGAAAAGGCATAGGAGGTGAAATCTCATACAACCATATCTGTTAGTGTTGGGTGTGCCATTACATTCCTCAAATGTTATACTTGGTTGGTAACAAAGGCTGCTAGCGGATCTTATCAAGATTTCAAATTATATCGGCTCTCAGTCAAGGTTTTCCTATAACAGAAATATAAAAAAGCAGAAATCATCAGGATTTTGTGGAGAAGAAGTTTACTGAAAGAAATCTATTTTGATTCTCAATAGGCACTTGATAATGTTTTCTGTCATGAAAGCCTATTATTGTAGTTGCTAAGATTTTTTTTTTTCCATTTCCATTTGGCAATGGAAGGATTCTGTTTTCTTTTATCTTTTACAGTCATAAATGAAAATAAATAGTAGTTATATACTTCATAGTTTTGCCAGTGTGGCCTTAGATTAGTTCAGTGTGACCTGGTTGAACTACTTAAAGCTGCTGAAATATTCAGATGCACTGTCTGCATTATAAGCAGGCTTGGTTACTCTGAGTAGATGAAGTGAGTCCCTGTGTTCATCGAACACCTGGGCTGGAAATTACATTGCTCAGTTGGTGTTTCTTGGCCCTTGATCCTACAACTACAACTGAAGTAGTATTGTCTTCTTACCATTGCGTAACGCTTGACAATTGGAGTATAACCCAGTGTTTAAAAGAAGAAAGGCATCATCTTCCAACGTGACTGACTGATGTTACCCTTCATGGTCTAATTCAGCTTAATTAATCAGAACACTATTATTGATTGCGTATTATCTGTACATCTGGTATGTCTGGTACATTATTTTAAAGATGACCAAATAGCATGTAGTGATGACTTTATAGAATGTAAGACATGTAAAATTGCCAAGCAGCAGGTATTAAAATATCTTAACATTTATTTTCTATCATATTACAGCACACAAGAATGGAAGGGCTCAAATGAAACTGTGAAGTTATAGTTTGAAGAGAATGAAGTTAATACTTTTCTTCAGTCTGTTATGTGAAACTCTTTGCCACAGAATGCTGAGTTGAACAAATTATTGGACAGTTTAATAGAACAAAATGCTATCAAGAGCCAGAAATGCCAGCTTGAACACTCAGGAAGTGGTTCAGGAAGCAAATGGCTGAAATTGAGACTATTCCACTGTTGGAATAGGATACTCTAGATAAGAAATGTTGGGTTTACCTACTACAGCTATTCTTGTCCCAAAGTAGGTTCACTGGATAGTCAGCCAGGAGACAGCATATTCCTTTCTACATATGAGGCTGGATGACTTAATAAATAAATAAATAAATAAAAAATTGGAGCTAATTCAAACCCTCTGACCTCATTGACTCAACAAGCTGACTCCCATTAAATGTTAGACTGAGTGCTGAAAGTTATAATAGTGAAAGTGTTTAAAAAGAAAAAAAAGCCTTTAATACAGTAGTAGAAAATTTGCATGTGCTTGTGACAAATTGTAGCTTGAAGGGTAGAATAGACAGAGCATGACTTTCAGCTTCTTTTAAAGTACTGTAGTTCTCAAGTATATTTTTGTACTGACATCTGGTTGTTTCAGTCTCTGAAATAAATAGGAATGAAACTTAAACCACCTGGATTTTCTAACTCCATATGTAGATGTAAATACTCACAGTTTTGCCTTGCTTCCTGTTTTCTTTGATTTCTTTCTTTTCCTGCTCTACTTGTTTTCTCTTACAAAGCCTCCTAATTGCTTTATTTTTGAGTTTCTTTAAATAAATACAATCCTTCTGCCTTAGAGCTGTTATTCTGCAGATGTGTAGGGAAACCCTGACCTCTACTGAAGCCCAAAGGAGACTTACTGTTGGTATGACCCCACTACAGGATTTCGCAGCAGTAATCTCTAGGCCTAGGAGAATCTGTGTAGTTAAGCATTGTAAGAACTAACCTACTCCAGTCCAAATTTGTGTATAGTTCAAGATGCGCAGTTCACTCAATTTCCAGTGTTTTCTCATTTTGTTCATTTGTGTAATGGACAACATAGAAATATTGCCTTGGGATTTCAGCTGCGTCACACAATGTTTGGCTCACTAGACATCAGTACAGTTAGATGAAGAATAAATTTAGAACACTGAATTGAAATCAATTCAGTTAATTGTAGCCAGTCAAAAGGAGCTTTTTGTACATATTTGAAAGAAGAATGTAGACCTTTTTAAACTCCAATCAACTACAGAAAGTTATTGAGTTCCCATAAGAAATGGCTTAAGTGTGAAATTATCATTTCATGATAATGAAAAATGAGTGAAAAAATTTTGTTCACTTTGAGTAGTTCTACAGTTTAGAATCCAAAAAGAAACCACTTTACATAACGGAAGGAGCAACGTACAAAGCAGTCAGACTGAAAAATACCTAGAATTATAGGGAGTAGAAAATTAGGAAAGAGCCTGTAAAGTGAGACAGCAGCAAAAGTAATTTCAGGCTGGAGAGAGATCTTTTTAGAAACCAAGGAGGTGCTAATGCTTATATTATGTGAAATGGTGCCTGCAATATACTGCACTGAGTTCTGAGAGCCTATGATAGTAGGAAAAAACTATCATCAGTGAGAATCAATTTACGAAAGGGAGCTGATCTGGGAAATTCTTCAGAGGTTGTAGCAAAAGTTTACAGCAAAATGTTGATGTTTTCTCTGCTTCAGAAACACTTAGGAAGCTCACAGGTGTTTTAAAAGGTGAATATGACAAAATTATTTGAATATCCAAATGTTTACCAACTTTATCTAAGTTATCTAAGAGGAGAAGATTTTGAACTAGATTTTTTAGGTGGACTGGTTGGTTCCCTCACTATAGTGGCATTGTCCTTAAGAATCCAATGCTGAATTTATCTTTGTACATAGATATGCCATTTCTTCAATATTTGTTTTATTCTCATACTATTCTATACCTCTTGCCTTATTGATGAAGGCACTGAGAGTTCCTTAACTTATGCGCTCAGTATCAAAAAAGTCATATTTTTACTTCAAACTTGTCAAGTTTTGCCTGGTAGCCCTTCAACTCTTCTACAATGAGCAATCACTAGGGCAATTTGGACTGAGTTGTTTTTACTGGTCCATTCAAGAAGACCTCTTCAGTGTTTATTTTTGTGAATCTCCAGCTTATCATCAGTTCCAGTGAAAAAAGATCTTGCAGATTTTGTAAGCATTTGGACAAAGCATGGTACACTAATGTACAAATTTATATTTGATGCTTAAATCATTTGTTTTCCATACCTGTTTTCCTCAAAGAACAAAAAGCTAATCTTTAAACCTTTCTCTTTGGTTGTTCTTGATTTTAATGTCCCGGAGTTTTGGAAAACCATAAGATGAATAATAGTCAGCTGGAAATGACCACCCAAAAGAGTGATTAACAGGAAAGGCAGGAATTTAAATAATGCCGGAGCAGCATTCTGCAGATGTGCAGTGTTTCAGCAGTGGCTTGTGGCAAGGGAAGTTCAGCATGTTTATGAGCCTTTGCAGAACTAGGGCTACATGGAGGATGTGTTTTCTCCCTCCTCAGAACTATATAAATGATACATCTTGGATAAAATTCATCCCTGATGTACAGGTTAAAAATAGAGATTAGAAACAATTCTTTATAGATCTAAACACTTGCACAGGATAAGGACTATTGAATATTAAAAATCTGTGAGTTAACATAAAACAGAACTGGACAGACATTCTCTGAGGGCTCTGTAAAAACTTACAGAATGTTGAGGTAACATTCAGACTAGGAATGGCTTTTGAAAATAACTTTCTCTGACTTCTTCAGGGTCCAGTAATTTGTGTGTGTGTGTGTGTGTGTGTGTGTGTGTGTGTGTGTGTGTATGCACTCTGAACATGATCTCAACTAATTGGAAACAGAATTTCACTTTGATTTCTGGTGTGAAAAGGATCTTCTTCTAAAATATCATATTTGCACAACAGGTTAATTTTGCGTGGGTTTTTCATCCATCTTTGGGATGTGGAAGGTAAATTCTGCTCTGTGCTAATCAGCCTGGATGGTTAATGCTCAATTGTTGTGTGAAGCATTTAGGTTTACAGTGTTGTATAAATAAAGTGCTAAATACAAATGAAATCATCAAGTACAAAAACATAATTATGGCAGTTTGCGTTAGGTTTATGTTGTGTTCTCAAGATGTGCAGCCAGTTTGTGTGTAGCAATTGAAGGTTATACTCTTTAGATTAGAAGGAGTTCAAGCATGTGGTACAGGAAGAAACATCAAAGGTTAGACTGTTATTATTAGGACACTTCAAAGAAAAGAATTTCTGAAGCCTTTAAGTTTTACAGCAGGTGCATGAAGAGGTGCCAGGTCATCTCAGGGTGGTCAAGAGTAGACAACATTGAAACTAGATTGCATAGGACTCCTTTTATCTGTCAAAGACAGTTGGGATCCCAACTTAGAGTTTTAACAGTGATTTTGAATAGTGGACATCAAGCCTCTCTAATTTCAACTGCTCTCAGCATGGAAGCTTGCAGTCCTGGTCTCTACCAGTGGGCACATCTGGGTAACAGAAGAGTGGTCCTCCTGGTCATGTCACAGCCACAGAGCCTCTGGTGTGCTCTGCAGCTGCACCTGAACACTTGGCAAATGCTGTGGGTTTTGAAGTAGATCTTTGCTCTGATAATTTTGGCAGTGTGAGGGGATGACCTCTTGCTCTTACTCAATGTCTACAACGCATTTGAAGACGAAAGTGCCATTCTGGTATTTCTTATTTAGGAGAAATGCAAATGTAGACTGATTATATTTGTAGTTTAAACAAACTAGAACATTAAATCCAACACCTTCTGATTGAAGTGTGATCATATATCCCTAATGGGGTATTACACAAAACTATATGGAGAATAATATTTTTACAATCAAATTAAGTGATGGTTAATGTCAGCTGATCAGGGCAATGTATGTTTAGAGCTTGAAAATGTTTATTTCCTTTGACTGTATGGACTTATCTATCCTGGAGACTTGTATCTCAGCCCTGCTTGCACTGTGCTACTGCCCATCAGTTTAATACCACTTAACAACTGTATTCTTCTCTGGAACCTCATCAGCCAAAATAGCTTTGTCCTAATAAAATGAAAAAACAAAATTAATTATATATAGCCAACGAAAACATATTCCCTGCAACCAACTGCAAGTGAGTTTCTTTCTGCTAATGAATTAATACATTAAATAATAATAGTTAAAAACCATTTTACATTGCTTTGATCATTCACTTACACGTCATTAACTAGACTGAGCGTCTTAGTGTGAAAAGACTGTGTTTACAAATTACACCAGAGAACATGCTTCATGCTGAAGATCAGCACATATATTGTGTTTTATTTCAGCTGCACATGACACAACCTTAATATTAGAGCCAGATGATTAAAAGAACATTACCTGAGCCTTGAGAGTCACTGAATGAGCTATGCTAAATTGGTTGTTTTCTATTTTGTGATTAATTGTGCTTCTAAACCATATTTTAGTGTGCTTTGTTTTTCTGTCCCCAGTCATCCCATATTATTAAAGAGAAATTCTGCATATCTCTCCTGGAGTCCAATTAAGGATTTGCATCATGACTAGATTTTTCACTTTAATTACTGTATATAAAGTAGGTTTTGACTTATTTCCATATTTATCAAACTATGCAGAAGAAGCAAAATTCATCAAATAAACAGATATCTGTGGCTATAATTGCAGGCTGCACTGAGCATGTAGGAAGAAAATATGAGGGTCCAAATTTCATTATGTAGAACATAATAAACATCTGAATAATTAAACTATGTGTAAATCACACGCTTGGCAGTAGTAAGAACAGAGGAGAGATACCTTAGTTTGATCAGGAAAAAAATACCATATTTCTAAGTGTATTTTAAAATATACATATGGAAATATAATTCAATCAGCAGTGAGTAGAAAAACAAGAACTGAGACCTTAAATTGGTGGCTTGGTATCAGTTGAGGGAGGATGACACGCTCATAGAAACATTTTTTCATTAATGGTAAAATTTGCCTAGCTCTCCCTTTTGCACCTGTATTGCAAATGTGTCGCGACCTAGAGGATGCTAATGCTGATACTGAAGTGGCATGTTCTGTTGAGACATGCAGCCAGCCCTGGTGAACTGCATTGAATCAAAGGTTTGAAAAAAAAGTCTAGTTGCTAAGGCAGAGGTTTAGTCAAAAGTAAATGTGAGGAGAGTTTTTCTTTTATTTCTTTCTTAAGTCTTTTCTCTTAGGTCCTAGTTAAAAGGAAAACAAGAACATTTCTTTCTTCAGTAACTCCTATTTGTAAGCTCTGATTAACTTTCTCTATTTGCTGTGAAGTGGTGCTGTAATTTATTTCTATCATACAAATTTTCAGGCACGGTATTACTAGTTCTATAAGAATTTCATGGTAATCACATTCTGCGTAGAACTTTGCAACGTTCTGCTAAAATAAATACAAAATTTTGGGGACCGGACTTAACTCAGTATAAAATATTTGAGATGCTGTAATAAAGAATAGGAGCATAAAAAAAACTTTCACGATAGTCTGCGCTTAAAAAAAAAAAAAATAGCCCACAGTCCAAGATTGGTGTTGTTCCTCCCTTTTTAAATGGATGCAGTGTACTACACTTGGGGAAACTTGGATGTACTCACTCCGAAAGAGAATTGGAGTTTTAACAGATGAATTTTAATTGCTACTTTTGGTTAGAATTTGTAGCTGTATCAAATATTTTTAATTGTCAGGAACACATCTTGGAGAGGAAAAAAAAAAGAGATCTTATTTTATATTTTATAATACTTATGAAAAGCAAGTAGCTATTCTAGCATAACTGCACTTTTTCATAGACATGACGGACATTTGTTTCCTGGGGATAAGAACTTGTTTTATAAATGTATTTAGTCTGCCCTAGCAAGAATACAAAGAGTAATTGAGGAGGAGAATAATAGAAATTCAGATAAGAATTTACAAAAACAATGTTTTAAGAGTGCCAAGAAAAAGAATTAATGCCTGTAAAGGCAAGAGAAAGGAATGCTAAGAAAAATAGATGCATGTAAGAGATGTATAAGGAAATGTACTGCAAATTTTAATCTGTACCCATCAACTCACCCAATTTATGCTCTATACGGTAAGAGGAAGATGTGCTGATATAGCAAAGTGTATCTATCCTTGAGGAAGGAGAACTGGAAGTGTGCCTCAATGCATATCCTAAATTGAGATCTAACAACTTCCCTATACAGCTATCATTTGGTACAAAAATCCAAAGGACCGTGGGTGATGCTGGAAGCCTTGATAAAATGACACATAGGGATCATTTTTAAATGAAAGAGAAATAATCATGCAATGAGCATCCATTATCTATAACATCACTTTTAAATAATGTACTGCAAAACCTTGACAAGATGCAACGTTACCGTGAGCAGCTTAGGTGTGGTTAAACTGAGCTTAACCATATTAGGGACCATTATCTGCTGTTACATGTATAGCATACTGCTTTTGTGTTGCACTTAGCAAATGGCTAACGTACCAGTTCTGAGGTAGATAAGGATGACGAGGAAGGCAAGGAAAGTTGGAATAACAAGAGGAAAAAGAAAGAGATACGCTAAACTTTTTTCAAGAGTATGCCTATCTGTCTGGGTAGTAAATTTCAACAAGGAGGATGATGTAAAGAATAAAACATGCTCACGTATTTTTCCATAGGATTTGCTGTATGTGCTCTCCTAATCCTCCTGGTCAGTTGCTTCAGAGAAGGCAGAAAGCCACTGGTCAGATGTACCAGATCAGATTAATATTCTGACTAGGAGGGTCTCACTGGAGCAATGCATTCTTTTACACATAAAAAAATATGGAAAAAGGTTGAAGATGAGGTGTATTTTCCTTGCTAGGTGTTCTCCTGCCTAGGATTGAATAACATCATTATGAACCAGTTTGCATTACTGCTTATTGTGTTCATTTCAGTATGTAAATATTTCAGTATGTAAATGACTGCATAAAAATGGAGGAAAAGAGAGAAAGAGGAAGGAATTTGAAGATGTTAAAATTGCAATAACTGGTAACCAGCGATAACTGATAAAGAGACAAGCTTCAGGAGGCTGACCAGCCAAATCAATCTATAAATACAATCAGTCTACAAAGACATTATTAAGCCAATGTAAATTTTCCATGGTAAACAGTAAAACGAAGCTGTGTCTTAATGCTGGTGATCAAGGACCAAACTCAAAAGTTCTTTCTAAACCTTGAATTGTTTTTCAAAGCTACAGTGTAAGTATTGAAGTACTGGTTTTGCCCACTCATCCAATTTGCTGAAGAGCAAAGTGGTATATGGCAGGGCTGAGGAAAGCCAGCAGTTCTCTATTGACCATAGTGAGCAAAAATCTTGTGTTCAGAATTTCTGAACAGAGACTGAAAGCCTGAAGTCATGGTATTTATTCATGGGAATAAGAAAGGAGAGTAAAGTAGTAGAGGGAGCATTAAGAGTTCAGATATTACATCTTTGCCAGCAAAGAAGGCATGCAGGGGAAAGGACAACATCCTCTTGTTTGAAGGGGAGCATACTATGTAGAACTACATTCAGGGTTACTGACTCTCTTTCATCTGTTTTGTGTCTCTTCTTCCACCACTATCCTCCCCAGGGGCTCACTTTTGCATGGAAAGTATTGCATCAATGTCTGCGATACAGAGGAAATGGAGATCCACATCTCATATTTCTGAGACCTGGTTACAATTTGGTTGCAATGCACAAAGTGGCCAACTGTGTAGTGGAGTTTATTAGACTATCCAGGTGTTTCCTGTACTTCCAGGGAAGGATCAAAGTTTGTAGTTACAAGGGTGTATAGACTATCAGAGTGTATGAAATATATCACAAATGTATTCATTGAAACTCTGTCAGAGCTACTGTTGGAACTGTACTATTAGCCTTGGAGACTTCAACATCCGTATGAGCATCAAACCAGATGAGGCAACATCTGTTTTCCTGGTAAGGCTGAGCTCCCTCAGTTTTACCCAGCCACTTGACAAGCATTCAGAGGGCAGGAAAAGGTGTTTGATTTTATTTGTATGTGGCCTAGCTGTCTGAAGTACAGAAGATTTCTTTTGGTTTGGTTCAAACATTTTCAAATACATTTAAATCTGAGAGCTATTCCAACCTGCCTAATTGAAGCAGTATCTTAAAAATCAGCTAGGAGCTTTAAATATAGACTTTCTTCCTTCAGTGAAGAACAAACTTAATCTTCCTAGCTAATTGTTAGTGAAGACAATCAAATTCTCTGAGTTGTGTACGATACTGCAATAAATTGAATCCTGGTATTTGACCTTAAAAATAAATCACTTACTTGTTCAGTGGTTGAAGCTCACCATTTCTGCGCCAGGGAAGTCAGATGATGTTTCTTTGACATCATGCTTTTATTGACAGTTTATAATTTTGACTAATATAGGGGCTATTTTTCTCAGTTGTGATGTAATTTAATTTCTGTTTTCTAGTTTTAGTAAAGTGACCAAAAAAAGCAGTTGTTCTTCAGATTTATGTAAGTTTGGACTCTAGCAATATTTTTCCCCCCTTTGTAGATGCTTTTAATTTATTCTTATTATTTTCAATAGTAGTATGTATATTCTGATATTCATAATGCTACTGATTTTATCTTTTCTCTAGTTTTTTAAACTGAAAATCACTTTGGAAGTATGGAATAAGCTCTTGACTCTACACAACTTTTGCTGTTGCTGCCATTCTGTTTCTATTTTAGTCACTTTGATAGCTTTGTGACTGAATTGCAACAAATAGTAACAAAGCAATGACAGAAAAAAATGCAAATACTAGTAGTGACAGATTTAAAAAAGAGTGCAGTTTATGGTTAAAAAGTGCACACATTCAAAAAAATTTTCTGTCCTATAGTGACAGCCGTTTACCAATCTGTCACTCTTAGTTGAGTATTTTAGTATTATTCACTTTGAGTCAATGAGACATGAAGCAAAATAAAATGAACTGGACAGTACTCAAAAGCTCCTCCTGCTTTGCACAGAGTGCTGCAAAGGATCTCTGTTTTACACGCAGAGCTGTTTTTTGCCCAGTGTGAAGGAATTTTTGAATGGCATAAAACCAAACAGTCTCTTCCAAGATCCCTGGTTTAGGAGCAGCAGTGAGGCAGGAGCACTCTAGTAGTGGTGGTAGACTGCTCCTTGGCTTCTTAAGGCAGTGTTGTTCTCATCCACAGAATGTGGCGCCACAGAAACAACAGCACAGAAAGTTATTCTGAAGCTCCTCAAATGCTCAGGCCAATCTGACTCCATTTCAGCTTACTTGGTGGCATTACACATGTTATGTTCTGATGCTGCTGCTCACATTTGACGTGTAAAGTTAGAATTCCCAGAGTTGATCTAAGTTTACTTTCAGGCCTGTTGAGAAATTTCTCAGTTTTCTGGAAGGCAAAAGGTGCATGTAAGCTTTAATGAGTCTCCTATAGTGTCAGCCAAATCTCTGTAGCTTAATCATTTCTGGCATAGCACATCAAAGCTTTCTGGAAAGATGGTACCACTCACATTGCATTAGAAATTCAGCAGAGAGAAACAAGAAAGGTTCTCCAGATCAAGAGTCATATGTAGGGGAAGTCTCTAAGAGGTTGCTTTTAAGGGCCTCTCTTGTGTATCAGTGTTCCATATTTCAAACTTACACTGGCTTTTTCCAAACGCTTCATAGTGGTGAACACTGTGTATCTACCCCAAGTGCTTTCCAGAGCTTCTGTTACAGTAAGATGAAGAAGCTCTTAGATTGAGGAAAATGCATTTCTGGCAGACTCAAGCCTTTCTTCATGGTATCTTTTGTAATTCAGCTGACATTTACATAAAATACACTATTTTAATTATATTAATTTCTACAAAATGTAGTTAATAAAACACACGCTGCTTCAAAGTTTTTCCCTGAAGCAAGTTATAGCAGACTTAAATGGTTAGAAGTGAAGCAAAGGGAATTAGGAAGTTCTTAATTGAAAGTCACTCCTGCTTCTTCTCTGGAGAATGGGATCGCATTGTGTTGACATTACTTATTTGAATATATGAAAAACATTTTGGCTATCTAAAGGGTTTTATAAACGTTGTAGTAAAGTTCTAATTACCCCTGTTTACACAGTACCAAGCTACAGGCAACTGCTGTCACCACTAAATGCTAGTTTCTTTTTAATGGTATCAGCTGTATACTGCTAGATAGTGAAAGTACTGTCTAGAAAAAGCAAAATAGATGAATACCATGTGGTATTGACAAACACTGTATTTGTTGCTAGTCTAAGTTATAAACAGGCAGAAATAATCCACTTAACTAGTTTTGAAACTGAGAGTGTTGACATTTCTTCTTGTTTTGTTACAGAAACTTAAAGCACATACCTCCTTGTCTCTGTAAAGTGGGAACTGCAACAGACTGAAGTTGCTTTTTTTTCATGTCCTGTTATCAGAGTGGAAAGAGCATAGGTGCTTTTGGAAGTTGTTTGATTCCCTGGTGTAGGAGCAAGGCTAATGTGGTGAGGAAGGGGTGTGAACACCCTAATCTCCATTAGCTGCCAATGCCAGGAACAAAGCAGGACACATGTTTTGGGCTGCACATCTACTGTACAGGGATTAAATGCCGCTTCTCTGACTTTCACTGCAGATAGTAGAGGATGTGTAGAAACACTGGCTGTATCTGTCAAGAGATGCTTTTTTATATCTTTGTCTTTCTGGACATGACATCTCTGCTGGCAAAACATTTGACTCCTAGGTAGAATTGACAGAATTGACTCCTAGATAGCAAAATGGAAGGAACTACAAATAGCCAGTATTAACACGTCAGGCAAATTCTGACTTCTGTAGAACTTAGAAGTTTCCATCTCTTTCTGGAATAATTCACACAGATTCATATTTTTGAACTGTTCCCTTCTCTGCTTCGTCATTATATAGAGCATGGATAAACAATTGAAGGAAAATATAAAGGCGATACTGTCAAAGATGCATCTTGAAATGATAAAGGCCTTTTTAACTAAAATCCTTCAATTCAATTCTCTGAACTCAGTTTTTTTTTTTTTTTAATATTTTTTTCCTGTGTGATTTTTAACTTGTGTATTGCTTGCCCATACTGGTTTGAATACACTGGTGTAGCAACATAGCCATTACTTACACACTTGTGTTTTTCTTGTACCTTATGCTGTATTTTTTAATGCCAAGTTCTACCCCCAAGATATAATACCTTAGTGCTGGTAAGTGATGGATTATCGCCTAGGCATTAAGTGCCTTCTCTGATGTCCATCACTTCACTTGAACTTGCATGATGACAGACTGAAAATTCTCCAGTGGTTTGCATTGAAGTCCCCTCTCAACCTGCCTTTGCTGCTGCTTCTGGATGGGTCTATTACAGATAATCATGCACTGCATATTTCAACGATTAAGTTAATCTATTAAAGTTAATCTTGGATTCTGAGCTTTCCACTCCTGTTTGCCATGATAATCCTGAGTGCTTTGCGCTTCCAAATAGACTGCAGTGTACCTTGAAGTTACAGTATTGTAAAAGTGATGGATTTTCAGCAACGACCTACAGTGGTATAAGCAAAATAAGATTTGTCATCCATTTTCAAGTTGAAACTTATTATAAATAGTAAGTGTTCAAAAGGTGTTATTTAGTAGTTTGCGTTATGCAGCTGCCTATTTAAATCATTTAATTTTGGCATCTATTCTAACTCCTAGCCTCCATCAGAGACAAATAAGAAACCATATGTGAAGGCATCTGTGAAAATCTTTCTTTTATTTATGACAACATTAAAGAGAGGCTCTGATGTCAGTTACTTAACAATAATAGACGTTCCTTTGCACCTATAGTGCTGGCTTACTTGGGCATATCCCTCTGTGGTATCTTATACCTACTGCTGTTTGCTTCATTATATACAGATGCACAGCAGTGAAGACAGTAATAGTCTTTCTTAATTAAATAAAGCTAAATGTTAATTAGTCAGAAAAATTGATTTATTTTCAGCTCATGAAACTTTTCATTGCATGTCTCTTTTTTTTAAAAAACAGGTTGGATATTCATTTAGGACTTAACATTTTTTTGCCTTTATTTCTGCACTGTATTTGGACTCTTGTGGTGGGATCTAATCGTCATAGAAAAATTATAGGTCTACAGATGTTTTCAAGATGTTACTCTGTCAGTAGCAGATTATCCCCTGTAGCAAAATCTCATTAAAGTGCAATTTACAGAGCTCTGCTGATGTTGCCATCAACCAAAATTAAAGGCATTAATTTTTCAAAGTTCACAGAAGTCCTTACATAAATGATGTAGCAGTTTGCAAGAACAATTTACAGAAGTGTTATTTGCAGAATTAACCTACATTAACAGAACAAATGTTGTAAGGGTATAAGAAAGGATTGGGCAGTGAAATTGCAGCTGTTTATGGTTTGTATTAGGTAATGGGTGCAGAGAATTGCTGAAACATAAGTGACTCTTCCTTGGTGCAATCTTGAGAAGGTAAACCAGAATCTGAGCTCTGTCCGTGAAGAGTAAAGCTTATAAGAGTGATCACTGGTTGGGGACACCCAGGGAGACCTTAAATTCTACTTTGAAACATCTGTACTTGATCTCTCTTAAAATATTCCCATTTAGAGAATGAGTTTATGTAGCTCATGTTGTGAGTATGTGTCTTCAATAAAGTACCAAATGCTTATCCAGGTATTTATTGTCATAGGAGGTCTGATCCTAAAACTTCTGTGTTGAAAGATAATTTCAGACTACTAGAGCTTTTATGGACAAGTACCAGAATAAACCTTAGTTAAATCAGTGGTGGGAGACAGATGACTCATTTTCAGTATTTGGAGCCATATCAGTATATAATGACCATATTTAGTAAACAGTCACCTGCCTTTTCCAACCATTCCAGAGTGCTGACTCACGTAATAAGCAGCAGAAAGTCTCCACAGCCACAGTTCTCTTCCACTTTTGTATGTGTTGTACTTCAATATCTAGAAATTAACGTTCAGCAAATGAGTAATCCCATCCCTTCACCACAGAGAAATTGAGCATGTGCTTAGAGTTAAAAGTCACCATCTCTCCAGAACTGGAAGCCAACAGAAACATTTTAACTTCAGTGCTTACAAGGGATGCACTCCCCACTCACATATTGTTCTGGGTATTCATAGAAGTTTTTATAACAGCAGAACAGGCCAGTATAATTAAGTCAACATTTTTCTCTTTTGTGTGTGTATGTGTGTGTCTATGGCAAGCAGATAGATGTTTAGACACAAGCCTGTAAATCTAAGACCACATTAGGATGTTTTCAAGGAAAAGACCAACAATGGCTATTGGTTAGACTTACTCCTCTATACTGTTATTTTGGTTAAAATTAAAAAAAAAAAAAAAAAAAAAAAAAAAAGCCAAATATCTTGCTATCTCTCACTTAGCTCTAGATTTCTTCTATTATATCTTCATGAAGATTAAGGCATTCCAGAGGCTGTTGTTTTGTCCTGAGCAGTTAGTTAATTTGGGTTTCCCCTTGCATATTACCATGGCCTTATCAACTATGAAGCACCAGGCCCACCCCAATGGGTAACCAGGACAAATACTTAATATTTCATTGCTAGGTGAGCTCTCCCTTAGTTGATATATGTTAGTTCTTCTCTACTTATTGGTGTATTCAAGGTACTTTACACTCATTTGGATTTTAGGTCTTAAAATGTTCACTTTTTCAAGACAGATACTGGATGCTGCTTATTTTTATATCTGGATGCTGAACTGTAAGGCTTAAAATGGGACACAAGTGCTCTTGAAATCTTTTCAAGCAGTGAGCTGCTGAAGGAGAAGGTCTCATGTTGTGCTGGTGCTGTTTGTGACTGAAGCACAAACCAGGTCTGGGCTGGACAGGGGAGCTGGAGGGAAAACATAAATTCATTTAAGCTGCACCGTTGCCAAGTAGAAAACCACAGCCCAGCAGATTGCTCATGACTCATGCTTATCCCTGGCAACTAAACAGCATGGATGTTTAAGTTGTCTTTCACTGCTAAAGATGGAAAAGTCAGAGCTGACAGTGCCTGTCAGCATGTCTGGGTGTCAGTAGGGCTCAGGCCTTACCCTAGCACAGCCATGGGGGTCAGGGCTGACCCAGCTTTGCCCACAGCAAAGAGAAATAGCATATCTGTCTAGATGTAGAATAGCAGTGGGAGAAAAATGCAGCATGTTTAGGACTCATGTGCTATGTCCTTTAGATCTGTGGTTGCAAGGTTCAAAGTCCTTGAAGTTCCAGCAAGGAGTCGATCGGTATTGCTGAGTGTGCTAAGGAATATAGAGCATGACTAGACAGGGCCTGCAAACTGAGACCTTCAACTAAATGGTTACGTAGCCTGTATCAACTCAATGATCTTTAAAATCCCTTCTACCCAAAGCTGTTCCATGATTCCAAGAGTTAAACCTGGTAGAGGTGCAATAGTATACGTAGGGCAGAAAATAAATCAAGCAGCATTTATTGTCACTTTATAAATGGTTTATTTGCAGAAGCTATAAAGCAATTTATTATTAAAGATACAGAAGTTTTTTTTTTTTTCCCTATAATATTCAGTTTGCAATTAGAAGGGTCTTACTCTATAATCCAGGCTGTCAGTTTCACCCAGAGTTTTGCCTTACAGTTATTTTGTATGAATGAATCAGAGATTACAACTTCTGACAACAAAACTAAACAATAAACAAAAAACACACACACAAAAAAAAAAAAAAGAAAAAAAAATTCCAAACATGCATATAGGAACGGTCACCTGTTCTGATGTTTGATTGAAGCATTAATGGTGTATAACAAGATTAAAAAAAATCAGGGACTGGAGCTAAGCATATTTAAATAAAGCTATCAAAGTAAACAAAGTACAAAGCCACGCTTTGTTTCATGTTGTAGTTTTAATGATGTAGTTATTGAAGGAGACAATGAAATCCCTCACTTAAAATTCTGTATTTTCCCGTGAGCTGTTTTGATCTCTTTGTGTCCACAAACATAGTGCCTTGTTTGTCAAACAGTAAGTGCATCAGGTTTTCTTCGTATTCTGGCTGTGTTTGACCGATTCCTATTGATCATTTTCAATGGAATCTTTTCACATAATTTGTAAAATGATGTAATAATAGTTTGAAGGAGGAACAGTGTGAAACAGCACCTCTTTAGCAGTGTACGTGTATTGCTCAGTCTGGTTCTTCCACACAGCAAATGTATGATAAATTTCAGCTGTTATTATCTTTTTTTTTTTTTTTAACCACGTATGTGATCGCTCGTAGGTCTCAAAGAGTTAATACTCAAGTCCATTTTAACAAATAGTAAACATGTTTTCCTGATTTGCAGGAAAGAAAATGAGTTGTTTTTTTTTTTTTGTCCCCCAAGCAGCCTTACCTTTATGTTGATTTTGCTAAACTGTGTCTTTCAGACGCAGTTCCTGCCTGTTACACTGCTTTATTCTCAGAAGAGCACCAACCTCGCGGCACCCCCAGGCACTGCCTGTCCGGCAGCCCAGCCCGCACCTCCCCACGCTCCCAACCGTGTGTGTGGCCAGCCCTGCCTTGGCTCCCAACCCAGGAGTCAGGGTGTTCAAAGGCAGCCATACAAGAGGCTCTCACAGGCTGGGGCTGCCGGCAGCGCTCAGCGAGCCTGGTTTAAGTTATAGCAACACCCTGGGGACCGCCGCTCTGGCTGAGCTCTGGGGGGAGGTGATGCTCCCACGGCTGGGAGGGTGGCACTGCCTCCATGGCACTGTCCCGCGGTTTGAAAACTCCTGGGGATGCTGCTGGCAGGGCTGATCCAGTTCTGTGTGGGGCCACGTAGGTGAGGTGCTCCCTCCTTTGGGTTTTCCAATTACTTGGTGCCTTGGAAAGCTGAAGGATGATATTTAAAAATAGTTGGAGATAATGCAGCTAGCGCTGTCGTGCGACACCATACATATTGTTATGCTTTCCCAGAAAGTAAACAAGAATCAACATAAATGTGTCATATTAATATTTAATACATGTTTGGCTACGTGAACCTGGAATGTGTTTTAAAAAGATGGCACGGTGAGGAGAACTGTTAATGGTTTCAAAGGAAGCAGCACTCCTTGCAGCTCTGGGTAAATGCTTTAACTTAACTTCTGCATGGTTTCTTGGAAAATGTGAGAGCCATATGAATGCCTGTGCCTTATGGAAAGTCATGAAATCCAAAGGCTTGAAGCACTGTTCACTGTTAACAAGTAAAACTCCATTCTTTTCCTCTATAAGGTCCTGATTAATGGACAAAAACCTTCTTCCTCGTTTTTTTTTCCACATTCTTTTTGCAGTTCCTTAAATGTAAGACAGACAATAAATTATTTGTACAGCTCCTAGCACATACCAATTTCTATTTGGAGCTTGACTGAGAGGCAGAAACAAATATGGGTATTGTGTAAACCACATCGGGTACAGACTGCATACGGATTGCCACTTATAGTCAACAGCTGGGAGTCATATGAGTCTTTATTAATCTGAATATTAGTGGTTGCCATTTTGTTTCTTTTCTTTTTTTTTTTTTTTTAATGGTTTTGACAAAATGGTGGGAGAAAAGGCACCAGGGATTCCTGGCTGATAACTATGCTCTCCAGGCACACTTCATGCCAGTTTGCTGGCCCTTTTTGAAAATGGCATGATACTTGTAGTTTTCTTTTAACAGCCTGAGACTTCTGTAATTAGAAAGGCAGAACTGAATTTTGGACTGCACTGAAAATGGCAGTGCTAATGTGCAGTGCATTAGAAAAAGAGACAAGGGAATTAAGCAGGAAGGAGAGAGAAGGCAAGAAATTTATGATGGGGGCATCACCTAATGAGATGGAAATTCTTTGGGATTTTTCCAATACACACCACAGAAGAGCACTAATAATGGTACTGATCTGTGCAGACCTTCCGTGCTTTAGTTTTAAAATAGTGACTGTGTCCTGAGGATGCAGACAGCCATGGGAGGAAGGATGGAACTGTAGTTAAAGTGAGTACTGTATACCAAAATCTGTCCTCTCAATGCATCTTTCCCAGTTTCAGTCAAGGGTACTTCACTCTCAGTGCACCTCAGTTTCCCTGCTTGTTAAAATATGTTGATTGTATGGCTAGACACAGGGGACAGCTGGTATATGTGTCCCAGTGGATAAAGCCTTTATATATGTATTTTAAGGCATTATCGAAGTGCATCATGTTATAGCTGGGTTGAAATCTTTGCTCTTTACTTAAACAAGATTCTCAGTGACCTACCTGGGAAGAGCTGCAAAGGTCAAGGCTATTACGTTTGGACCATTATTACGCTCCAGGTCCAGAAATAGGAAATAAATCACAGATAATGAGGAAAAGTTTCAAAGAGGTTTTTTTTTTTTGTAGGTGAAGAAGAAGCTGAAAGAGGTTTCTTGTTAAAAGGACGTGTTCATACAGTACTGAACTAATGATAATTTTCCTTTTTGTTTTCACTGTTTGCATCTCTGAAAAGAGGTGAATGCTGTAGAGCCCTTCAAATCATTATCTTTGCTGTGCTTGTGACTGTAGGCTTAGGCAAGTTTTTAGTCTGAACAAAAGGTAATGGAAGCAAGAGGTGATAGTGTTTTTCTTGACTTCTATCATCTAGTTCTCTATACCTTTTTTTGTGTGATTGTTTTAATAATTTAGCTGGGAATCAGATCCTTTTTAAGCCAAAGCAACAGGCTTGTGTGTTTATTGTAAAGATTTTCCAGTCAGTGTAACTTTAATGAAAACAAGCAGCAGTGGCATAAATAAACTCTGTACCAGTGATATTCCGTGTGTGATATGAGATGGCACCGATTTTATCAGAACTTCCTATTGATTTAATTAATTTGGTGTAGACACTGTGTGTAGGCAAGGCCTGTTGAGGAGTGGTTTGCCATTGTGAATAAGAAAGGTGTTGTAGGGGTGGCTTGGCTATTTTGCCAGTTTAACTCCAAAAGAAATAGGAAGGATTTTAACAAGGAAGTTTTTTGTCTTTTGAGACACATACAGTTGTTAATTAAAAGTTTTTTTTATGAGCATATAGCATGAAATAACATTTTTTAGATTAGTAGCAGTTCCATGCTTCAGGTTTTTGCTGTGAAAATACATTTATGTACCATGAATAGATTGCAGGATTACTTTTCCAAGAAACTCATTAAGAGATATATTATTATTTTTATTCAATGTTTTATGTTGGAAGAAAAGATTTTTCCAGTTTTGGGAACTAAGGCTTTGAAGTAAAAAGAGGTTTTGTATATAATGTTAGTATTCAAACTGACTCGTTTGCTTCCTGAAGTTTAAGAATGCCTGTCATCAAGGTAGAACATAGTAAATGCATATTTATCTTGTGTTTCTGTTCCCTGATTAGATTGTATTCAAATGTGATAAACTCTGGAAATAACACTGTGAGTGAAGAATTGTATTTTTTTAATTACAGATAAAAACCTGTCTAAGCCACATAATATGTAAGCTGGGAATATTCCATGAACACTTTACATTTATTTGAATTTTCTTTTCAATGAGAAGATTTCATGTGATTGTCCCATGTTTTTGGCTACTTAGTATTTTTAATCATATTGCTAGTGCAGCAGTGACACAATGGCAAAACACATCTTAAAGCAAACACACTGAAGGACAGAATTAAGGTTGAATGTTCATCTCTAGCTGTGCCTATCCTCATTTTTTTTTCTATCATTTTTATATGCTTAACTCTGCAGCTTTAATATTGCATTAACTTGATTTTTACAGGGACCATTTTGCCCTAAGTATGAGAAAAACGTTGATCTTTTATGTTGTCAGCCAGGGCAGAGGCAAATCCTTCTACTTTTTATTGAAGAATTAACCATCTCCCTCTGGAGCGCAAATGCCAGCATTACTGGTATAATTTTATTTTTAAGGCTATGGCCTGTAGTAAGCTGATTGAATGGTATAATACATTATATTCAAATCCAACTGCTTTTGCACTTTGTTTCACAGTGCCTTTGAAAATGCATGCTATTCCAAGAGGAATACCAGGTATGCATAAAAAGCTGTTTGTTGCATAGCCCAGAATATGTGGACTCAATTACTATTATATTTAAGAAAAGTAGGAGCCTTTTTGCTTTAAAAAAATATTTTTATTGAGTTTGTAGTAATAATATCAAGTTTCAGTGCGACGAATTCCTTTCCAGTAGAAAACTGAACTAAAACAATAACTCTTAAAAGAATAGCGAGTGTGTCAATTAATGGTATGTCAAGTTGTTTTACCATATGTGTGTATTTACTAAACCAGGATATCTCTGAAGGCCTGCCCTGAAAATCATGGTGTTTTCAAGACTGAAAACAAATCTGAAAATCCCATTTCATTTTTATGCCGTGAGGACACATTGGAGTGTGTTCCATGTGTTGACGGATCCTTCAGGTTTTATTTATGGAAGTAGTGTTTGCGTGACAGATAAAAGGCTAAGAATAACCATTAGCTCACTTAATTGCAGTCGCCTTAACGCTTCTAAAAATATATTTGTGTTGGAGAGCAGGCAGTGTAATGAGTCCCCCAACTGGTACTATCCATGTTTGCTACCAATAACCCAAACACTGGTGATCAGATGCACCTGAGAGAACCTCTTTACCTTTAGACAGCGAGCTGGTCTTAGATATAGAGCTGTATGACAAATGTTGAGGCGTACAATCAATATAATAAATATCATAACAGGCAGTGACGATATTAGCAATAATGGATCATAAAGCCTGCCATGAAAGCAGTGTGCAACACAGAGTAGGCCAGTAAGTGAATCTTTCAAGAAGTTGCATTTTAATCATGTTCAAGCAAGAATTGTTTTCTCTTTACTGAGGTGTTTTTTTTTTTTTTAAATTTATTAATTATTATTTTAAAGGAAATGTTTTACTGCTTGCCTGATATTGCTGGGCCCCACTGTTTGGTCACACTGAACCGAGTGTGGTGAATCTGACACCAGACAGTGGGTCATGCACTTTACAGGGAAAGCAAGAGAGGCTGTGGGAAGGCAGTGCTGTCTGGGATCTGGACAGCAGTGAAAGGAGAATAGATATGGAGCTGTTGTTGTGTTTGGTTGGATATAAGTCCTTGTAAGGCATCTATATGTACCTTGAAATCCCTTTTAGTTGCCGGTCTGTATCTCTCTATAAGAAATGACAGTACTATAGTAGAAGAAAGAATGTTCTCATTCCTCACTTCCTGCTGTTTCTCCTTATGAAAATCACTCTTTACATGTACGTTCAGATACTGAGACACCCTGAAATACAGGACTAAACAGCACCTGGGCCATGCTTGAAGTCACTGAGTCATTTTGCATCTGACAGGGCATCTGTTCAGAGAAAATCAAAAAGCAGGCTTTCCCCAGGTTTGTCTATGAAAACTTTCAAAATATCTGAAGTTTGGAGAATGAACTTGAATTTTTTTTTTTTATTTTCTGACTTCAAAACTAAGCACATATATACAATATATATATATATATATATATATTTGAGTACACTAAATCTCATGAAACTTTACTTAAACAGTCTCTATGCAGAATTTAACTCTTTCTCCAAGAAGGCAAGAAAGCAGATCTCATTGGTTATTTAAGAAATATTCAGAAGAGTAACAGATCAAGAAATAGCTTCTGAGAAGCAAAGCAAGACCAAACTTGTGTAGCAGGCCAAACATAGGCACAGGAAGGCCATTAAACCACAAATATTTAGTTGATGGGACTCATTTCTCCCTCTTGAAGGATAGATTGTGTGTGATCAACGTCTGTTACTGTTTCATGGGAGCCTGGGAGGCAACTTCTACATAGAACACTAAGATTGAGAGAGAAGTAGTAGTACTGGAGCCAACAAGGTCAAGGATCTGATAATTAGGAGATAACAAGATGGTGTTTTTTAGGCTTTTGATTCAGTATATGTTTGTATGATGATGGAAATGGTCTGCTTGTGTGACATTTTGTTTGATGTGAGAGCCCTGCCTGGTCAGGTGCTGGAGTGAAACAGCCATGCTGCTCAGGGCATGGGTCTGCACCCCCTCCCTGGCTCTTAGAGGACACTGAGATTCATTTTTCTCCTTATAAGGATGACAGTTGAACAGTTTTATTGGTATATATGGCATGTAGTTGTTTGTTCTTAACTAGTACAAAATTTCTTAACTTCA
Source organism: Callipepla californica brunnescens (assembly GCA_023055505.1). Classification (NCBI taxonomy): domain Eukaryota; kingdom Metazoa; phylum Chordata; class Aves; order Galliformes; family Odontophoridae; genus Callipepla; species Callipepla californica. The sequence goes on along the minus strand of JALIRH010000008.1, from coordinate 10,993,528 downwards.
AGAGAAATCAGTCAGAACCAGAAAAAAGTATAAAGTTAAAACACTAGGACATGTTTGCAATGCCAAGACCTGGCATACTGCTTTTATTTGCCTCTTTTTCATTTACTTTCAGAAGTGCTGTTTTCTTACACATTTAGAGAACATTTATATAGATATATAAACAAGAATGCCATCCTAGAAAAGAGGCATGAAAATGAGCAGTGTGCATTTCTGGTGCTGCTTCAAAATAGGAAACATACTGACCTCAATGTTTGGGGGTTGGAGCACCATGAACCCCTTTCAGAGCATCAATACCATACTCTAACCATTATCCAAAATACCTACTGAAGCTCCTCAGGTCAAGGCCTGGAGGTATACTGCCCTGCATGTGCACTTCAAGAGCTGTGGTCCCTTAGGTGGAGATCAAACATTACCTTCCCCACATGGAGAACTGGGAGAAACCAACGCATGAGGGTGCCTTATCAAACTGTGTTTGATAATGAAGGCTTCAAAAAGACAGGTGGGTCAAAAAGTCAGTGTCTTTCTTTTGGTCTGTTTAGGTTCTGTATTGCCATACAAATTATAGAGGAAAAGGCTCAGAATAAGAGATGGATGTTATTTCCCCTGGGACCTATTTCATTATTGGCAAGAATTTCTCTTCTGTATATTTCCTTTTTTTTTTTTTTTTATTGCTTGATTTCTTGTAATTTTTCCAAGTGTTATAATCTAAAACAGTTCTTGTTTTTCTTTCTTTACCAGTGTCTTAATTCCTTACAATAAAACTGATATCAACAGATGTTTGTGCAGTTCCTGAAGGTGTGCAACATCCCTTCTATCTTATTTTTTTTAATTACTATAAAAAACCCACTTTTCTTCCAAATATTCTATCACCATAAGACTAGTTTAGGTCCAGTCATTATGACTATTTATGCAATAAAAATTGCAACATGAATGCTTATTGTTTTTTAAAGTGATGTGAAAATGTGTCCATTCTTGCATGGTCCTGGATAGACCATGAGGCTGCTCTGCAGAATGTAAAAAGCATGTAAACAATCAGTAAAGGGAATTTGGAAATGAAGGGAAGTGAGCACAGAATACCAGCTGATGAATAAAACATTTCCCAAAGTTCAGGAAAGTCAGCTGCTCTATGTTAAAGTGGTTGCCAGGCAACTCATCTTTTTAAAACAAGTACTTCTGTGGCAGATAACTCATAAAGACATTGAAATGGTGAAATTAACTGCTCTTGAACAATTTCTTCGATACATTAGGTACAAACAGGCTTTCATTCATCATCAGGCGTGCATATCTTCTTGTTATAACTTTTTTTCCTGTGAACAAATACATGTGTTTTGTCCAAAGCAGTGAAATTTTAACTCTTTCTTTTCATCTCATTCCCCATGAGGGATCTTCTAAGCGTCTCTGGCTTAAATCTGAGCACTGATATGAGCTTAATTTTGATGAAATAAGGGAGTTTGTTCTGCATTCTGGTAATTTGGCATACTTGTTTGGTGAGCTTGTAGCACTTGTGTAGAAAGCAGCTTGGCTGCAGCCCACTGAATATTTGCTGTGGGGCAAACTGGGGCTGCAGGCAGAAGGGGAGACACTGGTAGACAATGAAAAAACTTGAGGAAAAAAGCAGGCGGGTCCTGGTGGTTCTTGCTGTGGAGAGGAGGGTGAAGCAGTAACTGGAGGGGGAAACTGATCATATGGAATAATTTATTTGACATTTTTTTCTTGCCAGTTCTTAACTGAGCAAAGTTGTATTTTTTCTTTTTAATACCATTGTGTTCATTATTCATGATTGCTCAATGAGCACTTTAGTGAAATGCTGAGCACAAAGTATGTTTGCAAGCTGATCATAATGCCTGGATTTTCAGCACTTCGCTACTTGCTATTTATCACTTGTAATTGATCACCCTGCATAGTGAGATACTCTTTCCACTTCCAGCCTCGATGACTGGAACTTTTACAGATGAGAAAGGGAAAACCAAAAATAAGCTTTCAAGGATTGTGGCTTTCTTTTGAATGCAACCAAAAATATCTCTACCAAAGCAGAAATGAAACATTAAAACAGTCCTCACTAATTTCAGGGCAAACTGGCAGCACTTCAAAACCTGTTTGGCAACACTTATGAGTTCTTCCTGAGCATCAGCTCAGTTCTGGCACTGAATGCTGCTTGAAGGGGCCTGTGCTCACCCACTCAAGTGGGCCAGCAAGAGAAGCAGTGCTATGCAATAGTCCTTTCCTGTCTGCTTGGTGGCTGCCAGCAGTGCAACAGCAAACAAATGAGTAATCAGTATTTGAACTTGCCTTTGTCCTCCTGAGTTGCCTTCTAGTGGCAATTTGGCCAAAACTGTTCTTCACTGTGCTGAATTTAACACAAAAAAAATTGAATGACCAAGCAAATAAAATCTACAAAGCCATACACAAAAAAAGGGCTTATTCGGATAGACATTAATGCTGTGTGATGAGTAACTCGCAGTCAGCCTGTGAAATGCATCAGTGGGGATGCATGACCAATGTCCAGAGACTGATCTATGGCTTTGTGATCTGTGGCTTTGCTGCCACTGTACGTGTGGCTGGCCAGCGGGGCACTCTGCTACTGTGCTTGCTTAGTTGTAGGCTAACATTACTCAAAATTTGTTAAGGAAATAAATCACTTTGAGAGATGGAAAATATTTTAATAAATTATCCTTTGTTAAAAGTGAACGGTGAAGTTTTAGGTCTGTTGGCCTTTTCCAGTCATACAATCCCATTGAAGTAAATCACATCAGTTGTGTGGACAAAGCACAGATAAATTTAACTCCTACTTAGATGACACCTTGTTAAACAAGTATTTCTTTTTGCCTTTCATTTACTCTTTATCCAACGTCCTGAACTTGGGCTATTTCTGCTTCCATCCAGCTGTCTTCTTGGACTCCATGGTGATGGAGGTGACAGTGGTGTCACCTGTGCCCATACCTCTTTCTGTGCCCAGAGGCTGCAGCAGCTCCTTCAAACCTCAAAGTTTCTTAGCACTAGGGGAGCACAGCCCAAACATCACTTCCCAAAACTCTATAAATTTATGGGCTATGATAATAGGGATGATGGTAACGTACAGCTTACATTTCTTCCTATCAGTGAATATAGATGTGCATATATAATTTATGTGCGTAATTCTTTACTTTGCTTGATATGTAACATGGTTGTACCAAATATGCTGCAAGCTCTCTTACACACAAATAGTTAAATAAACTATTTAGATATTCAAATTCCCCAGTATGTGAAACTTAGGTCTGGAAGATGCTATTCCAGGAGCTGCAGCCTGTTATTCAATTCCTGGGGTCAGCAGTAGCTGTAAAAATCAATAAGGCTTACAAAGATGAAATGAACTTTAAAAAAGAAACACTGACAGAGGATATTCTTACAAAGCCACTTTTGATGAGTCTGAGCATGTTCACACTGAAACTGAGAGGAGTTTTACAATTTACTTTAATTGTCCTTGGCCAGAGACAGGAACTTGTGGGATTCTTTAGACAAAGTTTTCCAAAGTCTGATTCCCCTGAAGGACTGTGAAGCAGCCATTTGTGTCTGAGAAGTGGCTGGGTATATTGCTGCTGGTACACACTGATGCAGCATCTGTCTGTCACTCCTTGGATGTTGCTGCTGTTTTTGATTTTATTTTTTTTTTTAATTTTTTTTCTTTCAGTATCTTTCTGAGTACTAATCCAAACACAAAGTCTTAAATGTAAAAGTCAGGTCTGCAAGTATTTATTATCAGAAAGCTGAGATCATCATAAAGCATGATAGCAGAACAAACATTTAGTATGTATCAAGAACACTGAAGACAGTGTTACAGACACTGACGATAACGTAAATCTTCTGATATTCTCATAAAACTTTTCTTTCTTATTCTCCTGTACCTGTCTGATTTAAAGTCGTATCAGCTTTAGTTGAAAGGAGAGCTCTAATCCATGCCTTCTTTAGACCAAAGAAAACTATTTACAGGAGAAAGCATCCAGAGTTGGTTAACATCTTCCTACAGAGAGTCAGAGCCATCAGAACAGCAGAGGTGTTGGGCCTTGCTTTATGTTGTGAGCTTAAAAAATAGACCCTAGTTTAACATAAATATTTTCTTATAAAGCAAGTTAGCTTGCTACGTTGGAAGACTTTTCCATGTGTCACCATGGAAAGAAGCCTGAACCTTCTAGAATGCAGAAAGCCTTTGAACAAAGATAAGCATAGTAAATGGAAAACATAGTCCAAGAAGATAATTTTGGACTGTTTTTCTGTGCTGTCTCTTTTCAGATGCTTTATCGTTCATGCTTGCTAGATTTTCTCTGCATAACCGCATGAGTCCAGGAGAGGCACTTTGATGCAAAATGACCAAATGTCACAAACAGTTGACAACCATGCAAAGACTGACAACCATGAGACTGTGATGTCAAGTTTTGGATTTGAACTTCCAGTTGTGCTCATAGATATAAACATAAATATATAGTGTTGCTGTTATTATGTGGTATTTCTTCATTAGCTCATATCATTGAATAAATAGTATACTTAATCTACTGTTCAAAAGTGTCTTCAAAACATTCACTGTCATATGGTTTGCATCACTCTTTTTATGGCCTCCATAATTTATAGTAAAGTCATTTAAAAATATATACCTTGATTAGATCTACATTAGTCTTGTATTTTTTATGTCAAATTATGTTAAAATGGAAATAATGATTAATTTTGCTATAGGAAATTTCATCAAGTTATAATAATTTCAGTCTTATCTCTTTGAGCTGCATGTTTCTCCTATTGCTTTAAAACTAATTTAGGCCACATTATATACAAAATTAAATCTTACTTTTATTGCTACACCCTTGGGGTTCAATGAAAAGGCTTTATGAGCTAGAAATTAAAAGTACTGGTTGAAAATACTATTACATTATACAAGCTATTATTAAGGCAATTTACAAAGTTGGTATTAAAACTATGCACATTTTTCATTGTTAGCACCCATATATTCAACAAGCCCATGGGACCATTTGGTATATAATTTGGCAAATAAAATCAACTGAAAGGTAAACAGTAAGTCCACGGTATTTGTTGATAGGGAAAATTACACTACAATAATTGCAAGACTGATTTAGCCCAAGACTGTTACAATTTTAAGAGAGACACCACATTTCTTACTTGTAAAAACAAATCTGAAACTTCATATTCCACACATATCAGAGGATTAACAGAGTTATGAGGTTTGCCTTCTCTTAAAGAAAAGTCAAACATTTTGTATCCTGTTAAAACCAGTTCAGCATAAGTCTCATTTTGCATCTTGAATGTGCAGATTTTCTTCACAGTTGCTTTTTGGCTCCTATGTAAGTATTGCCACAATTTGGAGGTTTGATAATTGCTTGTTACCCCTTGGACCTTGGGTAACATAATGCATGGTTTGATGCTTCAGTGTTTATCAGTGGTGATTTTTAACAGAATCTCACAATATGATTTATGGCAACTGTGAGGAAAAGAAGTGACCTTTTACTTTCAAGGTAGGTTAAAGAGCAGAGGCAGTTAAGAAACCAGGAAGAATATCAAACAGTTGTTCTAGGTGAGAATACTAAGCAAGAAAGTAATGAGCATAAAGATGTTCTTTAATGTTATGTATTTATGTGTTCCACATTAGAGTATCCTTGTTCTTACAGCAAAATGGGACAGACTTAACTGCATTTTTAACGTGAAGGGAAAAGCAACCTTTGTCAAAGGGATGACCATTAACAGTGCAGTCCCAAGGTTTGGATCTGTGATTTATTTGGAGCATCGTTTGTTACAGGGAAGTCTGAGAAAAACTCAGGACTTGATTTTCCTGGGCTCTTCCCATGGCTGATCCTTGAGGTGGCTGACTTTATCCACTTAAGGAGAGGACAGGGATGCACAGCCTGTTGCTGGAGAGGCATGAGCTAGAAACTTCTCCAGCTTTTGAGTTTTTGTCCCTACCCTTTTTGGAAAGCTTGTGACTAAGGATCTGTCTGGGAAGGAAGAGCTTGTGTAAACATGCTGCCCTGTTGTGGGCATGGAGCTTTCAGAGGGAGATCTGGGAGTGCTGGAAGGCAGTGACCTTTACCTTGGATGCTTAGTGACAACCAGAAGTAAGGATATATTGTCAAAGACACACTTCATTATCCCACCAAAAAGCTCTGCTGTGTTACTGTGTTGGAAATTCCATGTGGCAATGTTGTATGTGGCTGTTGTGTGTTGACATACAGTGCTTGTCTGCACTGCAGGTCACAGAAACACCTGGAAGTGTTGGGTTGTATTTGAATGACAAATTGGCTTTTAAGTAAAACAGTGTAAGTTTGCAAATTTTAGGGAGTTTGTGTTTTTCTTCAGTTATAAGAGCCATTTGACAAGCAAAATAGTTTTCTTTTCCTAACTGAAATTCCTCTAACCTCACAACTTTACTCCAGTTTCTGACCAAAGGTTTTCACTTTATAGAAATAAAAGCAGACCCCTTCTCCAAAAATAACAAATATGATATTGTATTTAATTTGTGCAGTTTTCATTATCTTCTTCCTTCTCTTTAAAAGATGATGGTTCCTTAACTATTACAGCATACTGCAAAAATTGCTATTATTAGCTATTCATATTTTATGGCATTTGAAAAGTTGATTTATAATTAATTTGATCACGTACAAAGTAATTCAATTTTATATTGCCTAATTGCCTACACTAATTTATTAAATGTTGTAAAAGATAATAAATTCAGTGCAAAGTGAAATGGAAGGAATTATTTGTACTCAGAGCAGTATCAAGCACGTATGACATGTTTGTACAGATTGAGCAGAAAAAAAGACTATGTAATACATCAATGAACCTAGAGATTACACTTTAAAGCCTTTTTATGTCGAACAAACTGAGCTTGATTTTTAGTCTTTTAAAAGTATCTGAATATACAATGCTGTAAATTTATAAATAATGCATTTTATTTTTGTTACTATTGTTGTTATGGCTCTAAAGCTCCAAATTAAGTTTCTAAGAACTGATAATCACAAGAGCAATTATTTTAAAAACACATTTTCTCAGATTTAAGTTGATGAATTAATTTTTGAAAATATTTGAAATTCATCCTTGCTAAATTTTGTTTCCTTTATAAGAAAAGGTGCAGGACCAAACAAACTGCAGGTTTACTGAGCAACCATCTATAGGAGTGTGTGCTGGGGCTGAACAGCCCTGGAAACTTTTCCACATGCACGACTTCCCCTCTGAGCTGCTACCTTCACTAGAATCATAGGATGGTTTGGATTGGAAGGGACCTTTAAAATCATCTACTTCCAGCTCCCTGCTATAGGCAGGGCTCCTTGGACTCATCCAGAATAGGGAGATGGGGCTCCTTACTCAAGGAATGCAGTGATTTTAGGATGTTGTCCTACTTAAAGATGAATTAAGAGCTATTTTATTAGTAAGAAGATGAGATTTGGTACTAACACATAAAAGAATGCAGAGTTTGCTGTATATGTCTTAGAATAGGAGGAATCTGTTCACCTGATTTCTCTCTTATAAAATCAGGTGTCTTTCATATCCTTGCACTGAGTCATGCCTTACTTCAAGCAGATTTCCAATGATTTTAGCAAAAATGTCAGATTCTTCTTAAATATTTAAATTTTGCAGACTGCAATACAAAATATAAGTGAGAATTGAAGCTTTGCATAGGATTTAAATTGTGGCACTAGTGGTTTTCAGGGAAAAAGCCCCTACATTCTGCCTGTTCTCATCCCTTTTTAAAGAAGTTTTATTCTAGGGAAAGCATATTTAGAACAATCTTTATTCTCGATCCTGCAAACGTGTCCACGTACACCTTTTCAAATATGAAGAATCACGATAATCAGGGGTTATCCATATAATTGCACCTACTTAATTGCGTGCTGGTTTGCTATTCACAACAGTGAACACAATATTTATACTATTTTCTTAAGCATGAAACAGCATTTTCAATGTGCAAAGGCTTAATGTAAAAAAAAATTCTGCAACTCTTATCGGGAGTTACTTTCTGATGTTTTTCAAAGATGTATTGAATGTCTATGTGCTAAGGCGTTCTAATGTGTAAGGATGATAAAAATGAAGGAAAACCATTTCAAAGGAGTGTTCTACAGGATTAGTTACAATGTTCTTGTTAGAGCGTTCATTGCTGAAATAGCACCCAGCTCTAAATAAGGATTCATTTGGAGGACATCATTTTTATCAGTATGTTTTACTGCCATAATATACTACATCTGATGTAAATAAACATAATTATGGATATTTAGGCCAAGACACGTAACCTTTCTCTTCTTTCAATGTCTTGATTTTAAAATTCTAAATTCTGTTGATTTGATTTGTTACCTTCGATTCTTGTTTGACACTCACCTATTTTGGATTTATGGGAATACTATTACATTGAACCGGGGGTTTCCTAGGGTGCAGCCATATATTTTTGAAATCTAACCGCAATGAGCATTTTACTACAAGAGAAACAATACCTAGTTATGGCTGATACCTTACCAAGCAGCTATAAAGAACGGAGCTCTAAATGCCAATGTTAATTCCACAAATGAAAGCAAGAGTGGTTTAGCTTTCTCTTATCATGTTTCATAGTAGTCCTACATATAAAAATGTGTTATATATCTACTACTGCAATAAAAGTGTTCCTTTGCCATTTAAACTTCCTCTACTTAATAATGCATTTGGTAATGATTATTTTGTTCAGTTATTATTTAATGCTAACAAAAAAAATGAACAGAATTTTCAAGCATAGCCAAGTAGAGTTTCTGAAGTCCTTGTTATTTATGATCCTACTTTCTGAAGGTCAGATTATTTTTCATTCGCTTTAATAATTACTAGATGTGTTAAATGTTTACTTCACATCTAAATGACAACCAGTCTTGCCTTAATTAAATATATCTCCTGACATTGTTTTCATATATCAGAGAATTCAAATCAGTTAGTAAAATGTTAAGTAAATCAAATCTGTAGCCACTCTCTACTTTGAATATTCACTTCTCCAGTTTCTTCCCACCTGCTGTCATGTGTTAATTTTTTTAAAGCATCATCTATTTGCAAAAAAAGAAGGAAATTGGTATTGTCTTGTGTTGTTTCATCCTTAAAGTGAAACCATTTGTAAGAAATTATGGGTCCCTAGTGCTGAACTTCTTTGCATATTAATTTTGTTAGCCTTACCTCCTGTGGTCTTTAGTTCTGGAAGGCCTATTAGATAATACACAAGATAAATTTTCCCTTGTATCTTGCAGCTAGTTGGGGGAAAAAAAGACCTTTTTCTTAAAGCTTAAAAATTGCAGTATTAGCTATGCATATTTCCCCCCTATTTTATTAATAAAGATTAATTTAATTAAGCACAATATCTTACTCAATATTGGTTGCTTTTGTTTCAAGTTCTTGAGAGATTTATGTTTATGTAAAATAAACATCTCAGAAGATGTGAGAAATCTGTACATATTCTGTTAAATGGTGTTGGAATGGACTTTGTTGGAAGATCTGTGATGCTTGTTAGAGGGAATAGGAGCAAACAAAAGCACTGGACATTTCTCTTAGTTGCAATGGCAGATATACCTGGGTATGGTGTGTCTTCAATTAGATCAGAAGTTGGAGGCACTTAGATGTGTCAAACTACAGATTCTCTTTGGACCTGAGAGCTGAAATTGTGATTTCTAGAGAAAAGGGCTGGTGTTGCACCAGCAGTTGAACCATGTATGGATTACAGTTCTGTAACTGGTTCAACTTGTTAGCTCTGTACACAGAAGTATCATCATCTTACGACCTTATAATTATACTTCTGTTGTCTTACTCATGTCATCTTTGATCTGTTTAGACTGTGGGGTGTCTTGAAGAAAACCAGCTTTACTGTTTGGAGCATGTAAAACACTTTTAGGATCTCAATTTTGAATGCAGCCTTTAGGCAACATCAGGCTGTGGTTACAGCTACCAGTGTTTCAATTGTTCTTTTCAGCTAGAAACAGGATCTATAAGTACAAAAGTTTTTGAGACTATGTTCTTTCATCAGAGCACTTGCATATCATCTGCAGAGAGTTGATCACTGGTAGGGGACATTTACCACATTTTCCAGTTTCTGCTATTGCTTTTGCATATGGTTTGTATGAGATGGATTTTATGGCAGATTCTGTTAGAGGAGAAGTGACATCATCAAGAGATGGGAAAGGGAGAGCAATGAGGTTCCCTGCAGGGCAAGAAAGAGTAAAGTAAATAGCATAGTAGTATATTTGGAGAAGCAGAATGTGAAGAAGAAGAATGAACAGAAGGAAAGAGTAATAGAGACAACAGGAAGAAGAGTTGAGAATGAGCAATGAGGCAATATGATTAGAGCTTTTTTTTTTTTTTTCCCACAGGGGAGAAACATTTGCAATGAAAACAATTAAAATCCATTAGACTTTCCTAATAATGTTTTTCTATGCACATAACCATGGCAGTTACCAAATGGATGGGGGCAAAAACAACTAGGTTGGATATTTTTGGGTGTGAATGAAAAAGTGGGACTTGAAATTTGCAAATGGGAGACTGAATGCTTTTTATTGTGTGATTGGACAGAAGAAATTGTAATGAAATGGGAGAAGTGGTCTGAATGAATATTAAGGAATGGAAAGTATCCAGTGACCTACTACAGATGGTTCCTATGGAGAGTAACAGTTTTCATCGGTATTAAATTTACAAAGATTTGTTTCCTGTCTGTACTGAGGGGAAAATATAATCTACAAATATTCAGTACATAATTCAAACTATTGCTCTTCATTGGCTGTAAGCCTATTACAGCTTCTTACCAAAAAGATGAGAATACCCTATCAGGAAGTTTAGTGAAGCTCTGAGTAGAGTACAGTATCTGAAAAATGCTGGCCTTTAAGTCTGACAAAAACTGAATGGAAATTATCTTTCAAGTCTTTTGAGAGAAGCTGTAAACAAGGTGAGACAGTGGCACTGTAAGAAGTCATTACATTTTGCTCTTGAGTCTGTGGGGGGACCTAATGCCTTCTGACTATGATAGCACCACAACTGAAAACCAGCAATACCTGGTGACATGCATTGCTTCTACCCTGGCCAGTCTGTGCCATTGTGCTGATGAACCAGAAAGTGACTTCAGTGCTCTTGCTGATGAAATTGCAATGCCAAGTGGGCTTCACCTAAATGTAGCTTTGTAACATATTTGTTTAAGTGAGGGTGGGTAGAGATGCTGAGTATGCCTTTCTGCATGCTGTTCAGTATTATTAATGTTTTTTTGTGAGGCTACTGTAGCTGAGTTTGAAAGTCTTTAAGTGCATTCCGTTTTTGGAGGAAAAGAATAATTGTTAACTTGGAAGAAAAAGAAATAACTGTAGAAGATTTTGGTCATATTCCATTTCTTTCCTCTTCATGTTAGGTACTTTATAATTTCACATCAAAGAAGTATTTTTCTTGAATGTTGTTACAAGATTTATTTTCCAGCAATTAATATTTTCTAGTATAAGCAAATTTCTTTTATCACTTCACATTTTCATCAGTCAGTCTTATTGGTTCTATCTGTAATAATGTTTTATTTTTTTTCCCAGGTCATAAATAAAAAAGAAATATTCTTACAATCCTTCCCTCCTTTTTCAAATGTTTCTTGTCTTAGCAGTCATAGCCAATTCATTAGTTTCTCTCTCAGGCACCACTCTGAATGGAGTTGAATATCGTACTGATATTTCTCCAGATCTCACCTGGGACAAAATTAGTGAATTGTTGCCCCACTGTTACTCCTTTAATGCTTTCAGTCAAATTTACTTGGAGCGATTTCTGTTCTGTGGTTTGTTGTTAATCTTTCTAACTAATACAGTTTAAACTTTTCCAGTACTGTTTCCGTTATCTTGATCTGGATTATTCTATAGGGAAAAAATAACAAGATATCAATTTCTTCTTATGTGCAACTCATTTTATGCTGGTGAAGTCAATAGTATGATTTCAGTAGGAGGTGACTGCATTAGTCTCAATTTGATCCTGATTTTCGACTGCTTTAAGCTTCTTTCTCTTACTTCTCACAATGAAATTGAGTCAGCCTTCTTCAATCTACCAGTGCCTTTAAGGTCTGAAAAGGAATCTTCTTCCTCCCAAATAGTTTGATAAAAGATATCTTTTTTTTTTTAATACACCTACAGACACTCCAGTTTTCTGATTTAATCATTTTGCTGATCTTGATTTTCTTCTATAATTCTTCTTGTTTCCTTAGGAAGTGTAAATCTGCTGCAGCATCTGTTACCCATCCTTGTTTATTAATAATTAGGCATGAATGTAATTATAAATTCTTTTAATAATTTACCTTCACCACCTCTGAGAGGCCCATAACTGATCTCTTGCTTAAACATTTCAGATCTTTGTCTTATATTATTTTCACATATCATTCTCAACTGATGACCACATTGTTGATTCAAGCAAAATCTCATCCTCAGCTCTTGCCAGGAATTTATCTCTAAATGTGTTATCTCTTCTAATTGGACATTTGGGAGAGAACAGATTGCTGGAAGCTCCAGCCCTATGGCTCCTTAATTCATAGCTGCTTGGCCCTTGACTAAATTAAAGCTGCACAGAGATCCCTGACTTAAGAACTCAGTATTATGAGCAGCAAAAGATGAGATACATGGGAGCTAAGTGCTGCTATGCCATTTAAACATCCTATTTTGATCAGGCTCCAAACACTAACATTCACTTTTCTCTTTGGCTACTTTTGTCAAATTAATGCTACTGAAGAAGCCCTGAGCACAGAGGGATCTCCAGTCACTTAGTGGCTGTTTTTTTAGTGGAAAATGGGATTAGCAGACCAGAAATCTAGTCCTCTTCAGGAGGTGAACAGATGTGCTCTTCCAGCTTCAGCTGTGCTGGTGGAAGATATTAGTAACTGCAGCCTGTCTCTGGGTGGTTATCAGTAGTCCCAAATCCCTGCAATGCTGCTACTAGCACTGCTCTTGCAAGCTTCCTCTAACCAATTTTGTTCAAAATGCACTAGATTAGCAAAGACTTACTGTTTATCTAAACTAACCTGAACTCTTTTGACTGAAATAAGCCAGGCAGTGCTCACACAGCCAGCGGATCAGTAGGGGCAGCAAAGAGCAATGGGCAGCAATCTGTCTCCCTGACATAGTTGCTGCAAAAGACGTGTCTGGCTAGACCCCAAATTCTGCTAGATACACATTTTATCTCCTTCCTATCCCCATGGTAATTCCAGTTCCATTTACTCTTCTAATTTCTGCACTTTAGACTATTCTGCTTTTGACAGCAGCACTTTGTTTATTTCAAAAGCTTTCATTCTCCTAACGGCTGTGTGGAGTAATGATCTGGTGAGCAAGGAAAAAGATGGGCTTAGAGCATGCATTTATTTTCTCCCCAGTTGTCTCTGTTTAATAAAATTTTATTATTTACTACCTCTAAATTCCTCTGTAATAAATGGTCAGGATCTACCATGTCACTGTAATTTGTGCCACAGAAAAAAGAACTAAACACTTGCTCAGAGAAGTATATTGAGAAAGGCTGTGTCTGCCCCATGGTGCTTCTGGCTCAAATGGGAAGAAACACAGATGTACTGGACACATTGTGAAAGAGATCTTCTGCTAGAGCAAAAAGATACCCCAAAATTGTATTACCTTTCACAGGCTGTAGTTCTGCTTGTTTCCATGCCAGCACATAATGTGTGTGTTCTTTATTATTTTTTATTTTTTGCATTTCAGGTTGGCCAAATTCAGTCAGTCTTTTGGTTTCAGATTGGCCTATGTATTAAAAAAAAAAAAAAATGTTTCGTCTGTCACTGAAAACTTATCATTCTGTTTCAGTTTTCCATTTTTAGGCAAGAGGAATTTAACCAATTTTTTTTTTGCCATTTTAAGCTGATTTTTTTCAGGTTTGAGATTTTCTGCCAAAAAAAAAAAAAAAAAAGAAAAAAAGTAAAAGCGATCAAATTTTTAGATTGCTTCAAAGATTTCAGAAAACATATAGTGGTCTGCATGGTCTGCAGGTTTTCAGAGAGAAATCTGAAAAAGAATGAGAATATTGCACTGGAAGAGGGAGCCAGGTCCAGATGCACACGACAGCCTTAAAAGAGTGAAGGAAATTGAGGGCAGCTGAAGGGAAAGGTGCAGTGGGATTTATTGGCATAAAAAAAAAAGTCACAGGCTTAGAGAATTTTGGCCTGACAACTATTTACTGTGTGTTTAATCACAGAGACTTTGGAGGGAGCCAAATCTGTCTGGAGAAAGCCAAGCTGAAAAAGAAATGCTATTTTATTTTTAATGGGTGAGAAGATAAGCAGAGGGGGAGGCTGGAAAATCAAACCAGATTTTGAAGAAAGAAGTGAAGCAGAACCCTAAACTCAATTTTGGTCAGTGCATTAATGCTCGATGTTTGAAAGTGATGTATCTTTTTCTTTGCTTTGCTCTGTGCGTTCAGACTGCTGCTAGTGTAAAGAGTAACACTTAGGAATGAGCAAAAACCTTCAAGATTTTTAAATGTAAAGGAGGCAGATATGAGTAAGCCTGGCCTTCCTTCTGTGCACCCCATGGTGGCAGTGGGGGTAGCACAAGAATGCTCTGCTGCGGCCGTGTGAGGGGAGAAGAGTGAGCACCCATGGATGGTGCTGGTGATCACAGTCCAGCAGCAGCAGAGGTACAGCTGGGCTCCAGAATCAGAGGATGCAGAGGGAATAGAGAGTGTGATGGGCTTGGGTGTGTGGTGGGACTGGCAGGTTGCTCACAGCTGCACTTTACAGCTCCTGCTTGAGAGCAGTTGTATTTGTTTAGCTGGGGGAGGAGGGAACAGGGGGAGCATGGCCCATTGGTAACACATAGAACCTGTAGTATGGGTCTGGGATGCAGGAAAAGCTTTGGTGCTTTGGATAGGGACTCTTTCATCTCTTTCCACTGACCAGCTTGGGGTTCAGGATCTTTTAATTCTGCCTTCAGCATAGCTAGGTGAGGTGTGTATGTCTGAAAGCTGTCCTGTAGCTTTCCTCATAACTTGTCTCAGACTGCAAAAGCCTTGCTGTTTTTTTTTTTTTTTTTTTTTTTTTTGAGGGGGGAGGTGGTGGGGAAGGAGAGGGTGTGTGTGGAGGGAACTTGATTTTAGAACAGAATCAAAGCTTTATGAAATCCCCATTTCTATGGTATTTTGCAAAGTGACAGGTAGGTGCAGGTGTGTCTGAGCAAAACAAAGACTCCTTTAGCTTTCATGTGAAGGATCATTGTCTTAGCTAGCTCCTTGTTTTCTTTGTTTTGGTAGTGTCACCATGGGATTGACGTGTTGGAGATGAACATGCACAAAGTTTGTTTGATTCTGTTATTTTTCTTTGTTGTGTTTTTGGGTGCTTTGGGACTGCAAAGATAGCATGGATGTTTGGAGGGTCCTTTGATGTCTCAGAGTCTGGCTGCCACATCTCTCCCATTGGTATGTCCTCGGACTTTCCCAAGGAGGAAAGAATGCATTGGTTGTGCACAATTTCTATTTTAAAATGAATGGAAAAAGAGTTACTAATTTAATATTAGCATCATGAGCTCTTCTCTTTTGCTTTGATTGAACTGACCTCTGCATGTTTCCATTGTCTAGAGGATACTGTAGACAAAAGAAAACAAGGAGTTATATTAAAAAACACCAACTACAAGAAAAGAAAAACCCCAAAGAACCAACAAACCAGGTTGTTTACTTTGTGCCCACTTAATCTATCTTCATTTTTTATACACAGACTGGGCAGACTTAGGAGCAATATGGGCAAATATTGAAGAGAACAGTTGTTATAACAGCTAAAATAATACAAGATTCCAGAAGTTAGTTGCTACAAGTAAGAAAGAATCTTGTTGTCACGGTGGGTGAAGAAAGAACTGACGTGACAAAGCTTTGGAAAATATTGGATTCTTATCACCACAAAAAAAAATTGGCTCTGATATCATTTTTGCACTTGGTACTGTTATCAAAATCCCTCAGTGCTTTCAGTAGCCACTAAATAGCTTTAATTAAGAGCTTGGATGAGGTAATGAAGACAGAGGAGAAAAATGCACTTGAAATTCAGGTAGCTCTAAAGAGTTAGAAAAGAAGTTATACAAAGTACTATGCGTACCCGGTGTTTCCCTCTATTTTTTACATTTTGGTGATTTTATAGTTATTTTTTAATACTTTCTTTCCCTTAGTTGTGTAAGTGGTCTTCGGAATCTGGAGGAAAAAAAAGAGACATTAACACAGGACAGATTTTCTCAAAAATCTAAGTTTTTCTTTTCATTACCGTGACTGTTGATTTAGTTGACTGTATAAGGCAACGTGGTTGAGCAGGCATTTAAGTCCTTCTAGGACTTTTCTTCTTTGATTAACTTTATATGATCAATGGCAGAATCACTTCAGCTTCCCTGGCAAGTTACTTCAGACTTCTTTATACAGGAAGAAGATGTCTGTCACCTTTTCCTGTTCAGAGAATTTCTTTGACTTATGTCACTTTAAAAAGCGACATCTGAGGATTAAATAAATTTTAAATAAAAAATAGATTTATGAATTTAGTTTTATGAATAAATTTAGATTTATGAATTAAAAACATCTGAAGATGTAAGAAAATAATTCTATTTTAAAATGTTTTGAATTTTGTGAATCTAGGACTCCGTAAGAACAGAGTAGGGTAAGAGATCAGGTTTTGAAGGCACATAGTAGATGTTTCATGGTCATCTTGGTCTTGGAGATTATATTGTACAGAAACTTTTATTTAGCAAAGTAACTGCACACACAGTGAATCATTTCTAAATTATTGACTGCAATAAAAGTAGCATGAAATAATTCCACCCTGATTATTGGCTGAATAGGACATATGTGTTGGTGGACTGAGTGAGGAGAGAAAGCGCTTGTCTAAGTAGTTGTATTCTTAACTGTTTCAAAAGCATTGCCATCATGCACAGGTTCTCGATGATAGGAGGATTCTTCTAGAGGTCAGTGAGATTTTTATCAATGAAGAATTGGGATGCTGGATTTTTGTGTCAGCTCACAGTTCTCAGCTGTCTTTATCAGCTTTTAATATGATTTTAGAAACATATGTTTCCAATCTAGATGAAATCTAAAAAAAAGAAATTAGAGGCATTAGTGAGTCTGGAGTTGAAAATCCTTACTGAGGTTTCCCATGCACAGGACGGATGTAGCCCTTCCCTACCCAGTTTGTGCTGTTCAGCATCTTGCAGAGCAGAGTTCTCCAGAAGGCCAACTGAGCAGCCTCTGGAATTCAAAAATCCTTGATTTTATATACTCTGTTCTGGTGCTTATATTTTATAGAGATCTGATCCTTCCAAAATGTTAATAAGATGGTGACAGAATCCAAGTCTCCATAAATTATATCAAAATAACATTTTTCACTTCGAGATTTTTTTAAATCTAAGGGAGATGCTCTATGAGCTAGAGATGCATGTAAGGAAGGCATGGATCAGACGTTCTTTCCCACCTCTTGTGACCCTGTCATCCTGAATCATCCCTTGTACTGCTGATGCATTTGAAGAGCACAGGGTCACTGGTAATTAAGACAGCTTTATAAAAGTGCTAGCAGTTGCAGCTGTAGGATGAAGAGTACCTGGAGTGTAGAATTTGTTAACTGTGTTGAATTCCCTTGGAAGAAGAAACCCGTATGTTTGCACATACCCTACTGTCTTGTCTGCTTGTGAATTATGCAGAGTTGGATTAGGTCACTGTTTGGATAGGTAATCTCTAGCGAAAGTGCCAGGTGCTGCAGGAAGCACTGCTGATGACACAGTAGCTAGGGCTCCATCTTGGAGGTGTGACTGAGCACTGTCCCAGTTATCCCCCCCACTTGTCCCTGGAGCTCCTGTGTTGACTATGATGATGTCTTTTAAGTGGGCAGCTCTCAGCTGAGGCATTTGTGTAACACAGACATATAAGGCATGGATCAAGGACAGCAGCCTGCAAAATGCTTTTTTGATCTGTATGAGAATGACAGACACTGTGTGATAGCTGCAGTCCAGGTGGGAAAGATCAGCATTGGTCTCTGAGCTAACCAAAAAGGTGTAAGGGTCTGCAGGAGGGAATGATGTAGGTGTTACAGAGGCACTGACTATGGAAAGAAACCAGATAAAGTGCCATTGAGGATCTGAAGTACAAGAAATAAACTCTGGGAATTGTTCTGAATGCCTTCAATATATTCTGACTTCATGGCCGGTGCTTGTCTGTTCTCTTAACCCAGAAATCCTAGAAGAAAGCATAACTGGGAGAAGTACACCATCATCTGGCACATGCAGGCTGATGTGGCAGCCTTAGTAACTGTTGTGTATCACAGATACTAGGTAATATCTCCCAGACCCATGCAACATATTGCAATAATTTACAAAAGGACTAATTTGTGTTGCTAAAGCAGGAGATTTTAATATGAAAAAATTATTTGTGCACAGATTTGCCTGTGTCAAGCTATCTTCACTTGGAGATGATGATAATAGCACAATGCACAGAGTGAGCAGAAGTGTGAATGCAATGAATTTTCTTTCTTCTTAAGTGCATAGTCTCAATACTT
Organism: Callipepla californica brunnescens; assembly: GCA_023055505.1. Classification (NCBI taxonomy): domain Eukaryota; kingdom Metazoa; phylum Chordata; class Aves; order Galliformes; family Odontophoridae; genus Callipepla; species Callipepla californica. The sequence goes on along the minus strand of JALIRH010000008.1, from coordinate 10,975,044 downwards.
AGCCCACACCTCATGATGTGCTGGGGTACTCATTTACCTAAACAACTTTTGGCCATTACACACCATTGCTAATACTGACAGATGGATGCAAAAGCCACCATGAGATATGCTTACAGATAGGATTTATGACCAAAGTTTTTGCTTTTATTAAATTCTTACTGGATAGGTGGGATGTTTATTCGTTGGATGAGCTTTATGGTAGAGATGGATATTGGAATGGGTAAGGTAAAACATTGCTCAAATATAGAGGATTTTCCCATGGAGCAACTGGTTATGTCCTGAGATGTGGGAATAGACCTCTCCCTCTTTAAATGTTCAGACTTGATGCCTCTGTAAACTTTCTTCCATCTTCGGAACAGCTATCATGCAAAAACATCAAGCTGTTGTCTGCTAGATACACTTGTATCTGGTGACATCCTCAAAATATTAAGTCCAGAGTTGCATGCACCAAAATATGAGGCAGATTACTGCATTCAACTGTGCTGCACTATAATAAGGAGTGTTACAAAGATGCGTTTCAACAAAATTGCTATATGACTGGGGTACGGACAGAAACATCACAGTACTCATGGGGCAAATGACAATCTTGTTATTGATGTGCAGTGGACTAAATATAAAATTAAACGTATGTGTTACTGAGACATGGGCCAGTTTTCTTAGGTTTGTGGCCATTACTCTAACCCATTGATTATACTGAGTTTACCTTATAGCTGCAGTCATAAAAATCGTGAGATTTCTCCCTTATTCTGCTGACCTTAGTGTCACACCCATTAAAGCATAGGTCACGTTCTCAGTGACTTCTCTTGACTTCGTGTTATGGGTATGGCCTTGCACAATTATTTTATCTTCTGTAACTCAGTACTGGAGTTGGTAATAAGAAAAAATCTGCATGTGAGACTGAACAGCTTACCCTCTCTTTTTGTGTTGTATTAGAAATAAAAGTGGTAACCTTAAGGTTGAGTTCCCTCTCCTTCATCCCTGCACCCTGTTACTTTCCAATAGCAGGGTGTTAGGCTGGGATCCTGCAGGCTGAGCTGCCTTCTCTTCTACTTCACATGCATCAGGGAGTAGATACAACAGGGATTGGAATAGAATGTTTCCTTGATCTGTGAGTACATCTGTATCTGGCAAGCCTGAAATAAATCTCTCTTTCAGTTTGGAAATGCTAAGTTCAAGAGTTTTCTAGTACTTCTCAATATTTTTACAAATATTTTTGTCCTCTGTAAGCAAATACCTTTCCATTGGCTCCCATGAGGCAGCTTTGATTTGCACATGTTAGCATAGCAGAGGTGACATGTAGCACTCCAGAGTCTTGGTCAGGTGGCCACAGCAGAGCCCTTGGAGTGCAGCCATAGCAGGGCAAGCTCCACAGAGATGACAGTCTGTTCCCACCTCCCTTTGACCACACTACTACAGTTTTCCTTGACTCTCCTTCTGGCTTTGTGGCCTTGGAAGTATGCTGATGGATTCTTTGATTTGCTCTTTATTCTGGAGTGCCAGAATCTCTGGGATAATTGCCTTCACAGTGCAGTTTACCATAGTGAACACTGTCAGAACAGTGATGCATAATTGTCGTTGTAGCCAACTGGCATCCAGCATAAGGATCTTTCCCTCTGACTGTTTAAATTAGAGTCTGCATTGTCTTGTGTGATAATGCTCACAGAGCAATGAGACAGCACGCTTTCTATGAAATGTCTTGTAGCCGGTGATCTTTTAAGACTTGGCTTGTCTTCTGGTCTGAACATCTGTGCTCTGTCCCTCTTTCTGTGTTGCATTCATTGCTATTGGACATGTTGCTTAAGGCAAGATCAAGTCTAGGGCTCTCCATTTCCTATCCTAATTGTGGTATTGTGTTTTTACTGCATGTGCTCTTAATCATCTTTTGCAATCCACCCAGGAATGCTTGTATAAATTTCATAGAACTTTCTGGGATCTTTTGGAATGTCAGCAGAAAAAGTAGTTTAGGAGAAAAAGAACGGAAACTTTTAATCAGTAAAGCATTCTCAATTTTCTTGCAATATCCCTACATAGTGTTTTAATCAAGGTCAATTAGTAACTGGGCGGTTTTGAAATCTGTGGTTTTGAAACCTGGAACCTGGAGGGTAAGTTCACAAAAAAAAAAAAAAAAAAAAAGCCCAAAGCAAAAAAACAACCCAGTTGTTCCTCAGCTCTCATCCTCCGGTCCTAAATTCTTCACTTTGTATTAGCGCTTTTTAGAGCCAGGGAGAATTTCTCTGAAGTAGCAGGATAATAGTCTCTGGGGCAATCTCTGTGTAGAATGAGTACAAATGCCAAAATGATGTTTGAATTATTAATTGTTTGTTTACAGTCATTTTCTAGTTGCTATTGTGACACCCTTCGTGTGGTCCCAGTGGGCAAACACACTTAAAACACCTAAGAAGAATGTTGTTTTGAACTTGCGTATATATTGCAACATTTTAAAACAAAATATTTAATGCAATCAGAAAACTGATAACTGAAATTTGTCTCATGAACCTAAGTGGTGGCTAAACTCTCACAAACCGTGTGACATTTTGCAGTGATGATTGCTGCAAGGTGTGCAGCAGTTGGGAGGTGACTGTATTTTTTGGTTCTAACAAAGTCACACTTGACCTCTGACCCCATGTTTCACTCTTGGTCCCCAGTGTGAGGTCATCTCACAGCAGCACCTGCCCTGCAATGTTTCTTCCCCAACATATCAATTGCTCTGGCAAAGCAATTGCATACTTTGTAAAGATCTGCAGGCATATTGTTCCCATATGCGTGTTCCCTCTCAATGAGATATTCAGTTGTCGCTGCTGGACAACACAGTGCCCCTTTAACCTCCACCCCAAGTCTTGAGTAGTGGAGTCTAGTACTGAAAAGTTTCACCTAAAAGTAGCAGTGGGCACTAAATGTTGTCTCGCAGGCAGATTTTTTGCTGAAGCCTGTCGCTAATGACACTGGTTAAGACTAAGTCATCTTCTATGTTTTTGTGGTCGTGGCTGATTTCCTTAAAATAGTTAAATATAATTGAATTGATAAATATAAATGAATCACAAATAATATTTCCCACTCTTTGGCATTTCAGTGAAAGAAATAAATGAGAATGAGCCCTGCGCTGTATTATTTATGTGAGAAATTCAGCATTGGAGAGAATGAAACATTGGTGATTGGCTGCAAATGTGACCACAACAATCTAGCTGTGTATTCACAGAGCGAAAGTTATTAGTGTTGGAAAGTGAACTGCGACGTAGGGGGAAAGCTAGTGGGTTCTTAACTGTTTTTCCCTCCTGCTTTGGTTATCACAGATGTTAGTCACATCACATAATGCACTCCTGGAAGGCACTCAGTTACTGCAGTGATGAGGGCACTATGAGAACTTATATACAATAGAAAAACTGTAAGCAGTGGTGTCCTGTGAGGATGAATTCAGGGAAGATGATGCCTCAGGGCAATGTAAGCTAGTGGGTGGTTTCACTAGCCAAGGAAATGGAAATAAAGCTCAAAGCCTCAGTTCTTTAAAGGCTTTTTTTTTTTTCCTTGCCTTTCTTTTTTATTACTGAGCAATCAGGAAAATAAAAAGCATACCAGCTTGAAAGTGCCTTGGAGACCTTCCACCGACCAGGAGCAAGGGGCCACCTTGTCACCAGGTGCTTTTGGGCATCACCTCTTCTGTTTTTCTTTTCTGCCTCAAGTAGACTGGTGGTAACATAGGACATATTAACCTGCTGTCACCGATAGTGTCTCTACCTTGCACAAATCAGTTATCAAAGACAAAAAAAAATGACTACATTATATTACTAACCTAACGATAGCCTGTTGAAAGACTGATTTTCTTCCTCCCCACTCTCCAGAAACACTTGGGTTCTCCTCCCCAGTGAATCTTCAGAGTCAAATAGGTCCAAACGGGTGCTTTATCTCAGCAGGGTAGATGTGCCGCCATTGCAAACCACAGCAGCAGTGATTGCTCTGTGGTACGGGTCAAATTCCAGGTGCCTAATGAGAGCGATGGGAGGCACAGAGCACAGAGCTGGCCGGGAAAAAGGGCTGCACTAGTTTGGACATTAAGCACAGGTGACTCCTCCTGAAATCAATGGGAGGCAAAGGCCTCTCAGCACTGGAAATGGAAATGTAATTTATCTCTGAAGTTTAACTTTACAGAGCGGCTGCAGAGATGTCTTCCTCTGAACATAAATCCCTGCGTCTTAACCGCATTTAAGGCAGATGGAAAGAAATAAGCACATCCAATTCTAGTCACTAGGTAATTCTAGGTGGCTCTAGATAATTGGAGGCAATTATACTGATATGAAATGAATTTTGTTCTTGCTGTCTAAAATCAAGGACTTGCTTATGGGAGCAACCACAGTAATAGGAAACCTTAAAAGCTAATTAATGCATTCAGTGAAATATCCCTTAAGAATAGCAGGGCCAAGAACAGAATCATGGAGTCTTAATTCCCATTCCTTTCCAATCATCAGGCACACTTGCAATTTAAAGTTTAGACTGAAAATGTTAAAAAAAATAAAGTACTGTGGCTATTTTTAAATAGGGCAATGGCAATTTAGTTCTACCACTGACATACTGGTAAAATGGTGATGAAACCACTGAAATTATTTTTCATCAAATCATTATTATTTTAAGCAGGATATGTAGAAATTATTTGTATACATTAGAGTATCGGAGTGTGAAACATGATGAATCTTATCTACTCTATGTCAGATAAACAGGAATTATGGGCAAGATGTAGAAATATAGTTCTCTAGATAAATATCACAATTCTGCAAGAATAGTATAAGTGATAAGTAAACCTTTTTTAGATTGAAAAATACCTAAGTCCTTGACTTATTGTCATGAATATAGAAGAAGAAATGTGATAACATTTGTGATAGTCCCATACTGTGGGACTTGAGAGAGATTTCAAGTTCATAAATATGTTAAATGCTTCCTTCTTTGCTATTGTATCAAGTAATAAGCGTGAAAATGCACATGTTGGATCTTCAATGGCTGACATTCATTCAGCCAAGTCTACTGCTTGCTGTATAAATTATGTATGTACATTAAAATATCATTTGTTGAATCTACGCAAACAAAAAGATGCATTCTGCAGTGCAAGTGATGCTGAAAAAGATGGTATTATGTTTAAATATATTTTTGTTTTACCTGAGTATGGGATTCAATGACCACATCCTCACTAGATGTAATCTAGTTTTGATGGATTTGAGAGAATCTGGTCCCCAACACTAGTGCTGTTGGGTAGTCAATTGTATTTACTGTTCTGGGCTGGCAGTTGCACCTTTTGGAGATGAATATTAATTCTCCTCTTAGCATAAGTGTGTTTAGAATATTCCCTTTGTTCTGTTGCCCAGATGTGTCTCATGTCATCAGCAGATGAGCTGAACAGCAGTGGTTTGACACGCTCAGCAGCTGATTAGGAGTGCTGGTTTGAGTAGACTGTTATGAAGTAATTTGTGTAGATGCAGCAGAGCTGTTTCAGTTGTGCCATCGTGAAAGGATAGCAAAACACCTCACGTGTATGTACCTGCATGTGCATACTTACAGGGTTGAGCTCTCACTATTAGACTTGCAATATGCTTTGGGCAGTCGAATAGGCACAGGAGACTATGGTGGCACCAAAAGGGCGCTTTTAGAAGGGGGAGTGATCAGTGTGGAGAAAGCAGTGGCAAATTTCTCCTGATATGGATTAGGCTGAGTGAGATGCAATTTCTGGGACAACAGTCATACTGAAGCTGCCATTTGACCGTGTGAGAGGAGGACAAACTTCCAGCTGGTGTTTTCTGGATCAGCCTCCTTCAAGTGGAGAGAAGGAAGGCAGCGGTTGGTGCAACAGATGGATTAAAATGGCAAGTGGTATCCCACAGCTTGTTTGCCCTTGTGTCAGGTACCTGGGCCAGGGTCCTCTGTCTGCTGCCTGCATCGATAAGAGAAAAGTCATGAAAGGGAACAAAGCTCATTCATAAAACTGCATGTGAAATGGATGATCAGGTGTTAGACAGTTACAACCATTTGTCTGAGGTTCAGTTTATCGCTTTGTAGTCTCAATTTTTTAAAGGTATTTACTTCTTCTGTTGCTCCTCTAAGAGATTTTTCCTTTCATTTCTCATCCTGTAATAAACGAATACAAAATAGAAACTAGGGAGAGAACCAATACTTTAGCTCGTGGTCTCCTGCAGCAACCTCTGATATAAGTGAGCCCAATTTTGTGCCCGTAATTACTAGTGGGCCCAACAGTTTGAACTTGCAATTGCACCCATTTAGAAGCATTGCAATTGGGCTGTTAGTCTTCTAAATGGGGACAATTGCAAGCTACAAATAACTGCTCCAGCATTTAATTGCAGATGTAAAATGATTCCTACAATATTGGAGGTCAGGTAGAAGCCTAGCTGAAAAGAGAACAAAACAAACGGAGCCTATTTGGGCAGCATGGTGGAGGCATGAACTTTCCTGGTCGATAAATCTCTCAGTGGACTACAAATGGTTGCAAAAATTGAAAGTCACGTGTGTTTGCCAGGAGAGAAAAACACTGCCTAGGGTATAGTGCTGTGCTGCAGCAGTACAGCAGGCAGGTAGGCAGACTGCCTGGGAGTTGTCCAAAAAACAGCCACTGGTATTTCAGCCACTGGAATGATGTTTGAGAAACAGCTTGAATAAGGTCACATTCCAGCCAACAACATACTAGCAGAGTTTAAAGAGCAAATAAATTTGGCTTATATTCTACAAAGGAAACTTTTATGGCACAATCAGATTTGATACATAAACTGTTTTTGAACTTTAAAGTAGAAGTACCACTATCCTTTTCAAAACCTTGCCTTAAGATTGTCACTGCTTTTCTGAAGATATATGAAGAATTGAAGAATATTCCTAGACTGATGTCTGCTTTTTTTTTTTTTTCCTTCTAATATTTATGAGGAATCTTAATTACAGAATCAAATAACATTTTAAAACTACATTTAAATATATGTCTGTACTGGGGCATAGGATTATAGTAGTTGAAATTTTCTTTGATAATTCTTGTTCAGTTTGTTTTTATCACATACCCAATGTCCCACAGATAATTTTTTTGAAAGAGTGATATCAGCTGTGACAGAACGTAAACGTGATTCAGTGTTGAAGTACTTTTTACTGCAAATTGAAGAGTTCTTATTTTTCATTCTGCATGAAACTATGGTGGTTTCAATGTAAGCTCTGAAATGTTAAGCAGGTCTTTTGTCAGCTGAAGGACAGAGCATTGAGATGTTGTAATGATTCTCTAAATAGCTACTAATAGCAAATGAGTTGCAGAGAATCTAGTGTTCTTCCTGTAAACTATACATATGTAGAAAAATTTGCCTGGTAATATATGATTTACTTTGTCAGTTATACTTCAGTTGATTCTGTAAATAACCAAAGATAGACTGCTGTCCGACAAATTAAAATGAAATAATTAATTTTGGTCTTAGCAGAGGTTTAGTTAAAGTCTGAGGCTAATGCCAGTCCTGTGTAGAAGTCAGGAAGGGTGCACCTTTGTAACACCATTGTGAACAATAGAGTTTGGAGAATTTCAGAGAGGGTTTTTGACCCACTTTTGGGAAGAGCAGGAATTAAACAGGAGAAGTTGCCATCTTTCAGAAACTAGAACTGATCCACTAATCTTCCAGCAGGTGCCAGTACCTATTCAGCTGTTCTGATGTTTGCGTATTCTGTCTTGGAGCACATTAGCTCTGCCATCAAAATTGGTTGTCCCAGCTAACAATATGGTCAGACAGTTTCCGAGGTCAGTCAAGAATATGCTACCTCGGGGATGACAAAGTTCTTCTGAGAAATGAATCCCACTGTTGATGAGATTACATCCTTCTCATACACTTTTAGTCTTGGTCCAGTTTGTGATTACAGGTACATTCATTCTGGTTGTATTTATGGATATATATGTGAAAGGAAATCATATGGGTGGTTCTGCATGTATGTAAAATATAAATATAATTTGTATGTAAGCATATAAAATGAATGCCAACACATATTAAGTTTGGTTCTCCATTTAGCCATGTGCCTGTGCTGTGTGCCAGGGAAGGCAGTAGTTCTGTCCTGACTGCCTTGTTGGCTCCCAGACTGCAGTGAGAAGGGCACCTCCAGGGAGCCTGACCCCCTCCTTGCCACACAGTGTGTGGGCCTGGGGCACCAGTGGGGAGGTTGCCCTAACTGAGGAGTAATTTTTCTGGGTTTGTGAAAATGTTAATACTAACTTTTGGCCGTCGTGCTCTTCACATTTCTCTACTAATGGAATACATAGGGGATGCATGTTTGCTGGCAATGCATTACAGTTTAATTAAGCTGATTTCACTTGGACTATTCTGTGCACTTTGTGGCAAGTAGCTTACTTTATTTCTTTTTTAAGGAAACTGAAAGGGACTGGTGTAATGTGGAAATATTATGCAGGAGTATTCTCGGGGGTAGCTGTTTTTTTACCCAATTTTAGCAAAAAAAAAGCCAAATATGTTATTGTGCTAAAACACAGATATGATTCTGTCCCAGCAAACTGAAGGGGATTTTGGTCAGTGTGTTATATAAGAAAAGCCTAAAACAACATCCTTCACATACTGATGAATTTGTTACCATTTGTATGTAGCACATCACAATGGTGAGCTCTGACTCTAAATATATTCTTTTGGGGTTTTAAATATAACTTTCTTTCCTTCCTCCTTTTTTCCAAGCTGTTATGAAGTTTGTCTAAATAATGTGCAGTCTGCTTTTCTTATGTAAACATTTTCCAGTGTGTTCATTAATGGCTATAAAGCAAATCCCAGTGCAAGCTTATCTTTTATGTTCTCCCCTCCTTCTGTCTACATTTCTGAGAACATTGATGCTGGAACCAATACAAACCTTCCCAGCTGTCTCCAAAATTAGTACTGAGAAAAATAAACTGTTCTTCAAAGTAATAATTTCATACAACTAAATAAATAAATATTGTCAACACTAGGTCAAAAATACAAGTAAATTACATCAAATTCACTTCATAAGATGGATTGTATGAATGCATTTCAGTTCCTCTCTCATCATTCTCCTTTATATTTTTAGACAGTCTTTATGTGAATACAATGACTCCAATATCAAACATTTTAAATGATGCTTGAAATATCAGTCACTTGACTTTGATGTCACACACAATTAAATTCAACCCATCTTCTCTCAGTTAATAACAGCAATCTCACCAAGTCTAGTGCCTAATTAATATAAGCTATTTGTCACATAGAGGTGACACATGTATATCAGAAAGCTTGAAATATTGTTTTGTGCTGCAGTATAGCCAGCCAGCCTTGCAATATAGGAACTGTCTTATGTATGATTGTCTTTAAAGATTTCAAAAGGCCTCAGAGTTTGGTGTGCTCAAGCTGGGACTCGACAGTGCATAGAAGGCGCCACTGATGTGCTGGTTCCCTTTAGGCTGCTAAATAGCAAGGTTTTTAGAGAGAAATGCTGCTGGAATTGAAAGGTTCATACCTGATCATTCATTTAGGTGATCGGCAGAATTATGAATACATCGTGCCAGTGGTAATTTGCTTAACCTGCAGTTTTTAAGCTATGTGATAGAATACACAATCATACATTTTATTATTGTTGTGTAAGCATTTTTTTCTAGTACTTATGCTCAGCACTTTTTAATAGTGTATCTCAACCAGTATTGCTGTTGCTAAACAAATGAGCTTGTCTACCTCTTGTTAATGATCAATTTGTGATAAATAACTGTATAATAAGGTTAGCCTAATCCTGCCTGTCTTACTTAGGTAAAGGTTCTGTCTGCTATGCTGAGTGTTTTGCCTGCATTAAAGCAGGAGCTTTGGGACCAAAAATTGCCAACATCGTTAGTAGCAGTAAATTAAAGATAATTTGTTATTGAACTCTTCTTGTGAATAAAGCATGACAGATAAACCCACAAAGTAAGAAAAGGCAGGAAATGTTAGTTACCCATGGATTAGTAACCATAGTAATATCTATGGATTTTTAGTGCTTTATTTTTTCAGCAAGTGTGTGAGTTTTTTTTTTTTTTTTTTTTTAATTATTGTTATTATATGCATTTTTGCTTCTTTTAGATAGTAGCAGTAGGGTTTTGTAAATGACAAAAGCCACCCACAGCACTCTTGGGCTTTTTTCAGCCCATAAGTGAACATGAGAAGTGCTGCCACAAAAGCTCTTCTCAACAGTCAGAAGAAACACTACCAAAAAGTAGGGAACATCTGATGCAGAATTCAAACCCGTACAGCCTCTGGAGTCCTCTCTCTACTCACAGCTAATGTAGTATGCATGCTGATATTCATGATGCTATTCTAACTTCATGTGTACTTCCATCTCTAGCTTACCTTAGCATAGTTAAACCATCCAGCAGATCTGGTTGTAGGTCTAGGGTTGGGGATTTTACTTCCCTCAAATCTACCCTTCACTATCCCTCTGTTAGACTGCCTTCAAGAGCATGAAGCACAGGGAAACCTAAAGCAATTTCAGGTCTGGCCATTGTAATACTGAGATAAGCTCTTCTTCATTTCTACGTGGCATTTTAGGGGACAGAATGATGTACAGTAAGGAGTAAGAGGCATTTACATGAAAATAAATTGAATTTCCTTTTGCTGCTTAAGCAAATGTGAAAGATTAATTTCACATCTTGTTAAACATATGCATATTCACATTTAAGGCCATTAAAATATGAGTCTGGATCAAGGTGAGACTAAGCAATAAAACAGATCTACATGTGGAAGAGCAGAGAATGCCCCAATCCCTGTACTACTGGGGGGAGAATGTTCTATTTGATCTCAGTGACAATCTCCCAAATTGGCCTGTAACAAATTTATGGTAGGAGTGGTTTTCTCAGCTGTGATATCTGCAGACCCATGAGTCACATATACTGTAAGGAAAACTTAACTGAAAACAATGAATATGAAAATGATTTAAGGGTTGTTGTGGATAAATACGTGTGTTCCTGAGATGCGCTAGTTAAGAAGATTAATGCTGTAGTAGATGGTGGTAGTAGTAGTAGCATGTTGATCCCATTATGCCAGACACATCATAAAGAGCTAGCTGTAAGGGGTTTACAGTCAGTGCTTAAACTGAGCAGCAGGTAGGGAGTACAAGCACAGTGTGCAATGTGAGATGGAGTGGTTGGACACTGAAGGTGGGCAGTTTAAGATTAGTTTTCAGGTGGATGTGTTTGACAGAGAAATTATTCAGCTCCTGGAACAGTGAATGCAGACTTGCAGGAAATGCTGCTTTGCCTGAGATTTGTACAAGTCTGGATAACTTTCTAAAGGACAGGTTTTGGTACCCTTTGTACTGCAACCTCTACAAGTCATGTGTGTTCTGTCTATTACTAGTTTTTTATTACCTAATCCATTGGCTATCTTATTCCCTCAGACACTTCAGTGAAAATGCATTGTAAATACTTCCCTTGATAATTACAATCCAGTCCCAGGATTAGAAATTTCTTGAAGGTGAATATAAGAGGCCTATTGAGTAATTTACTGGAGCTGGAATGGTCTGGGATTTTGAAAATTTTATAGATCATAGCATATCATGTGGGTAAACTGCAGAGCATCTCAGCTGTGAGAATAAAGCCGCAGGTTGCACATAGTGGTCCCTGACCAAAACTGGAACATGATGCCATCGGTCATGCCACCGATATTATGTATATTGTAGAATGTTATTCTCTCTTAAAAGCTGCAGCACCACTTATTGTGTATCTTCATTCTTATGAACTCTACCAAGGACTGTCTTTTAATACAGGGTTTTTTTTTTTTTTTTAATTTTTTGGTTAACGTTTATCAAATTATGCTTCAGTTACCTAATAGACAAAAACCAATATCCCTGATGGTCTGTCAGCTCCTTCTTGCTACAAAGCTTCTAGGGGCTGAAGCGCTGGCTGCGAGCCACCCTGGCAGGCATCCAGCCACGGGCTGGCCAGCTGGCTGTGGCGGTGTCTCCTCTGGAGGTGGAATGGAGGGGCCTCTGCACAAAGGCTCCAAAGAGCGCTGGAGTGGCCATTTGGAACACCAAGGCAGCGCAATATTGCATTTACTCAGATACAGACAAGCAGTAGTTCATACCATATGCATTTGTGGAGAGCTGTGTGCTGTCTGTCTCAACAACTGCATGGCTTATGAGTGATTTGTGACGCTGAGCTGTTATTCATTCAAGGTGCAAAATGTGCCCAGTGCTGTGCAGATGCTCATAGTAAATCCCATGTATTTTTCCTTTAAAAAGGTAGCAAGGAAAGAGGCTGTGTTTTCTCTTATCCTTCGATGTAGCAGATGTGAATGTCTAGCCTGGCACACTCTCTGGTGTGATAGAAGTTGGAAGCTGCCGTTTTGCACCAAGCATTTGTGACAGTGCTGAGGGAGCCAGGAGGGTCGGCTCTCCCCTGCCCTCATCAACTCCTGCCCCTGCTGCAGCCCAGCACCCCACCAGGTGCCCAAAATTGCAGTGCAGGTGCTCAGTGTGCTGGGTATGGTTCTGTCCTTCAAACATGGTGTGCAATTTTCTGGCATCCGTCAGGGAAAAATCAGCGTAAGCAGATCAGGATCCAGCTACCTGAGGCTCCGCTGTTTGTTCATTAGCTCAGTCCCTGTATGTCACGTCTGTGTGCATTAGGGTGATGGTATGGGTTTACAGTTTGTGGAAGCATGGCTTTGATTCCAACCGAAGTGTTGATGTGCTGTTTCGCATGGCTCTCAGGACTTTGTTTCGTGAATGGGGTGTGACGTGACCTACTCACAGCACATTGCTCTGTATTTATAAAGCATGTGAGAACTTCTGCTCAAGTCTCCCAGAACAAGCCTTGTTTTGATTTCTTTAAAGGAACAAATGTGTTTTATTAACTGGTGTACTTGTAAGCCATGCATCCCCAGTGCCAAATGCAATCAGACTGAAATAAATGTCCGAGGACAGCCTTCTTTCACAACCTAATGCTGCAAATTCATCTTGACGTTTGCCCACTTAGAGCTCTGTGCTACAGGGTTTGGGCTGTAGTCAGGCTAATGACATACCGAAAAATCACTTGACTTAGGTATTGCAGGAGTAAAGAAGTGTTTTGAAGATAGGGTGCTAAAGCACACTGGCTGTAAGGAAAAACAGGCCATTACAAAAGCTCACAATTTGACAATTAATGCTACACATGCAACACGGCTATCCCCTTTGCTTCCCAAAGTGAGATGAATGTGGTGAGATTAAATGCAGGCTATCAGATGCATTTCTATTGTCTGGATGTGTTTGTAATTTGAATGTATATTTACAGCTTTCCTGTTAATGACTGATGCAGCAGAGTAAGATAAACACAGAGACAGAAAGAAGGGCTGTCTGGCTGTACTTAGTGTAAATGAAAGGTGCATCACTGACTGCACTTCTCTGAGTAAATCTTCTGTGCTCCTCTTCTGCGTTAGGCAGCAGGTTTCCCTGAAAGTGGAGATCTCAGATTCAGGGCCCCATGCAACTTACAAACAACTTTGATCTTGCCTTGGAGACTCTGCCCTGTCACAAAAGACCATCCTTCAAGTAGTTACCACTGCAGTTTCAGAGAGGGAGGTGGTTGATCTGTGGGTGATCTGCAACAGCAGTGTTTTCCCACTGCTTGTCTTTTAGTGTTTTTTGTGTTGTCTTTTAGTGTTATCTGGTTGGTGTTGGTGATAGTGGAGACTTTTCTGGTGTATGAACTGGGAGAGCCCTGGTCTCCAGAGGAATAACACTGGCTACTGGCCATGTGCGAAAGTGCTGGGTCAGTGATCTGTTCTCCATGAGCCAAAAGTAAGCAAGAAAGTCACTTCTGTTACTTTATGAGCCACTTTAAAGATGAGGAATATTTTCTTTCCAGTGTTTCCATATATTAGATTGGGAAAGTTATAAGAATTAAACACGCCACAGTGGGTAGATGCTTTGTTTTTAGCCAAATGTGTTTCCATAAAGTGATAAATTAATGAAATGAAATAGTGAGGATTGTATTGTAGTGCCAGAACAATGGGAGATCCATAAAATGATCTGCTTGTAAATAATTTGTGATATTTGCTATGTGAAATGCTATAAATGAGTCCTGTTTTCTGTAATAAGCACTATTTTCTTTTTGGGAAAAAAATGTGCAGAGTTGAACTGTCAGAATGTTACAAAATATTGAACAAAAATAAACGTAATTCTTAGCACTTTGTTTCCACATTTATAGTAATGTGCAAAAAAAAATAGAAATATTGAAGGCGTTCTATTTCAAATGAAATTTGTCATATCTCTAGCATTTATTTTATGAGTGTTTTACATTAGAATAAATGCAGAATGATTGTGCAAGATTTAAAATATATAATCTTTCATGTAATATTTTCCAGGGAAAGCCTGAGTGTGATACTGTTGTGGGCATCTCATTGGGCATGTGAAAAAAATATCACTAAGCAGTTAAATGGCTTCAGATTTCCTGAAACAGAGTATTAGAACTAGTTTTGTTAATAAAGCAGTGAAATGCTTTTTCAGTTTCTAAGATGAGCTAGGGATTTTCAAAATAATATTATGGAGTGTCACTGATACATTTTTTTTTTTCCCATCAAAATGAAACTTTCTTGAAATAAATACGTTTTTAAAGTGCATTGATTTGAATGAAAAAGTTATGGTGAAAAGAACTCTGCGTATGTGCATTTTGGAGGAGGGGTAGTGAAAGCGTACTCTCAGAATATCCCTGTTTGGAGAGTTCTCTTAATATTGCAGAAGAATAAAGTTGTCCCTTTTCAGGTGAATACATCATCATTTGATGATGACAGTTTTGGAGATATTATGAGGTAGATGCCTCTATTAGAAAATGAAAACAAATTTTAAAATCTCACAATCTGTGTTCTTCAGTTATCCTTACAGTTAAATTAATAACATCAATCAAATGAAAGGAGGCTGCTCCTCATAGTGTCCTTCTCCTGCTGAATTCAGAATAAATGCATATTAGGGGGTCTTAAAAGATAATGAAATGACAGCATAAAAGATGTTATTCTCTCCCATTGAAGTCTAACGGAAATGGGGAAATGTGGCCCATAGTGGAGCTGACTGGAAGTGGGGCCAGTGTGACTCCAGCAGCGTGCATGTGGGTGAGCCTACCCACAGCTCATTAAAGGATCAGGGCCGGGCTTAGGAAACTAAATCCTTATCTTAGCAATGTTATGTGCAGTACTTTAAATCAGGAGAACTTTGTTTCTTGGCTGATGAAACAAAGCTTGGATCCAGCTACCTAGGGTTTGATTCTGCATTTCTTGCACATCAAGGAATTTAGCTTTACAGGGAATTTTAAGCTTTGAAAGAAATCCTGGATTAAGCTACTGAATGATTAAAATTTAAGTGCTGTCACATTTTTACATATAAAGTAAAAATAAAATAAAAATTAACATTTAAAAAAATAATACCCACAGTCTCCAGGACCTGAGGCGGACTTAGTGCATTGTAATGGAAATTTCAGTCCCATGTGCCAGAGGAACTGCAGCGCAGCAACTTTTTTAAATAGCCATAATGACGCTATTGCTGATGTGAAGGGAAAATAACACAAACCCTTTCATTCCTTAACAAGTTTAATGAAGTTCAAGTATGTGTAGTAGAGTAATATCTTGTTAATTTTAAATGTGTTTGAAGATTGTTGATGGCTATGTGAAAAGAAAGAAAATAATTGTTTGCTTTAGAATCTGAGCATGGAGCGTTCTGACAGTGGACTTAATTTTGGTCAAACAAAAGGAATGACAAAGCTTGTGGAAAGAATTCTTTGTTTTCAAAAATTTCATATCCTCAGAAATAGCTATATAAAAATTATAAAAACATCTGATGGTTTAGTTTCATTATCTATGTGTTCCAGTGCAGCATATTATTGTATAAGGCCTAGTTTTACTTAATTATTCATTCCCCCACCCCCCCAAAAAAAAATAAAATTGTAATGTACAGGAGCTGTTTTATTTATTTTGAAGCTCAGTGATTTTTTTTTAATTGCTGAGGTAGTAATTTTGAGCAGTGATCTGTACTGTAGATAGATTCTGTAGAAAAAATCAGTTTTCATTTGTAATATGCTTATTCTTTCATTATAAAGCCATCTTGAATAAGGTAACTCTTTTGATCTGATGTCAAAATACTAAAAGCAAAAATGAAGCTTTTAAAATGATATAACAGATAGAAAGTGATGACGTAGATGTGATACGTTTCTGATTTAGCTTTTTTAATTTGGTAGTGCCAAAATACCTGTTTTAGTGCATTAAGAAAGTCCAAACTAGAACCCTGAGAAAGTAGTCAAATCATGTAAGGTTCACAGTAGAAAGCAAAACCTTTTGGAATAATAATAATAAACTTGCAGTATTTATGATGTTGAGAAGTCCTTTTTGTAGGTTACAGAACAAATGAAGTCTTAAGTTGTCTCTTCTGATTTTGATGGTAACAAAAGCAACCATTTCAGAAATATAGTGGTGTTAGAGCAATCAAAGAGACTGCTTTCTTACCATAATGTTAGCATCATCTCAGCATGTGGTGCCAGAAAGGTTCTCTTTCTGCAGCATACCACTAATCCTGCATTGTCTTTATCTTTATTTTCTGATGCTTGCCTATGCTGATCGTTCAGACTGCAAAGATTAAGGATGGAATGCTGAGGTCTTCAAATTCTGATAAATTATATTAATATTAGGATACTCTATAAACTCTTAAGCATCCTGTGAATTCCAGGTTGCGGTCACCCCATGATATATGTTAGTATATAGATGTGTCCTAATATGAAAAAAAATTTTACTCTTCTATCACATAGGAAGTAGCAGTGATTTATAGCTCAACAGTAACCAGAAAATTTCATTTCTGGAATGCGTGTTTATGGATATCTTTTTATAAAAGCTGATTGTACAAGTGCCCATCCCCCTTTTTGGCTGTAACAAAAATGCAAGCATGAAGTACGTATGTCTGTATTTCTCAGAGCTTGTTAAAATGAATTGCAGATATACACCAGAGTAGTTGATTGGGTTAAGTAACAGTTAAGCTGTTACTGGGATGTAGAATTGTGATTTGTGCTCTAAATTAATATTAGAGAAGAGACAAGATAAACTCAGACCACACCGACTGTGTTAACTCAAAAGCACCTGAATATTTTTTGTTGCCTACAATATTGCACCCTATAGATCTGGCTGTGAAAAATATCTGTTATGAAATGTAGCATATAACCTGTAAGCAACTAAGTAGTTGGAAGTGAATGTCTTCTCAGAAATTGAACATGAAAAACACTGCGGGTCCTATTACGTCATCTTTACATTGAATGCTTTCTCATGTGAGTATTTCTGTTGAAGTCATTTCACATACCTCCCAAAATGACTCTTTCAAAATAATTACAAAATCATTTTCAACAGTGAATAAATGTGTAAAGGCTCACCAGTGATTTTAAGGGCTGAAAAAAAGGACCTTTTGTGTTAGATAATTTCATTGCTTCGCGCTCACAAGTGATTAACTCCCCAATGAGATCTGATTGCTTTTTGTATTCAGACCAAAGAAGAAATGTAAAATGAGCAAAATATTGTATTTTGAGTGCTGACTATGGGGCAAGCTTAACATGTGCTTTTTGGGACACTGCAATGACTTGTTACTAGCCATATTTGCTGCACATGTGCAACATGGTAGCCTGCCAAAATGCACACAATAGTTACATGATGGGTCACTGAAGAAATAGATTTCAAAAGGAATATCTGAATATTTAATTTACATACAGATATGGGACTTCATCTAAGACACTGTGATCTATTAAAGAAATCATAATATACATTTTATTAGAAACACTGCATAGAGTCTCAGTTCCTTCTTCCCTTCATGTAAATGAGAGCAAGTCTAGGATCTTATTATTATAAGACTGGTGTTTAGAACTGAGTACAGTTAACCAAGTAAAGGGTAGGTAGGAAGACAATGGTAAGAAAACACGGTCTTTCTTCTCAGGTGGAAAGATGATGTGGATTTATCCTACAACAGGATGTGTGAATATCCATATAATGGCCATCCTCTTGCCCTATCCTTCCAGTGGTTCTTTTCTTTTGCAGTGCAGGAGGAAAACAGAAACATTTCAAAGTATGCCTCTGGGCTTGCCTTCCATGTGTGACCCTGATCAAATCCCATCTCCACCCTTGTGCAGTAGAGCAAGACTGTTCTGTGGCTTCAGGACCCCTGTTGCATGGAAATAGGGCAGGATTAATATCTGGCTGTATATTGTGTGTCTGTTCAAAGTGTCACAGCTGAAAGAAGTTCCTAGTAAGTGTACTGTAATAATAATAATAAGGAAAACTACTCAGAGAAGACATTGTGCCAGATCTGCCTAGTAAATAACTGTTTCACAAATCATCTACAAAATTAACAGGGCACTGGAGGGTACAGTAGGTCCTTTTGGGCCACGTTACTTTGTTTATTAGGTCACTCCTTCCAATGGACACCTCAAATCAAACAAATGACCTCATCATCCCACTAAATTGAATGAATGCAGTTGTTTTCAGGACTAATGGTTAGTGCGTTATACTAATAATTCACATGCAATGCCTTCAGTGAAGTTTTTTTTTGGTGAAACTATGGTTGCCTGTGGCTAGTCTTTGGGAATACATAGAGAAATACTGTCATGAATATGTCACCTGTACTCTTTGTCTGCACTAGCATTGCAAGAAATGCAGCTAAATTATTTAATGCATGTGTGCCTAAGCAGCTCAGCACTTCTTTTGCTCTATCACAAGGCACAAGATTGTCTTAACTTGCAGGATTGAGCAGTGATCATCATTAGCTAGGTAGACATCAATTCTGGGATATGATGGCTACCTTCTACCATAATCCATTTTTCATTTTCAAAATAAGTAGGAGGAGCTCCTCAGTTTCTGCTCTCTGAGGGGTTAGATCACTGCTACACTGTGTTTCTTCTGCTCTCTTCATTTGCTGTCATGTGCTGTTATACTTCAACACCTAAACACGATCTAAACAGAGAGGTGTCCAAATTTTTGCTTGAGTACCACTACAGACTAATGGCTCTTCACTTTATGACAGAGATAGCCCTGATATAGCTGTCTTTAATTCTATTTCATGTTCTCTCCATCAAAAACTGCAACCTCAACCCTTTTGCTCAATTTTTCATCCCTAGGAGCCCCAGCTCCATATCTCCAATGGTGACCACGCAGCTCCTCTGGCATCATGGTCCCCTGAACTCCCACCCAACCCAAAATGAAACTCTTTGCGTCTTCTCCGTGTACAGCAGCTAATACTAGAGATCATAGGTAAATCATGTGAGCTCTCTAAGCAAAATGTCCACATGAAGTAGCCTTAATAACTCAATTTTCTTCTGAATTGGAATTTCTACAGTTTTTATTCTTTAAGACCAACTATAAATGTGTACTCTAACACAGTTTTTGGAGGAAAAAAAGAAGCTTTCTTGGAATTTATGGAACAAGACATAATATTACTCAGGACATAATATTCTTGAATACTAATTCTTAAGTGAATATATCAAAAATGAAATTAATTAGAATATGGTTGCATAAAAAACCTGAATTACAGGTATTTATTTTTGATTTGCAAGAAATCAGCAGGTGTCTGCATTCGGTCATACATTTTCAAGTACAACTTGAAGTTAAAATAAAAATATTTAAAGTGTGTTTGGGTGTGAGGGAAAAAAGTCTATGGGGTTTGTCATAATAACTGTGTATTTGATATATATGTTAATAGCAAGACTGTTGACAGTGGAGAGATTGAGATTAGTGCTTGTCTATTAGGCCAAGGCCAGAAATTGTTGCCTCAAACCATAATAATTGATTTACTAGTTAATATGTCTAATGGCCTTGCATTATTCTACTGTGTATTAGAATGGATGTTGCACTCACATCTTACCTGTGTTCTCGTGTACGTTGTGGTTTTATGTTTACAGTGGTGTAAAATAGGAACAACCACTGAAGCCAGTTGGTGGTATTTGAATAATCTGGGTGAAGATCACAATCTCTGTGGCATGCTGTGGGACTCTGTGGGATGCTGTGGGAAGTAGGAGAGGGATTTTCAGCCCTTAGAGAAGCTTTCCTTCAGTCCTAAAAATACCTTTGAAAATATTTCTGAATTACAATTTTTAGGAACAAAGAAATAAAGCTAGTAGAATGTACCTTCAGGAAATTCCATGTGATTTGTTAGAGAATACTTTGTAAGGACTACTTAATCATAGATATAATTGTCTATGTATATTAAAAGCTATTACATTTGATACAGGTATTTTATTTGCTATATTGATGTGCAGAGTTCAGTAACCAGACATTCCTAATAGACATAAAACCAAAATTTTTGGCTACTGAGGAATGTAAATATATCTTTGAATGGACTTTCTGGATTATAGTTAACGAATTTCACATATATGTGTAGTTCACATTGAAGGGAAATAAATGCATTTAGAATAATTTGGCTATTTCAGTGTTGTCAATGCCTTTTACTGTTTAGAAGATAAGATAAACAGTAAATTTGATTTGCATAATTAAGTTAATCTTTTTAGATTTTAATGTAGTGTATCACGAGTTCCCAGGCTTGTAAATGAGGTTTTACTAGTAAAACTCTTATTGCTAGGACATTTCCCCCTAGCATCAGTACTGACTGCAAACTTCATAGGTTCCTTTGTCTCAAGGCCAGTGGAATTTTACTGTTTTTTCTTCTCTTGAGGGTTGCTTAAAAAATTGTAATAAAAAATACAACTTCTGTGTAACGGTTGAAAGTCTATCACTTTGCAGAAAAATAGATTGCACTTCTAAGGACCTTCAGCCATAAGGACTCTCTTGTAAAGATGCTGCCTTTAAAATGCAACTTTTTTGTTGGATGAACAGCCTAATGTTCCATGCATTGTACTAGTAGTAGCATTTTATGCAACATTGAAAGACTCAATTAATTTGCATAATTCCATGAGTATTACCATGACTTTAAGGTAGGTTAGCTTGATCAGGAGTCTAGCCTGCTCAATATATATGTTTGCCATTTTGACAAATTAATCATTTCTGAAAACAATTAATTATACTTATGACAAACTGAACCTTATACCCATGGGTCTTAAATTTTTATAGCAGAAATCTAATATTAATGTGTATAAGATCAGTGATTTAGTGAGTACCTTAACAGTCAACAGTGCCTAAGGCTGAACAAAATTAATATTTTGTTTCCCATCTGGAGACTTCAGTAAAATTAATGAGGAAGGGTGCCTTTTGTAATACATAATAGAAATAAATTTGCAATATTTAACCCAGGAATTCTACTGACATCAGCAGTTAGATATTTGGTCTGTTTCCCAGACCAGTAAGTGAGCCATGCTGCTGCTTCATTGCTTTAAATATCAATATGGGTAATCCTAGCTTTATAGAGGACTTACAGTTTTTACTTTTACTGGCAAAGTTAGACAACTGGATTCATTTTTTTGTATGATGAAATTCCTAATCTTAGAACAAAATGTTTGTTCCTACTGAAGTATTAAGTTGATTTGTAAAATATTCAGTGCTTTTACAAATGAGAAAAATGTGGCAACATCTACAACAGAAGTGCTTAAAACAA
Source organism: Callipepla californica brunnescens (assembly GCA_023055505.1). Taxonomy (NCBI): domain Eukaryota; kingdom Metazoa; phylum Chordata; class Aves; order Galliformes; family Odontophoridae; genus Callipepla; species Callipepla californica. The sequence continues at coordinate 10,953,528 of JALIRH010000008.1, read as the reverse complement.
CAAAAAAGTCCTACTGGTGGAAACTGAATGCTGGGCAATTAATGTGCAGCATTACATATTTAAAAGGTAGCTGTGATGGTGTAAGTTACGTGCTCAATATCTGTATGAATCTGGAAAACGACCCACAATACTGAAACAGAAACAATGGAATTTGAAGTTCATGGCTTCAACTATTTGTAAGTATCTGTATGTGGCAGTAGTTCCTGATATGCTTCTCCTATATACTTCTGCTGGTAAACTGTCAGTGTCACTTTGACCTAGCTGCACACAACACAAAAATGAACCAGTTCAGTAGGAGTGCTTTCATTTGCCCTTTCTGTGCTGTTTATTTTGGGATTATTAGTTATACTTTTTAATAACTTCAGGTTTTTCACAGACAGTTTTTACTAAAGTCAGTGGCAAACATCCCTCTGACTTCCCTGGTACAAGAACATACCCCTATATTTGAACATCTGTTAAAGGTCTGAACTGTGTGGTTTTCATTCCCCTCAAATATTTTTTAACTAAAATATCATCTGACAATTCCTGTGAATTATTTGTAATACACTCCATCTGAAACACATTGCAAACCAGGTTTTAGTTGCTAAAAATACTTATGTCAAAAATAGCTGATCTGCAAAGTAAAAGGGAGATACAATGTTATTCGTGTGGCACATATATATATACACACACACACACGCTCTTTGATTAAGTTTTCTTTTTAACAGGAATTGCAGATGAAATGCAAAAATAGCTTAAAACGCAGCTTCACAGGGCAACTCAATTTTTACTTGGATGGGAATGAACAACAAAATGTGACATTGGGTTTCCTGCAATTAATTTTAACACTCTAAATATTTCCTGTGTCTTGTAAAAGATAAGTTCTGTCAAAAGAAGAGATATCGCATGCCACCTACTGTACTTTATGGCAAACCCCAGTGTTTTTCATTCTTTACAGCTCAACAATGGTGGTGTCAATAATAAGACTTAATAAAAAGGATTATGTGCCTAAATAATCTTTCTTAATTGTGTAATAGGTCTGATATAATTTGTGTATATAGCAATACTCTGATCTATGTGGGGGTAGGACAGTATAATATGGCATACTTTATAGTTTAAAATTACAAGTTAACCCAAACTATTATTCCACTAATTAACAGGTTTTTTGGGCCAAAAGAAAAGCATTAAGAAAATACCAGTCAGATAACTAACTCTAATGTTTTGTGTTTGGGGAGAAAGAGTGGTTTTGAAGTCCCTATAAAAACAAAACACTCAGTGCTTCACATTCTGTATAAATCTGCATTATTAATTCACTGTAAAATAGATCCAGTTGGAGTACTTGTTTTTTTGCATTAAATTAGGCCTTTGATGTTCTTTAATGCTTCGATTTAGCCCCTAATTTGTCAGAGCACAAATGCACCAGCAGCTGTTGAAAATATCACTTTTGCAGTACTGTTGCTGGCCAATAAAATCCCAACGAGTCATCTTCCTATCTGGCTGCACAAAATAGCACTGAAAAAGTAGTCATCTCTTTGAAGTATCACTCCAATTATAGGTTTTAACCCCACAGGTCACAGTTTGATTATTTACACAATGCTAGTGTAATTCTGGCTCAATTCTAGGCTTTCTATACTTCCAAAGCATTCAGCAGCTCCAGTGGAGGAAATTTCAGACGGCTGCTATGATGGCGTTGACCTGTGTTTGATAGGGTTAGACAGCGTTTGGCTGATCACTGTATGTTTTGTGCATTATTTAACTTTCTATAACATTATTTA